>CM050167.1:63089967-63701533 GCA_027410445.1 Discoglossus pictus | reverse complement strand
CCCATGAGTTTTCATTAAATAGTTCATACATGAGGCTAATAATACCAGGCTGAAAGGGGGAATCCCTACATTTTTTGAGTAGCCAGGTGTTTCTTTGGGGTGTTCCCCTACCACTTATCGTATATATAAAATGATGTATCTTGCAAAAATTATAGTGTTCAGCCAGGGGTAAATTGTATCTATCTCTAACCCACTCAAAGGTCATTATTTTGTCGTCATGCCACCATGGACCAACCCTTAGTAGGTTCTGAGACTTCCACCAACTGAGAGAGCTTTCCGGAAGATGTATCCAGAGTGTCCAGTTTTTGTGTCCAGTTCATCTCCGTCCATATTTTTAATGAGTGCTTAATCAATGGGTTTTTCAAGTTTCTCAAAAAAGTATACAGGCCTGGAATCCATATTACTGTATCCCATGTATAAGGTGACATGCTTACATTTTCCATAAATACCCAGAGCAGCTGATGTGTTTTGTAGAATGCGCCAGAGGAATGAAAGCCAGCTGCGCTGCCTTGTAATATAGTTTGAGATTCGGGTCCCTACCCTCTTTTGGAAAGACTATGAGTTCGGCCTGATTCAATTAAGGGGGCATAGGTTCTCCATTTAGTATAGCGTTAAACAAAGATGTTAGGTGCGGGGGGTAAGCAAGGGCTCACATTTCCTATAGTACAGATGAGTAAAACCGTCTGGCCCTGGGGACTTGCCAAATTTAAGATCTTGGATTGTAGATTTAACCTCCTCTTGGGATATGTCTAGGTTCAAGCTGTCCAATTGAGGTATAGGTATTTTGTGGACTTCTTGCTGTAGTAGGAAGGACTCTAAGTCAGATCCGCTGCAGCGGGATTGGGATGAATATATGGTCTGATCGAAGTTTTGAAATGTTTCTTGGATAGCATTTGGGCTAAAGGAGGTTTGGCCATCAGGTAGTCTAAAGATACCGTATATTATGTCCTCTCTTCGCCCCTTGATAGGTGACGTAACAAGTATTAAACTGATAAGAGTAGTACTTACAAACACGCCACTCCTATCTGGTGGCACCTTTGACTGCACGTGCCGTGCCCCAAAATTGAAGTGATACGACCAACAAAGAATCTTTTTCCATCTCCTGGTTCTAAAAATCCAGGCCTTATACACGCCCCCTGATAGGTGACGTAACAAGTATTAAACTGATAAGAGCAGTACTTACAAACACGCCACTGCTATCTGGTGGCACTTTTGACTGCACGTGCCGTGCCCCAAAAGTGAAGTGATACGAACAACAAAGCATCTTTTTCCATCTCCTGGTTCTAAAAATCCAGGCCTTATACACGCCCCCTGATAGGTGACGTAACAAGTATTAAACTGATAAGAGTAGTACTTACAAACACGCCACTCCTATCTGGCGGCACCTTTGACTGCACGTGCCGTGCCCCAAAATTGAAGTGATACGACCAACAAAGCATCTTTTTCCATCTCCTGGTTCTAAAAATCCAGGCCTTATACACGCCCCCTGATAGGTGATGTAACATGTATTAAACTGATAAGAGTAGTACTTACAAACACGCACTCCTATCTGGTGGCCCCTTTGACTGCACGTACCGTGCCCCAAAATTGAAGTGATACGACCAACAAAGCATCTTTTTTCCATCTCCTGGTTCTAAAAATCCAGGCCTTATACATGCCCCCTGATAGGTGACGTAACAAGTATTAAACTGATAAGAGTAGTACTTAGAAACACGCCACTCCTATCTGGGGGCACCTTTGACTGCATGTGCCGTGCCCCAAAATTGAAGTGATACGACCAACAAAGCATCTTTTTCCATCTCCTGGTTCTAAAAATCCAGGCCTTATACACGCCCCCGGATAGGTGACGTAACAAGTATTAAACTGATAAGAGTAGTACTTACAAACACGCCACTCCTATCTGGTGGCACTTTTGACTGCACGTGCCGTGCCCCAAAATTGAAGTGATACGACCAACAAAGCATCTTTTTCCATCTCCTGGTTCTAAAAATCCAGGCCTTATACACGCCCCTTGATAGGTGACGTAACAAGTATTAAACTGATAAGAGTAGTACTTACAAACACGCCACTCCTATCTGGTGGCACCTTTGACTGCACGTGCCGTGCCCCAAAATTGAAGTGATACGACCAACAAAGCATCTTTTTCCATCTCCTGGTTCTAAAAATCCAGGCCTTATACACGCCCCCTATTAGGTGATGTAACAAGTATTAAACTGATAAGAGTAGTACTTACAAACACGCCACTCCTATCTGGTGACACCTTTGACTGCACGTGCCATGCCCCAAAATTGAAGTGATACGACCAACAAAGCATCTTTTTCCATCTCCTGGTTCTAAAAATCCAGGCCTTATACATGCCCCCTGATAGGTGATGTAACAAGTATTAAACTGATAAGAGTAGTACTTACAAAGACGCAACTCCTATCTGGTGGCACCTTTGACTGCACGTGCCGTGCCCCAAAATTGAAGTGATACAAACAACAAAGCATCTTTTTCCATCTCCTGGTTCTAAAAATCCAGGCCTTATACACGCCCCCTGATAGGTGACGTAACAAGTATTAAACTGATAAGAGTAGTACTTACAAACACGCCACTCCTATCTGGTGGCACATTTGACTGCACGTGCCGTGCCCCAAAATTGAAGTGATACGACCAACAAAGCATCTTTTTCCATCTCCTGGTTCTAAAAATCCAGGCCGTATACACGCCCCCTGATAGGTGACGTAACAAGTATTAAACTGATAAGAGTAGTACTTACAAACACGCCACTCCTATCTGGTGGCACCTTTGACTGCACGTGCCGTGCCCCAAAATTGAAGTGATACGACCAACAAAGCATCTTTTTCTATCTCCTGGTTCTAAAAATCCAGGCCTTATAAACGCCCCCTGATAGGTGACGTAACAAGTATTAAACTGATAAGAGTAGTACTTACAAACACGCCACTCCTATCTGGTGGCACCTTTGACTGCACGTGCCTTGCCCCAAAATTGAAGTGATACGACCAACAAAGCATCTTTTTCCATCTCCTGGTTCTAAAAATCCAGGCCTTATACACGCCCCCTGATAGGTGATGTAACATGTATTAAACTGATAAGAGTAGTACTTACAAACACGCACTCCTATCTGGTGGCCCCTTTGACTGCACGTGCCGTGCCCCAAAATTGAAGTGATACGACCAACAAAGCATCTTTTTCCATCTCCTGGTTCTAAAAATCCAGGCCTTATACATGCCCCCTGATAGGTGACGTAACAAGTATTAAACTGATAAGAGTAGTACTTAGAAACACGCCACTCCTATCTGGGGGCACCTTTGACTGCATGTGCCGTGCCCCAAAATTGAAGTGATACGACCAACAAAGCATCTTTTTCCATCTCCTGGTTCTAAAAATCCAGGCCTTATACACGCCCCCTGATAGGTGACGTAACAAGTATTAAACTGATAAGAGTAGTACTTACAAACACGCCACTCCTATCTGGTGGCACTTTTGACTGCACGTGCCGTGCCCCAAAATTGAAGTGATACGACCAACAAAGCATCTTTTTCCATCTCCTGGTTCTAAAAATCCAGGCCTTATACACGCCCCCTGATAGATGACGTAACAAGTATTAAATTGATAAGAGTAGTACTTAGAAACACGTCACTCCTATCTGGTGGAACCTTTGACTGCACGTGCCGTGCCCCAAAATTGAAGTGATACGACCAACAAAGCATCTTTTTCCATCTCCTGGTTCTAAAAATCCAGGCCTTATACACGCCCCCGGATAGGTGACGTAACAAGTATTAAACTGATAAGAGTAGTACTTACAAACACGCCACTCCTATCTGGTGGCACTTTTGACTGCACGTGCCGTGCCCCAAAATTGAAGTGATACGACCAACAAAGCATCTTTTTCCATCTCCTGGTTCTAAAAATCCAGGCCTTATTCACGCCCCCTGATAGATGACGTAACAAGTATTAAATTGATAAGAGTAGTACTTACAAACACGTCACTCCTATCTGGTGGAACCTTTGACTGCACGTGCCGTGCCCCAAAATTGAAGTGATACGACCAAAAAAGCATCTTTTTCCATCTCCTGGTTCTAAAAATCCAGGCCTTATACACGCCCCTTGATAGGTGACGTAACAAGTATTAAACTGATAAGAGTAGTACTTACAAACACGCCACTCCTATCTGGTGGCACCTTTGACTGCACGTGCCGTGCCCCAAAATTGAAGTGATACGACCAACAAAGCATCTTTTTCCATCTCCTGGTTCTAAAAATCCAGGCCTTATACACGCCCCCTAGTAGGTGATGTATCAAGTATTAAACTGATAAGAGTAGTACTTACAAACACGCCACTCCTATCTGGTGACACCTTTGACTGCACGTGCCATGCCCCAAAATTGAAGTGATACGACCAAAAAAGCATCTTTTTCCATCTCCTGGTTCTAAAAATCCAGGCCTTATACATGCCCCCTGATAGGTGATGTAACAAGTATTAAACTGATAAGAGTAGTACTTACAAAGACGCAACTCCTATCTGGTGGCACCTTTGACTGCACGTGCCGTGCCCCAAAATTGAAGTGATACAAACAACAAAGCATCTTTTTCCATCTCCTGGTTCTAAAAATCCAGGCCTTATACACGCCCCCTGATAGGTGACGTAACAAGTATTAAACTGATAAGAGTAGTACTTACAAACACGCCACTCCTATCTGGTGGCACATTTGACTGCACGTGCCGTGCCCCAAAATTGAAGTGATACGACCAACAAAGCATCTTTTTCCATCTCCTGGTTCTAAAAATCCAGGCCTTATACACGCCCCCTGATAGGTGACGTAACAAGTATTAAACTGATAAGAGTAGTACTTACAAACACGCCACTCCTATCTGGTGGCACCTTTGACTGCACGTGCCGTGCCCCAAAATTGAAGTGATACGACCAACAAAGCATCTTTTTCTATCTCCTGGTTCTAAAAAATCCAGGCCTTATAAACGCCCCCTGATAGGTGACGTAACAAGTATTAAACTGATAAGAGTAGTACTTACAAACACGCCACTCCTATCTGGTGGCACCTTTGACTGCACGTGCCATGCCCCAAAATTGAAGTGATACGACCAACAAAGCATCTTTTTCCATCTCCTGGTTCTAAGAAATCCAGGCCTTATACACGCCCCCTGATAGGTGACGTAACAATTATTAAACTGATAAGAGTAGTACTTACAAACACGCCACTCCTATCTGGTGGCACTTTTGACTGCACGTGCCGTGCCCCAAAATTGAAGTGATACGACCAACAAAGCATCTTTTTCCATCTCCTGGTTCTAAAAATCCAGGCCTTATACACGCCCCCTGATAGATGACGTAACAAGTATTAAATTGATAAGAGTAGTACTTACAAACTCGTCACTCCTATCTGGTGGAACCTTTGACTGCACGTGCCGTGCCCCAAAATTGAAGTGATACGACCAACAAAGCATCTTTTTCCATCTCCTGGTTCTAAAAATCCAGGCCTTATACACGCCCCCGGATAGGTGACGTAACAAGTATTAAACTGATAAGAGTAGTACTTACAAACACGCCACTCCTATCTGGTGGCACTTTTGACTGCACGTGCCGTGCCCCAAAATTGAAGTGATACGACCAACAAAGCATCTTTTTCCATCTCCTGGTTCTAAAAATCCAGGCCTTATACACGCCCCCTGATAGATGACGTAACAAGTATTAAATTGATAAGAGTAGTACTTACAAACACGTCACTCCTATCTGGTGGAATTTTTGACTACACGTGCCATGCCCCAAAATTGAAGTGATACGACCAAAAAAGCATCTTTTTCCATCTCCTGGTTCTAAAAATCCAGGCCTTATACACGCCCCTTGATAGGTGACATAACAAGTATTAAACTGATAAGAGTAGTACTTACAAACACGCCACTCCTATCTGGTGGCACCTTTGACTGCACGTGCCGTGCCCCAAAATTGAAGTGATACGACCAACAAAGCATCTTTTTCCATCTCCTGGTTCTAAAAATCCAGGCCTTATACACGCCCCCTATTAGGTGATGTAACAAGTATTAAACTGATAAGAGTAGTACTTACAAACACGCCACTCCTATCTGGTGACACCTTTGACTGCACGTGCCATGCCCCAAAATTGAAGTGATACGACCAAAAAAGCATCTTTTTCCATCTCCTGGTTCTAAAAATCCAGGCCTTATACATGCCCCCTGATAGGTGATGTAACAAGTATTAAACTGATAAGAGTAGTACTTACAAAGACGCAACTCCTATCTGGTGGCACCTTTGACTGCACGTGCCGTGCCCCAAAATTGAAGTGATACAAACAACAAAGCATCTTTTTCCATCTCCTGGTTCTAAAAATCCAGGCCTTATACACGCCCCCTGATAGGTGACGTAACAAGTATTAAACTGATAAGAGTAGTACTTACAAACACGCCACTCCTATCTGGTGGCACATTTGACTGCACGTGCCGTGCCCCAAAATTGAAGTGATACGACCAACAAAGCATCTTTTTCCATCTCCTGGTTCTAAAAATCCAGGCCTTATACACGCCCCCTGATAGGTGACGTAACAAGTATTAAACTGATAAGAGTAGTACTTACAAACACGCCACTCCTATCTGGTGGCACCTTTGACTGCACGTGCCATGCCCCAAAATTGAAGTGATACGACCAACAAAGCATCTTTTTCTATCTCCTGGTTCTAAAAATCCAGGCCTTATAAAAGCCCCCTGATAGGTGACGTAACAAGTATTAAACTGATAAGAGTAGTACTTACAAACACGCCACTCCTATCTGGTGGCACCTTTGACTGCACGTGCCGTGCCCCAAAATTGAAGTGATACGACCAACAAAGCATCTTTTTCCATCTCCTGGTTCTAAGAAATCCAGGCCTTATACACGCCCCCTGATAGGTGACGTAACAATTATTAAACTGATAAGAGTAGTACTTACAAAGACGCAACTCCTATCTGGTGGCACCTTTGACTGCACGTGCCCCAAAATTGAAGTGATACGACCAACAAAGCATCTTTTTCCATCTCCTGGTTCTAAAAATCCAGGCCTTATATACGCCCCCTGATAGGTGACGTAACACGTATTAAACTGATAAGAGTAGTACTTACAAACACGCCACTCCTATCTGGTGGCACCTTTGACTGCACGTGCCGTGCCCCAAAATTGAAGTGATACAAACAACAAAGCATCTTTTTCCATCTCCTGGTTCTAAAAATCCAGGCCTTATACACACCCCCTGATAGGTGACGTAACAAGTATTAAACTGATAAGAGTAGTACTTACACGCCACTCCTATCTGGTGGCACCTTTGACTGCACGTGCCGTGCCCCAAAATTGAAGTGATACGACCAACAAAGCATCTTTTTCCATCTCCTGGTTCTAAGAAATCCAGGCCTTATACACGCCCCCTGATAGGTGACGTAACAAGTATTAAACTGATAAGAGTAGTACTTACAAAGACGCCACTCCTATCTGGTGGCACCTTTGACTGCACGTGCCGTGCCCCAAAATTGAAGTGATACGACCAACAAAGCATCTTTTTTTATCTCATGGTTCTAAAAATCCAGGCCATATACACACCCCCTGTTATGTGCTGTAACAGGTTTTAAACTGATAAGAGTAGTACTACTTAACACACCTTATAATAATGCAGAGAGAGGCAATGCAGTGAGAGGAGTCTGAAGAAGAGGAGTCAGAGGAGGAAGGTGGCTTTGAGGAGGTGGAAGACCAAACACAGCAGGCATCCCAGGGGGCTTGTTGTCACCTTTCGGGGACCCTTGGTGTTGTACGTGGCTGGGTGGAGGAAGAGACCTTCAATGACATCAGTGAGGACAAGGAACGGGACATGGCTAGCTTGGTATCCAACCTTGTGCAAATAGGGAGTTTGCGGTTGTGCAAATGGAATGTTTGTGGTTGTTTGCGGTGCGTTAAACGGGGAGTTTGGTCTGTCACTGTGAAGCGGGCCTTACCCTTACACTACCTGATCGATACAACATCATACCTGATGTTTTAAAGCACGTTATTCCAAACAATTTAGGAATATTAGGTAATTTATGCCCTTTATGGCTTAAAACCAGACTCTGCATCAACTATGTAATTTTCCATGGGAGTTTTGCCATGGATCCCCTCCGGCATGCCACAGTCCAGGTGTTAGTCCCGTTGAAACAACTTTCCCATCACTATTGTGGCCAGAAAGAGTCTCTGTGGGTTTTAAAATTCGCCTGCCTATTGAAGTCTATGGCGGTTCGCCGATGTTCGCCGGTTCTCG
Organism: Discoglossus pictus; assembly: GCA_027410445.1. NCBI lineage: Eukaryota > Metazoa > Chordata > Amphibia > Anura > Alytidae > Discoglossus > Discoglossus pictus. Next base: position 63,693,243 of record CM050167.1, on the reverse strand, counting down.
AACATTTGCGGCGGTTCGCGTTCGCGGTTCGCGAACCGAAAATGTTATGTTCATGACATCACTATAGCTTACCTCTCAGTTGTAATTTGTACAGTGTAAAGTAGTAAATTAGGAAAGAATTGTCTTCTCAAGTAAGAGCAGCAGTTAACTATGAAGTCACTCCGTTCATCACCTGAGTAGAAATGTAGAATTTAGTGGAAAGTAGGCAGTATTTATAAACTTGTAGAAATTTCTGGAAACTGAGACCGTTAGAACGCAATACGCATGCGCTATTTGTGTTCCAGCTTACAATTTGCGTTCCATCCGCCATTTTGTGCGTAGTAGTTGTCAAAATGGGGTTTAATATTAGTGTGGTACGTGTCGTATAGTATGTATTTCATTATTGCGAGTAAGTGTAGTATAGTTACGTCTGAAGCCTCGTTTTCGTTTTGTTCGTCGGCCATTTTTTCTCTCGCTTAGCGATTTTATTAGTGTCTACAGTGTTTAATTTTTATTTAAATGAAGGTGTAACTTGGTTTTTTGAGGTGCTGGATGGTTCCTCTTGCTGTAGGTAAGTTTTTTATGTGTGCTTTGTGTGTATTTATTGTGTTTTAAATGTTTGTATGTCAGCGTGTTGCGTCCGATGTTTGCGAGGTCGTAATGTGTGTAACGTCTCTCGTATTGTGTTTGCGTGTGTAGCCTCGTGTTCATTTTTTCTCTCGCTTAGCAAATTTTTTAGTGTCTAAACTCTTTTATTTTGAGTGAAATGAAGGTGTAAGGTGCATTTTTGAGGTCCTGGATGCTCCCTCTTGCTGTAGGTAAGCTGTGTGATGTGTGTATGTATTGTGTGAAAAAATACTTATTTTTAAACAGATGTGTGAGCTAACAGATGTTGCTCTTGGAGTGGGTTATCATGTCCATAAAACTAACCTATTAAGGTCAGTTCATTCTCTGATTGAGCACCTCTAGCTTTGTTTTTTGTAGATTTTAATTATACCATACATGAAATCTTTTCTATGTCTCACATTGACAGCCATTTTCAGAATTATACATCAAGCCATTTTCATTATTCCTTAAATATAAAAAAAAAGCAAAAACATAATATATATCCACTCCTCCTTAGGTCCAATTGGATTTAATACCTTGTTTCATAATCCATCTAAAAATGAATCTGTAAAAGGTTAAAATTTCCTCCTGAAGCTACTAGTCCTTATCTCTCCATTTTCCATAGAAACTCACATGGCACACATATTAAACCATTACCATGGGGGTCCTCAGAGGAGGAGCTCCTTTAGGTACAGTTTATTTTATAAGGCAGACTAAAAAAAGACCAGTTTCCACATGTTGAAGATGAGCACCAAGGGCTTCAATCAAGAGAGAAGAGAATGGATTTTTCAAACAACATAAAAGTGACCGCTTATCCTGGGTTTCAGTTTTAGAACTCCCCACGGTATTGGGGTCACATTTAGGTGCCATGGGTTTCCATGATGACCGATATGATTAGCTCAGTATACCATGGGGTTGATACCCAAATGTTTTATGGGTAGTGATGTCCCAAACAGTTCGCCGGCTGACTATTTGCGGCGATTTTTGCATTTTCGCGTTCGAAGCGAACGGCGAACACATGCGCTTTTGTGTTCGCCCCCTATTCTTTATCATTGAGGAAACTTTGACCCTGCACCTCACAGTCAGCAGACACATTCCAGCCAATCAGCAGCATACACTCCCTTCCAGAGCCTTCCATCTGAAGGACAGAAACCCAAAAAGCCCTTTTTAGGGCTAGAACATCATTTATTTTATTTTATAATTTTTTTCTGTATAATCTAATTGCATATGCCTGCCTGCCAGCGTGTGTGTGTGACAGGCTAACACCTAACAGCTTATATTGTGCTCAGTGAAATAAAACAACACTTTTTTGACTGTAATAGATTGAATATCAGTTGCCCTACTACAGGCGTGTGTGTGAAGCCTATTGCATCTACTCTGCCAACTTTTGCCAGTGCACAGTGATACGTCATATCTGGTGCAACAGTAGTGTACAGTGACATAAAACAACACTTTTTTGACTGTAATAGATTGAATAGCAATTGCCTGCCTACAGGCGTGTGTGTGAAGCCTATTGCATCTACTCTGCCAACTTCTGCCAACTTTTGCCAGTGGACAGTGATACGTCATATCTGGTGCAACCGTAGTGTACAGTGACATAAAACAACACTTTTTTGACTGTAATAGATTAAATAGCAATTGCCTGCCTACAGGCGTGTGTGTGAAGCCTATTGCATCTACTCTGCCAACTTTTGCCAGTGTACAGTGACACTCATATCTGGTGGCACCTTAGATTGCACGCGCAGTGCCCCAAATTTGAAGTGGGAGGACCGACCAAGCATCTTTTTCCATCTCCCGCTTCCAAAAATCCATGCCATATACACGTCCCCTTATAGTGGACGCAACAGGGATTAAACCAATAGGAATAGTACTACTTAACAGTACACACCTTATAATAATGCAGACAGAGGCAATGGGTATAAACTTCCATGCTGTGCAGTGGAAGCCACCAGATTCTGACCTGTGTATAATATTCCATGCTGTGCAGTGGAAGCCCCCAGATTCTGACCTGTGTATAATATTCCATGCTGTGCAGTGGAAGCCCCCAGACTCTGACCTGTGTATAATATTCCATGCTGTGCAGTGGAAGCTCCCAGATTCAGACCTGTGTATAATATTCCATGCTGTGCAGTGGAAGCTCCCAGACTCTGACCTGAGTATAATATTCCATGCTGTGCAGTGGAAGGCCCCAGACTCTGACCTGTGTATAATATTCCATGCTGGGCAGTGGAAGCCCCCAGACTCTGACCTGTGTATAATATTCCATGCTGTGCAGTGGAAGCTCCCAGACTCTGACCTGTGTATAATATTCCATGCTGGGCAGTGGAAGCCCCCAGACTCTGACCTGTGTATAATATTCCATGCTGTGCAGTGGAAGCTCCCAGACTCTGACCTGTGTATAATATTCCATGCTGGGCAGTGGAAGCCCCCAGACTCTGACCTGTGTATAATATTCCATGCTGTGCAGTGGAAGCCCCCAGAATCTGACCTGTGTATAATCTTCCATGCTGGACAGTGGAAGCCCCCAGACTCTGGGAGTCTGAAGAAGAGGAGTCAGAGAAGGAAGGTGGCTTTGAGGAGATGGAAGACCAAACACAGCAGGCATCCCAGGCGGCTTGTTGTCACCTTTCGGGGACCCTTGGTGGCTGGGTGGAGGAAGAGACCTTCAATGACATCAGTGAGGACAAGGAACGGGACATGGCTAGCTTGTGCAAATGGGGAGTTTGCGGTTGTGCAAAGGGACTGTTTGCGGTTGTTTGCGATGCATTAAACAGGGAGATTGGCCTGTTACTGTGAAGCGGGTGCAACCCTTACACTACCTGATCGATACAACATCATACCTGATGTTTTAAAGCATGTTATTCCAAACAATTTAGGAATGTTAGGTGATTTATGCCCTCTATGGCTTAAAACCAGACTCTGCATCAACTATGTAATTTTCAGTGGGAGTTTTGCCATGGATCCCCTCCTGCATGCCACAGTCCAGGTGTTAGTCCCTTTAAACAACTTTCCCATCACTATTGTGGCCAGAAAGAGTCCATGTGGGTTTTGAAATTTGCATGCCCATTGAAGTCTATGGCGGTTCGCCGATGTTCGCCCGTTCGCGAACATTTGATGAATATGGGTTAATGTTAGACATTATATGGACCCCAATGTTTATACTGCAGATTACTGGGGAGGGGGGATCCATAGCAAGTCAGGGTAAGGTTAGAAAAAAATATCAAAATCTATTATGATCCCCAGAAGTATCATCAAATCCATCATAACCAAATGGAAAGAACATGGCACAACAGCAAACCTGCCGAGAGATGTCCACCCACTAAACCAAAACTCATGAACAGGGCATGGAGGGCAATAATCAGAGAGGCAGCACAGAGCCTTAAGGTAACCCTGGAGGAGCTGCAGAGTTCCACAGCAGAGACTGGAGTTGCTCCATAGAAATGGGCTTTATGGCAGAGTGGCTTGAAGAAAGCCATTATTTTCAGCAAAAAACAAAATGGCACATTTTGAGTTTGCGAAAAGGCATGTGGGAGTTTTCCAAAATGTATGGAAGAAGGTTCTCTGGTCTGATGAGACTAAAATTTTACTTTTGAACACCATCCCCACAGTGAAACATGGTGGTGGCAGCATCATGCTATGGGGATGTTTTTCAGCAGCCAGGATTGAGAAATTGCTTAGAGTTGAGGTAAAGATTCATGGTGCTAAATACAGGCATATTCTTGAGCAAAACCTGTACCACTCTGGGCATGATTTGTTGCTAGGACAGAGGTTTACCATCTAGCAGGACAATGACCCCAAACACACTGCTAAAGCAACACTTGAGTAATTTAAGGGGAAAAGTGTTATGTGGTGGAATGGCCTTGTCAAAGCCCAGACCTCAATCCAAAAGAAAATCTGTGGTCAGACTTAAAGATTGCTGTTCAAAAGCACAGACCATCCCACTTGAAGGAGCTAGAGCAGTTTTGCAAGGAGGGATGGGCAACAATCCCAGTGGTAAGATGTGGCAAGCTCATAGAGACTTATCCAAAGCGACTTGGAGCTGTGATTGCCGCAAAAGGTGGCTCTACAAAGTATTGATTTTAGGGGGGTGAATAGTTATGCACATTGACTTTTTCTGTTATTGTGTCCTATTTGTTGTTTGCTTCACAATGGAAAATAAAAGAACTTCAAAGTTGTGGGCATGTTCTGTAAATTAAATGATGCAAATCCTCAAACAATCCATGTTAATTCCAGGTTGTGATGCAACAAAACACGAAACATGCCAAGGGGGTTTGTGTTTAGAAAGTTAAATAGGGTATGTGTTTGGAAAGATAAATAGAGATAAGGCAGTATGTTAGATCTAGTGTAGTATATTTAAGTTAGTGGTTATCTTTTCTGTAGTGTTGCTGTAGAAACTACTTAGACTTGAAGTCTACTGTGATCACGTTGCAAGCATACACTAGAGCTAGAGAACTCAAGGCAAACCCCGAATGGGGAGAGTATGTTTTACTGGATCTTTTTATCCAGGAACCATAGAATATATCTGGTAATTAGCTCTTCAAACACCCTGTAGCTGCAAGTCAGCTATTTGGAATGGAGGGCTAAATTTGTTTAATAACCTCAAGAACTGGCTCTCTAAATCCAAAATGTTGTAATGTTGTGAATTCATAATACCATCCTACTTGATCAAATACTTTTACGACATCAGTTGCTAAAACAACTGATAATGTTATATTTATGTACTGCCAATATGATCTTCCTAATGTCTCTCCGCATGATTCAGCAGATCTTCCTCTAATAAAGTTTATTGACCAAAAAAGTCAAAACGTTTTAAAGTCTATCTGCTAAGATTTTCATAACATTTTTCAATTTGTGTTTAATATATTCAATTCAATGCGTTTAAGACATTGGGTGATAAGAGCAAATATCCTCTTTAGGTCGATGCCTTTAAAAAAAACACCTAAGACATTTCACTTTTCCACAATAAATAATCATTAAAGTGGTTCTTCAACCTTTAACTTTTGTACTTAATATCTTAAAATATTCTGCAGGACTGCCATCAAGTTTGGGTGCTTTACCTTCGGACATATTATTTATAACGTTTTCATTCTCTTCTTCTGTAATTGGCATATTTAAGTTTTCAAGTAGAGATTATGTCACTTTAGGTAAATTTATCTTTTTTCAGAAGGCCTATGATCCTCAAGGGATACCTTCTATCTTCTATCATAGGCCTTCAGCATTACACTATGGATGTTATTTTAATGTAACCTAGCTGTTTCAAAAGTTTACATTCAGAATAATACACGTACCTTTTGATATCACAACAATTTTGGACCAACTTATTCAGTCAATATCTCACTTATGTTGGCTAAGAGGCTTGATCCTCCCTTCTGTGAATGGATATATAAAAATATTTTTTGATATTACAATAATATCTCACTGTGACATGTGTTGGATAAAGAGGCTAGATGATCTATTCTGTCAATTGGATGCCAATTTATTTTTAAAATTAAGCAGCATGGTTTTCTTTTACTAATACATTTCCAATTTGTTTTTTGTTGTGTAGTTAGTGATTGGTGTCAAGCACCTGGAAATAATAAAAACTGACTTTTATTGTTATACACTAATTACCTGGAATGCTTAAAAGAAAAATTTCCAGTTCTTCATAAATCTAAAACTCATGGACTAGCTTCAAAGATATTCCAAGTTGCGTGTATTTTCTTATGTAGGTTTCATGTTTTCTAACCTGCCTTGATTTCTTACAGTAACGATGTAGCTTCCTAAGGTTCTTCCTAACTATCCTGCAATATCTCGAAGCTGTCAAATAATTAACAACACATAAGGTTCTTGATAATTCAAGGCAAGCAAGTGTTTACTCCTCACTTAAATACTTAATCCTACCAACAGGAAAATAAACTAATAAGAATTTAATGTTATTTTCTACCTTTTCCACTTTTCTCACCAGCCAAATATTGGGTAATCTCTCCCAGGTTCTCAACACATATAATACCTTATCTGTTTCTAGATAGAGTCTGGCTGGGTACAATAGCAATTTTCTCAAATTAATTGTCTGTTAGTATAATAAATTGGTTAAGATTCCCCTATTGCATTAGGAAGACCCTGATCCTCTTGACGCTATTCGCTCGTGAGAGCTTTGTCCTAAGTATCCTTATATAAAAACTATTTCTTTGAGCATGAAACACATGTTTTCTCATAAGTCTCAGTAAAGAAAGTGAACACACTTTCTCTCATACCTCTGTAATAAAGGCCTATGCAGGCCCACCCTAGTACTTAAGGTTCCTGTGAGCGAGGATGTCTCTTAAATCCCACCCATATCTTAACACTACCACTACACATGGGAATATATCTTTGCAAACACACACTAATAACTATGAGCCTCATTCAATTGAGAAATTGTAAGCTACAGTAGCCCGTAAGTGAGGCCGTAAGTTAATTTGCTTTTCAATTGTTTTTTTGCAAGCAGCAAACGGCATGTGTTATGGGCTTGAAATCCTTGCGTTGTTACAACTGGAACTTACAGCCCATTGAAGCTTTTGATCTTTCATGTCCGCAAGAGTTCTATTTGCTAAAATCGCAAATCTCTATTCAATTGTTAAAATCCCTCGAGACCGCAAAAGCAGTCAAGCCAGCAAACTGCAAATGTCGGCCCAAATCTTACAAGTTCCAAATAGGACTCGCAAAGAGTTTACAGACTAGTTTTTATCACTGCAAAAGACAATAAAAACTCACAAATGGACTTTAAAATATGGACAAAGCAATGGAAGGCTTTAGTATTCATTGCACCACAATTCCCAATTATAAAATAGCTTCAACAATATTTTTTTCCATATGTTTTAATGGTCCTGCATATGCCAATATAAAAAGTCATGCTGCAAGATGCTGAAAGCAATTAAAACACACTACCAGATTAAATTGCAACACAAATACATGAAAATGGCTGCCATATTAACCCTTTCTCACTCACATAGGCTCTGATGTGGACCCTAAAAATACAAAGATCATCCGATATACATTTCACTCATCACATCTACATTGGAAAAACAAATAGTGGCCAAATTACACCTCCACATCACATATATCAAGGACCAGGGGAACATTGTAGATTTGGTAGTTCAGTCCCTAGTTGTGTCTGACTCTCTGTGACCCTATGGACTGCAGCACACTTACTTATGTCTTTGTGCATATCCACAAGGTTTGCATTGAAAACATACTGAGGTGGGTTGCCGGTTCCTTCTCCAGTGGACTGTGATTTGTCTGACCTCTCTGCTATGACCTGCCCACCTACAGTGGCCCTACATGGTATATCTCACAGGTTCATTAAGGTACACAAGCCCCATCACCACCACCAGTTAGCAAGCCAGAAGGGATCCAGGGGAACAAAAACACATGGAGGCTGTGCAGAGGCATGTGGAGCAACAGCCAAATCACCTCCATCAGAGATAATCTCAGCTACGGCCATCCTGGAAAGTCCCATGCCATTGATTGTGGCCATGTGCAAAGATGTCTACCCATTATCATTTGGTGACATCCAATTAAGTGTTTTGCTATCAATCACTTCACATTATCACATGTCATAATGTTATCAGGCCTTCAGGGAATGTTGCTACTTCACAGTATCAAAAAAGTGGACTTTGCATGTGTATTAACCTTTTATTATTATAAATGATATGTATTATTGTATGATATCTTATGATATTATTATTATTATTATAATATGTATCAATCTATTGCATAGTAACTAGGGCTAATTAGTTTACAGATATAGGAGTGACACAAATGGGATGTATGTGGATGTCCCAAAACCCCAACCACTGATGAGAATGGTATAACAAAGCTTTATTTGATACAGAAAGCACAATTAGAAATGTACAAGACAAGATAGCTTTAATATTCATAATGGCTCTAGACAAGGGTGTCCATTGTCCCCACTCATTTTTACTTTGGTTATGGAACCGTTGGCTGAAAATATAAGATCTGATATTAATAGTAAAGGGGTGGCAATGGGGAAAATTAACTCAAAAATAACATTATTTGTGGATGATGTAATCATTACAACTTCAGAACCATTGACCTCAGTAGAAATCTTATTAACGATAATCTACCAATATAGGTCTATCTCATACTACAAAATCAATAAAAGTAAGACACAGGCCTTAATGATCAACATAGACAGAATAACGAAAGGACAACTTAAAGAAAATGATGACTTTGATTGGTCATCCAATCATTTTACACACCTTGGTATTGGATTTTCACCATGTTGGCAAAACATATTCAGGAAGAATTATAATAAAACATTCAATAACATTAACGTTTTAGAATCCTGGCGTAAGTTGAATTTGACCTGGATGGGGAGAGTAACAGTGATCAAAATGTTCATTCTACCTAATGTTTTATATCTACTGTATTCAGATGTATTCCAATGAAGATTCCCAAATAGTTACTCAAGAGATTTCAGGTCATAATAGATAAGTTTTTTAATAAGAAAGGTAATTATAGAATTCAAAATCAGATTTTAAATAGGAATTATGGGGAAGGGGGACTGGGTACCCCAAACCTTGGACAATATTTCCAGGCAACTGCGCTTTTTCATGTTATTAGATTAATATATGGTAATTCTGAATTGAAATTTTCACAAATAGAATATACTCAGGCTTTAAAAATAAGGCTTGGGTGTACTATTTAGAGTAACACAATGGATAAGAAAGGTAGCAGCGACTGTTTACCAGTCACTAGATTTTGTCTAAGAAGCTGGTTTACTATAAATATGAGAAATAATTTGGTTCCCTTTCCTTCCCTGATAATTCTACTATCTACATTGCAGAATAAAAAAACAATATTATTTGGGCACAACGGAATCTAATATCTGTAAGAGATGTTTATAGGAATAAGGAATTTGAACCCTTTGAAAATGTAATAAGGGAAAGAGGTTTACCGCCTCATTTGTGGCTACACTACAATTCATTGAAACAACAGATAGGAAGAACAATAGGCAAAATAGTACATAGACAACTTACCTTATTCGAAAGGAAGTTAAGTAAAGGTGAAACTAATTTAAAAATTTCCAAATGTAGAGCATTCTTGCAAACTGCAAATCCCCCTGGAAAAACCCCATCAATGATGAATTGGGAGGAGGAATTGTCTTTTCAATGCATAAATTATGTTTGGTTTAAAGCACTTCAATTTGCTCCTAATAATTGAATATGTGTTCCATTAAGGGAAGTGAATTTTAAAATCTATCAAAGATGGTATTATGATCCAATGAAAATATGCAAGATAGTACCAGAACAGAATAATCAATGTTGGAGGAGATGTGGACATATAGGCACGCATTCCCACATGTGTTGGTTTTGCCCAAGGATACAAGTGATATGGGCAATGTGTATTTTAAATCTTTCAACTATATGTAAAGAGGTTGTATCTATGTCTCCTGAATTAGTCTTGTTTAATGTATTTCCATCTCATTTAGATGCTAGTACCAAAGCGGTTGTAGTAAATGTATTATTAGCGGCTAAATGGTTAATAGCATTAAAGTGGAAGGAAGGAATTATGCCGACTTGGAACAAGATTAAAAACATAACGAAAAGGAATAGGCAAATTGAAAGAGATTTTGCCCGAATTACTATAACTAAGAGCAATAAGGACAAACTCAAGTGGAAAAAGTGGGATGCGCATTTTTTTGGGGGTAGAACAGGTGGCGATCTAAGGGTGATAAAGAGAGCTCATGTATCAACAGCTATTTTTGCTAGAGTGCTATGATATTCTGCAACTATGTTTGTTTTTGTTGTATTATGTGATTTGTAATGTGGTATGTATATGATGTGCTTGTATTTTTTTATATTATTCTAATAAAAGGAAAAAAAAAGACTATGTATTAATATCATGGCTGTAGTGCGGGCAGATCCCGGGAGGGAAAGAGGCTTGTTTTGGGGAAAAAAGGGGTTACCTAAAGGAGGTCATAATCTAGAATAAGCATGATGCATAGCACCTACCAGGGTCACATGTTGTAACTACAGCACTGCAACCGGAATTTGATTAAAAAAAGGATAATCAGAAATCACTCCATTTAATTGAAGAAACCATTAATGTGCATAGCACTTACAACTTGCATATATCTGCTCAATAAAAAAGATGTTTTAATTTCTGGACTGTGTTATCCAATCCAGTTTCACAAATACAGTGTGTTCCCAAAACAAAAATCAGAAAAAAGTGGTAGAAAAAAAGAAAGGAAAGGAGGCAAAAAAACAAAACAAAAAACATGCATGTACAGTACACCTGATTTTCATCTGCAAGCATTACTAACCATTATCTAGTTCTCAGGATAACTCACTGGCCATGACCTTTAATAATGATGTGTCATCTCACAATAAATACTTGGCTGTGACCAGCGTCAATGGTCAAGGCGTACTATCACCTTCGCAATATGATATTGTTAATCAACATTGATATCACATACATCAGCTATACAGGTGTTATAACATGTTAAAGGATACTCATGATATCACCAATAGTGGAAAATACCCATTAATATGGAGAGGACACAAAGGTCAGCAGCCATATGCAATGTTGCTTACATCAGACCCAAGGATCTGTTCTCATACTGATATTTAGGTCAGGATCACATGCTTCACTAGTGCATATATCAATGCTGGCTGTCATGAACATGCCATTGTGAGACTTTGCAAGTCCACTGCCATAGTGATATTAGTCTACATTTAAGCTAACAGCAATCATATCCTAGTTATCTGGCTATATGATAGCTTTAATGTTGTGGGAGCTCCATGTTAAGGGGGGCTGTCATTGAAGGAATGTCTACCTGAGAGGTATTGTGAAAATCTTACACTTACTACATTTCCTTCACAATGCTTACAGATGCAGAAGATGCCTTCATGGCCCTGAATTGTACCTAAAACAAAAACATAACACCTGCAAAATAAGGCCTTACAAATATAGGGACTGTAGCATTTCTTCTCAACATCATTCCTCAGTGACCATCAATTGGTGAAATGTTACACAGAACCCTACCCTATGTGTCCACAGAGAAGAGGATCATAGACTATGTGAAGGGAGATAGCTATCTGCGTACAAAATATCACCATTACATAGGCCAAGATCCAAGTGTCTGTAGCCAGGCTAGATTAAGTTATCATTTTGACCAATAGATTGTCACTGATGAGTGCAGTTGAGAAGTGACAAATATGAAGGGAAAAATAAATGTGTGTTTTATGTGTTGAGGGATGGGGTGTGGAGTATGGGATTGAGGTGTGTGTATGGAGTGACCTAGCTCTATCTATATCTATGTGTGTAATTTTATTTATGTGTATTGGTATTATGTGTAATCTGTTAATATGTGTAATCAAAGATTAAGTGTAAAATCATAAATGGATGAATATAAAAGAATAAAAGCACAATATACTGCACTGAAAAACTCTCCTACTCTCACTCACCACCAACTCCGGGACCTGCATGCTACTTCGTCAGGATCTACAACACTGTCAATGCATGGGCGGTTGTAACTCAACTTTATAATCTCTCTCTGTCAATCATCTTCGGCTAGACCGCTTTCTATTGGCTGAGAGGCCTGCGTCGCACTCCTTTATACAGTGATTAGATTGTAACTGCGAACCATATCTAGTCCAGCCCATTAACAGTTTGCGGCCGTGGGAGGGGTTTACGGGCTGGAGGCCTCACCCCGTAACCTTGTTTAATTGAATAGCACCGGATTTGTAGCAGACGTTGACTAATGTAGAGTAACTTTCATATAAAATAGGGAGACGTTACAAATAGCCAACACTCACAAAATGTGACGTCACATGTGCGCCGCATCATTAGCATATACCGGGTGCCGGCACCCGGTATATGCTAATGCCGTGACGTCACATGCGCGCCGCCACCCGGTATATGCTAATGGCGTGGCGCGCATTTGACTTCACGTCATTAGCATATACCGGGTGCCTGCACCCGGTATATGCTAATGATGCGGCGTGCATGTAACGTCACATGGGCCGGGTCAAGGAGCGAGGCCGGAGCAGAAGAAGGTAAGTGAGGGGAGAGGGTTATGTATTTAGGGGGGTTTAGGTTGAGGAGGGGGGTTGAAGGGGGTGTAGGTTGAGGAGGGGGGTTTAGGGGGGTTTAGGTTGAGGAGGGGGGTTGAGGAGGGAGGTTGAGGAGGGAGGTTGAGGAGGGGGATTGAGGTTGAGAAGGGGGATGGGTTGAGGAGGGGGTTGAGGAGGGGGCTGAGGATGGAGGGTTGAGGAGGGAGGATGAGGATGGGGGGGTTGAGGAGGGAGGATGAGAGGAGGGTTGAGGAGGGGGGTTGAGGATAGGGTGGTTGAGGAGGGGGGTTGAGGATAGGGGGTTGAGGTTGGGGTTGAGGATAGGGGTTTGAGGAGGGGGTTGACAATAGGGGGTTGAGGAGGGGGTTGAGGATGGGGGGGTTGAGGAGGGTGTTGAGGATGGGGTGGTTGAGGTGGGGGTTGAGGAGGGAGGATGAGGATGGGGGTTGAGGAGAGAGGTTGAGGTTGAGGAGGGAGGTTGAGGAGGGGGATTGAGGAGGGGGTTGGGGATGGGGGATTGAGGAGGGAGGATAAGGATGGGGGGTTGAGGAGGGATGTTGAGGAGGGGGTTGAGGATGGGGGGGTTGAGGAGGGAGGATGAGGAGGGAGGTTGAGGATATGGAGGGAGGTTGAGGAGGAGGGGTTGAGGAGGGGGGTTGAGGATGGGGGGTTGAGGAGAGAGGATGAGGATGGGGGTTGAGGAGAGAGGATGAGGATGGGGGTTGAGGAGGGAGGTTGAGGAGGGGGTTGAGGATTGGGGGGGTGAGGAGGGAGGATGAGGATGAGGAGGGAGGTTGAGGAGGGAGGTTGAGGATGAGGAGGGAGGTTAAGGATGAGGAGGGAGGTTGAGGATGAGGAGGGGGTTGAGGAGGGGGTTGAGGATGGGGGGTTGAGGATGGTGGGTTGAGGATGAGTGGGTTGAGGAGGGACGTTGAGGATGAGGAGGGAGGATGAAGATGAGGAGTGGGGTTGAGGAGGTAGGTTGAGAATGTGGAGGGGTGTCAGGGAAGGGAGAGGTTGGAAGAGGCACAGGGAAGGGAGAGGGGAGAAGAGACACAGGGAAGGGAGAGGGGAGAAGAGACACGGGAGAGAGAGGGGGACACAAGAAGGGGACACAGAGGGCGCAAGAGGGACACAAGGGGCAGCACATTTCCCACTCTCGGCTTATACTCGAGTCACTCATTTTACCCAGTATTTTGTGATAAAATAGGTGCCTCGGCTTATATTCGGGTCGGCTTATACTCGAGTATATACGGTATATATAACAAACTTTGTAACAAGAATTGGAGTTTGTTCTTCTAATATTTTGTGCTAAAATCTGTCAAACTGGGTCTCAAATCTTTTGAAAGTAAATACTGGCAACATACATTTTGTTCTTTCTCTAAATTTAATATGTTTTATATATTTTTACAAAGTTGAAACCATTAATTTGCATACAAACTGAAATGTTCTAACAATTAAAAACAACAGTTTAGTATGTATGCAAATTAATATTTTCAATGTTGTAAAATATATAATGATACTAAAAGAATAAAAAATATATATTATATTATATTTTGATTCTACTGTAAAGCAATATTATATTTCTATTTTGGACTATAATATTAATACTAGTGAGACTTGGATAGTATACTAAAGACAATTACATTTTTCGTAACTGTGTAAAAATGCATTAAATAGAACAGGATTTCACAAGTGAATATCTAGCACAGAAAATACCCATTAAGTTTTTATTGTCGATTTTTGTCATTAGTTACCAGGCAACCGCATGTTAACAAGCTGATATGTGCTATTCAATGTATACTATGTTTTGAAAATAGCTTTTTTTCTACTTTGAAAGCATTACATTTTTTTTTTTTGATAACTGAAATCAGAATATGTTTTTATCAATTATGTTACAACGTGTACAATGGTATGAAATTAAAGTTCTAATAATATTTAGCAAGAACTGCTGTATGCAGCAAGTATGCAGAAAAATATAAGAAACATATTTTGATTCATGTACCGTGGATAGATAGATAGATAGATAAACATTGCTTTACTTATCTTTGTAGACTGCAATATATTTATACCACAAATTAACTGATTTATGGAAACTTGAAAGATTAGAAACTTGGAAGGATTGGGAAGAACTAGAGCTATGATGTAGAAAAGTTTCTGTACTCACTTATGTTACAAAAGGTCATTTTTAAAAATACCCTTGACTATAGTAATCAAAGACAGGATAAGGCTGCATAGAGTGACCCGTCATGTTACAGTCTACCCATAATACAAATACAGTCATCTAAAAGTAAGATTTTCTCTAAATTGCCTAGGCTAAAAAAAATGTGGTTGATAACATTTCTCACAAAACCCACAACTTGAGTTACAAACCAACAACATGTTGATGGCTGATGAGATTTAAAAGGCAAAGGCCCCTATTCAATTGAGAAACTGTTGGTTACTGGGGCCTGTATTATTGCCCGTAAATTAATTTTCTATTCATTTGGGCCCTCATTCAATTGCAATTTGGCCAATTGAATAGGGCTCTAAATATGCACATAACATATTTTTTTAAAGTAGTTTTTAGTTAGTAAATATCTATCCAAAAGCAAGGTTTTCACTAACTAAAAACTTATTTAAAAAAAATATGCTATGTGCTTATTTAGAGCCTTATTTAATTGGCCAAATCACAATTGAATGAGGCCCTTGTAGTCTTTTAGCAAGTCGCAAACGATCTGCGTGTGACAGGCTGAAAATCCCTGTGGCTGTCAAAATCTTAACTTCCAACCCATCTAAGCCTTTGATCTTTCAAGCCTGTAAGTGTTACAATTACAAATTGCTATTAAATTGCTTCAATTCCTCAAGCCCACAAATTATTTCAAACCTGTAAATGGCAAATGTAGAAGAAAATCCTACAAGTACCAGATAGGACTCTCAAGGGGGTTAAACACCTGTTTGTAGCACTGTAAATGCAAATAAAAAATCAATACTGCACTTTAAAAGACGGGGAAAGCGATGAAAGACATTAGAATTAATTGCACAACAGTCTCAAGCTCTCAAGTCTGCAATCAAAAATTATTGTTTTTTCATGTTTAGTTTCCGTGTCATATCAATCTCAGGAATCAATGAGTTAATACATATCAGGCCACCCACATGGACTAAAGCAGTATCACCATTCATTCGTATTATTTTGTGCATTGCCTGATTGTGAGTCTCATCGCATATTGGACCTCTAAACGCTAATTGATTGACATTTAATCTCCATGTTTTACTGACATAATGATGACGGTCTCATTTTTTATTGTCTGTTTCTAAATTGATAGTTAAGGCAATTCATCAAGTTCACGCTCTGAAATGCTACTTACGATTGCATGGTTTCGGCTTTTACACTGTATAACGTAATCTGCGGGCTTGCAATTGAATAAGGCCCTAAGAGTCTAGTACCTTAGTATTTTTGCCTGACATAATGATGATGGTCTAATTTTTATTGTCTGTTTCTAAATTGGTAGTTACAGCCTTGCTTAATTCATCATGATCACGCTCTGAAATGCTACTTACGATTGCATGGTTTCGGCTTTTGCACTGTATAACGTAATCTGCGGGCTTGCAATTGAATAAGGCCCTAAGAGTCTAGTACCTTAGTAGTTTTGCCTGTGGCCTTGCCAAGAAGATGGAATGAAGAAACAGAGAGGGTCAAGTTGCATAGAAGTCTGAAGCTAAACCATGACAGTATTTGCCATTCATACTCATGGAGAACCATGAGCAAAAATGCATTCAAACACTTTTGACCCCACCACCGACCAGGACCTTTTGGTATATCGGGGTCCCCTGTTTTTTTTACCCCCACCCCAGCCTTTGGTTTGGGGGAGCACTTCACAGTGCACCACAAGCACAAGCCAGATAGAATGCTGAGAGCTTTCTCTCTGGCCTTGCCTTATGGCAGTTGAGGTAGGTGCCAGATACCACATTGTAAGATCTGCATTGCACTTTTTTTTTTTAGCACTGGTCTGAGTGACATACAGATGCACATGAGCATAGATTCATAGATTTTGTACCTCAATCTTCACATCAGTCTCTTCAGTCCTTGGTAGAACAGGACCTTTTGACTTGGAAGGATCTGGGCAAAGATGGTGGCAGCCTTAGTGAAGACCCATTCCACATCAGAGGGCTCTGCCTGAAAATGGTGGGTACCCCCCCTTCTATGAATGGGGGGAAGAAATAGGTTGGATGAGCTCCCTCACCTTTTGACCAGAGCCCTAAAAACAATGAAGTAGAATTGCCAGGTATTTCAGGGCTGGGTCACTCTGTTGAGTGAGACCAGGCTGATATACTACAGAATATTTCATGTGAAGGGCTCAATTGAGCCGGTTGCTAACAGACAACAACATTATCTGAAAAACACTATAAAGACTGTTCTGGTTCCCCTGGGGGGGACATTACAAATATGGACTTGGCCCTAACACCAACCAGTACTACAGCCTGGTTTGTTCATTGGGGCTTGCGACCCATGACTACAGCGGACTCTTACTGTTCCAAATATGGACGCCTTGACCTATGTACTTGGGGCTGTTCTCAGCCAGGTTGGTCAGAATGGAGAGGAGCATCCAATTGCTTATTTGAGTAAGAAGTTGGTAATCCGGGAGGTGGCACATGCAGCTATCGAGAAGGAGTGTTTGGCAGTAGTCTGGGCCCTGAATAAGCTCCAGCACTGGGTAGCTGCGGATAATGGGAGACTGTTGCTGTTGAGTCTTGTACTCCAGTTACAGGAATTTGTGATAAAACACCTCCGGGGACGTGTGAGCCAGAACACAGATGGCTTGTCCTGAGAAGAAGATGGTTGAGAATAAATTCATCATGGACAGTACAATGAAATTATCCTTTGTTAAGTCACAGGAAGTGAGTGCTTGTGAAGATTGGAAGTCTTTCTTCAGCCACAGACTACTTTGTTCTACTTTTGTTTTAACAGCCTTGTTCTTAGGCCTAACTCCATCCCATGGTGGTCAGTTTAGTCCCAAAAGACTCATACAAACATTGCCCTAATCATCCTTCTTGACCCTTGCTATTGCTTATCTGGTCTTCCCCAGGTTACTGCCTTTTCCATTCTCTTTAGATTGTAAGTAGTGAGTTTCCAATCTTTTAGGGTGCTTTGGGCCAAAGCAGGTTCTACAAAGATTCTAAGCTCAAAACATGGCCCTCCATCGTCTACAGTTTGTTACATTGTATTTTTCCTTGTCCTTATCCCCTGTACCGTGCTACAGAATATGTTGGCGCATTACAAATAAAAGTTATCAATCCAAAAATAATCTCAAAGAAAGAGTATAGATCAACTCTTCCATCATATCAAAACAAGCAAAGTCCTGTGTCATTGGAGATGAAATCATAGATGACTTGAGCACCTACTAAGATAACTCCTAATATATGTTCCTGTCCCCAGAAGAATATACAAAAGATGCATGAGTAGTGTATCCTTGAGTTGCACACAAGCCTTCAAAATACTTCACAGACATGAACAAATAAAAATAAAACATAACATTTAATGGGACTATTACAATCCAAAATAAAACCCATATCACAGCAACACTAAGCTAGGTTCCAGGAGTGCTGTTGCAGTGTCAAGAACCAAATAATGAAATATTTTTGGTTTTAAGGTACATAAGTATATGTGTTAAGAGGAGTATGAAAGAAAGTGTGGGACTGTACGTATAAGATATGCTGCTTGAAATATATTGATAAGATTTGGTATGTATAACATTGATAAAAGAAAAAGTCTGTTAGTTTTCATACAGTACGTTTCTATGTACAGGTGGAAAACTTATATGTTAAAATAAATTGTGCAGTGTGTCTAAAGAAGGCTAGTGTGTGAATAAATGAGTGATAAAAATGTTAGTAGAGAGAGAGAAGAAATGGAAATGATTGGAGGACAGAAAGTGTGAAGAATTGGAAAAATGCGCACAGCAAGAATTTCAGAAGGATATTCCATGGATGCTGGTTCTTAAGTGCATGCCGATCAGGGAATTTTAATCATACGTTGTTTTAGTCTGAAATACATCAGAGAATTTGGGCATTGTAATTTTGATATTGATGAAAATGGAGATGACAAGGGTGTCTGTGTTTCACTTTGAGATGATGATGTATGGACTGTGCTGAGTAGAAAAAAGAAAACAGTGATTTTTGTGATTAATAGTGAACTGTGTGAAAGAATCTTTTGTGGGATGTGAGAAAAATGCAGGGGTTTAGAAAGAAAGAGTCGTAAGTGAGAGAATGTGTAGACAAGATCTCTAGAACAATATATGCCTGAATCAATTGAGCTTTTGCATGTTACTGTAGCCCGTAAGTGAGGTCGCAAGTTAATTTGCTATTCAATTGGCGTCTTCTTGCGGTCACCAAATGGGTTACAAGTTAGGGCCTTGAAAGCAGTTAGAGACATTTTGTAAAAAAAGATTAAGAATAGAAAGTTTTGCAAAATGTAAAGTGTTTTGTTAAGTATTATTTCATAATTATTTTAATCCAATAGCTGGTTTGCAATGAAGTGCTTTGGTTTTGGGGTTGGGTAAATATGTATTCATACATACTGTTTAAACGGTCTTTAGTGTCAGTTTTTTACACAGTTATAACATGTTATTGGTTATAAGCAGAAACCACAATTCCTTATATTCACTGAACTGAGAGTACTATAAAATGCTTCACTGTAAACTTCAATGTCCATCTGATATCTCACCCATCCATTGTCCCTGGCAAAGGTTTAGTGAATTAACAGTAAGCACTTTAGTAAAGTATAAGAAGAAGGAATGGACCACAATTATTTTGGTATTAGGTTTCACGTTGTTTGGGACATATAACAATGTAGAATCCCAGTTTGGAAGGATTATGCAAACACATTGAAGTAGATAACAAAATATAACCAGGGCTGGATCATCCATTAGGTGACTTAGGCTCCTGCCTACCGGCACATCTCTGAGAGGGGCGCCTCATTATCACCCCATGTTCCACCCTCCAAATTCCCTCTTCGAGTGTGCTTCACTGTGCAGTGCCTGCTTCCTCTAAAAACAGACAGAGCTGCTGGAGTTAACACTGATCTCCAGACAGGAAGCTCAGATTACACTACAGGAAGAATAAGCTTGCCCCTTGCAGTGGAGCATAGAGAGCAGGGAGAGGAAGCTTTCCCCTGCGCAACCATGGCAGCAAGGCTGGGTACAGACAGTGGCCAGAGATCTTCACACAAGATGGAGGCAGTAGCTGTGATGAGGTGAGTGGCATGTACATGTGTGTGAGAGGCAAAGAGGGTGAGAGAGAGAGAAGAGAGGGTGAGGAAGAGAGAGGGAGGAGATGAGGTAGAGAGAGGGAGGGGGAGAGAAAGAGAGAGTGAGGGGGAGAGAAAGAGAGAGAGATGGGAGAGAAAGAGAGGGAGAGAGAAAGAGGGAAAGAAAGGGAGAGAGAGGGAGGGGAAAAGAAGAGGAGAGAGAGAAATAGGGAAAGAGAGAGGGGAGAGAGGGATAGAGAGAGAGTGGGGAGAGATAGGGGAGAGAGGGAGAGATAGAGGAGGGGGAGAAAGGAGAGAGAAAAGAGGGAGAGAGAGGAGGGAAGAAGAGAGAGAAAGGGGGAGAGAGAGGAAGAGGGAGGGGTATAGAGGAGGGGGGACCCTGTACTTTGCCACAGCCTCTTGCCCTCCCAGCTATGCATGTGGTTCATGTCCTCCTTGTCCTCTACCTGGAGCTGGTCCCTCATCCCCACTACCTCCCCCCCCTGGGATCAGGCCCCTGATCCTCTGCATCTACATCGTGTGTGCCTACATCTATGGGGCACAATCTCCCCTCCCTGCTGCTCTGCTCCATCTGACCTCCCTGACCTTGTTCTCCCTCTAGCCATACCTCTAGCTCTCCTCACTCTCTTCCTCTTCTCACTATCCTCCTCTCCTCCTCTCCTCGCTTTCCTCCTCTCCTCTCTTTCTTCACTTTCCTCCTCCCCTTCTCTACCCTCCTATGATTTATGAAACTAAAATAAGGATAAATAAATATAATATATAGAAAAGAATATTGATTTTGTGTAACTTTAATTATTTAGTAATTCATAATATTCAAACTGTGCTAAAACCAATGGAGTTCCAAGGCTGGTTTTGTGGCTTTGGCTGGCCCGTAGTGATTGTAGGTGGGTAACTCGTAATCGGATTGCCAGTAGCTAATAGAATCAGTGGCAATTTTCAGAGTGGTTTTAAGTGTGTGTAACTGAGAATTTGCCAATTGAATATGGCACTATGTCATAATTAGTGCAACTTGAATATATTATTTGCTGAGTTAGTTGATTTAAATAGACATATATAATAAAGAATAATATTGCAGTTTATATACTTGGCTTTACATTGGCCATACCTCACAGGGTATATTCTCCACCTGCTACATTATACCATGGGTTGCTTCTAAGATTGAACTTTGACAAATCCTGCTTATATGTGACAGTAATGCTGACTACAATAGGAGTTAATAGCCAAAGCAAGTTAAATACCTGCTGTTATTCAGTTGCATTTATGCTGTTGTTTTTCAGTGAAGAGGAGCAATACTATGCATGACAAAATTGCTGATCACTTCATCGGTAAAGGACCAGATGCACATTTCATCTAGGTGCATCGCTTGGACTCACCATAGGTGGGCGTGTCGTTCAACAGATTGTGTTTTATATTAATGGACTTTGCCAGTAGTTGGGGTTACATTTATTTAACCCTTTCTTATACTCAAATTGATAGTTGTCAATTTGATAGAGATACTGCTCTGTCAGCCTTATAATACAGATGTATTTGTAGACTAGTTATTTTCTCTTAATTACATATTAATTAAAGGCTAAACAGTCAAAGCTGAACCAGGACTTTTTAATAAACTGTCAAAATGGTGTGTTTTGATAAACTTCTATGTATATGTTTCAAATAACTTTTATTTGGTTCTGATTTAGTAATTGCTCAATAATTTCATTTAAATATATCAAAATAAGCAACCTGATCACTTATTGAGATTATATAAGATATTTTTGTACAGTATGAATCCATAACTACTCATTATGTAAAGACAAAATAGCCTTTTTCATCAATGATAAAAGGTAGTATCAAATGAAAGGTAATTCTTGAAGGTATAATCAAATGTCATAGTGAATCTTGAACATAATATTTGCTAAGATAATTAATGTCAGTGAAAATATATTTCCACTAGAGCCATTGTGATGATATAAAATGGATATTTCTGTGCAATATGAGTTCATAGCTTCCCGTTATTAAACACAAAATACCCTTTAGATCAATAATGAAATGTATTATCAAACTCCATTGGTAATATCAGTGGTAGCAAAAGACTCTTCTTGCTATTAAAAATGTAAGATATGATAATATTGAATGTTCAATTGCCCATTTTTTTAACATATGTCCACTTTTTGCTGGCAATAATTGCAACATAAGTCCTAAATATTTATTAAGAAATGGATATAAATAATGTTATGATTATATCTTACCATAAATCCAGTCTATTATAAGTGTTTCAAATTTGTGTTAAGGAGAATATATCTTTCTAGCGACTTACCCATCAAAAATGATGGCAATACAATTTTAAGCCTGGCAATGCTGTTTGCCACACAATCTGAGCACCTTCTGCGTTCATCGCGAGCCCCACGCTGCGTTACCAACAACCCCGCAATTACGACAACTATATATGTAATTTAATATTTCATTTCTCACCAATATTTTTTTTTTTTAAGAACAGTGAAAACAAATTTATTTTAAAGTTCTTACTTTGTGAAGGGAAGTTTACAATTAATGTGAGGAGGTGAAAAGGAAAAGCTCTTGTTTATACTATGAGTAGATTTAGTATGAAGCTAGGCTATTCATTTTGCTTCTTTACAGAGTAGCATACCTTTCCCATCTCCCTGGCATATGCTCTCATGATCCTTGTGAATCCCTATAAAGGAAAGCCACCTAGGGTTATTGCCATGTGTTTTTTGGCATGGTGAGCAACTGAATTATCATCATTGCTTATGAAATGTATGTGTTCTAATAAATGACGTTGTAACTGTTTAGTTGTTTTACCTATGTATCCACATACACAGACAGTTGATAAACCACCCCAACTCACAGGACAAATTATGTTTTATACTGTATTTTTCTATGCCTGGGTGGTTGAATAATTAATTTGACTTTTTGATTTGGGGACAGGCTTTGCACCTGTCACATTGATGACAACCTATGCTCTGTTGATGTAACAAGCACTTTGGTATACTAATTCATAATGATATAATAATTTTGTGTTCATACCTAAGTTTAAGTTTAATTTATATTACTTTTACGTCACTTTTACGTCAATATTTGCACTTCATTCTTATTTTTATTTTTTACACAATTTTCACACCATTTTTATCTCAATATTTGCAATTAATTTGACAAATTAATTATCAATATATATATATATATATATATATATATATATATATATAATGCATTTGTGATCACATCTGAACATTGAAACATTGAATACAAGTTAAAAAGAATTGTTTCCTGCTCAGAATTCAGAGAAATACAGATTTTACACTGTATTATGTGCAGGGACATGCAAATGTGACCACAGGGGCTTTGCTCTTGTAATTCACTACCATTTTAAACATGGCTTCCTTTAAGCATATGCTTGCTGCATTACACAGCTTCAAGCAAAGCTCAGGATGGAGTATACACAAGCCAGGAAACCTACCCACGTACAGCTGTTTCAAGGTTACTGTCTCTCATCAGCATGGGGCCGGTTTCTAGCTTGTGTAGCAGATAATTATTATTTTTTTAAGAGGTAGTTTACCACAACAATAATTTAATTTCTGGTAGGTAAAAGAAGGTAGAAGCCCTCCACCGTACAGTAGTACAGTAAATAAAAAGTACATTTGTGTTCACATTTAAATGTCAGTTTTAAACTGCATTCTGGAAACCTCGGCAGGGACATGCAAATGTGCCCACAAGCCCTTTGCTCTTGTAATCCATTACCATTCTAAACATGCCTTCCTTTAAGCATATTCTTGCTGTATCTCACATAATTCTTTACTCATATTCCGATCCACTTTTGAATTGGTTAGAGACCCTACAACTTCTACCTTATTTCCTCATTCAGATCCTTTCTGAGTAGGCATGCATTTTGTCCTGTTCATATTCCCATCATTTCACTGCCACGCTGATGTTATGATGAAAGGATTTACTATACCTGCACTAGAGCCTCCACATATGGGCACGTAAGGCAATATGTGCTTTATTTCAACTATTCTTGAGTTACACTCTTATTTTTTGGAGTGGATGTGCAAATCCTTTTGTTTTCATTGTGCTGTAAGCGTGTGGCAATTAATGTTCATGTTTTTTTAAACCTGAAGCATCTATGCATGAGCGTGCTTTGATAGACATGTCTCTTAACAGCCAACACAGCAGCAATATTAAAATGGAAACGAGGTACCAATGAATTTTCCTTATCGGAAATCAGCATTGAAAAATATGCTTATGTGGTAAAACACAGTTAGGTTTAGGTTTATCTTACTCTGCTCCAAACCAATTTGGAGCAAGACATTGATATTCCCTAACAGCAGTGCTATTTACCTATTGTAACTTATGAAATGTTTGTACAGCATCATGAACATTGTGCTCCCCAAGGACAGAGATATGCAGAGCGATAATTCTGTAGTTGATACACAGAATTGACTTTCAGTAGGAGTGGTAGAGGAAAGATCTGCAGAAAGAGCTGAGAGCTAACAGTGCTCACCTGGCTTTGTTAGCTCTCCAAAACACCATCGGCCCCTACCTAAACACTGCAGGGGAATTCAAATAAAAGAAAGAAAGAAAATTATATATACGCTGATAGGACAATCAAGTTTTTTATTTGTTTCTGCTCTATTTTGTTCTGTTTAGCATATAATACAGAGAATTAAACGAGACTGAACAAATGCACTGCAGCCATTGTTTGGTATAGCAATGTGATTGTATTTTATATGTAAAGATTATGTTATTCTTTACAGCATTTGGTTGTTTCTTAGTGAGATTTCATCTTATTTGCTATAGCTATATACTTGGGAACAAATAAATAAATACCAAACCTGACTTCTCTTATATTTAGTGCAAGATATATTTGTACTGTAAGCACTTTTCTCCCATATTACAGCTTCAAGGAACTCCTCTCTTACTTATTCATATAACAATCACATAGGACCACTCCCCTGGTGTGATTGCATAGAGAGATGGAAGGAACACACACACAATCAACAATAATGCAGTTACACTTTGTAAAGTTAGAATGCCTTTCTCTGAAACAGCAGGAAGATGAACCAAAGGAAGTGCTGCCAGTGGTTGTACCGAGCATGTCAGAAGGCAATGAGAGTCCCAAGTCACATAGTCCCAAGAAGTCTTTAAAATAATAGACTTTGATAAAATGTGTGACTAAGGCCATAAGATTTTTTTTTTTTTTTTACCATAGCTCTCTCCTATAATATTAGGCAGGTTTTAAAGTCTCTATGTTTATAATCTTAGTTACATTATGGTACCTGCCTCTGATAACTAAATATGAATTGTATGCTTGTATTATAAGGGGAGTTCACTCTCAAAATCAACTGCAGAAAACTGGAGACATTTTGTTAACTTTAGGGTAGTTTTTTAATGCTTATTTTGGCATTTTTGTTCATGCAAAAAATGTTTTCATGCACTACTGATTCTCCTCTATCAGATGCATTCATAATCATTAAAACTCCTATATACCTTTTACTTATACAGTATAATCCCAGTTTAGTCAGTTAACACTCAACTGGATAGCTTTTGCACTAGCTGACTTGTACAATAGTCTGCTACTTACACACTGATTTTTAATTGCTGTGCTTTTCTACATTTTATTGTGTATTATTAAATACACAATAAAATAACATTTGTAATTTGTTTTATTTATTTACGATAATTTAGTGTTAAGTACTGGAACACTATTGAGGCCTTTTTTGTTTGTACTTGTTTTTATTTTACTTAATAATCAATCTGCCTGAAGCTATTTACTAACTACAATAGCAAAACTCTTAGAAAAAAATACCTTTTAAAAAAAACAATAGCAGTAAGTTCAAAATTTGAATTAGTTAAGAAATTAAAATACATGCTTTTAACCTTTTTTAGCAACACCCCATTTTAGTTAAATGTACTTTTTGAACAAATTAACAGAATAAACATGTATGCTACAAACATTGCAAAAAACAGAAAATGTGCAAAAAGTTTATTGATAAGCAATCATTGAATGTTATACAATTATTAAATGAGCATAAAAATAGTTACAGTTTATGTAGGATTAATTCATCATTACATCACAGCCTTTCAGCATGTTTTTTTTTAAGCCATTTCAAAGTATTATGTGCATTGTTAAATTATTTCTTTTTTTATTCTTTGGCAGTGTAAAGATTACATTCTGCACTCCATCTTTTCCCAAATCAGCACAGCAAGACAGAGAGATAAATCAAGCTTCATCTGACATAAAAACTACAGTTTTATGTGAAATATATAAACTAACTAAGGAGTGATTTCCCAGCTGCATATAAACATGTTAACATAGATGCAGAAGAATGCTTTCCTCAGAGAAAAACAAAAAAACTGTAGAAAGTAACAGTTTCAGATAGAGAGATTAAATTAGGTCTCTAGAGACATCTAAATCTTCAAATTGCAGCCTGGAGCATATCCTGTTAGTCCCATCAGAGTTTAATAAATTGTTTGCTTTAAACAAAACAATGTAATAATGCATATTCCTTCTTAGTCTTACAGCCCTATTAAATTCCCTGAACATGTAAAATCGAAGTGCGTAACGTAGCCCGCAAGACTTACGGCTATTAAAGTGCCCCGTAAGGCAACCCGCTAATGACTTGCGGGTTAAGGGTGAAGAAATCTTACAGGATGTCAAAATTTGAACTCCACGGCCGCAAATCCTTTGTTCAGTCATATGTTGGAATGGTCATGCATATGACAATATGAAAAGCCAGGCTGCAACATGCACAAAGCAATTAAAGACACATTACCTGATTACATTGCAACACAAATACATGAAACTGATGCTATATTAACCCTTCCTCGCTCACAGAGGCTCTAATGTGGACTCTGGAATATATATATATGATTGCATATACATCTTGCTCATCAAATCTACACTGGGAAAACATATAGTGGCCAAATAACACCGCCACATCACATAGATCAAGTACCAGGGAAACATTTGATTATTTGTTGTTTAGCCCTTAAGTCATGTCCAACTCCCTGTTCGACAGCCTGTGCTGTTCCACAAGGTTTGCATGCCAAAGATACTGTAGTGGGTTGCCAGTTCCTACTCTAGTGGACTGTGATTTGTCTGACCCCTCTGCCATCACCTGCCCAACTAAACTGGCCCTACATGGTATAGCTCACAGCTTCATTTGGGTACACAAGCCCCTTCTCCACACCACTTAGCAATCCACAAGGGTACCAGAGGAACATACACCACACTAATCTACTCTAACCCATCAGGAAGGGCCGCAAAAACACATGGAGGCTGTCATGGAAGGAATGTCTACCTGAGAGGAAAACGTTAAGCCTCATACATTTTCGTCACAATGCTTGCAGATGCAGGAAATGCCTTTCTGGACCTGAATTGTACCTAAAAGAAAAAAAAGACAAAACCTACAAAATTTGGCCTTAAAAAGGATAGGGACTGCAGCATCTCTTCTCAACAGCATTCCCCAATGACCATCAATTGGTGACACGTTAAACAGAGAAGAGCATTATGGACCATGTGATGGGAGGTAGTTATTTGCATACAAGATACAAGATCCAAGACTCTGTAGCCAGGCTAGATTAGGTTTACATTGTGACGAATAGATGGTCACTGAGGAGTGCTGTTGAGAAGGCACAAACATATGCACAGCCCCTAAGTCCTCCTCTGCTTAGCCACAGGGCCCACATCCCCCATGGCTGGTAGTCATCTCCCTGCTGGTGGTGGGGGAAAGGGCAGGGGGAGGCAAACCACTGGGTGGCAGCGGCACCTGCAGTGTCGGTGGTGGAAGCATGGTGGGAGGAGAGGAGGGGCCGGGCTTCGGATGGCTGGGGGATGCCTCCTGTGTGGAGGAGGCAGGGCTTTGGGACCAGAGCGTGTCACATTGCTTATGCTGTTACTCCATGGAATGCGATCTGATCCACCCAGTCCTGAGCAGCCCGGCCAGGTATAATGCCTCCTCTCCTCCCTATTGCACCAGGCTGTGCATGACCACCGTATGATTGAGGGTGATGCTGGCTTGGATTCCCCGGAGCAACTCCACCTGCTGACACATGAGGGCCAGCATCAACGCCTGTGCAGCCTGGCCTGATGAGGGTGATGGAGGCCTGTGGGGTGTGGCCAGGTGAAGAGGTGGCAGAGTGGGGAGGGTCTGGGACTGACCCGGCTGGATCATGAGGCAAAATAGGCGGTTGTGGTGGAGGTGGTGGCCAGTCCAGTTCACTGCTGTGGGTGGTTGGCTGCTGATATCACTCAAATTTGAGGGCCCTGGCAATAGCCTCAGTCTTTGGAGGACAGATATAGTGGGGTTTAATCCTGGCAGTGTGGCCGGAGGGCTGAATGGCGACCCCACCAGACAAATTATATTCTCCTCCTCCGAACCAGGGTCCTCAGGTCCTTTTCCTTCCTCCTACCCTTGCACCAATTCCTACTGGGCGGGGGCTTGCTCCTCCACATCCTGCTCCGATGGAGCCGACTCCCCAGCCTCTGGCTTGCCACTGGACCCAGACCTCTTTGATGCTGAAAGAGATAAAAGAGAGGTACATGTCATTAGTATGATGCATAATACATTGTTTTGTGTGCATTCCTAACTATCTGACATCTAGGCTTGAACCTGGATGATACTCCTAATTGCAACTCTATCATTTGCTAGATGTGATCTATTCTTTGATTCATGGTCTTGATTGTTCTTGTCTCCAAATGCTATCTTTACTCTGGCTGAGGTCTGTAACTGCATAGGCTGCAGTGGGCACACCAATACATGGACCCCCTCATTGCTTCATTACTGTTGTTGTGCCCAGGAATATTAGTGATTTGTCAGCTTCGTGGATTTAGTGCATCTGTCTATCCCTTGTTAATTCCATGTAGCTGATATGTCAGTATCCTTGTTGATCATCATGTACATGTGTAGTGTGCGTGATGCACATGTGGTGGCACGTTGGTGTATGTGATATTCACCTGACATGGAGGATTGGTCCTGCTGTGCCACCAGGCTTGAAGCTCCAGCACCTGCTCAGAAGATCCCTGGTGACCCTCTCCCACTCATTATAGGTTACACTCATGTTCCTGTCCTCCTTGGCCATCACCCTCCTCACCTTGGCCCTGATGTCATCAAACCGGTGCTTGACGATCCACACATCCCTTGACAATGTGCCTACCTCTGTCACCTCAGCCGCTACCTCCTTCGACACTTGAGCTCTAGGCCCTGGCCTAACTTCCCTTTCCCCTGCAAGTATCACTGGGCGGCCACAGATAGCGCTGAGGAAGACCACATTCCCTCGGTGCGAGAAATCGTGGGCCCTGTGCTTGCCCTTAGCCTCTTGCCCTCCCGACAGTGGACAGGGACCCTGGCCTTCCTGACCTTTCCCTGAGGCCTGTCCCTTCCCTGAACTACCACACCTCTGGGATCAAGCCCCTTACCCTCTTTCCCTCTCCTATGTGTGCCTGTTGCTAGGGACACCCTGCCACCACTCACCTCTATACACCCATCCTCCTCCTCCTGCTCCTCATCCTCCTCTTCCTCCACCCCGTCAACCTCCTCCTCAACCACCTCCTTCTCCTCTGCCTCTTCTCATCCAAACACGCAGACAAATAGTAAATGCTTTTGAGATTATAGGCAATCATTGTGCAGGATAGAGTAGAGTAAATTAAAACTGACCACAACACTGAGATAAAACTTATGGATGCATTTACATAGTCAAAAAGAAAAATAAAGGTCAGGTACAGGCATTCAATGTTTGTCACAGGGTTAGAATACAGACTGCAGGGCAGAGCAAACTAACTTCTGCCTTGTGCGTGTTTGTGTCATTCAGTCATGCCTGAATCTCCGAGGTGCAGATCCCCTTTATATTGATTGCATTGAGATACTGGAGTGGGTTGCCAGACCCTTCTCCAGTAGGCCACAGCATACAGCACCTGGTATTCCTAGGTGGTCTCCCATCCAAGTACTGACCAGGCCCAACCACGCATGGCTTCAGGGTGGTGTGATCCTGATTGGAGTCAAACCCAGGTAGCAGTGGTGAAAGCACCAAATCTTAACCACTGGACCACCAGGGAACCCAACTGGCTTAGTCATATGCAAATTAAAGTCCAGGTGTCAGATAGGCAATCAAAAATAAAAGCAAGAACATATACCCATGTCTCAGGTCACTTTGCAAAGGTACCAGAGCACTGAAAGATTAAAATATAAACAACTTAGACATAAACTATATTTGCTACAGGAGCATGTTTCTATAGATGGCTCCTAATACTTTGTACTTAATAATACATCATATTTTGCATGTGTCTATGGCACTGTTTGTTATAGTAATCAAGAGGCCAGTCGTACACTACTCCACTCATTAAGTTAGATATTGTATAACAATTTATAATCAATACAGCTAGTTCTATAATATAACAGTTCAAAGTAATATCTTCTAGGGTATGTTGTATTAAACACAAACTGGTATTACAATCTCTAAGAATAACTGATGGGCAGAACAATAAATTACATTGCATAGTTATTTAAAATTACTCAGTGTAGTGGTGGTATGGAGTACAACTGAACAACAAAAGAAAAATAGTGATTGGCTTATATATTATGGACAATATAAATATTTCATTAAAAGTGGCAATAAAAAATATATGTGTGTGCATTCAGCAAATAGTACACTTTATACAACAATTCACTATTTACCTATGATATCTATTTTATACACAAATTATGTGTACATGAGATTCTAATAATATGTGTACTGATGGATAACTGTAGATACATTTTCACATGCCACCTGTATTTAGGAATCATTTAATTGTAAAATAATCACATCAAGAACTGGCATTGATATGAGAAATTTCTCAAAATAGAAATATACATTTGATGGTAGATAATGACAAAAAAGCCTATCTAGTTTACTCATTCTATCAAATTAGAAAAGGCAAGAAAAGCTACAAAACTTGATACTACAATGAGAGCTTTCTTACTAGTTAGGGGAGACCTCTCCAATTTGCTCAGTGTCTGCAGCATCCCTGCATCAGTCATTCCACTGGCTTACCATAATAAAATGTAAACTCCTGACTGTAACATATAAAGCCCTTAAGACAAGTGGACTCTCATATATATATATATATATATATATATATATATATATATATATATATATATATGCCCTGATGTCAAAATACTCCTCCAAATACCCTTTTTCCTCTACTAATGATCTTCTTCTTTTCTTCTCTCTTGTCACCTCCTCTCACCTCCATTTCAAGAATTTTCTCAAGCTGCACCCGCTATGTGGAACTCCTTGCTTTTTTCTATCAGACTATCCTCCTGCCTCAAAACCATAAAAAAACTCATTAAAATGCATCAGTTTAAAGAACATAGTCCCCATAATATGCCAAACTGCATGCTCTACAAAACTGCTCACACACAAAACCTACAATGTAACAAACACTCACCTCCACTTGCATCATCCGATTGCCTTAGGGCCAGTTTCTATTAGCTTAGCAAAAATTCCTCAAACTCACAAATTTGGCTGTTGGTGTCCTTAAGGCTGAACTGCAAGCTTTTTGGTGGTATGAATACATGCTGCTCGCGCTGTAAAGCCAATCCTGCAATTTAAGTGTGCCCCATGGGCCTTGGAGCCAATAGAAAAAGGCTTAAGGGATAAGTGATTGACAGGGAGAGATAATAAATCTGGGAGCTTCACACCCATGCATTGACTTTGTTGAACATTATGACAAATTAGCATGCAGATCCCGGAGCTGGAGGTTTTGGTCTTGAGGAGTAAGAGTAGTGGAGTAGGCTATAGCGTTTTTATAGGTTTTTCTATTTCTAAACTACTTATTTTACACTTATTCCATCAACACATAAAATATAATATACATACACATAGAGTAACATGGCTACACCTATAGATTGGTCACTACATTCCAACACACTGACCATATACCATAACATATAAAAAAAGACACATAAAACATACATTTTTTTTTTTGGTGGAGAAGGGAAGGGGGGGGGGAAGTGGGAAGGAGAAAAGTATGAAGAGAAAAAAGAGAGGAGAGAGGTGGCATTGGGGAGTGGACGTGAGGGGAGAGGAGGTGAGTAGAGGTGAGTGGGGGAGAGGTGAGTGGAAGTTAAAGGAGTGGAGGTGAGGAGAGTGGGGGTGAGGTGAGTGGAAGTTAAAGGAGTGGAGGTGAGGGGAGTAGAGGTGAGTGGAGTGGAGGTGTGGGGAGTGGAGTTGAGGTAGAGAGAAGGAGGGAATCACCCATAGTCAAAGGCACTCCTAGCACAGGGTGAGAGGGGGAGGGGCCTGATCCCAGGGATGTGGTAGTGCAGAAGAGGGACAGGCCTCAGGGTCAGAAGAGGGAGTACAGGATCCCTCTCCACAGGTGTAGAGGGCAAGAGGATGGGGGCAGACACAGAACCCCAAACTACAGGCACGAGCAGATGATGGTCTCCCTCAGGGCCATCTGTGACCACCCCACTATCATTGCGGGGAAGAAAGTTAGGCACAGGGCCCATGTCTGGAAGGAGGTAGCGACTGCAGTGACAGCAGTGGGCTAGGCAAAAAGGCATGTGAGGTCAGTCAAGCATTGCTTCGATGACTACTTGGTCAAGGTAAGGAAGATGATGACAGAGGAAGTGAGAGCAGTGAGAGCTCCAAGTGGGGACCCCCAAGTGACTGTCAAGTTCCCACAAGTGTAAGGGGGTGCTCAAAGAGATGTTGAGTGAGGTACCCGTCGCTGGAGCTTCAGGCCTGGTGGCCCAACAGAATCCAGCCTCCTTGTCAGGGGAATATAAGATACACCAACATGCCACAACATGTACATCCCACACACACATAGAAAATACAAAACACATGTAAACCATGACCACCAATGACACTGACATATCAGCTCCCTGGATTTACCAATCGATAGATCGATCATTCATGCGTCATTAAATCCATGAAACTGTCAATGAAACAGTAAACAGTATTTATTTGATTCCACTTTTGAAATTTGATATAACTTTGTTGAAACACAATACCACTTATTAAGTATTTTAAACTGTATATCTTTTGATATCAACTTCCCAGTTGTTCATATACAGTAAATCACTACAAATCTTACAACTTTTCAAAATAATATGTGCTTTATTATTATTCATCAGTAAAGACTCAAAAGGGGATGCTTCTCTTATCTTCTGCATATAAAATTTAGAAGCCGTCCAGACAGCTTTAAATTTATTAAAGTCCCACCAAGCGTTTACAGAGATACCATATTTTTCAACCAGATATTTAAATGGGGCTAAATAATCTCTCAAAAAGATATCTTTCAGATAAATCATTCCCTTTTATGTCGAAATGTATTGGTACTATGGGACTTGGAAGGTAAGTTAGTTTCCATTTTATGCTGTTTTTGTACCAAAATTGAAGGATGGAAGTAACACTCTCCAAGTTACTCAAATACTCCATTTCTATAGTATTCCACAAGAAACCACTTAACATCTCCTTGTCCAAATATTCCATTTCTATACTTCTCCATTTAGATTCATTCGAATTATTAAGCAAATAGATTATGTGAGATAGCATAATGCCCTCCTGATATCTCTGCAAATTTGGATAGGCAATCCCTCCTTGATTAATTTTCATTCTGCTATTCTACTTTTAACTCTCCTTGGTTTAGAATTAATAATTAATTTATTAATTAATTTCTGGAATTTTTTTATCAAAAAAATAGGAATCCTTAAAGGGATATTTCTTAAAAGATAATTAAATTCTGGTAGCAGAGACATCTTAACTGCAGATATTCTAGCAGAATAGGAAAGGTTGATTGTACTCCATGAGTTAATTAATATCTGTCAAATTATCGTATAACTTATTATAATTTAGTAATACTAGTTGTTGGATATCACTAACAAACATTATTCCCAAGTGTTTAAAATGATTGACTTACCAATTATATTGAAATGTATTTTTTAGATTTTTTTTCTTTCACTGATAAATTCATAGTTAATATCTCCATTTTATCTATATGGAGTTTGTAATTGGAAATTAAACTACCGTATATACTCGAGTATAAGCCAAGTTTTTCAGCCCTTTTTTTAAGGCTAAAAAGGGCCCCCTCGGCTTATACTCGAGTCACTCTCCCCCCGTGTCTGTCTAACCCCCCCGTGTCTCTCTAAACCCCCCCGTGTCTCTCTACTGCCCCCCGTGTCTCTCTACCACCCCATGTCTCTCTACCCCCTGTGTCTCTCTACCCCCCTGTGTCTCTTTGCCTCCCCCCTCCTCATCCTCAACCCCCCCTCCTCATTCTAAACCCCCCGACTCACTTTACCCCTCTAAATACCTCCCCCTCTCACTGGAGGTAAGTGAGGGGAAAGGGAGAGGGGGAGGTATTTAGAGGGGTAAAGTGAGGAGGGGGGTTTAGAATGAGGAGGGGGGTGGAGGATGAGGAGGGGGTGGAGGATGAGGAGGGAGGTTGAAGGGGGGGTTAAGGAGGGAGGTTGAGGAGGGGGGTTAAGGGGGGGTTGAGGAAGGGGTTGAGGATGGGGCTTGAGGAGGGAGGATGAGGAGGGAGGTTGAGGATGAGGAGGGAGGATGTGGAGGGGGGTTGAGGTTGAGGAGGGGGTTGAGCATGTGGGGTTGAGGTTGATGAGGGAGGTTGAGAAGGGGGTTGAGGATGAGGAGGGGTATGAGGATAAGGAGGGGGGTTGAGGATGAGGAGGGGGTTGAGGATGAGGAGGGGGGTTGAGGATGAGGAGGTTGAGGATGAGGAGGTAGGTTGAGGATGAGGAGGGAGGTTGAGGAGTGAGGATGAGGAGGGGGGTTGAGGAGGGAGGTTGAGAATGAGGAGGGGGGTTACGGAGGGTGATAAGGGAGGGGGAAGAGACACAGGGAAGGGAGAGGGGTGAAGAGACACAGGGGAGAAGAGACACAGGGGAGAGAGGTGGGACACAAGAAAAAGGCACACAAGAGGGGGACACAGAGGGCACAAGAGGGACACAGGGGGCAGCACATTTCCCACCCTCGGCTTATACTCAAGTCACTCATTTTTTCCAGTATTTTGTGGTAAAATAGGTGCCTCGGCTTATACTCAGGTCGACTTATACTCAAGTATATACAGTATATTGGTTTATGATATTATGAAGGCAAGAGAGCGAGTTACTTGGGTCTGTCAAAATAAGAATTGTGTCATCTGCATAAAGAGATACTTTATGAGTACAAGAACCTATCTTAATTCCTTTGACTTTAGTTGTTTGTCATATCTTTTGAGCAAACAGTTCTATTAACAGAGCGAATACGACCGGAGACAGGGGACACCCCTGTCTAGTCCCATTAGAGATAGAGAAGTAAGGGGATTTAAATCCCCTTCCTGAAACTGATAAGGAAGGACAAGAGTATAAAGCTTTAATTGTACGGGAACCAAACTCTGCAAAACCAAATTTTTCAATGACTAAATCCATATATTGCCAGCTAATTTGATCAAACGCTTTCTCGGCGTCCAATCCGAGAAAGACTGCAGGAAGATTATTTTTATTTATATGAGAAATCAAATCTATTAGTCTACGGAAGTTATCAGTCCCTTGTCTAGTTGAAATAAACCCTGATTGATCTGGTGAGATCAAGGAATGAATTATGTTGTTTACACAGGTTGCCAAGATCTTTGCATAGATCTTCAAGTCAGCGTTTAGCAAGGAAATTGGCCTGCAACTTTTACAAGTAGAAGGCTCTTGATCAGATTTTAAAATGATGATTATATTTGCTTGTAACATTTCTGGAGGAGCATAAGCGTTATTTTTAATTTCATTTAATGTATCTATTAATGGTTTCAATAAAAGATCTTGATTTATTTTATAATAATAGTTAGAAAAGCTATCTCGGCCCAGAGAAGTCGTTATTTTCATATTCTTTATAACCAAGATTATTTCTGAACTAGTAAATGGTTTATCTAAAGCCAGCAATTCTGAATCTGAAATCTTATGTAATTCTAAACTATCCAAAAAATCTTTAATTACCTTTTTATCCACTTTGATAGGTTTCTTATTATCCATTAAGTTATATAGTTTTGTATAATAATCTTGAAAAACTCTCTCTATCTCTTCAGGTTTAGAATATAACACATCACCATGCTTTATTGATTCCATTTTATTATTAAATGTTTTTTCATCTCAATTTATCTGCCAATAATTTACTCGCCTTGCCTCCATAGTGATATAGTTTTTGTTGTATTGACCAGATAGAATCGTCCATTTTGGATTGAATTATTCTTTTAATTTCCTTAATAATTTCCTGTTTTTGTTGAAAAGGAGTATTATCAAATGTTTTCTTTATTTTTAAAATGCTCAAATTCTTATACAATTCCCTTAATGGAAGACCTTTATTTGTATTTTTTTTGGCTCTGTAATTAAATTATTACACCTCTCATGAAGGCTTTGTGGGCATTCCATATATTTATTTTAGACGGAGTGAATTCATTATTAAACTCAAAGAAACTTTAAATTACTTGTTTTAAAAAATGTTTATCCTCTTTTTAGTCAAAAATCATTGGATTCATTTTTCATGGCTTTTTAGTGGTTTGTGTCATGTCTGCAACTCTAATGTGATCATGGCATGGTCAGAATGTATAATTGGTTTAATTTGAGAATCAACTATCACATTCAGACCTTTCAAATCAGTCATAAAATAATATATTCTTGTGAATAGTTGATGTCTATGGGAAAAGAAGGTAAAATCCTTCAGTCCGGGATGCAATATTTTCCAGATGTCATATAAATTATTTTTTATCTATGATCTTATTCATTTGTTTGATAGAATTTCACATCTGTATATCTAATGGGTTGTTTAATTTTGCCTTCCTATCTGGATCATGGTCCATTATAATGTTTAGGTAATCACATATAACAATATTACCTTTAATATATTTCTTAAAGTGTTTAATAATGAATTTAAAGAATTTGACCTGACCTTTATAGGGGGTGTATAAGTTTAATATTGAAAAGGGTTGACCCTCTATCAGACCTATCCAAAAAAGGTATGTGCCTTCTATATCTACTTCCGAAAATTCCTCCAAAATGTTGAAATCTTTCTTGAAAAATATTGATATGCCTTGTGTCTTCTTTTTAAAAGTGGAATTATATTGTTTATTATATTTATTATGAAAATATTTTGGAATGTTGTTCATTTGCCAATGTGTTTCCTGAAAAGCAATAACATCCACTTTTCCTTGGTGGCAACTTTTCATTATCATATGCTATTTGGATGCTATGTTTAGATCCTGGACATTTTGTCTTATAAATGTAATAGTCATCAATCATAATTTTACTTCAACTGCTGGCAGATGGATGCGATCCCATGCTTTGTACACAACATTCAAACCCAAATACCTCACAAACTTACTATTAAAATATGTTACCGGCCTGAAACCTCTCTCAGGTCGGGCAACATAAACCAACCTATTTTTTGGGAGATTCCTATTTCCACCTGGTGATGCTCCCGTCCCGATCTAAGCAGGACTGAGCAATCTCCAACTGGAAATCGTCAAATCAATTTCAGATTTGAAAGTGTAAGAACCTTAAAAATAAATTACAATTAAAGAATTCTATTTAGTAGAGCTTAGCTGATAAGCTTAATTCATTCAAAACATTGCTATTTAAATGCTAATAAGGGAAGGTGGTACTGTACTAATCAGCTCTCAAAAAAAAATATATATATATATTATGTATAAAAAAAGAGGAGGAAGAGAAATAAAGGTTAACTTATTCTAGATCAATACTCAAACATCTAGAGTAACCCACAGGTCAGATGTCTTAATAAAAATCATGGAGTATCAAATTAAATCCCTTAAGCATATATCCATTTATTTCAATACAAGTCTTTATCTTTGATCTTGTATAAACAAAATAGGTGCCAATGTTTTCATAGCAAAAACAGCCTTCATTATCTTATCTCTATTTTCTCAATTTCTATTTTCCCTTGGGAATCCAGGTTGATAATCCAAGATAAAAAATCTCTTACATATCCATATAAATCTTTAGGTAAAATACTCTACAAAAGTTTCCTCTTATTCTAATGCTATTTCGTCTAGTTATATTATCTAGGATAGTATTTTTAATTTTCAATTCTTTTATTTCTAGGTTTATTTGATCAATTTTCCCTAGCAGGGAGTCTTGTTTTTGATTATATTCCTCCTGTTTAAGTTCTATAGAATCAACCCGGGTTCCCAAGGTACTAATCTGCCTGATGTTATTAGCAATTTCTGAAGATAATTCTCTTCTAATAGTATCTTGAAACTCTGTCAACATAATTTTCATCTTAGAAATAGTCAAAATGTCATCCTCTCCATGATTCCCTTCATAACTGCTTTTGCTAAACTGTCTCTCTAACAGATCCGATTGCTCAGAAGTAATATCCACTTGGGAATTAGATTAATCATTTAAGTGAGCTGATGCTTTTTTCTTTACTTTTAGCAATAGGAGATACAAAATCTGTGATTTTAGTATTTGTTTTCATTTTAATCCTGTTTTTAGTTCCCTTGACTATCCATTGTGAAATTCTTATAAACCCCAGATAAATCTTAGGGTAAAAAAACAAAGTCAATTATTAACCTTCTCAATATTGAAGGAGAAAAAAAAAATAATAGTGCCTGGAAATAAACTATTTAGTTCTTCAGCTTGCAAAGTCTCTTTGTTCCCTTGGAAAGGATATTTACATACAATCCTTAGGAGTATTCCTTTTACTTTCTCTTACTGTCTCCTTTCCTTTCTTTTTCCTTTTATCTTCCTTTTCCTTCTCCTTTCTCTTCCTTACCCCTGCCTTTCAATCCTTGCTTCAAAGGACTCTGTTGTTAAACTGTTCCAGATAGAGAATTCCATGTTCCACTTATATCCAGATTTGCTTAAAATATCAATCAATCCTTCTTTTAGGCATAGAGTTCTATGTCCGCAGCGCTTCATTCATCAGAAAACCAAACAATAGTCAGCCTCTAGGTAAACCAAACCTTAGGCTATTTTCTGATTGTTAATATATTGTGCTCATAAGCTTTCCTTTCTTTCTGTATAATACAGCAAAAATAAATATTTGGCACTTTGGTTCTCGCCACACAAAATTCTCTCAGTCTCTCTTTGAAGTTTTATGGCAGCCAGAAATCTCTTTCAGTAAATAGTATATTAGTGGGAAAGGTCTCCTCTTTAACATGTAATAAAAAAAATAACTTCAGGGTTTACTTTCAGGGCTTAGATATTCTTTTGGTTAGTCCTTATATGGAATTTATGTCTGATTTACTTTTTTTATATTTTGTGCAACATATAGGGTTCTATGAGCCAGTAATATGCAGCCTTATTAAATTGCGATTCGGCCAATTGACAAGGGCTCTATATAAGCACAGAGCATATTTTTTTACAGAAGTTTTTAGTTAACGAAGACCTTGCTTTTAGATAGAAGTTCACTAACTAAAAACTTCTGTAAAAAAATATGCTCTGTGCTTATATTTAGCACTATTCAGTTGGCCGAATCGCAATTTAATGAGGCAGATGATATACAAGTCCAAAGCGATGTATATATTGATCAATCTTTAAAGTGCATCTTGCTCTGTTCTTTAAGGTGCATATTGGTTAAAGTACAAATTGCTATTAAATAAATTATATTTATTTAACGAGAGCTACTCACAATATTGGCACCAACATTAATCCGATTAATATTGGTGAAGGGGTTACCCCAGTTTTATTCAGATCCTCAGGTTTTGGGTTCTCTCTGCTGACTCTTAACAAATTCCTGCTGTTGTTGCTATATTTACGTATGAAGGCATTATAGGGGGCATTATAGTCCCAGGGATTCAATCAATACTGTTGTTACAGCCAGATACGATTTTGTCATGCAGAATCCCACCATACAAGAGTCCCCTTTATAATGTTTATAACCACCAGCAAACTACCACAGTATGTCAATGTTGCATTATATCTATGGCTCATTCTTCTCAATGTTTAACACGCATATTCCAGCTCTTAACCACGGAGCTACCTGTCTGTGATGCTGCAGACTGTCATGGGCATCGGCGGCGGCCGGCATCAAGGTTCAGGTTGTCTATGACAAAAGCTTGTTTCCTGTTTGGGTGCGAAGAGATCCGTTTCCCCACGGGAGACTCTGTGATGATCCAATCTCAGTCTGCCTCTCACCTCAATGTCAGTGTCTGCCAGCTAGGGGGTAATGTTTTATAGATGGGGTAATGTATAGATAGTGGATAATGTTGTATAGATAGGGGGTCATGTATTGTAGTCAGGGGGATATGTAATGTAGATAGGGGGCAATGTATTATAGTTAGGGGATATTTATAATGTATTTATTACTGTATTGTATTGTTTTATATATATATATATATATATATATATATGTGTGTGTGTGTATTTTCTTTGCAGGTGTGTAATGGTCTTTTTTTATTTGTTATAATGGGGGTTGTGTAATTTTTTTAAATTTTTTTTTTGTAGTGTGGGTTTGTACTGTTCTTCTTTTATTTTTGTAACAGTTTTTTTTATTTTGTGTAAAATAAAAGACCTGTGATGGTCTTCATAGACCCTTATGGGACTGATGGTGTTACATAGAGGCTTATGGGGTCTGCATAGACCTCCATAAAGGATGGGGTTACATGG
Source organism: Discoglossus pictus (assembly GCA_027410445.1). Classification (NCBI taxonomy): domain Eukaryota; kingdom Metazoa; phylum Chordata; class Amphibia; order Anura; family Alytidae; genus Discoglossus; species Discoglossus pictus. The sequence continues at coordinate 63,652,765 of CM050167.1, read as the reverse complement.
AAGCTTATGGGGGTCTGTTTAGACTCACATTAGAGATGGGGTTAAATAGGCCGAGAACAGGTTAAATAGGCCCAGTTAGGGTTAAATATTCCTAGAAGAGATCAAATAGGCCTAGTTAGGGTTAAACAGGTCTAAAGGGGGTTAAATATGCCCAGTTAGGGTTAAATCATGCCAGTTAGGGTTAGATTGGCCCAGTTAGGGTTATTAGTTCCGGATAGGGTTAAATAGGCCCAGTTAGGGTTAAATAGGCCCAGTTAGGGTTAGATATGTCCAGTTAGGGGTTTTAGTTCCAGATAGGTTTAAATAGACGCAATTAGGGTTAAATAGGTCTAGAATGGGTTAAATAGGCCCAGTTGTGGTTAAATAGGTCTGGAAGGGGTTAAATATGCACAGTTAGGGTTAAATAGGCACGGTTAGGGTTAGACAGGCTCAGTTAGTGTTAAATAGGTCTAGAAGGGTTTTAATAAGCCCAGTTAGGGTTAAATAGGGTTTAGTATGGGTTAATGGGGTATAGTTAGGGTTAAGGGGTTAATGGGGTATAGTTAGGGTTAATAGTGTAGTGTAGTGCTTAGACTTTGTCACTTATGGGGTTATCTGGGGGTTAATAGTGTCCTATAGGGGTCTATATAGACCCCTATTGGACTGAGGGGTTTACTTTTAGTCTCATGTGGGTCTATATTGACCATCATGAGTGATGGGATAATTTTAGGTGCGAGTGGGCTACTTATAGTACCCCTGCGGCTTGGGAGTAACCATAAGTGTGCTGTGGGCCTTCTAAGGACCCGCAGCAGGAAATTCAAACCCAGCAATTCCTGAGTCTTGAATTTCGAATTCAAGCCCGCAGTGGGAAATTTGAATGTCGTAGTTGCTGTGTGGTGTTCCGATCGGTCATGATAGGGACCCCTGCAGTAAGCCAAGGGGTTAATGTGGGGAGCCTGCAAGGGTCCCGATTGGACCTCTGCAGCAAGGGTTAATGTGTGCACATTGCAGGGGTACCAGTCAGACCCCTGCATTATAGGGTTAATGTGTGCACCCTGCAGGGTCTCGATTGGACACCTGCATTATAGGGGTGATGTAGGGACACTGTAGGGACACTGCAGGGGTCATGATTGGGTCATGATTGGGATCCCTAAAGCCAGCGGGGGGCTTAATTGGAGCAACCACAAGGGCTTCACAGCCCTTGCAATGGCTCCAGGGTACAAGTAAGCTGCAGCATTTTTTTATTGTTCTGCGTAGTTGGCGGAGAGTTTATCGGAGCATTTGAATAGGGTTGTGGGATTTCTCTTGCGGCCACATGGGATCAAAGGCTTTCCCTGCAGCAAGCTGCGTCAAGGGTGGCCGCAAGGGAACGCAGGGCACTGGCCACACGGCAGTCAGAGCTGTTGGCCACAGGGATTAGAATAGGGAAGTAGTTTGCGGCCAACCCTTGCAGCCACACAGCTCCTACGGCCATCATTAGAATGAGGCCCATAGTAAGCACGTGATGTGCAAAATTTATAATGTTTAGCTATGATTCATATAAATCTAGGGTAAGCTCATAGAGTTTAATACCATTAAGGTCTTTCAGTGTTTATCATTTTTTATTATTATTATTATTCTTATAATTAATTTATAACTTGCTGACATATTCCGTAACGCTGTACATAAGTTAAGTTCTGAGAAAGGTAAATGCAAATTAACATATAGCAAAGCAAGGAGGGTCCTTTGAGATAGGAATCCAATGCCCCTGGTGCATTTCCAAAGTACTTAGGATAGAAATTTGCAGACTTGCAATATAGGTTATAGTGAGTGGTAAAAGAGGGAGATAGAGGTGTATACAAGATAGTTGTAAATAACCCTAGTCTGGTCAGATCATTACACCATAAGGAAATTTACAGTAGAACTGGATAGTTCTTTTGCTAATACTATTACAAATTCTATTACTAACTGAGAGTAATAGAATTTGGAATCCATTCAAGCAGTAGTTTGAGTAGAATACTCTTAAAAAATTTTAAAAAAAGAGCTATAAAGATTGATAGGATTCCAGTTCTTGGCAAATAGCATGTTGTTTTTAGATATCACTTTCTTTAAATTGATTTTATACATCATTGAGCTATATAATCTAATAAAGTTGTCCTTTACGTGTCCCCTTTTTCCAAAACAGCCTCTTGCCCTTCTGGGATCTGCCCACACCACACCCATGATATTAATGCACAGACATATACATTCCTGAGGGTACTCTGACTATATGATAAAGTTTTGTTATACTGTTATCACTGTTTCCGTGTGTTTTCAATAGTTAAGACTTTGGGACATCAACATACATAACATTTATGTAACAATAATATATTAATAGGTAGATAATCTTACTGTACATCCATCCTTTCATGCATTTGAGTACTGTTTGCATATAACAAATCTTCAGTTAATTGGGATGTGATGTTGTTGTGGTCAAGTGTTTACATTTTAAATGTTAAAAGTGATGTTTAGGTCATCATTTTTAACATAATTTAATTTCATATACTGTTACACCTAACACCTATAATCTGAATGAAGTGTGCCATCCCTCTGAAATATTTATCCCTATTTACTGTCCATAACATTGTTATATGAACATGCCAGCCCATTACAGTGACACAGACGTGGTTTCCAAGTGATACCATGTATTAATCATTTCCAAAATGCGTCCAAACACTATTTTATGTGTTATTCTCCCCATTTTGGATTTCATTCTTGAACAACATTCTGGGTTATGTTTGAGAGTTAATACTCATGAAAAGTATACATTATAGCACTGTGCAGTATCAACATTCCCCTGAAGTGGATGCTTGCTTTAATTTCACAAAATTATTAAATTATTATTAATACATCTTGCCACATGCCCAACAGCAGCACGACTTTACAGGATAGGTGTGTCACGATCTGCTTCTTCAAGGGGGCTTGATATGAACCTAGTTCAAACCTACCCCAGCAGAATCATGTACTTCCTGATCTCTGTGGCACAAAAGATGGCTTCTGAAGATTGCAAGGCCCAAAAGCTACAGGCAGAGAATACTGGATCCAGGTTACTTAGTGGCCCATAGCAAGACCACTCCCCAAGTCAGGATACAACACACAGAAATAGTCTCACACCTTGTTTATGTGAAAACTATATTGCAACCTTTATTGAATGAACAAAACAACATATTTATACTCTCCAATACCACACCCTTGTGTACATTGGTGTATGTGTGATTTCAGACCATCTGGCTTGCAACCTTGGGCTATCAAAGCTCTTGAGATCACATTCATTAGATAACCTTTATGTTAAACTCAAGTGTTTGCCCAGGACCACTTGAAGCACATGCATCTGTCTTGACCCAAGGTCTGCATGTTTGAGTGTGCAATGATCTGCAGCTAACTTCTATCCAGAGCATTTCTACCAATTCCACATATGTTCTATATAACATTTTCCCTCATAATATATTATACCTAGGATACATAATAACCATGTACAGGCAACATATAACCGCACAATAACACATAATCCCAATTTAACAATGTCATGCTCCCTTGGACATACTCACAAACCACTGACAATATGAGTCCTTAAACAATTAAATCATGACAAGGTGTAACAAAGATTGGCTTTGATGGAGGTGAGTTTGCTGTTGCTCCATGTGCCTCTCCATTGTGTTTGTGGGCCTTCCTGGAGAGCTTAAACAGATTAGTGCAATCCACCTGGTCCTGGTGTGTCTCTTAATCCCTATGTCCCTGTGCCTCTACCAGTGTGTTGCTTACATGCTCCTTGGGACAACACAGTGCCTGGCCTGTGCTATGTAGCGATATACCCATGTAGCCATCATCAGTGTCACCCCCTCCTCTCTTTAAGGTCTGAAGCTGCCCATGCTAATATTTATCCCATCTTGTTTGAGCTAAGGTTCTGTTGTATATGTCATACCTTCTCATTGACGTGGTAGATGATTTGTGTCAGTAGTGTGGTGTGGTGCTGAAAAAAAGCATTTCTGAGTATTATTTGTATGTTTCTATCCCTTTATTAGTCATTGCATTAAAGCAGCTGTAGTGCAGCTGCTGTGGTCCCTGTGTGTTTGCAGATTGTCATGTGGTGGTGAAATATTGCTAATAGTTTTTGTTCTGATAGAGGCATGATGACTGATATACATAAATGAATATATATATATATATATATATATATATATATATATATATATATCATTTGTAAGGCAGTTACATAAACTTTCTTGCAATGTACTGTGTCTTTAACTGCTTTATGCATCTTTCAGCAACACTTTTAGTGTTATCATATGCATGACCAGTCCAAAATATGATAAAAACTATTTTTAGGAGAGTTGGCCCTTGGAGCCTGTTGTGCTTTTAAAGTTCAGCATTGTATGTTTAATTGTTGTTACAGCTTTAATAAGTGTATGAAAAATGTACTCGCAACATTTTTGACAGAAACGTGATACTTTTTTCAATTGCGGATTAGACTTTACTTGCGATCTAGCACTATGGGTTTAATATAATAGTGATTTTGTGCAACTTTAATTATTAGAGCTTGTAATGTTCAAGCTGTGCTAAAACCAATGGCGTTCTAAGGCATGTTTTGCGGCTTTGGCTGGCCCGCTGTGATTGTCGGCTGGGGACGTGTAGTCAGAATGTGAGTAGCTAATAGCATATGTGGCAATTTTCACAGTGGTTTTAAGAGTGTATAATTTTATGAATTGGGCAATAGAATAGGGCCCGTATTGACTATTTTCTTGCATCTGTCACCATCCTATCTCACACCACATCCTTACCTTCTACAGGGTAGGGATCTCAGCTCAGTCTGTCTACATGCTGTCTGCAAACCCATTTGTATTGTATTTGCATTGTATTGTACCTGCACTTGTATTTCAACCAAGCATTTTTCCATATCATTGTAATTTGCTAATTGTGTCTAATATACATTACTTTTTGTAAATAGCTATATAGAAAATGTTGGCAATTTATAAATAAAGAGAAATAGTAAAGTAAAATAAATCTCTGTTTTCAATGAAAATATATATTTTAGTTTGTATTAAACAGGCTCTACAAAAGTAAGTAGGCGACAATGGCATATGTTAATGATATTAGAAGTACGTGAACTTACCCTATGGAACTCTACCATATTTCTATGTACTTGTACTCTCATAAATGTGTGTAATTGTTTTAAGGAATAAGCAGAAATAGGCTATTATAGTATTTTTGCAAATATGCTCTCAAAATCTTTGAATTTCTACTACATAAATCATGTGATAATACATTATAAGAAATAATCAAAATGTAACAATAGTAATTATATTAGTATGTTTAATATCTCGGTTTAATAATTTAAAATCTACTGAATATCTATCCAGTACTATGTTGCTGTCATTTCCAGATGAAAGGCATTTCTATACAAAAGTATGTGTTCTCCCAGGTACAACTGCAGTCAGTTCCTGTTGACTATTCTGACCTTTATTAATTCAAAGTTGTCCAGTAGTGAACACTGATCTGTCAAAGCTGACACTTTGTCACAGTTGGATTTTGCAGGGAGAATTTTGAAAAAGTCGCAAGGCATCACACTGAGTTTGCTTAATACCAGCAGGGTGCTTAAGGACTTGGAACTTTACTCTGGAAACTGTGTTTTTATCCCAGGGTTTGTCTGTAAGTAAAAAGTTCACAGCATGAACAAAAAGTTCTGTCTTTTTCAGTAGACTCAAACATTGTTTTTTACTGGATTCTTTTGCACCTTGCATGCACAATTAAAGAAAATGTTATACAACTAACTTGTGTTTAAATGTATTTCTATTTCCAGCTGTGAGACAGAATTAGGATTTTTGTAATAGTATTACATTATTTATTTAGAGTCTCTGCAATGTTCTTTTTTTGATAGGAACAAAATGAATAAAGTGATGGGCTAATACTTACAACTTCTTGACTTTTCTAAATGAAACCCAATGCTGCCACAAGGAATTTAGGTCCAAGTATAACCCCAGGGTGACATTGATATCTCAGTGGATAATGGACAAAACACATCCTGGCATACAGTATGCATGTGATTGTGATATAATAACATTTTCATACGATTCTTAAGAGCAGGAAGTGTAGCCAGTGCTGGCAAATTGCTTCATTTCTTTAGAATCTCTTCTATACTTTCCTAAACTTAATGCTCTACTTAGCCTGTGAACTTAGCATACCTCCCTTTCAAAACAAGTGCATTACTGAAGTGGTGGGCAACAAACATCACTCAAACACCTTCCATGTGGTTCTCAGCATGGTTGTTGGAGTGGGAGAACAATACACAATCCATTTGATCTCTCTACAATTACCCAACTATATGCTTAAATAAATATCTTCACTATTTATACCTCTATTACCAAATTCGTCCATCTATACCTCATTCCTTCAGTTATTTTGCCATTATTTTGTTTGTATATTAAAATATTACATATTTTTTTATTCTTTTAACAATGTACTCTTAAACCATATCAAACTTTTTAATTGTCATGTATCGAATAAAAATATAACAATCCATAACATTTCTGATTACTAATCAAAAATTAATAAATGAAAGTACATTATTAATGAATTATTCAATTAATTAATATATTACAAACAGCTAAGCATGAAAATATTGCTAAACTAAATCAAGCGTAAATTCTTGTTTGCTCAATTTGTTTAACTAATCCTTTTATATTTATTAATAATTAATTAATTAATTATTGATGAATGATTATTAATATATTTTAACTTTTTGTATTTAATATTCATCAATCAGTATGCTGAAGAGCTAACCATCTCTTTTGATTTTCCGGCAGCAGAAAATGTCCAGTCAGACTGTCATCACCTTAGGAGAAAGTGTCAAATATGCTCTGCACTTATATAGAGCGCTATTTATTTGGACGAATCACAATTTAATAAGGTTGTTAATGTATAAATGTGTAAGTTAGTATTGTAAAATGGCGACATTACTCTATGGTTTCTGCATTGCCCGCTTATTTTACAACCTTCTTATTAGTATTTTTCTACCACAAACGTTGCTGGCTGTGTTTTGCGAGGTTCAGGGTTGTTTAGCCTTTTTTTCATTTTTTTCAGCTGCTATTTTTTTTCTCGCATAGGCAATTTTCAAGTGCCAAAACTACTTAAATTCAACCTAAATTCGCGTTTCACCTCAATTCCAGAAATCCTGGCTGTTCTCCCGTGCTATTGGTGACCTTTTTGTTGTATTTTGTGTTTTATCTTTTGTGTTTTTGTTGTATTTTGGTTTGCGCGGTTTGGCCGCTAACTTCGTAATTTTCGTAGGTAGCATTTTTTTTTTACTAAGTCCTGTGTCTCGTATTTTTTTTTCTAAGTCCTGCATTCGTCAACTACTTTCAGCTTAAGTCTGTTTGTATGTAGGCTAACTTGTTTGTAGGCTAAGTCCCATTTGTTTCATTCCCTCCACTGCTCGCCTTGCAGACAATGAGCACCTTTGGCGCTCAATCCCCTAAGTCCTCCGGCGCTCATAGCTTACTCGTACGCACCACGCAAAGCGTGATGACGTCTCGTAGTTAGACAATTATAATATGTGATTATTATTATTATTATATAAACATATCAATATATGTTTGTTTAACTTCTGCATGTCTGGATATATTTAGTATATATTCATTTTTAGCCCAAAGGCTAGTAGTATTGTTAAAATAGACTCCTGTTGGTCCTATTTTAAGTGATTTGCTCTTTAGCAACCTTAAAGCTCTTTAAATGCGTGTATCCATTTGCTATATATACAATTCCAAAAGCGGAGGATATATGTCCTTTATCTGCTTTTAATACGGTACATTGCTTATTATTATTGATTTGATATTGTAAAGGATTTGCATACAACCAATAAATACCAGTTTATGTTTTAATTCATCTTTGTGGTCCATCTACTCATTGGAATAAGTCCACATCATATGGGACAAGAATGGGGGGAAAAATAAAGATGACCAGTGATCAAATAATTTTTGTGAAACTTGTGAAAATATACTCATAATCTGTTGAGGTTTGTCCAGGTGAGAGCCCGTTTCGAATGCACATCTACATATGGTTATTGAGATTGATTTGGTAACTGCTCTACACTATATAGAGTTGCTCTTTCTACCCTACCCTTTTTGTCATTTCATGTTCATCTTTGACACGCAGTGAATGGTGTCAACATCAGAGAGCGGCATGTTTTAAGTGTATGATCGTCCCTCCATATAAAATTGTGAATCTACAGGATACCAATACTGACACATAGCAGTCCCTGAGTTCCAGGCTATACATTGGGGTCTACCAATCCAGGTATCTACGATATCAGGAAAATACAATGGTTTACATTATATGTCTTTATACGTAATTTATTGTCTCAAGGGAAATTGGTTACCTCCTGCTGCATTAAAGGGACATTAAAGTCACCAAACTTGCTGCATCCTGAAGTAGAGTCTTAAGATCATGTGGGAAGGTTATTTACATTTTTTTAATTGATCAATAATTTACTTAGATGTTCCTTTTTTTACATTTTTATTTGAATAGTTAGTAAATCCTTACAATTTACTTTAAATGTAATTAAATGTATGATGGCCTCATTATGTGTACAGGGACAGTAGGTTGTCTTATTTAGATAAATAATATGTGTATTTGTGTACACAATTCTGCAACTAAGTGGAACCCCAGTAGGCTCATTTAAGCTTATTTTTTGTTTGTTTTTTGCATCCGGTTATAACACAATTTTATTTTCTGCCCTTGAATGATTAGTATGGGAACAAAATGTTTTCTATTTTCAGACTCTATGTAGGAAGTTAATCACTATGTTTAAGCAGCACAACGTGTGCATATTCTGTTCATGAGTAAGATACAATGGCAATATTAAGTCATGTTTGTAGTTAGTTCTTAAACCTAAACTTTTAAATGGCAATACTTTCTTTTTTGTTGATTACAACAGTGATTTCATATTCTTGTAGATAACAGATAAATATGTCAATATAAATATGTGAATTATATGGTATACACATAGAATGTTGCTATGTATTATACTAGTACTGTGTGAAAACAGACCAGCAGTTATTATATGTTCAGTTTAGAAAGTTATACTTCTGCTGAATTTTTTTTACCATGCCATCCCTTTTATATAAAGCAATATAACACCCATGAAATATTCACTGTACCTAGACTTTATACATAATGTAATAGTCTTTAAAAGTATATTTTCTGTGCAGTATAGGCAAATGATATAAAACATGTTACACAGATTATGAAGCAATACATATTTTAAGCAAAATATTTTACATTGTATAACATTATTAATGAGACCAAGAGGAACATTTAGAGATCAAGATGCAACAGGGAAGGCAGTGGGAAATGTATTAGTAATTGACAGATTTTAAAAAATGTAAAATAAATAGGTTATGAGCATATGTAAAAGTGGTAGGCAACGGTAGATTGATAGTACATTGTTTATATTATAGTTATCTGCAGGAATGTGAGCTGTGAGGGCTTAAGATGAGAGAATGCTAAATAATTTATGTGATTTGAGAAAAGTTGAGACCCCTTATTAATCACCATGGCATCTAAACCTATAAACCTTCATGGCACCCTAACTACTATTACACAAGCCAACAAAAAAAATCTTGATGTCTTAGTTTTCAGTCCTGTTCCTAGCGTTATTTGGGTAGCTGATTCAGGAAATTGCATTGGATAGACCACATCAGCTCTAGTTTCTTAGATATAGATTGGGTTGTAGAGCCAAGCATGAACATTGGGCAAGAAAATATTGGCCCCCGATGGAATATATTTTGGTTGGAAGACAAAATGTAATCAATGAACCTTTGGTAGCATGAGATAGAATCAAACTGCCACCACTGCATATAAAGCTAGGTCTTATTAAACAGTTTGTAAAGGCTTTGAATAAAGATTGTTCGTGCATTGAATACATAGTGCATACATTATCTGGACTTACCATGGAAAAACTGAAGGCAGGAATTTTTGATGGTCCACAGATCAGACAACTTATAAATGATCCACATTTCATAGTATCAATTAATTAATTTGAATCATGTGCCTGGTCTACATTTGTTCTTGTTGTGAAACACTTTTTTTGGCAATAAGAAGGCAGACAACTACACATAATTAGTAGAGGATATGCTCTTTAATTTCAACATGCTTAGCTACAACATGAGTTTTCAAGTCCATTATCTGCACAATCACTTACAGTAGATTGCTTTCCAGAGAACCTTGGTGACTTTATTGAAGAGCAAGGTGAAATATTTCACCAAGACATAAAAACAAAAGGAGATTCTTGTGTGTCAAATGACTTAAAAGTTTGTATCATAAACCATAACGTGGTATCTGGAACATGTACTGTATCTCAAAAACTATAGCTAATATGGGGACCCTGGTGCCATTTTAGGAATCAGCAGGTCAAATATACTCAGAAACAGGTCTAACATTTGAGGTACCAAAATGTGTGTTGGCCTGTGTTTTCTTGGTTCTTAGTATTATATTATCTTTTATTTGTAATGCGCCAACATATTCTGTAGCGCTGTACAAGAGTTAAAAATAGAGCAAAATACAGTAATAAAAAAATTAAATAATGGAGGGTCCTTATGAACCCTCATGGACCCTACCCCACATGGAGGTCCACTAGGACCCATGGCACCTAACATTATTAGACTATGTGGGTTTCTTCAGAAAAATACAAAGAAACCTAACCGCATCAGCTCTAGTTCCCGGCTCATAAAAGGTAGCAAGTTTTGAAGTGATAATCCTGTGGAAGCCCTGGCTGGTAGGAAGTAGCCAGTAATTGGGGTGGAATCAGGAGGATACCCTGGTTCATATAGTGTTAGTAACTCTGTAATTGTGACAGACTTGTCCAATCAAGCATCAAAGCCAACACAATTATAGTGTTAGATTATAGTGTAAGGTTTGAGGCATCATGGCACCCCGGAGGCTTTTTTGTGCCTTTACAAGGGATTGAAAGTACCGTAGACTTTTTTTAAAAATATCGGGCACTCGGAGAGATTTCCAAGTAACCTTCAACAAGATTGGATATAATTAGAGGAGAGATGTAATAGTAATTTTTAAAACAGCTATGGGACAGGTACTCAGGGCTAAATATTTTACAAACATTTCAAGCAGTAGTTTGGCTTTTCTCGGGGGTTACATTTACAGTACATGTGTGATTTGATAGCCCGGTGGTGTTTTTCTCATGGAAGCCATGTAATAGAGGCCTATGTCTGCAGATACCTAATCTTACACAACCAAAACTGAGATTTTGCTCACTCAGGAAAAACACTTTTAGCTATGATCACAATCTTTAAGTCTCTTTCTTCTACTCAAATACCATAAACAACTAAAGGGCGTTGGTGTAATCTAATGCACACATTTAGTGTAAAGGGTAGGAACTGAATCCTCAATAGGAAAACAGTGTAAGTATAGTGTGATTAGCACCAAAGTAAATAGAATGTTGAGAAAAATACTAGTCGGAGACCAATATAATTATACATAACCTTTATTTTTTACAAATTGAAAGCATGAGACACCTAACACATGAGGTGTATGGAGATAAAAATAAAAAATATAAAAAAGTAAAAATAAGCAGTAGAAGGATAGGAGGGATATTGAATTTAAGTGTTGCTGTATGCTGTGTCAGTAAGACTCCTATTGCCTCATTGACTGCAAGGGCTGAGTAATTGGGCGCCTATCACAGGGCTGTCCCAGAGGGCTACTAGTAGGCCGTTTAATATTTTTTTTATTTTTACCCCATACTGCCACTTAGACTGCGATGCTCTGTATACTAATTGGGATTGATTGTTTTGTGCTTTTTGCTTGGACTACCCACACTGTTGTACGTCTGATTGTCACCATTACTTACCACAAAATTGCACCTGATATGAAGACATCACCTATGTTTGATTGCGCATGTAGCTCCATTTACTGTATACAGACTCATAATTGGGTATATTTATGACACCGTTTATCCGCACTTACTCCATTCCTACCAGCATACTACTATAAGCTGCCTGGCACTATTACCTATTAGAGTGGTCCACTGAACAGTAGAATTTACTTTGTATTGCTGCTTGTATCCACACAGCTACCTTACAGTTCACACTTAGGTAATGTGGGGACTATATTACACCTTTTCTTGGTGATAGTGCTGTCTCCATTAGTATTGTGGGTCTACAGCCATAGACTTTCAGATCTTCCAATTACCCCACAGTCAACCTGTGCAGTGTTCCCCATACCAGTACCAGCTATTTGGCTTTATCTACCTGGTTACAGCCTCCTATCCTTCTACTGGTTATTTTTACTTAATTTGTATCTCAGTACACCTCATGTGTTAGGTGTCTCATGCTTTCAATTTGTAACAAATAAAGGTTATGTTTTATTATATTGGTCTCCGACAAGTAGCTTTCTCCACATTCTATTTACTTTGGTGCTAATCACCACACTATACTTGCACTGTCTTTCTTCTACTCAAAAGGATTATCTGATGTTATCTTTCATGACAGCACGGGTCAAGAATGATTACTCAATTTATATTACTATTTTCTGGGAAGTTTTGTATTAAAAACTATTCTTGATAATATGAAGTCACACCTAATTACATCAACAAACTCTAAATTTGATATGTTCACACAATTTAGAATTTGGCTTATTCTTTATAGACTGCTTTACTCATGCATTATACTAAGATGCATTTCATAATTATGTGTACAATTGTACATGTAAAGCTAATTGATTAATGTTGTGGCTTCACTAATATGTAACAGCCTCATTAAATTGGGGCTACGTTGTAAAACGTAGCCCGTATCTAAAAAGTAGGACTTACAGATATTAAATTAGCCCAGTAAACGTCCCCGCAGACGACTTGCGGGGTAAGCCACAAGACGGCTGAAAAATGCCTAAGGGGTTCGTTGGCCGCAAATCCTTTGTTCTCTCTTGTTCATTTCAGGGAAAGTGATGTTAGGTCTTAAAATAATAGCACAAAATTCTCAAACCCGCAAATCGGCCCCGAAAAATAATTTATTTCATGTTTATATTTTGTGTTATATCCGCAATCAATGTGTTAATACATATAATGTAACTCGCATGTGATAGAATATATTGACGGCTTTATCGATATTAATCTGGAATGTGGGTCAGATTGCAAACTGTAATTGGAGCCCGTAGGAATTTGAAATCTACCCTCCCCTTTTTCAGTGACGTAACGCTGATGATCTATTTTTCTATTGGCTATGTCTAAACCTGTAATTACAGTCTACACTAATTGATAGTCTGCACGGCCGCAAATCCATAGTTCTACGAACTAGCTACGATTTTCAACTCAAACCCATAGCTCGCAGCCCCTTCCAATTATGGGGCTCATGTTGGACATACGTTCTTCTAATTTAATGTGGCCATACATTTCCAAATAAAAAAAGTGGTGTCATTGGAGACCTAGTTTGATTTAAACTCATATGCCAAAGATGATATCATGTATGATGTTATATGTGATGCCATCAGTAGTTTAATAGCTGATGTCATTAGTCATTTCACATGTTATGTTATGAAACAAGAAAATCAGTTTGAGCTGCTGAAATCGATGTTAAGGTTGCATACCATCTTTAGTCTGGAGTTCCTCCTATCTTGTTCTGGCTGTATCAGTATGTTCAACACATTTCCCTAGGCTGTGCCAGCAAAGATATGCACTAAACAGAAAGTTGCAAGGAAGTAAGCTGCTGGCTGTTGCAAAGTCTGAAAATAATTGATCAAGTTCGAGCCAAAAGATGGTAGAAATATCAGCTAACTTTAGTGTTCCTATTCTCACAAAAGATCAATTTTGATAATAATAACTTGAAAAGTTGTTTATGCTGAGATTTATGATTTAAAACTCTGATCATCATAGAGGCCCTTTAATGCAGATGATATTATAAATGGATTGTTATATTATGCAATTTTAAAATTGTTTATGATAAATTGTTAAATAGTAAATAAATGTAGCTGCAAAGTTTTGGAAATGTGTTGCATTGCTCATATTTTGATAAAAAGGTCCTTTGGTACAAAGATGCTCTACCTAACACAAAGTCGTCTAGCGGTCAGTAGAGCTGATGTGTCTGCCAGAATCCTTTCACTCTTCACTCCAGACAGTTGCACTAATCAATAATCACAAGTTCTCTTCAGATAAGTTTTAAGCCATGTCCAGACATCAGTAAAATATCAGTCACCAAAGAAAAGCTGTACAGATTGTCAACCATGACTTTGATTAAACTCTGTTTAACTGATCTGCATATATTTTTAGAAAAATAAACTGCTGCCATGTGTAAGATGGACATAAGACGTGAACAAGGTGACTTCCGTTGTGGCATAATTCAATGGTTAGAAATCTATACAAATAATGTATAAATTAGTTCTAAAGTTAAAGGACCACTATAGTACTCATACAATGGGGATTCATTTTTTATGTATTAACTAATTATAAAAAAAGAAAAGTATTAGAAGGACAAAAAAAATCAGTGTAGCTTTATAAATGTAGACTTGAAGCATAGTGTTTGGACTTAAGTACATATGCCTCTCTTCAATTCTTATACAGTGTCCAGAGGGTGGGAGGTGATCTTCACAGACTACTGTCCTAATAGGAGTCTTTATCTATTGTCCTGGTAATATTGTTTATCTGCCTATTTCTTGCATTGGTAAACCACACTGCTAGGATAGTCTAAGTACTGGGCACCCGACAGTGGTTGGAAAAAAAATCATATTGGCTGGAAGCTACAATTCTAAAGTTACTTTTTAAAAGCTACGTTGGATTTATTTTCTTCAAATACCGATTTTATTGCTTGTTCGTTACTAAATAAACAGTTAAGCCCTATTGTTTGACGACTTTGGGCCATATTCTGTTGGCCAGATCATAAATTTGCACACATTAAAATCACTCTTAAAATTGACACATAATCTATTAGCTACTCACATGCTGATTTTGAGTTACCCACCCACAATCACTACAGGCTAGACAAAGACGCAAATACGGGCTTACATCTCCATTGGTTTTAGCACAGCCCGAACATTATGAGTATACAAAATCCATATTCTATTAGACCCATAGCTCGCAAATAAAATCTAACCTGCAACTAAAAAATGTATCAAATTTTTGTCAAAATATTATGAGTACTAAATAGAACTCGCAAGGGCTTTTTCAAACACTTATTATAGCTGTAGCAGCAATTAAAAAAACAGAACTGTACTTTAAAAACATGGGAAGGCATGGAAAGACATTATAATTAATTGCACACAGTCTTAAACCCAGAAACATGCAATTAAAAAATATTATTTTTAACTGTTATTTATGTGTTATATTGATCTTGAGACTGAAAGGATTAATGAATATTATGAAAGCCACAATGACTAGAACAGATGATCTAATGCATTTTATAGAGTGCTAGATTTTTTGATTGCGAGCCCCATCGGCAGATATTACTACCTTTTGGCTCTCATTAATTTGTAGCCTCTGATTGCAGGTTAGGTCTAACTTCCATGTTTTACTGACGTCATGATGACGGACTTATTTACTATTGGCTGCGTCTAAGAAGTAAATTATGGGCTTGCTTAAATATTGCCAGATAATATGATCTTTCCCCATAAAATCCTACTTGGAAAGGCAGGGTTTACGAGTTTAGAGTCCATAGAATAGATCTAAACATTTAGAGAAAATAAAACATAAAAAACTATGGTTTAGAGTCATAAAATGGTTTCTAATTTAATCTCAATGTAGTATATCGGATGTGACTTCTATTTTTCTTAAATGCGGTTTACATTCAATGTAACCTTAATTTTTGCTTAATAACCATTAACATTTCATTAAATTAATAAATACAGTTGTAGAATCAAAAATTTTACCATACTAAAAATAATATATTTTTGTAATACTAAAACAATTGGAGCAACAAAAATGTTTAAATGTATAAAGTCATTATAAATGATCATAGCAATACCAAAGAGAATAGTAAGTGATGCAGAAAAGCCTGAGATAAGAATATAATAACATAAGGATTTTGGTATAGATTTGTAGAGTTTGGGCTATAAAGCTTAGTAAATTAAAATAGATAACACTAGAATAATAAGAATTATAAAGAAAAACATTTTGGGGAATACATTTATACCTATGTATTCTAGATATTTACAATTATCACAATGCAAGTTAGTAAAATTATATAGAAATATTGGCCTGGCAACTCACACATTATGGAAGATTAAGCATAACCCATATCCTCATTATAATGGTCCAGCTTTTGTAAATTTTTAAGCTGTAAAGCTCAGTATAAATAATGTATCAATGAATTGTGATTAGAAAAAGTTGATCCTTTGTGAGAAATATTAAAGTGAAAAGAGCTGGTTTTACCACCACCTATGGAAAAGAGCTACTCCCATCATTTCTAATTGGTGGCAATATCTGCACCAGCCGTTCCAGAAGCTGCATCATCACTGTAACGGAATCCATCACTGTTTTACCCTGTTTATGGTTATTTAATTCTTGGTTAAAATATGATCCTAGTAATATACTGTATGTATGTTGGTTTATGCTCTGCAGAATATTGGCCCCAGGCTGGTGCAGACCTTGGCAGGAGAGATAATCCTGTTACAGATAAGGACGTTTATTCATTCTCAAACATAAGAACAGAGACAGCTGATTTAATTATAGTCTGATTGTATCAAGGAGCCTCAGGGAGGGGTGACCACACCTATTGTTCTCTTTATGTGTATTGTGTGACCAACTATGGGGGATGTGGATTGCCTGTGGGAAGAGATGAGTATAAATATTTCTGCACATAACAAAATAAAGTCAGTTCTGCTCCTGAAACTGTGTGTCGTCCAGTTATTGGGATTGCGGTTGGGATATTGCTATTATTTTACCTGTGGGAAACCTTGCCTGTGGATTTACCATTTCCTTGTTCCTGAGCCTCACTGGGATTATAAGCGGAGATAACCTGGGGAATATTGCCTCTCCGCTACATTGGTTGGCAGTGCTGGGATCCAGACTCACAGAGGAACAAGCATAAATGGAGTACGTATGGAGATTGATTTTGCCACACCAAAACGCTCCACGCTAAAAGACCTCCTGGAGGCAAGGGGTATACAAGCCAGCAATAAGAAGAAAGCGGTACTCATTACTGAGCTGACGGAGGAGTACCGAATGGACGGAGATTCGGTTCCCGAACAGGGGGATTCGAGAGAAAATTCGGAACAAGTGGAGTTCCGGAGGCAGGTACAATTTCGGCTGTCTTTTTATGGGGAACAACCTTCAACAGAAATTATTTCAAGGACCATGACAGAAGTCCAGGAATTTATGTTGAGGAAACAAACAGCCCCACAACGCAGCTCTGCAATAAATATGCCACAAGAAGGTAAGACTAAGATACCATACCAGGCTTTTAAAACGTATGTGGAGGCAGAGGAAGATATAGACGCTTTCCTGCAGGAATTTGAAAGACTGTGTGCCCTGCATAGAATCAGCACAGAGGACTGGGTACCGATTTTGGCAGGAAGGCTAACGGGGAGGGCAGCCGAGGCATATCGTACTGTACCTAATGAGGAAATAAGGAACTATAACAAAGTAAAGGAAATTATTCTGGCCAGGTATGCTATAACACCAGAAGCATACCGGCGGAGATTCAGGGATTTAAAGAAGGTGGAAAAAGACTCACACACAGAGTGGGCATGCAGGCTACAAAGGGCAGCACTTGGGTGGGTACAAGCGAGCAAGGCACGGTCCATGGAGGATGTGATACAGATGATGCTGTTGGAGCAGTTTTATGAGGGAGTAACTGGTGAGGTACAATAGTGGGTAAAAGACCGAAACCCTACCTCCCTCACCGAAGCTGCCAGGAAGGCAGATGAGTACCTAGATGCACGCGGGCAGCAAAAACCTGTAACACCAAAGACTCCTTTTAAAACGTTTGGAGGAACCAGCTACACCCCAGCCCCACGAGAACACTGCCACCACCACCACCGCCCGCTGCACAGCCACGTTTCCGCCAGCCCGCTTCTGGCCCCTGTCACCACTGCCAGAAATGGGGACACTATAAAAGGGAATGTCCCCAGCTGCGAGACCGGTCCACCTGGATACATCCAGGCCCACCACCACCACCGAGAGCAGCCGCAGCCCACCACTACCAGGACATAGTAGCCATGCCATATGGTTCAGCTGTTCCCATTACAACCGTGGAACAATGGGAGGTGCTGCACGAGGCAAATCCAGTCCAGGCCAATGCTGATAATCGGCAGCATCACAGGCAGACCGTATACCTGGAGGGTAAAGCGGTCCAAGGGCTGCGAGACTCAGGGGCTACCATCACCTTGGTAAAAAGTCACCTGGTTTCAGACCAGGCTAAACTTAACAAGTCTGTGGCCGTCAGGGTAGCCGGGGGAGCAGTATACCGGCTACCCACTGCAAGGGTTCATTTGCATTGGGGAGCAGGGGCAGGGCATGTGGAGGTGGGGTTGATGCCGCAGTTACCATTGGAGGTTTTATTGGGGAACGATCTGGGGAGGCTCACGTCTGCTTTTGAGCCCCAGACCCCCACCACAGCAGAAGCTTACCCTGTGGTCACCCGCTCACAGACCCGTACCGAGGACGATCCTACAACAGGTCGGGAGACCCAGGTAAGACACAAGCAGACACTTAGCACTAATGCCACAGAGAGACCCATAGTGTGGGACAACCCCGAAGAGCTTGGGAGGGAAACTAGACAGGACCCCAACCTCCAAAAGTACCAAGCATTAGCCGACGATAGAGTGGATGAGCGGGAACGTTTTATATGGAAAGGAGTTTCTATGGGACAGAGATTGTGGCCCACCTTTTGGACACTGGGATCCTGGATTGTTGGAATGGGATCCTGGATTTTTTTGGGTGGGTGTACAGGGGAAGAACAGTGGGCCCTGTGCAATAGGGGCCCGACCACGAGCTGGGGGAGGAATGTACTCTGCAACTTGGGATGGTTTTGCTAAAGGACTTCAGTTCATTTGGAAGGCTGATGCTTCTCGGCTTCATTATTTAATTGTCTGAAACCAGTTTGTAAAATGTATTTTCCCTCCCCTTGAAATGTTTATTGCTGTGAATGCTGTATGAAGTGTGCGTTTGTTTTGTTCTTGAAATGTGAGTAAATGTGAAATGCAGTAATGCTGATGGGTTGTCAAACTAGAGAATTGACCAACAAATACTTTTGTCCAGACATCCCCAGGCCGATCCGTTGGGATCAGACCGTGTATGCCGGCTTATGGTCACGGGGGAGGTGTGTAACGGAACCCATCACTGTTTTACCCTGTTTATGGTTATTTAATTCTTGGTTAAAATATGATCCTAGTAATATACTGTATGTATGTTGGTTAATGCTCTGCAGAATATTGGCCCCAGGCTGGTTCAGACCTTGGCAGGAGAGATAATCCTGTTACAGATAAGGACGTTTATTCATTCTCAAACATAAGAACAGAGACAGCTGATTTAATTATTGTCTGATTGTATCAAGGAGCCTCAGGGAGAGGTGACCACACCTATTGTTCTCTTTATGTGTATTGTGTGACCAACTATGGGGGATGTGGATTGCCTGTGGGAAGAGATGAGTATAAATATTTCTGCACATAACAAAATAAAGTCAGTTCTGCTCCTGAAACTGTGTGTCGTCCAGTTATTGGGATTGCGGTTGGGATATTGCTATTATTTTACCTGTGGGAAACCTTGCCTGTGGATTTACCATTTCCTTGTTTCTGAGCATCACTGGGATTATAAGCGGAGATAACCTGGGGAATATTGCCTCTCCGCTACATTGGTTGGCAGTGCTGGGATCCAGACTCACAGAGGAACAAGCATAAATGGAGTACGGGTGGAGATTGATTTTGCCACACTAAAACGCTCCACGCTAAAAGACCTCCTGGAGGCAAGGGGTATACAAGCCAGCAATAAGAAGAAAGCGGTACTCATTACTGAGATGATGGAGGAGTACCGAATGGACGGAGATTCGGTTCCCGAACAGGGGGATTTGAGTGAAAATTCGGAACAAGTGGAGTTCCTGAGGCAGGTACAATTTCGGCTGTCTTTTTATGGGGAACAACCTTCAACAGAAATTATTTCAAGGACCATGACAGAAGTCCAGGAATTTATGTTGAGGAAACAAACAGCCCCACAACGCAGCTCTGCAATAAATATGCCACAAGAAGGTAAGCCTAAGATACCATACCAGGCTTTTAAAACGTATGTGGAGGCAGAGGAAGATATAGACGCTTTCCTGCAGGATTTTGAAAGACTGTGTGCCCTGCATAGAATCAGCACAGAGGACTGGGTACTGATTTTGGCAGGAAGGCTAACGGGGAGGGCAGCCGAGGCATATCGTACTGTACCTAATGAGGAAATAAGGAACTATAACAAAGTAAAGGAAATTATTCTGGCCAGGTATGCTATAACACCAGAAGCATACCGGCGGAGATTCAGGGACTTAAAGAAGGTGGAAAAAGACTCACACGCAGAGTGGGCATGCAGGCTACAAAGGGCAGCACTTGGGTGGGTACAAGCGAGCAAGGCACGGTCCATGGAGGATGTGATACAGATGATGCTGTTGGAGCAGTTTTATGAGGGAGTAACTGGTGAGGTACAAGAGTGGGTAAGAGACCGAAACCCTACCTCCCTCACCGAAGCTGCCAGGAAGGCAGATGAGTACCTAGATGCACGCAGGCAGCAAAAACCTGTAACACCAAAGACTCCTTTTCAAAACCTTTGGGGGAACCAGCTACACCCCAGCCCCACCGAGAACACTGCCACCACCACCACCGCCCGCTGCTCAGCCACGTTTCCGCCAGCCCGCTTCTGGCCCCTGTCACCACTGCCAGAAATGGGGACACTATAAAAGGGAATGTCCACAGCTGCGAGACCGGTCCACCTGGATACATCCAGGCCCACCACCACCACCACCGAGAGCAGCCGCAGCCCACCACTACCAGGACATAGTAGCCACGCCATATGGTTCAGCTGTTCCCATTACAACCGTGGAACAATGGGAGGTGCTGCACGAGGCAAATCCAGTCCAGGCCAATGCTGATAATCGGCAGCATCACAGGCAGACCGTATACCTGGAGGGTAAAGCGGTCCAAGGGCTGCGAGACTCAGGGGCTACCATCACCTTGGTAAAAAGTCACCTGGTTTCAGACCAGGCTAAACTTAACAAGACTGTGGCCGTCAGGGTAGCCGGAGGAGCAGTATACCGGCTACCCACTGCAAGGGTTCATTTGCATTGGGGAGCGGGGGCAGGGCATGTGGAGGTGGGGTTGATGCCGCAGTTACCAGCGGAGGTTTTATTGGGGAACGATCTGGGGAGGCTCACGTCTGCTTTTGAGCCCCAGACCCCCACCACAGGAGAAGCTTACCCTGTGGTCACCCGCTCACAGACCCGTACCGAGGACGATCCTACAACAGGTCGGGAGACCCAGGTAAGACACAAGCAGACACTTAGCACTAATGCCACAGAGAGACCCATAGCGTGGGACAACCCCGAAGAGCTTGGGAGGGAAACTAGACAGGACCCCAACCTCCAAAAGTACCAAGCATTAGCCGACGATAGAGTGGATGAGCGGGAACGTTTTATATGGAAAGGAGTTTCTATGGGACAGAGATTGTGGCCCACCTTTTGGACACTGGGATCCTGGATTGTTGGGATGGGATCCTGGATTTTTTGGGGTAGGTGTACAGGGGAAGAACAGTGGGCCCTGTGCAATAGGGGCCCGACCACGAGCTGGGGGAGGAATGTACTCTGCAACTTGGGATGGTTTTGCTAAAGGACTTCAGTTCATTTGGAAGGCTGATGCTTCTCGGCTTCATTATTTAATTGTCTGAAACCAGTTTGTAAAATGTATTTTCCCTCCCCTTGAAATGTTTATTGCTGTGAATGCTGTATGAAGTGTGCGTTTGTTTTGTTCTTGAAATGTGAGTAAATGTGAAATGCAGTAATGCTGATGGGTTGTCAAACTAGAGAATTGACCAACAAATACTTTTGTCCGGACATCCCCAGGCCGATCCGTTGGGATCAGACCGTGTATGCCGGCTTATGGTCACGGGGGAGGTGTGTAACGGAACCCATCACTGTTTTACCCTGTTTATGGTTATTTAATTCTTGGTTAAAATATGATCCTAGTAATATACTGTATGTATGTTGGTTTATGCTCTGCAGAATATTGGCCCCAGGCTGGTGCAGACCTTGGCAGGAGAGATAATCCTGTTACAGATAAGGACGTTTATTCATTCTCAAACATAAGAACAGAGACAGCTGATTTAATTATTGTCTGATTGTATCAAGGAGCCTCAGGGAGGGGTGACCACACCTATTGTTCTCTTTATGTGTATTGTGTGACCAACTATGGGGGATGTGGATTGCCTGTGGGAAGAGATGAGTATAAATATTTCTGCACATAACAAAATAAAGTCAGTTCTGCTCCTGAAACTGTGTGTCGTCCAGTTATTGGGATTGCGGTTGGGATATTGCTATTATTTTACCTGTGGGAAACCTTGCCTGTGGATTTACCATTTCCTTGTTTCTGAGCATCACTGGGATTATAAGCGGAGATAACCTGGGGAATATTGCCTCTCCGCTACATTGGTTGGCAGTGCTGGGATCCAGACTCACAGAGGAACAAGCATAAATGGAGTACGGGTGGAGATTGATTTTGCCACACTAAAACGCTCCACGCTAAAAGACCTTCTGGAGGCAAGGGGTATACAAGCCAGCAATAAGAAGAAAGCGGTACTCATTACTGAGATGATGGAGGAGTACCGAATGGACGGAGATTCGGTTCCCGAACAGGGGGATTTGAGTGAAAATTCGGAACAAGTGGAGTTCCTGAGGCAGGTACAATTTCGGCTGTCTTTTTATGGGGAACAACCTTCAACAGAAATTATTTCAAGGACCATGACAGAAGTCCAGGAATTTATGTTAAGGAAACAAACAGCCCCACAAAGCAGCTCTGCAATAAATATGCCACAAGAAGGTAAGCCTAAGATACCATACCAGGCTTTTAAAACGTATGTGGAGGCAGAGGAAGATATAGACGCTTTCCTGCAGGATTTTGAAAGACTGTGTGCCCTGCATAGAATCAGCACAGAGGACTAGGTACTGATTTTGGCAGGAAGGCTAACGGGGAGGGCAGCCGAGGCATATCGTACTGTACCTAATGAGGAAATAAGGAACTATAACAAAGTAAAGGAAATTATTCTGGCCAGGTATGCTATAACACCAGAAGCATACCGGCGGAGATTCAGGGACTTAAAGAAGGTGGAAAAAGACTCACACGCAGAGTGGGCATGCAGGCTACAAAGGGCAGCACTTGGGTGGGTACAAGCGAGCAAGGCACGGTCCATGGAGGATGTGATACAGATGATGCTGTTGGAGCAGTTTTATGAGGGAGTAACTGGCGAGGTACAAGAGTGGGTAAGAGACCGAAACCCTACCTCCCTCACCGAAGCTGCCAGGAAGGCAGATGAGTACCTAGATGCACGCAGGCAGCAAAAACCTGTAACACCAAAGACTCCTTTTCAAAACCTTTGGGGGAACCAGCTACACCCCAGCCCCACCGAGAACACTGCCACCACCACCACCGCCCGCTGCTCAGCCACGTTTCCGCCAGCCCGCTTCTGGCCCCTGTCACCACTGCCAGAAATGGGGACACTATAAAAGGGAATGTCCCCAGCTACGAGACCGGTCCACCTGGATACATCCAGGCCCACCACCACCACCGAGAGCAGCCGCAGCCCACCACTACCAGGACATAGTAGCCATGCCATATGGTTCAGCTGTTCCCATTACAATCGTGGAACAATGGGAGGTGCTGCACGAGGCAAATCCAGTCCAGGCCAATGCTGATAATCGGCAGCATCACAGGCAGACCGTATACCTGGAGGGTAAAGCGGTCCAAGGGCTGCGAGACTCAGGGGCTACCATCACCTTGGTAAAAAGTCACCTGGTTTCAGACCAGGCTAAACTTAACAAGACTGTGGCCGTCAGGGTAGCCGGAGGAGCAGTATACCGGCTACCCACTGCAAGGGTTCATTTGCATTGGGGAGCGGGGGCAGGGCATGTGGAGGTGGGGTTGATGCCGCAGTTACCAGCAGAGGTTTTATTGGGGAATGATCTGGGGAGGCTCACGTCTGCTTTTGAGCCCCAGACCCCCACCACAGGAGAAGCTTACCCTGTGGTCACCCGCTCACAGACCCGTACCGAGGACGATCCTACAACAGGTCGGGAGACCCAGGTAAGACACAAGCAGACACTTAGCACTAATGCCACAGAGAGACCCATAGCGTGGGACAACCCTGAAGAGCTTGGGAGGGAAACTAGACAGGACCCCAACCTCCAAAAGTACCAAGCATTAGCCGACGATAGAGTGGATGAGCGGGAACGTTTTATATGGAAAGGAGTTTCTATGGGACAGAGATTTTGGCCCACCTTTTGGACACTGGGATCCTGGATTGTTGGGATGGGATCCTGGATTTTTTGGGGTAGGTGTACAGGGGAAGAACAGTGGGCCCTGTGCAATAGGGGCCCGACCACGAGCTGGGGGAGGAATGTACTCTGCAACTTGGGATGGTTTTGCTAAAGGACTTCAGTTCATTTGGAAGGCTGATGCTTCTCGGCTTCATTATTTAATTGTCTGAAACCAGTTTGTAAAATGTATTTTCCCTCCCCTTGAAATGTTTATTTCTGTGAATGCTGTATGAAGTGTGCGTTTGTTTTGTTCTTGAAATGTGAGTAAATGTGAAATGCAGTAATGCTGATGGGTTGTCAAACTAGAGAATTGACCAACAAATACTTTTGTCCGGACATCCCCAGGCCGATCCGTTGGGATCAGACCGTGTATGCCGGCTTATGGTCACGGGGGAGGTGTGTAACGGAACCCATCACTGTTTTACCCTGTTTATGATTATTTAATTCATAAAGCGGTCCAAGGGCTGCGAGACTCAGGGGCTACCATCACCTTGGTAAAAAGTCACCTGGTTTCAGACCAGGCTAAACTTAACAAGACTGTGGCCGTCAGGGTAGCCGGAGGAGCAGTATACCGGCTACCCACTGCAAGGGTTCATTTGCATTGGGGAGCGGGGGCAGGGCATGTGGAGGTGGGGTTGATGCCGCAGTTACCAGCGGAGGTTTTATTGGGGAACGATCTGGGGAGGCTCACGTCTGCTTTTGAGCCCCAGACCCCCACCACAGCAGAAGCTTACCCTGTGGTCACCCGCTCACAGACCCGTACCGAGGACGATCCTACAACAGGTCGGGAGACCCAGGTAAGACACAAGCAGACACTTAGCACTAATGCCACAGAGAGACCCATAGCGTGGGACAACCCCGAAGAGCTTGGGAGGGAAACTAGACAGGACCCCAACCTCCAAAAGTACCAAGCATTAGCCGACGATAGAGTGGATGAGCGGGAACGTTTTATATGGAAAGGAGTTTCTATGGGACAGAGATTGTGGCCCACCTTTTGGACACTGGGATCCTGGATTGTTGGGATGGGATCCTGGATTTTTTGGGGTAGGTGTACAGGGGAAGAACAGTGGGCCCTGTGCAATAGGGGCCCGACCACGAGCTGGGGGAGGAATGTACTCTGCAACTTGGGATGGTTTTGCTAAAGGACTTCAGTTCATTTGGAAGGCTGATGCTTCTCGGCTTCATTATTTAATTGTCTGAAACCAGTTTGTAAAATGTATTTTCCCTCCCCTTGAAATGTTTATTGCTGTGAATGCTGTATGAAGTGTGCGTTTGTTTTGTTCTTGAAATGTGAGTAAATGTGAAATGCAGTAATGCTGATGGGTTGTCAAACTAGAGAATTGACCAACAAATACTTTTGTCCGGACATCCCCAGGCCGATCCGTTGGGATCAGACCGTGTATGCCGGCTTATGGTCACGGGGGAGGTGTGTAACGGAACCCATCACTGTTTTACCCTGTTTATGGTTATTTAATTCTTGGTTAAAATATGATCCTAGTAATATACTGTATGTATGTTGGTTTATGCTCTGCAGAATATTGGCCCCAGGCTGGTGCAGACCTTGGCAGGAGAGATAATCCTGTTACAGATAAGGACGTTTATTCATTCTCAAACATAAGAACAGAGACAGCTGATTTAATTATTGTCTGATTGTATCAAGGAGCCTCAGGGAGGGGTGACCACACCTATTGTTCTCTTTATGTGTATTGTGTGACCAACTATGGGGGATGTGGATTGCCTGTGGGAAGAGATGAGTATAAATATTTCTGCACATAACAAAATAAAGTCAGTTCTGCTCCTGAAACTATGTGTCGTCCAGTTATTGGGATTGCGGTTGGGATATTGCTATTATTTTACCTGTGGGAAACCTTGCCTGTGGATTTACCATTTCCTTGTTTCTGAGCATCACTGGGATTATAAGCGGAGATAACCTGGGGAATATTGCCTCTCCGCTACATTGGTTGGCAGTGCTGGGATCCAGACTCACAGAGGAACAAGCATAAATGGAGTACGGGTGGAGATTGATTTTGCCACACTAAAACGCTCCACGCTAAAATACCTCCTGGAGGCAAGGGGTATACAAGCCAGCAATAAGAAGAAAGCGGTACTCATTACTGAGATGATGGAGGAGTACCGAATGGACGGAGATTCGGTTCCCGAACAGGGGGATTCGAGAGAAAATTCGGAACAAGTGGAGTTCCTGAGGCAGGTACAATTTCGGCTGTCTTTTTATGGGGAACAACCTTCAACAGAAATTATTTCAAGGACCATGACAGAAGTCCAGGAATTTATGTCGAGGAAACAAACAGCCCCAGAACGCAGCTCTGCAATAAATATGCCACAAGAAGGTAAGCCTAAGATACCATACCAGGCTTTTAAAACGTATGTGGAGGCAGAGGAAGATATAGACGCTTTCCTGCAGGATTTTGAAAGACTGTGTGCCCTGCATAGAATCAGCACAGAGGACTGGGTACTGATTTTGGCAGGAAGGCTAACGGGGAGGGCAGCCGAGGCATATCGTACTGTACCTAATGAGGAAATAAGGAACTATAACAAAGTAAAGGAAATTATTCTGGCCAGGTATGCTATAACACCAGAAGCATACCGGCGGAGATTCAGGGACTTAAAGAAGGTGGAAAAAGACTCACACGCAGAGTGGGCATGCAGGCTACAAAGGGCAGCACTTGGGTGGGTACAAGCGAGCAAGGCACGGTCCATGGAGGATGTGATACAGATGATGCTGTTGGAGCAGTTTTATGAGGGAGTAACTGGCGAGGTACAAGAGTGGGTAAGAGACCGAAACCCTACCTCCCTCACCGAAGCTGCCAGGAAGGCAGATGAGTACCTAGATGCACGCAGGCAGCAAAAACCTGTAACACCAAAGACTCCTTTTCAAAACCTTTGGGGGAACCAGCTACACCCCAGCCCCACCGAGAACACTGCCACCACCACCACCGCCCGCTGCTCAGCCACGTTTCCGCCAGCCCGCTTCTGGCCCCTGTCACCACTGCCAGAAATGGGGACACTATAAAAGGGAATGTCCCCAGCTACGAGACCGGTCCACCTGGATACATCCAGGCCCACCACCACCACCACCGAGAGCAGCCGCAGCCCACCACTACCAGGACATAGTAGCCACGCCATATGGTTCAGCTGTTCCCATTACAACCGTGGAACAATGGGAGGTGCTGCACGAGGCAAATCCAGTCCAGGCCAATGCTGATAATCGGCAGCATCACAGGCAGACCGTATACCTGGAGGGTAAAGCGGTCCAAGGGCTGCGAGACTCAGGGGCTACCATCACCTTGGTAAAAAGTCACCTGGTTTCAGACCAGGCTAAACTTAACAAGACTGTGGCCGTCAGGGTAGCCGGAGGAGCAGTATACCGGCTACCCACTGCAAGGGTTCATTTGCATTGGGGAGCGGGGGCAGGGCATGTGGAGGTGGGGTTGATGCCGCAGTTACCAGCAGAGGTTTTATTGGGGAACGATCTGGGGAGGCTCACGTCTGCTTTTGAGCCCCAGACCCCCACCACAGGAGAAGCTTACCCTGTGGTCACCCGCTCACAGACCCGTACCGAGGACGATCCTACAACAGGTCGGGAGACCCAGGTAAGACACAAGCAGACACTTAGCACTAATGCCACAGAGAGACCCATAGCGTGGGACAACCCCTGAAGAGCTTGGGAGGGAAACTAGACAGGACCCCAACCTCCAAAAGTACCAAGCATTAGCCGACGATAGAGTGGATGAGCGGGAACGTTTTATATGGAAAGGAGTTTCTATGGGACAGAGATTTTGGCCCACCTTTTGGACACTGGGATCCTGGATTGTTGGGATGGGATCCTGGATTTTTTGGGGTAGGTGTACAGGGGAAGAACAGTGGGCCCTGTGCAATAGGGGCCCGACCACGAGCTGGGGGAGGAATGTACTCTGCAACTTGGGATGGTTTTGCTAAAGGACTTCAGTTCATTTGGAAGGCTGATGCTTCTCGGCTTCATTATTTAATTGTCTGAAACCAGTTTGTAAAATGTATTTTCCCTCCCCTTGAAATGTTTATTTCTGTGAATGCTGTATGAAGTGTGCGTTTGTTTTGTTCTTGAAATGTGAGTAAATGTGAAATGCAGTAATGCTGATGGGTTGTCAAACTAGAGAATTGACCAACAAATACTTTTGTCCGGACATCCCCAGGCCGATCCGTTGGGATCAGACCGTGTATGCCGGCTTATGGTCACGGGGGAGGTGTGTAACGGAACCCATCACTGTTTTACCCTGTTTATGATTATTTAATTCATAAAGCGGTCCAAGGGCTGCGAGACTCAGGGGCTACCATCACCTTGGTAAAAAGTCACCTGGTTTCAGACCAGGCTAAACTTAACAAGACTGTGGCCGTCAGGGTAGCCGGAGGAGCAGTATACCGGCTACCCACTGCAAGGGTTCATTTGCATTGGGGAGCGGGGGCAGGGCATGTGGAGGTGGGGTTGATGCCGCAGTTACCAGCGGAGGTTTTATTGGGGAACGATCTGGGGAGGCTCACGTCTGCTTTTGAGCCCCAGACCCCCACCACAGCAGAAGCTTACCCTGTGGTCACCCGCTCACAGACCCGTACCGAGGACGATCCTACAACAGGTCGGGAGACCCAGGTAAGACACAAGCAGACACTTAGCACTAATGCCACAGAGAGACCCATAGCGTGGGACAACCCCGAAGAGCTTGGGAGGGAAACTAGACAGGACCCCAACCTCCAAAAGTACCAAGCATTAGCCGACGATAGAGTGGATGAGCGGGAACGTTTTATATGGAAAGGAGTTTCTATGGGACAGAGATTGTGGCCCACCTTTTGGACACTGGGATCCTGGATTGTTGGGATGGGATCCTGGATTTTTTGGGGTAGGTGTACAGGGGAAGAACAGTGGGCCCTGTGCAATAGGGGCCCGACCACGAGCTGGGGGAGGAATGTACTCTGCAACTTGGGATGGTTTTGCTAAAGGACTTCAGTTCATTTGGAAGGCTGATGCTTCTCGGCTTCATTATTTAATTGTCTGAAACCAGTTTGTAAAATGTATTTTCCCTCCCCTTGAAATGTTTATTGCTGTGAATGCTGTATGAAGTGTGCGTTTGTTTTGTTCTTGAAATGTGAGTAAATGTGAAATGCAGTAATGCTGATGGGTTGTCAAACTAGAGAATTGACCAACAAATACTTTTGTCCGGACATCCCCAGGCCGATCCGTTGGGATCAGACCGTGTATGCCGGCTTATGGTCACGGGGGAGGTGTGTAACGGAACCCATCACTGTTTTACCCTGTTTATGGTTATTTAATTCTTGGTTAAAATATGATCCTAGTAATATACTGTATGTATGTTGGTTTATGCTCTGCAGAATATTGGCCCCAGGCTGGTGCAGACCTTGGCAGGAGAGATAATCCTGTTACAGATAAGGACGTTTATTCATTCTCAAACATAAGAACAGAGACAGCTGATTTAATTATTGTCTGATTGTATCAAGGAGCCTCAGGGAGGGGTGACCACACCTATTGTTCTCTTTATGTGTATTGTGTGACCAACTATGGGGGATGTGGATTGCCTGTGGGAAGAGATGAGTATAAATATTTCTGCACATAACAAAATAAAGTCAGTTCTGCTCCTGAAACTATGTGTCGTCCAGTTATTGGGATTGCGGTTGGGATATTGCTATTATTTTACCTGTGGGAAACCTTGCCTGTGGATTTACCATTTCCTTGTTTCTGAGCATCACTGGGATTATAAGCGGAGATAACCTGGGGAATATTGCCTCTCCGCTACATTGGTTGGCAGTGCTGGGATCCAGACTCACAGAGGAACAAGCATAAATGGAGTACGGGTGGAGATTGATTTTGCCACACTAAAACGCTCCACGCTAAAATACCTCCTGGAGGCAAGGGGTATACAAGCCAGCAATAAGAAGAAAGCGGTACTCATTACTGAGATGATGGAGGAGTACCGAATGGACGGAGATTCGGTTCCCGAACAGGGGGATTCGAGAGAAAATTCGGAACAAGTGGAGTTCCTGAGGCAGGTACAATTTCGGCTGTCTTTTTATGGGGAACAACCTTCAACAGAAATTATTTCAAGGACCATGACAGAAGTCCAGGAATTTATGTCGAGGAAACAAACAGCCCCAGAACGCAGCTCTGCAATAAATATGCCACAAGAAGGTAAGCCTAAGATACCATACCAGGCTTTTAAAACGTATGTGGAGGCAGAGGAAGATATAGACGCTTTCCTGCAGGATTTTGAAAGACTGTGTGCCCTGCATAGAATCAGCACAGAGGACTGGGTACTGATTTTGGCAGGAAGGCTAACGGGGAGGGCAGCCGAGGCATATCGTACTGTACCTAATGAGGAAATAAGGAACTATAACAAAGTAAAGGAAATTATTCTGGCAATGTATGCTATAACACCAGAAGCATACCGGCGGAGATTCAGGGACTTAAAGAAGGTGGAAAAAGACTCACACGCAGAGTGGGCATGCAGGCTACAAAGGGCAGCACTTGGGTGGGTACAAGCGAGCAAGGCACGGTCCATGGAGGATGTGATACAGATGATGCTGTTGGAGCAGTTTTATGGGGGAGTAACTGGCGAGGTACAAGAGTGGGTAAGAGACCGAAACCCTACCTCCCTCACCGAAGCTGCCAGGAAGGCAGATGAGTACCTAGATGCACGCAGGCAGCAAAAACCTGTAACACCAAAGACTCCTTTTCAAAACCTTTGGGGGAACCAGCTACACCCCAGCCCCACCGAGAACACTGCCACCACCACCACCGCCCGCTGCTCAGCCACGTTTCCGCCAGCCCGCTTCTGGCCCCTGTCACCACTGCCAGAAATGGGGACACTATAAAAGGGAATGTCCCCAGCTGCGAGACCGGTCCACCTGGATACATCCAGGCCCACCACCACCACCGAGAGCAGCCGCAGCCCACCACTACCAGGACATAGTAGCCACGCCATATGGTTCAGCTGTTCCCATTACAACCGTGGAACAATGGGAGGTGCTGCACGAGGCAAATCCAGTCCAGGCCAATGCTGATAATCGGCAGCATCACAGGCAGACCGTATACCTGGAGGGTAAAGCGGTCCAAGGGCTGCGAGACTCAGGGGCTACCATCACCTTGGTAAAAAGTCACCTGGTTTCAGACCAGGCTAAACTTAACAAGACTGTGGCCGTCAGGGTAGCCGGAGGAGCAGTATACCGGCTACCCACTGCAAGGGTTCATTTGCATTGGGGAGCGGGGGCAGGGCATGTGGAGGTGGGGTTGATGCCGCAGTTACCAGCGGAGGTTTTATTGGGGAACGATCTGGGGAGGCTCACGTCTGCTTTTGAGCCCCAGACCCCCACCACAGCAGAAGCTTACCCTGTGGTCACCCGCTCACAGACCCGTACCGAGGACGATCCTACAACAGGTCGGGAGACCCAGGTAAGACACAAGCAGACACTTAGCACTAATGCCACAGAGAGACCCATAGCGTGGGACAACCCCGAAGAGCTTGGGAGGGAAACTAGACAGGACCCCAACCTCCAAAAGTACCAAGCATTAGCCGACGATAGAGTGGATGAGCGGGAACGTTTTATATGGAAAGGAGTTTCTATGGGACAGAGATTGTGGCCCACCTTTTGGACACTGGGATCCTGGATTGTTGGGATGGGATCCTGGATTTTTTGGGGTAGGTGTACAGGGGAAGAACAGTGGGCCCTGTGCAATAGGGGCCCGACCACGAGCTGGGGGAGGAATGTACTCTGCAACTTGGGATGGTTTTGCTAAAGGACTTCAGTTCATTTGGAAGGCTGATGCTTCTCGGCTTCATTATTTAATTGTCTGAAACCAGTTTGTAAAATGTATTTTCCCTCCCCTTGAAATGTTTATTGCTGTGAATGCTGTATGAAGTGTGCGTTTGTTTTGTTCTTGAAATGTGAGTAAATGTGAAATGCAGTAATGCTGATGGGTTGTCAAACTAGAGAATTGACCAACAAATACTTTTGTCCGGACATCCCCAGGCCGATCCGTTGGGATCAGACCGTGTATGCCGGCTTATGGTCACGGGGGAGGTGTGTAACGGAACCCATCACTGTTTTACCCTGTTTATGGTTATTTAATTCTTGGTTAAAATATGATCCTAGTAATATACTGTATGTATGTTGGTTTATGCTCTGCAGAATATTGGCCCCAGGCTGGTGCAGACCTTGGCAGGAGAGATAATCCTGTTACAGATAAGGACGTTTATTCATTCTCAAACATAAGAACAGAGACAGCTGATTTAATTATTGTCTGATTGTATCAAGGAGCCTCAGGGAGGGGTGACCACACCTATTGTTCTCTTTATGTGTATTGTGTGACCAACTATGGGGGATGTGGATTGCCTGTGGGAAGAGATGAGTATAAATATTTCTGCACATAACAAAATAAAGTCAGTTCTGCTCCTGAAACTATGTGTCGTCCAGTTATTGGGATTGCGGTTGGGATATTGCTATTATTTTACCTGTGGGAAACCTTGCCTGTGGATTTACCATTTCCTTGTTTCTGAGCATCACTGGGATTATAAGCGGAGATAACCTGGGGAATATTGCCTCTCCGCTACATTGGTTGGCAGTGCTGGGATCCAGACTCACAGAGGAACAAGCATAAATGGAGTACGGGTGGAGATTGATTTTGCCACACTAAAACGCTCCACGCTAAAAGACCTCCTGGAGGCAAGGGGTATACAAGCCAGCAATAAGAAGAAAGCGGTACTCATTACTGAGATGATGGAGGAGTACCGAATGGACGGAGATTCGGTTCCCGAACAGGGGGATTCGAGTGAAAATTCGGAACAAGTGGAGTTCCTGAGGCAGGTACAATTTCGGCTGTCTTTTTATGGGGAACAACCTTCAACAGAAATTATTTCAAGGACCATGACAGAAGTCCAGGAATTTATGTTGAGGAAACAAACAGCCCCACAACGCAGCTCTGCAATAAATATGCCACAAGAAGGTAAGCCTAAGATACCATACCAGGCTTTTAAAACGTATGTGGAGGCAGAGGAAGATATAGACGCTTTCCTGCAGGATTTTGAAAGACTGTGTGCCCTGCATAGAATCAGCACAGAGGACTGGGTACTGATTTTGGCAGGAAGGCTAACGGGGAGGGCAGCCGAGGCATATCGTACTGTACCTAATGAGGAAATAAGGAACTATAACAAAGTAAAGGAAATTATTCTGGCCAGGTATGCTATAACACCAGAAGCATACCGGCGGAGATTCAGGGACTTAAAGAAGGTGGAAAAAGACTCACACGCAGAGTGGGCATGCAGGCTACAAAGGGCAGCACTTGGGTGGGTACAAGCGAGCAAGGCACGGTCCATGGAGGATGTGATACAGATGATGCTGTTGGAGCAGTTTTATGAGGGATTAACTGGCGAGGTACAAGAGTGGGTAAGAGACCGAAACCCTACCTCCCTCACCGAAGCTGCCAGGAAGGCAGATGAGTACCTAGATGCACGCAGGCAGCAAAAACCTGTAACACCAAAGACTCCTTTTCAAAACCTTTGGGGGAACCAGCTACACCCCAGCCCCACTGAGAACACTGCCACCACCACCACCGCCCGCTGCTCAGCCACGTTTCCGCCAGCCCGCTTCTGGCCCCTGTCACCACTGCCAGAAATGGGGACACTATAAAAGGGAATGTCCCCAGCTGTGAGACCGGTCCACCTGGATACATCCAGGCCCACCACCACCACCGAGAGCAGCCGCAGCCCACCACTACCAGGACATAGTAGCCACGCCATATGGTTCAGCTGTTCCCATTACAACCGTGGAACAATGGGAGGTGCTGCACGAGGCAAATCCAGTCCAGGCCAATGCTGATAATCGGCAGCATCACAGGCAGACCGTATACCTGGAGGGTAAAGCGGTCCAAGGGCTGCGAGACTCAGGGGCTACCATCACCTTGGTAAAAAGTCACCTGGTTTCAGACCAGGCTAAACTTAACAAGACTGTGGCCGTCAGGGTACCCGGAGGAGCAGTATACCGGCTACCCACTGCAAGGGTTCATTTGCATTGGGGAGCGGGGGCAGGGCATGTGGAGGTGGGGTTGATGCCGCAGTTACCAGCGGAGGTTTTATTGGGGAACGATCTGGGGAGGCTCACGTATGCTTTTGAGCCCCAGACCCCCACCACAGGAGAAGCTTACCCTGTGGTCACCCGCTCACAGACCCGTACCGAGGACGATCCTACAACAGGTCGGGAGACCCAGGTAAGACACAAGCAGACACTTAGCACTAATGCCACAGAGAGACCCATAGCGTGGGACAACCCCGAAGAGCTTGGGAGGGAAACTAGACAGGACCCCAACCTCCAAAAGTACCAAGCATTAGCCGACGATAGAGTGGATGAGCGGGAACGTTTTATATGGAAAGGAGTTTCTATGGGACAGAGATTGTGGCCCACCTTTTGGACACTGGGATCCTGGATTGTTGGGATGGGATCCTGGATTTTTTGGGGTAGGTGTACAGGGGAAGAACAGTGGGCCCTGTGCAATAGGGGCCCGACCACGAGCTGGGGGAGGAATGTACTCTGCAACTTGGGATGGTTTTGCTAAAGGACTTCAGTTCATTTGGAAGGCTGATGCTTCTCGGCTTCATTATTTAATTGTCTGAAACCAGTTTGTAAAATGTATTTTCCCTCCCCTTGAAATGTTTATTGCTGTGAATGCTGTATGAAGTGTGCGTTTGTTTTGTTCTTGAAATGTGAGTAAATGTGAAATGCAGTAATGCTGATGGGTTGTCAAACTAGAGAATTGACCAACAAATACTTTTGTCCGGACATCCCCAGGCCGATCCGTTGGGATCAGACCGTGTATGCCGGCTTATGGTCACGGGGGAGGTGTGTAACGGAACCCATCACTGTTTTACCCTGTTTATGGTTATTTAATTCTTGGTTAAAATATGATCCTAGTAATATACTGTATGTATGTTGGTTTATGCTCTGCAGAATATTGGCCCCAGGCTGGTGCAGACCTTGGCAGGAGAGATAATTCTGTTACAGATAAGGACGTTTATTCATTCTCAAACATAAGAATAGAGACAGCTGATTTAATTATTGTCTGATTGTATCAAGGAGCCTCAGGGAGGGGTGACCACACCTATTGTTCTCTTTATGTGTATTGTGTGACCAACTATGGGGGATGTGGATTGCCTGTGGGAAGAGATGAGTATAAATATTTCTGCACATAACAAAATAAAGTCAGTTCTGCTCCTGAAACTGTGTGTCGTCCAGTTATTGGGATTGCGGTTGGGATATTGCTATTATTTTACCTGTGGGAAACCTTGCCTGTGGATTTACCATTTCCTTGTTCCTGAGCCTCACTGGGATTATAAGCGGAGATAACCTGGGGAATATTGCCTCTCCGCTACAATCACTATACAGCTTTCTTGGTATAGTCTGGGGAAGCACATTTTTGGAAGATGTTAAAACTGAATTATTCATGATTGGACAGTATTCTGCTTGGATAAGCAATCAACAGGTTAAACTTTACCAAATAAGAGATAGGATCAACCTGAAGAAGAAAGGGTTAAATAAAATGCCAGCTCTGGCTAAGAAAGGAATTTTCTGGCCTACTGAATTTATCCCCAAAGGTTGTGTTTTATAACTCATTTTTAATCATGTAACAAGTACCATACATGTAGAAGAAATTATCCATGGGCTGAATAAACGTAAACTAAGATAAATAAGAAGAACAGTGAAAACAGACTGAAAAAAATAAAAATTAAGATTGATGAATGGATGCTGAGGTTGTCAGAGATTTGTGTAAAATCATTTACTCCACCCAATGATCAACAGCAATCTAACAATTTCAATGTAAGTTCTCTCACAAATGATCAATGTTTTTAATCACAACTGACTGAATTATTTTATAATGATCTTTAAGGAATGCTGAATCATTACAGTGACCCTTTGAAAACCATGTTGCTTTAAGGAGAAAACTAAATGGGTTGATGTGGGCCCAGTTAAGTACATAAATACAACGATATAACTAGTGCAGAAGCTTTTTACAATAATTAAATTGCATCACATCTTAGGACACATATAAAACCAAGAATAATCTTTATCAAGTGAGGATAAAACTGGGGATAGAAGAACTAAAGTTAAATCTCCCCATTTGCTATCTTTTCTATAGGGGATATTTATCAACGCTATTGTTTATTCCTTCTTGATAAATACTTCCCATGAAAACAGAAAATGTTGTCATTTTCTGTTTGTTCTCCACTTAACTCAACTAATCTCAGCCTATCCCCATTTTTATTCCTACTTCTCTCAGCTTATCTACATTTTTATCCCATCTTGATCAATATGCCCCAAAGTGAACTTTTTATCTTGTGTGTCCATATAAACTATCTTACATACTGTAGGTGAATCGATTAGGAAGTGACATCAATGAAGGCATATTACACATAAGCAAATGGCAATAAGTGACCTGTTATAACAAATAGCCTTTTGTTGTTGTTTAGTCATTCAGTTGTATCAGACTCTGTGTGACCCTATAGATTGCAGCGAGACAGGCACATATTTGAGCTTCTACCCCTCTGATCTCTCTCAGTTTCATTGCTCATGTTCATTGCTTCAATTACCTCATCTATCCATCTCCACCTCTGTCATCCCCTTCTTCTTGTGCCATCAATCTCTTCCAACATCACGGAATTCGGTCTTCTCGTGATACATCCAAAATATTTGAGCTTCCACCTCATGATCAGACCTTCTAGTGAATAATTTGACTTGATTTCTTAGAGTATTGATTCATTGGATCTTTTTGCAGTCCAAAGAACTCTAGCACCACAATTCAAAGGCATCAATTTACAGTGCTTAGCCTTCTTTATAATCTACAGTAACTCTCACGTCTGTATGTTACTACTTGGCATACCATAAAAAAAAAGTAGAGATCTTTTGATTTTCATGGCTGCAGTCACCATATGCAAAGATCTTGGAACCATGGAAAATAAAATCTGTCACTGCCTCTCCCTATCAGTTTACCAGGAACTGTTTGCCATGATCTTCATCTGTTTAACTTGACCAGAGGGCCAGCTTCTTTCAGCCTCCTTAATAAGCCCTTAAGTCCTTCCTCACATTTACCCATCACAGTACTATTATCCACGTAACTGAGGTTGTTGATATTTCTTCCAGCAATATTGATTTCTTCTTTGAATGCATCCAGCATAGCTTAGCGCATGATATATTAAGGGTATAAATGTAATAAATAAGGTGATAATATACAACCTTTTCGTACTTCATTCCCAATCTTGAACCATTCAGTGGTTCCATCTTCAGTTCTGACCACGGCTTCTTGGTCCACAGATTCCTCGGAAGCCAGATGAGATGGTCTGTTACCCCCATCTCTTTAAGAATTTGCCACATTTTTCTGTTATCAACACAGTCAAAGGCTTTATAATAGTATATGAAAAAGATCAAAATGTTGTTTTCTGGAACTTTCTCGCTTTGTCTACTATCCAGCAGCCATTGGTAATGTGATCTTCCTCTGCCTCTGCAAAAACCCAGAACTACATCTGGTCGTTCTGTATATTGTTGCAGCTGTGGATGTAGCATTATCTTGCAGGCATGTGAAATGAGTGCACTTGTTTGATAATTGGAGCAATCTCTGGTACTGAGATTCTTTGGGATTGGGATGTAGACTAACATGTTCCAGTCCACTGGTGCTTTGAGTTTTACTAATTTGTTGGCATAATTCAAGTATCACTTTCACAGCATCTTCTTGTAGGATTTCGAACAAGTCAGCTGGGATTCCAGAAATTCTTGCAGCCTTGTTAACAGGATGTCTTCCTAGGGTCCATCCCACTTCACTCACCAAGATTTCTGGCTCTAGCTAATTGGGCAAAATATTGAGGATATCAGTGCTGTTCAGATCATTCCTTTATAGATCTTCTATGTATCACTGCCACCTCTTCCTTATCTGATCTGTTTCTGTTAATCCCTACCATTTTTGTATTTTATAATGCTTCCATTGGAATAAAAGTTCCATTGAAATCACCCATTTTCTTTAAGAGATTACTTGACTTTCCACTTCTGTTATCTTTTTGTATATCACTGCATTGCTCATTACAGGATGTCTCCTTGTCCACTCTTCCTATGTTCTGGAATCTTGCATTCAGTTGGGCAAATCTTTTCCTATATCCACTCCTTTTTGTTTTCTTTATTTCCCAACCTACTTTCAAAACTTCATCAAGCAGCCACTATTTTGAAAACTAAGAAGTAGCCCTCCTTAGTTTTCTAATTTTTTGAGATATTTTTTGTTGCTGTTTTCTGGACAATGTCACTTCTCTCCAATGTTCCTCAGGCATTCAATCTACCATGTCTAATCCCTTAAACCTATTTTTTACTTCCCTCTGTATATTTACAAGGAATATTATGTATTTTGTATCTACTATGGTCTGATGATTTTCCCTCTTTACTTCAGTTTAATTCTGAACAGTGCAATAAGAAGATCATGATCTGAGCCACAGACAGCTAAAGGATTTTTTTTTGCTGACTGTGTAGAGTTCCTCCATCTTTGGCTACAGGGTATATAGTTAATCTGATTTCTATATTGTCCATCTGGGGATGTCAATGTGTAGAATAGTCTCTGAGGCTGTTGGAAGAGGATGCTTACTGTGACCAGATAATTGTCAGGACAGATTTCTACTAATCTCTGACCTGCTTCATTTTGTACTTCAAGGCCAAACCTGCCCATTATTTCAGGTATCGATTGGTTCCCTACTATAGAATTCCAATTTCCTATGAAGAGAGTAACATCTTTTCATGGTGTTATATCTATGAGGTGTTGAATATTCTCAAACAATTGGACAACTTTGGCCTCTCCAGTATCCATTTTTGGAGAATAGACTCAGATAACTGTGATGGTAAATAGTTTGCCTTGAATTCAAATTGAAATAATTTTGTTAACGACTTTCTACAGCCCTATTAAATTCCCCCAATGTGAAAACTCATAGCCCTTAACGAAGCCCGATAGACTTATATTAAATTAGTCTTTTACAGCTACCGCAAATGAACTGCGGGTTCAGGCGGAAAAACCATACGGGCTGTCGAAATAGGAACTCTATTGCAGCAAAGCCTTTGATTGGTCAAGCAGGTAAATGATACGTTCCCAAATCGCTAATCGTGTTATATTCATCCCGGCAATCAGCGTGTTAATACATATAATGGAACTAGCATGGACTAGAGTATAATATTTAAGGATTTATTAATATTGCAATATTTATGTAATGTAGGTTCAATAATAACTCGTAATTCAAACCCGTAAGGGATTGAACTCTAACCTCCATTTTTCAGTGATGTAATGATGATGATCTCATTTACCATTAGCTCCGTCTAAACCATAAACTATGGACTTGACTAATTGATCATGTTCATGGCCGCACATGCAACATGCGCAAGAATGGTTTACCGGTTTGCATGTTGGTCACGTCTGTTGCGGGCTTGGCTAATTTAATAGCTCTGTAACTTCTCCGAATTTCAAGCCCTCAGGCTTTGCGGGTGTACCTCTGACTCTATGGGCTTGGAAATTAATATGGCCACTGGACCTGCTTATACTCGACCCAGTGGCGTAGATATTCTGCCTCCTTTGGCTGGTCCCCCTCTTTAGAGGATGACACACTATACAAATAGAAAAATAAATACAATGGCTTCACAAGGAACAACAATATGAGTTTATAAAAAATAAAAAATAATAAACTCAACTGCCTCTTCCAACAAAGCAACAGACACCAGGTACAAGAAGAGAGAATAAAGGATCCAAATACAGCCCTGAATTCTGATAACAACACCACATCTAAATACCTACCAACTCAAACAAACACTTTTCCTGGAAACTATACAGAACACACAGGAATAAAAAATCTCTAAAGTGACCAACTATCACAAGCAGAGGCCTCTGCTCTCTCCAAAGGATTGTCTTTCTGTCCAGACATAAAACTATATAAAATACAACTATATTCAGACATAGAAGAATTCTTCAGGAGATTGAGACTGGCAGGGGACAAACTACAGGACCATTAGACTGTAACAAAAAAAAACAACACACATTTCAACCCACCACCTGGTTGTAACACCAAATTGGACAGTTATATAGAAAGCTTTCGCCTGAGAACTGCATCCGTTATAACAAAACAATGTAAAAGAGTCAATCCTAGTCCATCAGAAAGATCTGCCATAAAGAGTTTAAAAAACAACCCCAACATCACCATCAAACCAGGACAAAGGGGGTGGAGTTGTTTTTATAAATACTCAGGACTAAATAAATGAAGCCAACAGACAACTGTCAGACAACACTTACCACAAGAAAATGAACCAGGACCCTACAGAAAAATATGCTTTTCAACATAAGAAACTCATCTAAACATTCCCTAAAAATGTACATCAAGAAGTAGCACATACCCGCTAATCCTACAACTGGGACTTTCTACATGCTGCCAAAAATCCACAAACCAAGCAAACCAGGTAGACCAATTGTTACAGGTATGGACACACTGACTGAACAGATTTGTTGAAAACAACCTTAAACAGATTTGTTGAAAATGGATTTGTTGAAAACATCCTTAAACCATTAGTTAGTAACACCAGTAGCTATTTACAATACAATGACATTCTCAACAAACTCAGTCAGATTAAAGACCTACCTGCTAATAAACTACTTGTCACCATTAATGTAGAGTCTCTTTATAACAACATTCCACACAAAGATGGCACTGAGGCATGCTTTAAGTTTCTTTCAACACACAATCAAAATTATAAATATAACTCTGATGTTATTGCTAAACTAATAGAATACATCCTTAACCACAACTATTTCACTTTTAACAAAGATATCTACCTACAAATAAAGGAGACTACCATGGGTACTAAAATGACTTCTCCAATCTATTTATGGACAATCTAGAAGAAAAAGTCTTATCTATATCCATTTACAAGCCATATATTACCATTACATAAATGATCTGTTCATCATATTGATAGAAGGAGAAAGCAAACTGAGAGACTTTCACCATTCATTCAACACTTTCCATCCATCTATAAAACTGAAAATGGATTTCTTTATAAAACAGGTAAACTTTCTAGACACTACCATACCTATCAATAATGGCACACTCCACTCATCTGTATATAGGAAGCCCGACAACAGATGCAGCTACCTACACAGCTCCAGTTTTCCATCCCTCCCACACAAAACAAGCCATCATCCATAGTAAAGCTATTAGATACCATTCCATTTGCTCAAAAACTTGAGACTGTGACAAAAATGTAAAAACACTGTCTGAATCTTTCAAACAGAAGGTTTACAAACCCTGTGAAAACCTATTAAAATACAAAACTAAAGAAACTTCTTTATGTATAGTTCTAGTGACCACATACCATCTAATTTTAGAGAAAATACAGAAAATAATGAAAGATTTACAACCATCACTAAGCGAAGATGCACAAATAAAAGATATATTCCCCAAAACTCCCATTCTTGCATTTAAACAACCACCAAACCTAAAACAACAACTTGTCAGCAGAAGATTGGCCAATGAACAACTAAAAAGAGAAAATGGAATTAAACCTTGTAACAAAAGTATCTGTAAGTTATGACAATACATTTGTAAAGATGAGACAGCCACTCATAACAACAGAACTTATAACATCAAAGGATTGTATACATGCACATCCACCAATGTGGTTTATGTAATACAATGTCCTCTATGTGAAACATGCTGTTACATTGGAAAAACCTGTTTCACATAACCAGCCTGCACTTAAGGATGAATTTACACAGACACTCAATAAAAAAGCATAATGAAGACTTTTGTACCCCAGTTGAACACCATTTGAACCAGAATGATCACTCCATCCCACACCTAAAAACCAAATCCAGGAGAGAAAAGCATTTAAAATAAAGATGATCACATTCTTCAACACTAAAAATACAGAACTTAATATGGACGTGGGTTTTCTAACACATCACAATTTCCTGTGAAGATTTTTTTTTCTATAACAGGCTTGTCACTCTTAGTGAGGTGTTTGTCCAACAGGAAGGATAACACTGTGGTCTACAGTACTCTGGTTTTTCATGTATATATTTAAGTATATGTTTATGTAATATCAGTATATTTGTTTACTATACTATGTTGTGTTGATTCCGCCTATATGTAATTATATGATGCTATGTCCACTCTCTGCATCTCTGTTTACATTCAAACTGAGGGTTTCATATCATGTCAGTATTGCTTCAGCCTTGATAGAGAGTATAAACCTCTCAAAAGCTTGTCGATATATCTCTCTCCTACCCCTCTTCCCCTGCTCCTCCTGTCTCCCCATGCTCCTCCTGTCTTTTCTGTGCTCCTCATGTCTCCCCCGTTCCTCCTGTCTCCACCCTACTCCTCCTGTCTTCTCCTTGTTCCTCCTTTCTCCCCCTGCTCCTCCTGTTTACCATTGCTCTTCCTGCCCCCCCCCGAGTTTCTCCTTTCTCCCCATGCTCCTCCTGTCCTGTTGGTCCTCCTTCCAACTGCCAACCACCAACCCTGGCCCTACCCCCTGCTCCTCCTGTTTCCCCTGCTCTTCCTGTATCCCCCCTGCTCCTCCTGTCTCCCGTTGCTCTTCCTGCCCCCCTGAGTTCCTCCTTTCTCCCCCTGCTCCTCCTGTCCCAGTGTTCCTCCTCCCTCCTGCCCCCCACATCCTCACCAGTGCTTCACTTCCCCCTCTGCCTGCCGGTGGATCATGTCTCAGGGTCAGGGAATCCCGAATGATGTTACATGTGTGCATTTGCAGTTAATGTAAAAAAAACTAACTAACAGGTCTCCATGTGCAAATATATAAAGATGCCCAAGACAAGTATATAAATAATCCTTCCATCTAATTATATTTTTAAAAATTGCTAACTGCAATTCTTTCTCTCATGAAGTCTTTCTTCTTTAATTCTCCTTACTACATTACTTCTCTCCCCTTTTGGCAGTTTCATTTTTCCACATCTCCACATTTTTTGCCTCTTAATTTTTCTAATTCTAATATATTTTCCTATTTCCTCATTCTTCCCAATTTTTTCATCCTCCATTTTCCTCTTGCTTTCATCATTTTCACCCTTCACTTCTCCATTTGCATTCCTTCTTCACATAATCATTTTAAGCAAACTCATAATTAAACATTATCTCTATTTTTGTACCCTTTTATATTCTATTTTCCTTTTCTTAATTTTTCTACTTCATCTGTTCTTTGTCTCTTTTTTTCTTCATTGTTTTTTGATCCTTCCACTATGAGCAACTTTAGAAGCAATGGGGTATGAACAACAATGGTATATGCACAGTTCTGGGAAAACATAAGCAATCTTAGTTAAAGAAAAATCAGTTGGTGGACAATTGCTAACCATACAATGGTATCACCTATAGATCTGCCTTTGTTTGACATTATGGAAATATTAAAATACTCTCTAAAATAGGAGTAGATGTAGAGTAATAGTAGTAAAAGAACAATCTAAGCCTACCATTGGTGAGTCTAGGAACCCGAGCTCTCGAGAGTATGACCAGTCCAAAATAAAAAGTCCATAAGTTCAAGATATATGAGGGAGACTTAGGGTTGACAATAGCAATTGCAGCGTACAGTTCAGGAGAAAAGGAAACAGCAGTAAAAAAATGTCCAACCTTAAGTAGGATGTTTGTAGTAGATTCCAAACAGCAATACAGTCTATAATGTAGTATTTCTTGATTGTATTAAAAAACTGTATCGACTGGACACTAAAGGTTGCCGCCTCTTCAAGTAGCACAGTTCACAAGTTACATGTTACAAAGAGTTAGAAAACAAAAAGGAGAGGAAGAAGCACAGTGATTGTGCAGATAAAACCGGGATATCACAATTGCTAAATAATAGAAAATTATTCTGTAATGTGGATTGCATTACATGTGTAATGTGGATTTGTCAAGGAATGCTCCTTGATAAATCTGCATTAAAATAGGGGGGAAACATGCGTCAGATTACTAGAGTGTGTTGATGGCTTTCTGATACTATTTATTATACACATTATAAGCTTTATTAATCTTGGTATTCCCAGCAGTATGGTACATGTGTACTATCTATGGGCCATCATTCAATTTGGGGCCGTAATTTGGCCATAAGTCAGCTATTCCTTACGATTCGGTTTACGGCCCGAGTAGCGCTACGTCTATGCCGATATTCAATTGTCCGCTCCAGGAACCACTCTCGTATTAGCTCTGAGATCCGGTAATACATTTGCTCGATCAACATGGGGTGCTTCCCATCCTCCAGGCTATGTACATCCTCGCCCTTCATTACAAATTACAGTATGCCAGAACCTGTGAGGCGTGTCAAGGTGTTGTCGGGCATATTGTAACCATGCTTTTTTGTGGCATTAGCGCAGTAAAGGCTTCTTTCTGGCATCTTGGCCATTCAGCTCATTTTTGTTCAAGTATCGTCATATTGTGCTCCTGGAAACAACCACATTGTCTT
This sequence comes from Discoglossus pictus, assembly GCA_027410445.1. Taxonomy (NCBI): domain Eukaryota; kingdom Metazoa; phylum Chordata; class Amphibia; order Anura; family Alytidae; genus Discoglossus; species Discoglossus pictus. The sequence continues at coordinate 63,607,778 of CM050167.1, read as the reverse complement.
TTTCCAGAGCAGCCTGTATTTATCCTGAGGGTTTTTCATTGTTTTCCAAACAATTCTTCTGGCAGTTGTGGCTGAAATCTTTTTTGGCTTACCTGACCTTGGCTTGGTATCAAGAGATCTCAAAATTTTCCATTTCTTAATAAGTGATTGAACAGTACTGACTGGCATTTTCAAGTCTTTGGATATCTTTTTATATCCTTTTCCATCTTTATGAAGTTCCATTACCTTGTTACGCAGTTCTTTTGACAGTTCTTTTCTGCTCCCAATGGCTCAGTATCTAGCCTGTGCAGTGCATCCACGTGAGAGCTATCAAACTCATTGACTATTTATACACAGACACTAATTGCAATTTAAAAAGCCACAGGTGTGGGAAATTAACCTTTAATTGCCATTATAAACTCTGTGTGTCACCTTGTGTGTCTGTAACAAGGCCAAACATTCAAGGGTATGTAACTTTTGATCAGGGCTATTTGGGTAATTTCTGTTATCATTATGATTTAAAAATGAGCCAAGCAACTATGTGATAACAAATGACTTAATATAACTATCATTCAATAAAATAATTGTTTTTGCATAATCAGTCATATTTTCAAAATAAATGCAAAATTTCACAATTTATACCAGGGTATGCAAAATTTCCTAACTAAAAAAATAAAAAAATCACTATGACTTTAAAAGCCTTTGCTTACTGAAGCAGGATCATTTAAATATACAGGGCATTGTCTCTTCCTAACCACCCTTGCCCCTAAAACTCCAACTCCTGTAAAGGGGATCCACCAGGTCCGTCATGACACAGTAAAAGCATTACTCTAAACTACACTATTCTACCCTCCCCCAATATACTTATAAATGAAAGTTAATACCCACTATCTAATTAACCCCCCATTTCCTAATTAACCCTTAATTGACCCATTAATTAGCTACCCAATACACCACTGCCTAATTAGCCCCCTAATTAGCTGCCCAATACCCCACTGCCTAATAAACTCCCTAATAAACATCTAAAAGGTGGGGGGGAAAAAATGAAATTAAGTTAAAAATGGTGTCCTTGTGCATTCATTATTCACTGAAGGCCGCTAGGTTGATGTCTTTAGACCCTAGAATTCTAGTGTACCTAGAGTATGGATTCATTTTGTTTCTGCACGCCTTAATTTTAGAATTTGATCACCTCATCTTAGAGCAATAGTAGAGCTTGACTTATGGTAAGGTTGAGTTCAACTAACTTGGTATGATTGAGCACCTCAGATATCGTTTTTTGTTTATTCAAATGACCCTTGGGGTTTAGTTTTCCTAAATATAATATAATATCACAAAATGTGAATAAATATAAATATTATGATAATTTTAACTCACTGAGCTATGAACCATACAAATATTCTCCACAACTATTAAATTCCTTTTTCTGTTATTACTATAACACTAATCTTCCCTATAACACACCAAAAACCTTTACATTTGTATTATGTTTGTAATACGTTTATATGTTTATCTGCAACAGCATGTGCAGCCAATATCTTTGAACAGCTACCATGATAGATGACAACATATTTTGACAATTGCTATACCCAGTTCTCTTATCTACATATTTATAGAATAATTTTACTAATAACAGGAAACAGAATATCTGCACAGTGGGAAATAACCTGGAAAGTTAATTGGTGTAAAATTAATATATAAATCTCTATTTTGATGTGAACATGTCCAATATAATTTTATTTGTTTATTATTCATTCATCCAAACATCATTTTGTTTCACATTCTTTGTATTATCAAATGCTACTGGAAATATAGTTCTTTACATGGTTTTCACAAAATCCTACTACAATTCAAGTGCAATAAATTACATGTTTCTTTTCCCTTGTCTGTTAATAGGAAATTGTTTTTGTAACGCACAATTAAGTAGCTAAGGTGCTTTTTATTTGAAAGTGCTATCCTAACAAGGAAATATACTTTAAATATTTAGTGGTAGTACTTAAGAATATGCAAAACAAAACAAAAGCAAAAAAAATAGCCTCAGCAATTTAAGTTTGCTTTCTTTTTATATCTGACATTTTAATTCAAAAGTCAGTACCATGTAATAAATATACATATTTCCACTGGGACAGATGGCAAATTTATTATGCAGCTCACAACTGTATTGTGTGAAATTACTAGAAAGCAGTTACTCCTCATGATCATGAAGTGTGTAATCATTATAAGTGTAGTCTCCCTAGTTACAAATGTCATTAGCAATAATAAATAATAAAGAAAAAGCTTGAACAAAAAATATATTGTTCAGTTAAAATCTCTTTACCATCCCGTCACTAAAACCAGCCTGTTCATGAACCCAGTTGTTTGTTTTTTTCTGCTTGGGGGCCTTGGGAAAATACAAACAGTATGAAAATATCAAGGATTCACTAGGGGCCTTGCAGTTTTTCAGGCATAAAGCTAATATATAGTTGTCTCATTACTGTCAACAAATCAAACATACTCCATAGATAGCAATAACCCATAACTCATTGAAACTGCAGTTACAAATTATCTCCAGGAGGTCAGATGAACAACTGTTTTCCACATTATTTGAATGAGGCTGTCATTATCAAGTAACTGGGGAAAATATTCACGTTTACAGTGCTAAGTATCTACATAGTAAAACATAATAAGTGTTAAGACTTCAGTTATCCCAGCAAATCGGAAAAGTAAGAAGTGTTATTTTAACATTAACATATTTCACACTACAAACACATGACACTGTCTGTAAAGCAATGGGTATACATTTTTGCAAATGACATAATATTTATTCAGACATAATTTATTATTCATTTCTGTGTTTACTTTTAAATGTGGAAAGAAAATCAATACAATAGTCTCTACAAGTCACAATAACTAGAACTACAGACTGTATCAAATACATTTACAACTTGGAATAAAATAACTTTTTGTATGAAAAGTTATAGCACCATAAGCATACACCATACAACATAATTTGTTACACTATTTTAACAATAACATAGGGTCCTGTGTAAATTAAGTGCTCTAACTTAGGGCACTGTCGTAAATCAGCTGCAGGAACTTTTTTTCTAAAAATTACAAACTCATGTAAATCTTCAGCTTTTTCACATTAGGGCACTCAGCCCACATTCAGAAATCTTTGCCTTGTCTGCAAGATATTTAACTGTAGGAGGTACCCAAACCAAGCTTTACGGATGAGAAACGGCTCTAGGAGCTAATCAAAAACCGGAACATCATGCCCTGGGGAACCGTGGGCATCCCCTACCTAATTGTCCTCTTCCCCACTCAAACCCCAAATCTCTACTAGATCACACTATCTATATAACCATTGGGGTCTAACCAGACCCCCATGGCAACTAAACAGTTAACCTCAGTAGGGGTTCTTTAAGAAACCCACCTGGAACATATGATTAACCCCCTATTGTGCTAAGAGTTCTAATTGAGACTTATTGGCACATAAATTTAACCACCACCCTTTGAGTGGGTCCTCAAAGGTGTCATCTAATCACTTAAACATTTCTAGCCGGCTACTACAAGTACCCCAGCGGCACCTAACATTATGTTTCCAATCAGGGCGCTTGCAGCTCTAAATATTTAACCCTTAAATTTAAATGTTTGTGCCTTCAACCATGTGGGTTTTTAAAGGACCTGTGGCATCTAAAAATGTAACCTATAACACCCGTTGGGCTCTATACAGAACCCTATGGTACACTTATTAACTTCATATGTCCCATGGGGTCTATACTACTTTAAGGACCTGCGCGGTGGGACAGATTAACAGTGGAATGTCATGGGGGTTAAATACTTTGGGGCTGCAGCATGGGGGAGTTTATGTTAGGTGCCAGTGGTACTTATTAAACTCCTGTGGTAGAGGCTAAGTGATTATGGCCCTGGAACTTTGAGTCAGAGGCTGCTTTATCTGTCTCTGATTGGGAAAAAAAATAAATTTTGAGGGTTGTTAACTCTCAAAATTAACTGCTTGCAAAATCAACACATTTAGCAAACTTTAGGGTATATTTAATAGTGTTTTCATACAAACAAATGTTTACATACACTACGGATTCTCCTCTATCAGATGCATTCAGAATCCACAAAACTTAAATATGCCTTTAACTTAGAAGTAGCATTTAAGGCTGTAAGTAATTCCTATGTAAGGAAGTATAAGCACAAAAACATAAGATTAACAATTGACAGAATATTGACACTAAGGTAACCAGAATTAGAAAGTAAGCCCATTAAGCCAAATATGGGCCCTATGTAAATCCCCGGGAAAAAAAACTGTGAGTGCCCTAACAGCACCGTACATCCTACCTAGTTATGCTATTTCACCATCCCCAAATAATTGTGAGAGAACTGCTACGTGTCACTTGCTGCAAGTGAACTTTACGACAAAGCCAAAAAGGATTGCACAAATCCTCATGGATTTCTGCCCTGACAGTAAACTACAAGTTACTCCCTGACAGCCTAACACCCTGACACCCAAAACTTATGCTAATTCAAATTTCTCCTCACTCACAAACAAGAGCACTTCCCTAACTAAAAAAAATAAAAAATCACTATGACTTTAAAAGCCTTTGCTTACTGAAGCAGGAGCATTTAAAGATACAGGGCATTGTCTCTTCCTAACCACCCTTGCCCCTAAAACTCCAACTCCTGTATGGGGGGTCCACCAGGTCCGTCATGACACTAAGTAAAAGAATTACTCTAAACTACACTATTCTACCCTCCCCCAATATACTTATAAATGAAAGTTAATGCCCATTATCTAATTAACCCCCCATTTCCTAATTAACCCCTTAATTGACCCATTAATTAGCTACCCAATACATCACTGTCTAATTAGCCCCCTAATTTGCTGCCCAATACCCCACTGCTAAATAAACTCCCTAATAAACTTTCTGATACCCCACTACATAATTACCCCCTCTAATTAAATACCCCACTAATCTAATTTACCCTCCACTAACTATGCCCCCTAATTTACCTACCTAAACCAGCATTTTAAAGTATCTAACCCCCATTAACGAATTAATCCCTGCTAATTAAAGCCCTAACACCCTAATTAAAACAAACCACTAATTAAAAAAATTAACACTAAATACAAAAAATACACCCAACTAATTACAAAAAATAAAAGAGCCTAATTTCACAAAATAAAAAAGCCTACAATACATTAAAAAAGACTTACATAAAATAAAAAACTTACATTAAAAATAATAAAATAATACATAAAATTAAAAAAAATATAAATTAAAATAAAAAATAAATTATACCTGTAAAAAAGAAAGGGTCAATAACACCTAACTGCCCAAAATGACCCTTCCGTGGAGATCAACTATGCCCTGGTGCTCAATCTTCTGCCCTGGACTAGGCAGGCTATCCAGCTTGATTGAAAAATGTTCAGTTCTCTTCTTTCTTGCTTGAAGCCATTGATCCTCATCTTCTGCACTAATAAAAAGTCCTCCAAAAAATAGAACAAAGTCCTAAAAAAAAAAACTGAACAAGCTAACGGAGTTCCCCGCTGCAAATGGTGGTTGCCACTTTAACTCCTGTAGATAAAATGCATTGGAGCATTCTGATTGGGGGGAAAAGATGTCATATTTCAGCCAATCAGAATGGGTTTATATGGGGGTTTATTTTATGTACATGGGTGGTTTCTTTAAGAACCCCCCTTGCAGGGGTTAACTTTCTTTTCCATGGGGGTCTGTAGACCCCTATGGTTATGTAGATAGGGCTAGTGAGTGGGGATAGGGGATGCCCAGGGATTCCCTCCAGTGGGGATTTAAATCAAAGTAATCCCCAGGACATAAGGGTCAGGGTTTCTTTTGGCTCCTACAGCTGTTTCTCACTTGTAAAGCTTAGTTTGGATATCTCCAAGTAGAGGGTGGGAGAAATAGAGGGGAAGAGTATTTCAATGAGCACCAAAGGCGCTCATTGCGAGGCCAGTAAAGTAGATGGGGAGAGGCTCCCATTTTGTGGCAAACAGCATTACCAGTCTTCCCTTTTTATTGCCTTGCAAGTCGCTATTATATTAATAAAGAAAAACAATTACTTTATATTTCTCTCTGTTCCCTTGCTGTAGCTAGTTATAAACAGTTGTTCCTGCACTTCCCCCTCATTATAAGATTTAGGACATTCACATTCCCTATTGGCTCCGAGGGCCCTCACATCCGTAAAGCTGGCTGCTCCCTGCGAAGATATCTGTTCCGGCAAAATAGCAACATTTACAGATCTGAGTTGACTGCTGTAATCCAGGGGAGTGAAAGATTTACATTAGTGTAGAATTTAGGGAAAAAAAGCTCCCACATACTTTTTAGTGCATTCCCCTAACTTAGAGCACCTTATTTACATGGGGCTTTTAGACCACTTGACATAGGGCTCTATATTACAGTCAAGTGGTTTAGCGTTTTTTTTTTAGAACTGTGTTGTGATGTGGGGTATATAAATTAGTTAAACTAGTCTGATCAGGAGCTTAACTTGAGCCTGAGAACATCCATCTTTGAGACAATCCTAATAGAAGAGTTGGGAGGTTCAATTAGCACTGCTGTCTGTTCTATAGTGGAAATGTAAATAAAGTATTTACTTTTAAATGTGCTGTGGTAGTCACACATATGACAGATAATATTATAGTCAATGACTTTCTGTTAGGATAAAGTATCCAAACACAGTGGTGTGCATTCTTACTTGGGTCCCTGCACAGTCAAATTCAATATCCCCGGGCACACAATGCAGTCCTGCCTCTGGCACAGCTTTTAAGTTAGAAGAAGTATTAATTACTTTGAGACCATTGTTTGTTTGCCTCCTGGGTAATCCGACCTACAACCCATGAGCTACCAGATGCTGTGCCAGGCATAGTTAATATTAACACATGGCTGATTAGGCCCAAAAGTGACATACTGTGATTGACATAACTAAGATGTTCTTTTCCATACTGTTTGACTCTGATTCATAAAACCAGTTCACATTCACCTGGGAGGGATGCAACTATATCATAAATACAGTCACAGACCATATGTCACATGACCAAAAAGTTCAATAAGTTCAAGATACCCCTGTTTCAATATGTTGATTACGCCGTGACTGAAGCAACAGAAGTAGGAGAGACTGAAATTGCAAAGGAAATTAAAAACTTTTGATGCAAATCAAAACAGCAAAGACATATGGATTAGCACAGGGACTGACATTCCTGTGAGTGATATGGTGTGGTCCACAAATACTAGCAAAGACTGTTAAAACCATAATTGCCAAACCTGTTTTAACATGTGTTTTTGTAGAGGATCAATTGTAGGACCCATGGACTTTTGGAGAGTTGTCACACCTCTTACTTATTTTACAGTTGACAAAAAGAGTCAGAGGCACTCATCCAAGAACGAACAATACCTAAGTAGCAGTGTTCTATATGGTTGGTTACCTGCTCAGAGAGCAACCTCTTTTAGTTCATGTTATATATCAGTCTGGTCCCACTCAAAAGAGTGATTCAACCCTGAAATATCATGCAATTCTACCTTGAACATAAGAAAATGCAATCCCCGACATACATTTCAGCCTCTCTTGGGCCTCATCAGTTAGGTGCAGCTTTACTCCCAAAGGGAGAGTCATCAATGAGTCCACATCTGGAGCCCCCTATCACTCATAAGGTTAGAAAAACGAAACAAAAAGAGTCAGAGGCGCTCATCTGAGAATGAATAACAGTAAGTTTGTTCTATAGGTCTGGTTACCTGCTCAGAGAGCATCCTCTATTAGCGCACTTGTACAGGAAACAATATCCTGTAGTATATCAATCTGGTCTCACTCCAAAGAGTGATCCAACCCTGAAATATCAAGCAATTCTACCCTGAATAGAAGAAACAACAAACCCCAGACGTACGTTTTGGCCTCTCTTGGACCTCATCAGTGAGGCGCAGCTGTATTCCCTGAGGCAGTTTTTGTTCATTCAAATGACCCTTAGGACTTAGTATCCCTAAGGGTAATACAGGACTCTAGACGTTGACCCCTTGCTCACTATGCAGCTACACCTCACTGACAAGGTCCAATCAAGGCTGTTTCTCATGTTCAGGGTAGTATTGCCTGGTATTTCTGAGTTGGATCACTTTACTAAGTGAGACCAGATTAATATACTACAGTATATTTCTCCCTGTACAGTTGCAGATGAGCTAAAATAGGTTGCTTTCAGAGTGGGTTATAATATCCATAGAACTAACCTATTAAGGTTAGTTTGTTCTCTGATTGAACACCTTGCTTTTGTTTTATTTACTGTATATTTAATAACTGAACACCAGAATGCCTTCATGGCAGTGATTGAACCCATGGTACAGCATCAGGTGCTAGGATCTATGTAAGTAGAGGTACAAAGGCAATATATGCCCATAGAAAAACCTTTGTTGACAGCTACTACTGCCCTACATCATGCTGATCTCTATAAATACCCAGCTCCCTATAGTCATCTGGGCAAAAAACTAAAACCATACTACATTGACAAGGGGAATATTACAGCTGGTGATGTAAAGTACATGTTGCAATGAATGGCCAGTTTAGCCATCTTACCAGCTGTTGAAAAAGCACCATCACTGAACTTACCACCACTGGGAACTTTTCCTGTGTAAGGTGTGGTTCCACAAAAATTATTGAACCAGGATTAGTTTGGCAAATAGACTTAACCCAGTTACAAAACATATGAGGAATCAGTACTGTTCTGTAGCAATGGACACATATTCAGGGATGATACAAACAATGCTTTCCCATAAGGTAGACCAAACAACTATTCTGGGCATACTTGTTAACATCTTGTTAACACATATGAGGAACATGAAGAGTGGTAATTAGAGATGTCGCGAATAGTTCACGGTGGACTTTTTTCGGCGAACATAGCATGTTCGCATTCGCGGCGAACTGCGAACATATGCGAGATTCGACCCGCCCCCAATACTTTATCATTGAGCAAACTTTGACCCTGCATGTCACAGTCAGCAGACACATTCCAGCCAATCAGCAGCATACACTCCCTTCCACACCCTTCTGCCTCATGGACAGCAGCCATTTTGGAATAATAAGTAACTTGCAGTCTTACTGAGAGGAGGGACAGTTTGGATGATACTGCATCAATAGGGAAAACCATAGCTAGGCAAGTTTATTCAGTGTCCAGTGCAGTGCTGAAGTACTCTTGTGCATTATTATTATTATTATTATTATTATGACTACTATTTAATGTGTAGATGTACCAGCTGGGCATGCATTATTATTATAATTATTATTATTATTATTATTATTATATAATGTGTAGATGTACCAGCTGGGCATGCTCTTGTGCATTATTATTATTAGTAGTAGTAAAATACTACTACTACTACTAATAATAATGCACAAGAGCATGCCCAGCCAGTACATCTACACATTATATAGTAATAATAATAATAATAATAATAATAATAATAATAATACACAAGAGCATGCCCAGCCGGTACATCTACACATTATATAGTAATAATAATAATAATGTAGAAGAGCATGCCCAGCCGGTACATCTACACATTATATACTAATTATAATAATAATAATAACAATAATAATAATAATGCTCAAGAGCATGCCCAGCTGGTACATCTACACATTATATAGTCGTAATAATAATAATAATAATAATAATAATAATAATAATAATAATATAGAAGAGCATGCCCAGCCGGTACATCTACACATTATATAGTAATAATAATAATAATAATAATAATAATAATAATAATAATAATAATGCACAAGAGCATGCCCAGCCGGTACATCTACACATTATATAGTAATAATAATAATAATAATAATAAAGCAGAAGACCTCCCCTGTGTCTCCCCCCCCACTCCCTCCGATGTGTCTCTCTCCCCCCCTCTCCCCTGTGTATCACCCCCTACTCCCTCCCATGTGTCTCTCTCCCCCTCCTCTCCCCTGTGTCTCTCCCACCCTTGCCTGTGTCTCTACCCCTCTCCCTTCCCCAGTGTTTCTTTCCCCCCTCTCCTGTGTCTTTTCCCCCTTCCCTCTTCCCTGTGTCACTCCCCCCTCCCCTGTGTCTCTACCCCCCTCTCCCTTCCCGGTTTTCTTTCCCCCCTCCCCTGTGTCTTTCCCCCCTTCCCTCTCCCCTGTGTCTCTCCCCCCTCATCTGTGTCTCTTCCCCCGTCTCCCCTGTGTCTCTACCCCCTCTCCCCTGTGTCTCTACCCCCTCTCCCTTCCCCTGTGTTTCTTCCCCCCTCCTCTGTGTCTTTACCCCCTTTTCTCTCCCCGGTGTCTCCTCACCACTCCATCCCATTAGTCTCTTCTCCCCTCTCCCTTGTGTCTCTACCCCCCACTCTCTCCTGTGTCTCTCCCGCCTCCCATGTGTCTCTTCCCCTCACCTCTCCCTTACCCTGTTTCTCTTCCCCCCTCTGCCCTGTGTCTTCCTCCCCCTCTCCACTGTGTCTTCCTCCCCCTCTCCCCTCTCCTGTGTCTTCCTCTCCCTCTCCCCTGTGTTTCCTCCCCCTCTCTCCTCCCCTGTTAGCTTCTATACGCATACATACATACGATAAGAAGTGCGAAGCGTTAATGTATGTAAAGTAACCGCAGTGTAAAATATGCTATTAAGCGTATTTTTTTTATATATATTTTTTTTAATAATATTGAATTAATTAATTACTAAAATACTTTACCTATTTGTAATTAATATATCCAGTGATCAATAACCTAAAGAGCTAACAATCAGTTTTGATTTTCCTGCAGCTTACAGTGTACATTTGGACTGTTGGTGACCCAAGGTGTAAGTGTCAGCAATGTGCGCAGTGCACGAAGGGAAACCGCTTGTATAGTCGTGTAACGCGCCATTTTAGATTTGTAATGTTATTAGTTGCAAGTTAGTGTTGTAAAATGGCGGCGATTGTGTATGTGTTACGCGGCTCGCCAGCAGTTTCCATTATTTATAATAGTGTATTTTGTACCTCGTCTGTTCCTAGGTAAAAGTCGTACATGGCTGGCGATGATTTGCGCGGTTTGGGGTCGTGTAGCCTCGTTTTCATTTTTTCCGGACGCCATTTTTTTTGTCGCTTAGCCGATTTACAAGTGCCAACTGGGGAAGACGTTACAGATATCACATATATAGTGGTGAGCAGGCGGGTTGTTGCTATCGCTGCGGGCTTGCGAAGCGAGGGCCAGAGTTGCTGGCAAGGAGCGCCGAAGGCTCCCACGTCGGCTGCAATGAGCCGCAGGCGGGACTTACACCATCAAATTTACGGACTTACCATCCAAAAATACGGGACTTAGAAAAAAAAACATTACGAGCTCACAAAAATACGACCTTAACGCCCGAACCGCACGTACTTAAAAACATTAAAAACACAATAAATACACACAACAAACACATAAAAAGCTTACCCACAGCAAGGCGGGCACCGAGGACCTCTGCAAGTGAAGTTACACCTCCATTTAAGTCCAAATTCATGAGTTTAGACACCCGAAAATCACCTAAGTGAGAAAAAAAATAGCCCTTGAAAAAAAGAAAACGAGGCTACAGGACCCTAAACACGCAAAACACATACAGATTTTCCTAAAAAGCCGTACAAGGTAAAGATACACTATTAACAAGGTCGCTAAATCATCCACACCCGCGTACCACATACACATTCCCCGCCATTTTACAAACTAACTTACACAATGCGGAAGTACCCAGCTACCCTAACGGCTTCCCCTCGCGCACGCACCCTATTTACACTACACACTACACACTGCACACATTGCTGACACTTACATAGCAGCTCCACAGCACTGAAAACCTACATTGTATGCTGCAGGAACATGAAAACAGATTGTCAGCTCTTCAGCACAATGCTTCCTGCATATATTACTTACAAATAGGTAGAGTATATTTATTTAGTAATTATTTCATTAGCATACAAAAATACATATACACAAAAAAAACATTATCACATTAAACATAAAAGCCATTCACTGCGCGCCTCACAACGAGCGCCAACGCTGCTCATAGCATACAAAGCCTTGCAATAAGCGCAAAAAACACATCACCGCCGACCAAAGAATAACAGCAAAAGCGCCTATCAGAAAAAAAATACAACCACCAGCCTCGCAATGAGCGCCGAAGGATCTCCGACCGCCAACAAAATGAATGTCACGTCCAAACCATTACCTGCCTTACAATCTTATTGCCGCCATTTTTTGATGGGCAAGTCGCTAGTAAATATATAAAGATCAAGATAATAAAAGTATCAGGAAATGTAACACAAAGATGCACGTGCGTCTGAATAATACGACAAATACGGATTTTTGTCATAAGTGATATGATCGCAGTATTGGGTCATAAACCCTAAACACTGGAATCTGTTACATACAATTTAATGATGATGTCATTAATGGGCTTCAAGGGGGGGGGGATCTCTTTTCATACTTTTTGAGCGGTGCAAATCCAACGTACGCAGAGCGGAAACGCCACATCTGTGGGACACACACAAAGGGGTTCACTTTGGGGAAAAAACTAAAACAAATATGAAATATTTAATAATCATATTCGCCTGCCCATTGAAGTCTATGGCGGTTCGCCGGTTCGCAAACATTTGCGGAGGTTCGCGTTCGCGGTTCGCGAACCCGAAAATTTGATGTTCGCGACATCACTAGTGGTAATTAGTGATGTCGTGAACATCAAATTTCGCGAACGGACGAACCCGGCGAACCACCATAGAATTCAATGGGCAGGCGAATTTCTAAACCTACAGGGACTCTTTCTGGCCACAATAGTGATGGGAAAGTTGTTGCAAGGGGACTAACACCTAGACTGTGGCATGCCGGAGGGGGATCCATGGCAAACCTCCCACTGAAAATTACATAGTTGATGCAGAGTCTGGTTTTAAGGCATAAAAGGGCATAAATCACCTAACATTCCTAAATTGTTTGTAATAACATGCTTTAAAACATCAGGTATGATGTTGTATCGATCAGGTAGTGTAAGGGTTACACCCGCTTCACAGTAACAGACCAATCTCCCCGTTTAATGCAACGCAAACAACCGCAAACAGTACCTTTGCACAACCGCAAACTCCCCATTTGCACAAGGTTGGATACCAAGCTAGCCATGTCCCGTTCCTTGTCCTCACTGATGTCATTGAAGGTCTCTTCCTCCACCCAGCCACCAAGGGTCCCCGAAAGGTGACAACAAGCCCCCTGGGATGCCTGCTGTGTTTGGTCTTCCACCTCCTCAAAGCCACCTTCCTCCTTTGACTCCTCTTCTTCAGACTCCTCTCTCTGCGTTGCCTCTGTCTGCATTATTAAAAGGTGTGTTCTGTTAAGTAGTACTATTCCTATCGGTTTAATCCCTGTTACGTCCACTATTAGGTGACGTGTATATGGCATTGATTTTTGGAACAGGGAGATGGAAAAAGATGCTTGGTCGGACCTCCTTCATCAAATTTGGGGCACTGCGCGTGCAATCTAAGGTGCCACCAGATATGAGTGTCACTGTGCACTTGCAAAAGTTGGCAGAGTAGGCGCTGTAGGCCTCACACACACGCCTGTAGGCAGGCAACTGATATTCAATCGATTACAGTCAAAAAAGTGTTGTTTTATGTCCCTGTACACTACGGTGTCACTAGATATGACGTATCACTGTGCACTGGCAAAAGTTGGCCGAGTAGATGCAATAGGCTTCACACACACGCTTGTAGACAGGCAATTGCTATTCAATCTATTATAGTCAAAAAAGTGTTGTTTTATTTCACTGAGCACAATATAAGTTGTTAGGTGTTAGCCTGTCACACACACACTGGCAGGCAGGCATATGCAATTAGATTACACAGAAAAAAATTATAAAATAAAATAAATGATGTTCTAGCCCTAAAAGGGGCATTTTGGTTTGCTGTCCTTGCAGCAGATATCAGATGAGTCCTTCAGGTCTGTAGTGGAAGCTAAATACACAGCCTGGCTATCTATTTCCCTATTAAATCAGCAGCAGCTACAAAATCTGTCCTCTCTCAACGAATGCAGCTTCAGAATGATTCTAAAATTGATGCTGTCCTTCAGATGGAAGGCTCTGGAAGGGAGTGTATGGTGATGATTGACTGGAATGTGTCTGCTGACTGTGAGGTGCATGGTCAAAGTTTCCTCAATGATAAAGAATAGGGGGCGGACCAAAAAGCCCATGTGTTCGCCGTCCGCTGCGAGCACGAACATGCCAAAATTGCTGCGAATAGTCCGCGGCGAACTGTTCAGGACATCACTAGTGGTAATGATATCAATTTTACTGAAATTCTATGTGGTCCATGCTTAGGCCAAAGCACATGAAATAGTATGAATAATATAGACATTACATATATTTACACACCGGCTTGGTGGAAAGGAATAGTGGACTATTGAAAGAGCAAATATGCAAACTTACACTGAAAGGAACCCTGAAAGGGTGGGACAAGCTACTTGTTTTGGCACTGTTGTCACTGAATAAAATACATTTAGGTTGTTACCCATTACCAAGTTTGAGGATGTGGTCTGGGAGAGAAATAGCCTCTGGGGTGACTATAAAATTGATGACCGATTCCTACATGGAGGATAGAAGATTACTATTAGTGACCAGAGACCTGAGACTATAATCACATTGAAAAAAAAAATCTTATAGGTATGCTGGTGGTATTTTGGACTCAGGACTCTGGGTCTACTTATCTTATGTTACTAAGAGGGTATGCTAATCTCATCGGTCTGCTCTAACAAGATAGTGTCCATGGTGAAGAGACCTGGGCAGAGCACATATACCTAAAGATAGAGGAGCTATGTGGATCAAGCCTACCAACTGCTGGATCCTAAAGCATACAACTAAACGCAAGGACTATTCATAAACTTGTAGAATACGGCAGAACTTATGTATGTACTTAAGGACCATTAAAGCTGAAGTGTGTAATCTCTTATATATTGCTGTGCATTGTGTGAAGTTAATAATACAGAGAATGGTCTTTAAAAATATAGATTCTTCTTGGTCAGCAGATGGAAAACATAGGATTCTGAGGTGATTAAGTACATTGCTTTGCAAAAGTGTCCACCCCCTTGACTTTTTACCTAGTTTGTTACATTACAGCATTAACTTCAATGTTTTGTTAATCTGAATCTTATGTGATGGATCAGAACACAATAGTCTAAGTTGGTGAAGTGAAATGAGAAAAATATATACATATAATATTTTTTAGAAATAGAAAACAGAAAATTGGCATGTGCGTATGTATTCACCCCCTTTGTTATGAAGCCCAAACAAACAATTACCTTCAGAAGTGACATAATTAGTGAAATGATGTCCACCTGTGTGCAATCTAAGTGTCACATGATCTGTCATTACATATATACACCTTTTTTGAAAGGAAGGGTTACGTTATAAAACAATATCCAAATCTCCAAATCTTTGATGATCCCCAGAAGCACCACCAAATCTATCATAACCAAATGGAATAAACATGGCACAACAGCAAACCTGCCAAGAGAAGGCCGCCCACAAAAACTCACGGACCAGGCAAGGGGGGCATTAATCAGAGAGGCAGCACAGAGACCTAAGGTAACCCTGGAGGAGCTGCAGAGTTCCACAAAAGAGACTGGAGTATCTGTACATAGGACGACAATAAGTCGTACGCTCCATAGAGTTGGGCTTAATGGCAGAGTGGCCAGAAGAAACCCATTACTTTCAGCAAAAAACAAAATGGCACATTTTGAGTTTGCAACAAGGCATGTGGTATACTCACAAAATTTATGGAGGAAGGTGCTCTGGTCTTATGAGACTAAAATTGAACTTTTCGGCCATGAAAGAAAACAGTATGTCTGGTGCAAACCCAACACATCACATCACCCAATGAACAGTGAAACATGGTGGTGGAAGCATCATGCTGTGGGGATGTTTGTCAGCAGCTGGGACTGGGAAACTGGTCAGAAGAGATAAGAGAAAGATGGATGGTACTGAATACAGGGATATTCTTGAGCAAAACTCTATGCGTGATTTGAGGCTAGGACAGAGGTTCACCTTCTAGCAGGACAATGACCCCAAATACACTGCTAAAGCAGCACTTGAGTGGTTTAAGGGGAATCATGTAAATGCGTTGGAATGGCCTAATCAAAGCCCCAACCTCAATCCAATAGAAAATCTGTGGTCAGACTAAAAGATTGCGGTTCACAAGCACAAACCATCCCACTTGAAGGAGGTGGACCAGTTTTGCAAGGAGGAATGGGCAAAAATCCCAGTGGTAAGATGTGGCAATCTCATAGAGTGTAATGATATAGAAATCACAAAGTTTTGGAGACCAGTAGCCAAGGTCAGCAATAATCCAGTTCCGCAAACTTGTAGGTGAAAACAGGAACAAGGTTTATTGAAGTGATCAGGAACCACACAATAATCTGGCAAGGATCAATAGACAGGAAGTGCCTTATATAGGCCAAGGACCAGACACCTGACCAGACACAGCTGAAGAAACTTAGGTACTGATACTATTGCTAGCAGAGTCAAGCTTATAAGGTCAACAGGCAGGCTGGCGCAGTGGTAGGGAAGAGGTATAGCAGCCTGGGGACCAGGGTTCAAAACCCAGCAGAGTCAATTCCTCACATTACCCCCGCCTCTATAGGTGCAGCCTCTGGATGCTCTATTACCTGGTTTAGCAGGGTACTGCACATGAAAAGACCGAAGGAGATCAGGAGCGTGAATATTGTCCACTGGTTCCCACGAACTCTCCTCCTCACCATAGCCTTTCCAGCGAACCGGATACTGAAGCTTGCTACGGAAGATCCTGGAGTCAAGAATTTTGTCCACTTCGTACTCATCCTCACCATCCACGAGGACTGGAGGTGGGGCAGGCAGGGCTCGGCCAGGGAAAGTGTTTTCATGAAAAGGTTTAAGCAGTGCAACGTGAAACACTGGATGTATTTTCATGGAATTCGGGAGTTGTAAACGGAAAGTGACAGCATTGATCTGAGTAATGATCTCAAAAGGTCCCATGAACCTTTGACCCAATTTATGAGAAGGAATCCGAAGCTTGAGATTCCTTGTTGACAGCCACACCTTGTCACCAAAGTGATAGACTGGGGCCTCCTTTCAATGCCTATCAGCAGCTCTTTTGTAACATTCCTGAGCCGCCAAAAGAGTCTCTTTCAACAGTGCTTGGGAATCACGTAAGGCCGTTAGCCGGTCAGTGACAGCAGGAATGGAAGTAGTAATTGGGAGACTGACTAGAAAGGTCGGATGGTAACCATAGTTGGCAAAAAATGGGCTCAAAGAAGTGGAGCAGTGTTGGGCATTGTTATAGGCAAACTCCGCCGTGGGTAGAAAATCCAGCCAGTCATCCTGCAGGTAACTAATATAGCACCGCAAATATTGCTCCAAAGTCTGGTTGGTTCGCTCAGTCTGTCCATTACTTTGCGGATGAAAAGCTGACGACAGATTTACATTAATACCTAGATTAGAACAAAAATGTTTCCAAAAACGAGACGTAAACTGCACTCCCCTGTCAGAAACTACTTCATCAGGCACTCCATGCAAGCGAAATATCTCCCGAATAACCAGGTCAGCCGTCTGTTTAGCTGAAGGGAGACCACGAGCTGGTATGAAATGACCCATCTTAGTTAACCTGTCCACAACAACAAGAATGTTAGTGTGTTCCTTAGAGGGAGGTAGTTCCACAATAAAGTCCATGGGTATAGATCCCCAGGGACGATGAGGAATCGGAAGAGGCTGAAGCAAGCCAACAGGGGATGAGCGAGGAGTCTTATGTCTGGCACACACATCACAAGAGGACACATACTTCTTAACATCCTCATGATACTTCGGCCACCAAAAGGATCGGGCAAGTAGCTCTTGTGTCTTTCGGATTCCTGGATGACCTGCTGGTTTTGAGTCATGGTAGAGACGTAAAAGGTCCAGTCGCACTGACTCCGGAGCAAACAGACGTTGTTGAAAAATCCAAAACCCATTACGCATCGTCATATGGAGGTCACGAGGAGGATCACGAAGAACTGGGTCTTCAGCGTAGCCCTTTTTAATGCGAGACATCAGATCAGAAGGAAATGTAACTCCTATAAATATATCCTCTGGCAAGATGGTGGTCTTGGTTACGGTAGTATGGAGGGGGTCAGCTATTCTAGACAAGGCATCCGCCTTACCATTCTTGGAGCCAGGACGGTATGTAACCAAAAAATTAAACCTTGAGAAGAATAGGGACCAGCGTGCTTATCTGGCTGACAGTCTCTTAGCTGATCGAATACATTCCAGATTTTTGTGATCTGTGAGGACAGTAATTGGATGGGTAGCCCCCTCCAAGAGATGTCTCCATTCGGTGAAGGCAGCTTTTATAGCCAATAGTTCTTTATTCCCTATGTCATAGTTTCTTTCTGCTGGCACCATCTGGCGTGAATAGAAGGCTCATGTATGTAACAGCATCTTAGGTCCAGTCCTTTGAGACAGTATAGCACCAACAGTTGAATCAGAAGCATCAACTTCCACAATAAATGGTAATTCCGGCTGAGGATGTACCAGGACAGGGGCAGAGGTAAACAGAGTCTTCAATCGGGAAAATGCGGTATCCGCCTTATCGGACCACTGAAAAGGTGTCCCCTTACGTGTGAGTTCAGTGATCGGTGTAATAACGGCAGAGAAATTCTTAATGAAACGCCTGTAAAAATTGGCAAACCCCACAAATCTCTGAACATCTTTTTCATTTTTGGGGATGGGCCAGTCCAGCACAGCTTTAATTTTACTTGCGTCCATACTTAAACCTTTGGGAGTTATTACATACCACAGGAATTGAATGTCTGTTTGTTCAAACTCACATTTTTCTAGTTTAATGTATAGGCGGTGGGTACGAAGGCGCTCTAGAACTATACGGACCTGTTTTCTGTGGTTTTCAAGATTATCAGAGAATATTAGGATATCATCCAAATATGCCACAACAAACTGATCCAGGAGATCTCGTAGTACATCATTGATAAGATGCTGGAAAGTTGCAGGGGCATTACACAGCCCAAAAGGCATTACTAGATATTTGTAATGCCCGTACCTGGTTCTGAAAGCTGTTTTCCATTCATCATTGGGTCTTATGCGAACCAGATTATATGCCCCCCGAAGATCAAGCTTCGTAAATATTTTAGCTGAGCAAAGTCTCTCCAAAAGTTCAGGAATCAGAGGCAAGGGGTAGCGGTTCTTAACAGTGATGTTATTAATGTCCCTGTAATCAACGCATGGCCGTAGGCTGCCATCTTTCTTTTCTACGAAGAAAATAGGAGCTCCTTCTGGAGAAGTAGATGGTCGAATAAAACCTTTGGCAAGATTTTCTTGTAGGTATTCACGAAGAGCTTTCAATTCAGGCTCAGAAAGAGAATATATACGGCCAAATGGAATAGCATCCCCAGGCAACAGCTCTATTGGGCCTGTGTGGTGGAAGCTGATCAGCATTCTTCTTATCACAGACATCTGCAAAATCCCGATATTGTAGAGGAAGCTTAGTCAAGTTTGTAGCAACCATTTCATTAATTGTTGTGGCAACAGGTGTTACCTTAGAGGGTTGACAATTCATTAAGCAGTGTTCTGAAGGAAAGGACAAAGTTCTGATCTTCCAATCAATCTGTGGGTTATGCAGAGCAAGCCAAGGTACCCCCAAAATCACTGGAAACTGTGTTGAGGAAATTAGGTGGAAAGAGATAGCCTCATGGTGATTCACTTCCACAGTCAACTTTAAGGGCACAGTCTCATGTGTAACCGGTCCTGACGTAAGTGGAGAACCATCAACTGTCTCCATTAACACAGGTGAAGAATTAGGGATAGACTGAATTCTATTTCCTGCTGCAAATTTAATGTCCATAAAGTTTCCGCCTGCTCCAGAATCTATCAAAGCTGTAGTTGAAATTGTATGATCACCACATTGCAACGTGATAGGCACCACAAAATGAGGATGTTGAGTCAACATACCCTCTTCACCATGAGCCAGAGAAAACAAGGGTTGTGTGACAGAATCCAGTTGATCCGAAATCTGGGATTGGTGTCGAATCTCTGCACCCTCAGCCACCATAGCTATTGTTCTTTTGGATTTGCTAGGGCAATTGATGGCATAGTGCCCTGCACTACCACAATACAGGCATAAATTGTGAGTGCATCGCCACTGTTTTTCTTTGTTGGATAATGGCCCTCTTATTAGATTTACCTGCATAGCCTCTGGCTCAGAGTCTGTAGGTGTTTGTGGGATCGGAGTAGAAGTTCTTGATTGTCTTTCCCATCTTCTTTCAGAAAGTCTCCGATCAATACGGATAGCCAAACGCACAAATGCATCAAAGTCAGCAGGAAGATCAACACGAGCAAGCTCATCTTTTATAGCTTCTGAGAGACCTTTTCTGAAGTGGAACCTCTGTGCTGATTGGTTCCAGGTAGTATCAGCAACCCACTGTCTGAATTCAGCAGCATATTCAGCCACCGAGCGCCTCCCTTGATGCAAATGAAGGAGAGTGGCTTCTGCTGTAGCACATCGATTGGGGTTTATCAAAAACTAGGCACATAGCCTCAAGAAAGTCATTTAGATTACCCAAGACTGGACTGTCTTGTTCCAGAAGAGGGGAGCCCCAAGCCAGGGCTTCATCTTTGAATAAGGAAAAAATAAATCCCACCTTCTCTCTTTCAGATGGAAATTGGTGAGGTAACATCATGAAGTGCAAACGGCATTGATTTAGGAAACCCCTACATTTTTTGCGATCTCCTCCAAACTTTTCTGGCAGGGGCAAGCGGGCCTCTTGTGCAGGTGTAACAGTAGCAGCTGAAACATCACGTGCCCTGTAGCTGGTGTACTCACTGTGCATTGACTGAACCTTATTTTGCAGTTCAGCTACCTGGTCCTGCAGCACTTGGATGGTCTGTGCCTGGGTCTGCACAGTTCTTGCAAATAAAGCAACCTGCTGGGCCAATGCAGAATCTGTCCCGGCGGTCTCCATGAAAGGGCCAGATTATTCTGTAATGATATAGAAATCACAAAGTTGTGGAGACCAGTAGCCAAGGTCAGCAATAATCCAGTTCCGCAAACTTGTAGGTGAAAAAAGGAACAAGGTTTATTGAAGTGATCAGGAACCACACAATAATCTGGCAAGGATCAATAGACAGGAAGTGCCTTATATAGGCCAATGACCAGACACCTGACCAGACACAGCTGAAGAGACTTAGGTACTGATACTATTGCTAGCAGAGTCAAGCTTATAAGGTCTCAATGGAATTCACAACAGGCAGGCTGGTGCAGTGGTAGGGAAGAGGTATAGCAGCCTGGGGACCAGGTTTCAAAACCCAGCAGAGTCAATTCCTCACATAGAGACTTTTCCAAAGCGACTTGGAGCTGTGATTGCCGCAAAAGGTGGCTCTACAAAGTATTGAGTTTAGGGGGGTGAATAGTTATGCACATTGACTTTTTCAGTTATTAACAATTCATGTTAATTCCAGGTTGTGAGGCAACAAAACACGAAAAATGCCAAGGCCAGTGAATACTTTTGCAAGGCACTGTATATAATGAGGATAGGTATGGTGTGTATTGCATTGTAAATGAGCCTGATTCTTAGAGACATATGAGACAAACAGCATTTGTGTTTGAGCTAACATAAATGCTTTCTCTTTGTTGCTTACTTAGAAGTAATGCTTAAAGCTATGAAGTAATCATTATGCCAGGAATTGTATAAAATCAAAATCATAAGATTTTCATAAGAACCATCTAAGAGGCCACCTTTCAGTACACTATTGACCTTTAAAGTAAGCACCAAATCACACACTTCCTAATGCATCAGTAAAGAGGTCTATATCAGGTGTTGCAATTTTGGGGGCTATAAATAATTATTTTACTGGTTTATATCTCTACTAGCTACTTGCCCGTCAAAAAATGACGGTCAATAAAAGAAAGTGTTGAAATGCTGTTTGTCACACAATGTGAGTGTACTGTGTGCCTCAAGTAACTAAATTCTTTAAAAAGCAGAAATCTACATTACATAAAATAAGAAAAACAAAAATCGCCAGAAATAAAAAATGTACATTACAGAACAAAAAAAAAACCTAAGTCACAAAAAATAAAAAAAGGAACATTACAGAAAATAACAAAATACATTACAACCCCCCCTCACTACAAATTATTTAAAAAAATTACACACCTGAAAATGAAATACATATAATACATACATATAATACAATACAACACAATTAAATAAAATACAACACAACACAATTAAATAAAATACAATACAATACAATTAAATAAAATACAATACAATACAATTAAATACAATACACCCCTATCTAATATACATGCCACTATCTAATATACATGCCACTATATAATGTAATGTACATCCCACTATCTAATATACAATACTATCTAATAATACATCCCCCTTTCTATCTAATATACAATACATGCTATCTATATATATATATATATATATATATATATATATATATTTATATATATATATGTATATATATATAGCTACCCTAATTGTAACCTACAGTAAGATACAATTAAGACCACTTACCTTTGGGATGTTTCTTCAGATCAGCAACCTACGGTAAAAAAGATTAAAAAAATTAATACAACACGTTTACAGGAAATACCTAAACATTCTAAACATTCTAAATGTTCTAAATATTATTCTCAACTTTCCAGCATGTCCCGTTCCAGCATGTCACGTCCCAGCATTTCACGTCCTCCATGTTCCGTCGTCCATCTTTGCATCTTGTCCGGCGCTACTCCTGTAATAAAAACATTACATTAGTAAACATAAACCAAAGTTAAATAAACACAATTTACATTATACTTACCTTTCCGTGATGTCTCCAGCCTCCTCGTCTTCTCCAGAAGCATCTGCGCATAAAAAAAAAAGTAACACACATCCGCCCTGGAGGATGTCTCCAACGCTAATGACCTTCCTATGGAGTGTTCCAGAATAAAATTGGCAATGGCGGCTTCCGATTGGCTGAAAAGGCTGTCTATCAAATTCAGCCAATGAGAAGACGCCAATTGTAAACCAATGAGAAAGGGATACACCATAAAATCCCACGCTGATTGGATAACACACCTGTCAATCTTTATTTGAACCAATCCGAAGGCTTTATTGCCATCAGCGAATCACAATGGGATACACCCCCACGTACTGATTGGTGAAGACATCTGCGCCTTCCCATTGGCTATAATACTGATTGACATTGACAATAGCCAATGAGAAGGTGCAAATCCTTCACCAATCAGTACGTGGGGGTGTATTCCATTGTGATTGGCTATTGTCAGTGCAATCAATCAGAATGCGCAGATGCCTCCAGCCAATCACCCTGTGGGGGTGTATTCCATTGTGATTGGCTGAAGGCATCTGTGCCTTGTGATTGGTTTAAATTGGTTTAAAGATTGACAGGTGCATTATCCAATCAGAGTGGGATTTTAGGGTGTATCGCTTTCTGATTGGCTCACACATTGGCGCCTCCTGATTGGGTGAATTTGATAGACAGCGATTTCAACCAATCAGAAGGCGCAATTGCCTATTTTCTTCCAGAAAAGTCCCAGGGAGCCTCATTAGCTTTGGGGATGTCCGTGAGTGCGGATGTGAGTATATATTTTTTTTTTTACAGGGCGTGGCAGAAGAGGAGGAGGAGGCAGGAGACATATCGGGGAGGTATAAGTACAATGTAGATTATGTTTATTTTATTTTGTTTTTATGTTTATGTATGTGTATTAATGTTATGTTTTTTTTAACAGGTGCCGCAACAGAGAATAAGGATGGGACATGCCGGAAAGGTGAGTATAATATTTAGAATGTTTAGAATGTTTAGTATTTACTGTAAACGTGTTGCACTATTATTTTATTTTTTTCCCTAGGTACCTGATCTGAATGGACATCTGCAAAGGTAAGTGGTCTTAATTATTTTAGTTTAGCTTAGAATTAGATTATTTTATATATACATAGCATTTATTGTATGTTAGCTAGAGGTATGTGTTTTATATAGATAGCATAGCATGTATTGAATATTAGATTGTGGTATTTATATAGATAGATTGGGGATGTATATTAGATAGATAGGATGTATTGTATTTAATTGTATTGTATTATATTGTATGTATTGTATGTATTTGTATTGTATTGTATTGTATTATATTGTATGTATTATATTGTATGTATTGTATTGTATGTAGTATATGTATTTCTTTTTAGGTGTGTATTTTTTTTTCTGTAATGGGGTGGTGGGGGGTTGTAATGTGATTTTTATTTTCTGTAATGTTCCTTTTTTATTTTTTGTGACTTAGGTTTTTTTATTTTCTGTAATTTAGATTTTTTATTTTTGTGACTTAGGTTTTTTATTGTTTGTAATGTAGATTTTTTATTTTTTGTGACTTTAGGCTTTTTTATTTTCTGCAATTAGAGTGGTGTGGGTTATTAGGGGGTAGGTAGTGTAGGTAGTGTAGGTGTTGATAGGTTAGTGTAGAGGCTGGTTTGTTGATATTTAATGTTTTATTGGGGGGTATAGTGCAGTGTAGTGTTTATACTTAGTGTCATGATGGTCCTTGAGGAATGTCATGGCACTTATGTGGTTAATGTTGGGTTGTAAGAGGCCCATAATGGTCTCAATGTACCCTTATGGGACTGATGGTGTTAAATAGAGGCTTATGAGGGTCTGTATGGACCCCCATGAGTGACAGGGTAAATTAGCGGTTTATGGGGGTCTGTAATGACCCCCATGAGGGAGGGGGTTAATTAAGGGTTCATGGGGGTCTGTATTGACCCTCATGAGTGAGGGGGTAATTAAGTGCTTATGGGGGTCTCTATTAACCCCCATGAGTGACAGGGTTAATGAAGGGCTTATGGGGGTCTATATTGACCCTCATGAGTGACAGGGTTAATTAGGTGTTTATGGGGGTGTATATTGACCCCCATGGTTGATGGGGTTAATTAAGTGCTTATGGGGGTCTGTATTGACCCCCATGAGTGACAGTGTTAATGAAGGGCTTATGGGGTTCTATATTGAACCCCATGAGTGACAGGGTTAATGAAGGGCTTATTGACCCCCTGTATTGACCCCGATGAGTGACAGGGTTAATGAAGGGCTTATGATGGTCTATATTGACCCCCATGAGTGACAGGGTTAATGAAGGGCTTATGGGGGCCTGTATTGACCCCCATGAGTGACAGGGTTAATGAAGGGCTTATTGGGGTCTGTATTGACCCCCATGAGTGACAGGGTTAATGAAGGGCTTATGGGGGTCTGTATTGATCCCCATTAATGACCTGGTTAATGAAGGGCTTTTAGGGGTCTGTATTGACCCCCATGAGTGACAAGGTTAATGAAGGGCTTATGGGGGTCTATATTGACCCCCATGAATGACAGGGTTGATTAGGGGTTTATGGGGGTCTGTATTGACCCCCATGACTGGCAGGGTTAATGAAGAGCTTATGGGGGTCTATATTGATCCCCATGAGTGAGGGGGTTAATGAAGTGCTCATGGGGGTCTGTATTGACCATCATGAGTGACACAGTTAATGAAGGGCTTATGGGGATCTGTATTGACCCCCATGAGTGACAGGGTTAATTAAGGGCTTATGGGGGTCTATATTGACCCCAATGAATGACAGGGTTAATTAGGGGTTTATGGGGGTCTGTATTGACCCCCATGAATAACAAGGTTAATTAGGGGTTTATGGGGGTCTGTATTGACCCCCATGATTGGCAGGGTTAATGAAGGGCTTATGGGGGTCTATATTGATCCCCATGAGTGAGGGGGTTAATGAAGTGCTCATGGGGGTCTGTATTGACCACCATGAGTGACACAGTTAATGAAGGGCTTATGGGGGTCTGTATTGACTCCCATGAGTGACAAGGTTAATGAAGGGCTTATGGGGGTCTATATTGACCCCCATGAATGAAAGGGGTAATTAGGGGTTTATGGGGGTCTGTATTGACCCCCATGAGTGACAGGGTTAATGAAGGTTTATGGGGGTCTGTATTGACCCCCATGAGTGAGAGGGTTAATGAAGGTTTATGGGGGTCTGTATTGGCCACCATGAGTGAGAGGGTTAATGAAGGGCCTATGGGGGTCTATATTGAACCCCATGAGTGACATGATTATTTAGGGGTTTATGGGGGTCTATATTGACCCCCATGAGTGACAGGGTTAATGAAGGGCTTATGGGGGTCTATATTGACCCCTATGAATGACAGGGTTAATTAGGGGTTTATGGGGGTCTGTATTGACCCCCATGAATGACAGGGTTAATTAGGGGTTGATGGTGGTCTGTATTGACCCCAAGAGTGAGGGGGTTAATTAAGTGCTTATGGGGGTCTGTATTGACCCCCATGAGTGACAGGGTTAATGAAGGGCTAATGGGGGGTCTATATTGACCCCCATGAGTGAAAGGGTTAATGAAGGGCTTATGGGGGTCTATGTTGACCCCTATGAATGACGGGGTTAATTAGGGGTTTATGGGGGTCTGTATTGACCCTCATGATTGATAGGGTTAATGAAGGGCTTATGGGGGTCTGTATTGACCCCCATGAATGACAGGGTTAATTAGGGGTTTATGGGGGGGTTCTGTAATGTTCCTTTTTTTATTTTTTGTGACTTAGGTTTTTTTATTTTCTGTAATGTAGATTTTTTATTTTTGTGACTTTAGGCTTTTTTATTTTCTGCAATTAGAGTGGTGTGGGTTATTAGGGGGTAGGTAGTGTAGGTAGTGTAGGTGTTGATAGGTTAGTGTAGAGGCTGGTTAGTTGATATTTAATGTTTTATTGGGGGGTATAGTGCAGTGTAGTGTTTATACTTAGTGCCATGATGGTCCTTGAGGAATGTCATGGCACTTATGTGGTTAATGTTGGGTTGTAAGAGGCCCATAATGGTCTCAATGTACCCTTATGGGACTGATGGTGTTAAATAGAGGCTTATGAGGGTCTGTATGGACCCCCATGAGTGACAGGGTAAATTAGCGGTTTATGGGGGTCTGTAATGACCCCCATGAGGGAGGGGGTTAATTAAGGGTTTATGGGGGTCTGTATTGACCCTCATGAGTGAGGGGGTAATTAAGTGCTTATGGGGGTCTCTATTAACCCCCATGAGTGACAGGGTTAATGAAGGGCTTATGGGGGTCTATATTGACCCTCATGAGTGACAGGGTTAATTAGGTGTTTATGGGGGTCTATATTGACCCCCATGGTTGATGGGGTTAATTAAGTGCTTATGGGGGTCTGTATTGACCCCCGTGAGTGACAGTGTTAATGAAGGGCTTATGGGGTTCTATATTGAACCCCATGAGTGACAGGGTTAATGAAGGGCTTATGGGGGTCTGTATTGACCCCCATGAGTGACAGGGTTAATGAAGGGCTTATGGGGGTCTATATTGACCCCACATGAGTGACAGAGTTAATGAAGAGCTTATGGGGGCCTGTATTGACCCCCATGAGTGACAGGGTTAATGAAGGGCTTATTGGGGTCTGTATTGACCCCCATGAGTGACAGGGTTCATGAAGGGCTTATGGGGGTCTATATTGACCCCCATGAGTGACAGGGTTAATGAAGGGCTTATGGGGGTCTGTATTGACCCCCATGAGTGACAGGGTTAATGAAGGGCTTTTAGGGGTCTGTATTGACCCCCATGAGTGACAGGGCTAATGAAGGGCTTATAGGGGTCTGTATTGACCCCCATGAGTGACAAGGTTAATGAAGGGCTTATGGGGTCTATATTGACCCCCATGAATGACAGGGTTGATTAGGGGTTTATGGAGGTCTGTATTGCCCCCACATGAGTGACAGGGTGATAGTGTATATTTGTTTTCTTTTCTAACGGGTCCTTTAAGGACCTTTACGGTCCTTTAAGGACCCGTAATGCAGGAATTTTGAATTTTCATTGCAGCGGGGGCGATCGGGACCCCCACTGCGATGGTTAATGTGGGGTTAATGCAGCTCTCTGAGCTTATCTCGGATCCCGTGTGGTTAATGCGGGTTTCCAAGCTTATCTCGGATCCCTTCTTGGGTAAGTTGTACGTGGCTGGGCTTTGAGCCTCGTTTTCTTCGGTGGCCATTTTTTCTCTCGCTTAGTGGATTTTCGTGTTTCTGAACTCGGGAATTTGGACTGAAATGGAGGTGTAGCTTCACTTTCAGAGGTCCTGGATGCCCCCCCCCTTGCTATAGGTAAGCTTTTTATGTATTTTTTGCGAGTATTTGGTGTGCTTTGACTGTTCTTATGTGCACGCGGTTCGGCCGTTATGATCGTATTTTTTGTGCGTGTGGGTGTTTGTTACGTTAAAGTTGGTTCCGAGGTCGTTTTTTTCCCCCGAAGTCGTGCGTGTGTGTTTTTAACCGCATGTGAGGAGCCTTTGAGCCTCCACCTCCGCAAATGCGGACCCTCAAGAAGCGAGGGTCCGCATTTGTGGACAAACACAGTTGAAGTTGGAGCCTCCACCTTCCGGAAATGCCCCAACTATTATATGTGATATATATATATATATTTATATATATATATATATATATATATATATATATATATATATATATATATTTATATACAAAAACACATACTCAACGTGTTCTAGCTCATTTTATATTTTGCATAGACCGAAGAGGATAGAAGTATAAAATCACTAACTAGTTACATTAATCTTACGGTAATCAAATAAACAAAAAAACTAAATAACTTTTTACATTTTCCCACATACCTTTCCACCTTTTTTCTGATGGTTCAGATAAAATACATTGAATTCAGTGTCCTTTTAGAGGCATATTATATATCTTTGCTATCTGCATATTCATTATGAATAAAGTCTGTGTGGGTTTTTGCATTAGGAAACTGAGGCAGGAGCTTGTATAAAGTGTGCATAACCATTGAAACCTTAAGCTCTAAAACCTATTTACTTAATTCATTACAATTAATCTATTGTGTATGTATTGTAATAAGTTAAATTTCTATTCTGGGTCTGTATGCATGTTTCAGGCACTTTGATTAAGGAAAATAATACAATAAGCTGTATATATCTTTCTAAGTTTTATTAAAATTAAGCCAGTGATGAAAACATAAGAAATAGTGATGTCGCGAACATAAAATTTTCGGTTCGCGTACCGCGAACACGAACCGCCGCAAAAGTTTGCGAACCGGCGAACCCGGCGAGCCGCCATAGACTTCAATGGGCAGGCGTATTTTAAAACCCACAGGGACTCTTTCTGGCCACAATAGTGATGGGAAAGTTGTTTCAACGGGACTAACACCTGGACTGTGGCATGCCGGAGGGGGATCCATGGCAAAACTCCCACGGAAAATTACGTCGTTGATGCAGAGTCTGGTTTTAAGCCATAAAGGGCATAAATTACCTAACATTCCTAAATTGTTTGGTATAAGGTGCTTTAAAACATCAGGTATGATGTTGTATCGATCAGGTAGTGTAAGGGTTAGGCCCGCTTCACAGTGACAGACCAAACTCCCAGTTTAACGCACCGCAAACAACCGCAAACAGTCCATTTGCACAACCGCAAACTCCACATTTGCACAAGGTTGGATACCAAGCTAGCCATGTCCCGTTCCTTGTCCTCACTTATGTCATTGAAGGTCTCTTCCTCCACCCAGCCACCAAGGGTCCCCGAAAGGTGACAACAAGCCCCCTGGGACGCCTGCTGTGTTTGGTCTTCCACCTCCTCAAAGCCACCTTCCTCCTCTGACTCCTCTTCTTCAGACTCCTCTCACTGCATTGCATCTCTGCATTATTATAAGGTGTGTTAAGTAGTACTACTCTTTTCAGTTTAATATCTGTTACAGCACCTATCAGGGGGCGTGTATAAGGCCTGGATATTTGGAACCGGGAGATGGAAAAAGATACTTGGTTGGTCGTATCACTTCAAATTTGGCCACGGCGCGTGCAATCAAAGGTGCCACCATATATGAGTGGCGTGTTTGTAAGTACTACTCTTATCAGTTTAATACCTGTTACAGCACCTATCAGGGGGCGTGTATAAGGCCTGGATTTTTAGAACCGGTAGATGGAAAAATATGCTTGGTTGGTCGTATCACTTCAATTTTGGGGCACGGCACGTGCAATCAAAGGTGCCACCAGATAGGAGTTGCGTGTTTGTAAGTACTACTCTTATCAGTTTAATACTTGTTACGTCACCTATCAGGGGGCGTGTATAAGGCCTGGATTTTTAGAACTGGGAGATGGAAAAAGATGCTTGGTTGGTCGTATCACTTCAATTTTGGGGCACGGCACGTGCAATCAAAGGTGCCACCAGATAGGAGTGGCGTGTTTGTAAGTACTACTCTTATCAGTTTAATACTTGTTACGTCACCTATCAGTTGGCGTGTATAAGGCCTGGATTTTTGGAACCGGGAGATGGAAAAAGATGCTTGGTTGGTCGTATCACTTCAATTTTGGGGCACGGCACGTGCAATCAAAGGTGCCACCATGTAGGGGTGGCGTGTTTGTAAGTACTACTCTTATCAGTTTAATACCTGTTACAGCACCTATCAGGGAGCGTGTATAAGGCCTGGATTTTTGGAACCGGGAGATGGAAAAAGATACTTGGTTGGTCGTATCACTTCAAATTTGGGGCACGGCACGTGCAATCAAAGGTGCCACCAGATAGGAGTGGCGTGTTTGTAAGTACTACTCTTATCAGTTTAATACTTGTTACAGCACCTATCAGTTGGCGTGTATAAGGCCTGGATTTTTGGAACCGGGAGATGGAAAAAGACCTGACCATGGGCAGATGAGCAGGAACTGCTCAAGGCGAGAGACGGAGTGGCGGATGGTTGAGAGGGGGCAAGGAGGACAGGAGTGGTTGATGTGGCTGATGATGCTGGACCAGGAGGAGGATGTCTGCTTTGAGTTTGTGTGCTGCTTGTACTCATGTGTTGGTCTGGAGTCACGCAAACATTAGGTCTCAACCTGTAGAGGATAATGGAACCAGGCTACTCTAGACCTCATTCATCATTACAGGTTTTGACAGATTGGTACTATGCGTGCAAGCTACTGTGAAAACAGATATGAGTGGCACTGTGCACTTGCAGAAGTTGGCAGAGCAGACGATGTAGGCCTGACACAGACGCTTGCAGACAAGAAACTGCTATTCAATGTATTACAGTAAAAATTGTATTCTTTGTTTGAATGTGCACTACTGACTGTTACACCAGATATGAGTGGTGGCACTGACTGGGCCAGTGGGCACAGTATACGATGTGAGCCTAAGACACACACTCTGGCAGGCAGGCAAATGAAATTAGATTACACAGAAAAAAAGTGTTTTTTTTTTTTTAAATGTAGAGTGCTGGTGCACCACTAAATTGGATTGATTGAACTTGGCACAGTACTTTTAAGCCTGACACACACACTGTCTAGCGGTCAGGCAAATGAACTTAGATTGGCGGTCAGGCAAATGAACTTAGATTTAAGAAAATAAAATTATTGTTTTTTTAAATGTAGACTTCTGGTACACCACTAGATTGGATTGGTTGAACTTGGCACAATACTTGTAAGCCTGACACACACACTGACTAGCGGTCAGGCAAATGAACTTAGATTGGCGGTCAGGCAAATTAACTTAGATTTAAGAAAATAAAATTATTGTTTTTTTAAATGTAGACTGCTGGTACACCACTAGATTGGATTGGTTGAACTTGGCACAATACTTGTAAGCCTGACACATACACTGGCTAGCGGTCAGGCAAATGAACTTAGATTGGCGGTCAGACAAATGAACTTAGATTTAAGAAAATAAAATTATTGTTTTTTTAAATGTAGACTGCAGGTACACCACTAGATTGGATTGGTTGAACTTGGCACAATACTTGTAAGCCTGACACACACACTGGCTAGCGGTCAGGCAAATGAACTTAGATTGGCGGTGAGGCAAATGAACTTAGATTTAAGAAAATAAAATTATTGATTTTTTAAATGTAGACTGCTGGTACACCACTAGATTGGATTGGTTGAACTTGGCACAATACTTGTAAGCCTGACACACACACTGGCTAGCGGTCAGGCAAATGAACTTAGATTGGCGGTCAGGCAAATGAACTAAGATTTAACAAAATAAAAGTTTTGGTTTTTAAAAGTAGACCACTAGTAAACAAGATTGTATTGGTTGCACTGTGCACACACATTATAAGCTGTGAGCCTGACACACACACTTTCTAGCAGGGGCTAGCAGGGAGACAGGCAAATGAAGTTAGATTAGACAGAAAAAACAAACAAAAAAAATGATGTTATAGCCCTAAAAAGGGCTTTTTGGGGTGCTGTGTTTACAGCAGAGATCTGATGAGTCCTTTAGCACTGCACTGGACACTGAATAAACTTGCCTAGCTATTGATTTCCCTATTCCATCAGCATCACCTACACTCTCCCTCCTCTCAGTAATACTGCAAGTTAGTTATGATTCCAAAATGGCTGCTGTCCATGAGGTAGAAGGGTCTGGAAGGCAGGGTATGATGCTGATTGGCTGGAATGTGTCTGCTGACTGTGAGGTGCAGGGTCAAAGTTTGCTCAATGATAAAGTATAGGGGGCGGATCGAACATCGCATATGTTCGCAGTTCGCCGCGAACGCGAACATGCTATGTTCGCCGGGAACAGTCCGCCGGCGAACTATTCGCGACATCTCTAATAACAAACAAAACAAATCAATGAAAATATCAGGCCAAGCTTCTACTGAAGCAGTACCTTAACCCAATAAAAACGTTCTCCTCACTCACCAGCTCTAAACCAGCTACATCTGGCTGGAACAAACCAAACAATCCAATCGTTTTCAGATTTCCTGATCTCCCTCTCCCAGGTTCTATGAAAATGCCCATATAGTTCTTTGTTTATATGAATGTTTCATCTGCTCCTTCTTTTATACAAAAGAATAACCCCTTTCCTAAGTTTTGCAGGTCCTGAAGGACTGTAAATCAGTTGTGTGGAAGCACCCATAGACTTCTTTTACTATATTAATACATTTAATCTGCTTTTTAATTTATTTACCTGAGATACCCACATCCTCAGTTCCATAGGTACGTAAAGGACAATATATTAAAAGTTTTTTTGCAAATGTCCCTTTCACTACAACAATACATTTCAGTAGTTTTTCTTTTCTTAAAGTGACATTCGGAACATATCCATTTTCTACATTCAAATAAGAGTTCTTGTAGATAGCACTCCCTCTTTCTCTGCTTTTCCTTTCATTTACCAAGATATAATATTCTCTAAGCTAAATTAGTCTTAAAAGAGTCATACATTGAAAGCTTTCTGAAAATGATCATTTGAATGCAACATTACATTTCAGCTATTTTCCTTTTTTTTTAAAAGGAAATTCACAAAGAACCTATTTTTAAAATTTAGTGAAAATTTGGATGAGATATCACTCACTCTCTCTGTTATTCTTTCTTTCGATCTCTGTTGCTCTATATTTCTATCTCCATTTGTCCATTTTTCTGTTTATTTCACTCTCCTGCACTCTCTACATACATATGTATATATATGTTTCACAGTGGCATAATTATTTTTTTGCTGCCCTAGGCCCATTAGGATTTGTGTATGCACCCCCTATGTGGGGTTATGGATGATGGAAAAAAACTGTGTTTGTGCTAAGAAGACATGTGATGGACGTTGTTATTTTAATGTATTATATATTTGCTTGGCTTGTGTACCCAGGCATGTGGTATATCTGATTGAGAGTGCCTGCTTTGGGAAAAAAGACAAGTAGAATCATAAAAATAAATCTGGGTTGAATATAGGATCAGAAAAATGAGAAAAATATAGATACAATGAATGTATACATTAAAGAAACCCTGAACAAACTCATCACTACATAATTGTATGAATATAGAACAAAATATGTTGAAGAATATTTTAATCTTCATTCCAAATATTTTCTTTCCTGGGTATTTTTGAAGTACTTTCTGAGTATCTTGATATTTCAGATACACTTTTTTGGTGGGAAAATATGTGTCAAGCATGGTACATTGAGTACTATTATTTTGGCAGCTAGCAGAATTTTTATCCAGACACATCCATGGGTGGAGTTTTTTTGCCTATTTCCCCAATGTAGCAGTGCATTTCATCTTTAGTGCATTGTTTTATGTAAATAACCTATTTGTTGCATCCTTTCATTGAGCAGCACAGTCTATTACAAAGCAGGCAGAGAGAACTGGACATCTACAGGAATCATTCACTTGACTCAGAATCCACAGAGACCATAAAGCTGCTTTTTGCTGGGAGTCCTGAGTTACTCAAGGTGTAGTCTAGAATGGGAATCAGGAAGTAAGTGCAAAGCAGTTATTTTGAGGAATTCCTTTCTAAATTGAATCCAACAAGAGGATTTGAGTGAAAGTCCTACAAGAGTACTGGCACGAGTAAACACTAGGTGGAATTATTGATTTTATATATATATATATATATATATATATATATATATATATATATATATATTTATATTTATATATATATAGTGACAGGGTACCCCCCAAAGGCTGGTGCAATATACAGAAATATGAAGATTTCTCACCAGGAAAAAGAGAGTTACCTGCTGCTACAGCGCTAAAGATGGGTGGGCCCCACCAGCTAGGCTCTGAGGCCTAGCAGTGTACACAGACGTCAGGAGCCTGGAAGTTACAGCTAGCAGAGAGAGCTGTTAGATTTTGTATTGCTGCAGTTTCTAAAACCTATAGAGCAAACTGTGTGGAAGTTTGCTCGCACAAAGGCACAAGGTGTGCTGTTTTGGAGAAGATGTTTATTGCATGATACATTGCTGGTTACTGGAGCTGCAAGTGTATGGACCTGCTGGATACACAAACCTGAGAGAGAGGAGAGAGCCTCAGTTTGAGAGCAAAGGTGAACACAGGAAGTGTTGGAGCTGAGTAGACACCAGTCCTAAGCAAGGCTGCATTTTGGATTAAGCATCAGGACCCTTTTTGACCAAGGAAGTTTACTTGCAAAGTATCTAAATATTGCATTGCATACAAAGCCTGAGAGACACACTGACTGCAACCTTGAAATGACACAGAGTTCTACAGCCTCATGTGAGACAAGGTACCAATAACCTTTGATTTCTATTTTACACCCCCAGGGAAGAGACTGTATAGGGAAATATATTTTTCTTACTGAAGTGCAAATAGTACTTATCGAGGGTCCCTGGGGAAGGGCACTCGGAGAGATGGGAGGCGGTGTCCTACCCATGATAATGGTGTGGTGACAGTGGAACTGTGATCTGCAGAAAACAAAAGCTGTAAGAGTGCATGCGGAGAATATAGACAAGCTGCTCAGGCCTAGCGAGGGCATTCCTGAAAGTCAGTAAGGACGTATAAGTAGATGTTGATTTTTCTATTTTGCTTATTATATGTAGTTTTCCTTTTGCACATTAAATGCAGTCTACTGCAATTCACCTTTGCTACCTTTGGACAGTTATTTCTAAGCTGGAAACAGTTGTATATATATATATATATATATATATATATATATATATATATATATATAAATATATATATATATATATATATATATATATATATATCTACACTTTATTGTTTTTTTTATGCTTCCCTTTATGGAACTGATAAGATTCACCTATTAGAATAAATTACAATATCATTGATTTTAATTGGACTGGTGTCATTTATTGATTACAATTTTAATTTACAATTGTTATATGAATGTTGCAAACCCTATTTGAAGTTATGTGCATTTTTTCTTTTCTATCATTTTGACTCTACATTTAGTCATAGTTTCTTTTTTTTATTGGCAGAGATTTGATAAAAATAATCCAATCCAATTTAAAATTACTACATTTAAAATTAGTTACATTGTTACCAAGAGTAGAATCGCAATTTATTTACTGAATAGGGAGTGCCAGTCCAGCTGCCGGAGCATTACTATTTGTCTCAGGAAACCTGTGTCAGTCTCAGCTAGTTGTTACTTATTCAGTCTTAGAACTTTTCTTGAAACGTAATATAAAGGTTGGATATTCTATTGCTTGGGGGGGGGGGGGGGGCATGGCAGAGAAAGCTGTCTGGTAGTTGAGGCCATGTCTTCTGAGTATGTTTCCAGAGATAGCATATATGATACAAAAACCATTGGAGATAAATAGAGCTTTGTGTTTTTCTTGTGGAGTGAGTGATAGGAAATCTTCCTGGATCTTTGTTGTGCAGTGCAATCAAATGGCTCTGTTTGAATTGAAGTCTGCTGTGATTAAAGATGATTCAGATCCTCTGTACATTGTTTATATACTTTTAAATCAGATGAATTAAAAAAAAATTTTTTTTTATTGAGAGGTTCACAAGAGCCTCAGGAGCAGAACTAGTATCCTCCTGTACATTTGTGTAACCTGAAGGCACAAAAAATCATGGGATAAAAAAGTTAATTAAGCTAAAAAAATAGAAACATATATTTGAATCCTCAATCTTGCTAATGCAGCAGTTGAAGATTTACCTGTAACATGAACAAACACAAAGTTATTCCAGTGTATATTACATGCCTATTTGATGTTATTGGTGACTACATTGTCATTGGTGATATTGGGCGAACAAGTGAAATAAATGGGGTTTGTTCTCCTGGGCAAGTGATGGAGATAAATCAGCAGCATTAGCAATTTTGAGTTTATGATATCATTTAGGATTGTTAATAACAAAATACCTGCTCCTTTAGTGTAAAACATAAAGCTTAAATCATGAGAATGTACAGTTGTGCTCTAAAGTTTGCATACCCTGGTAGAAATTGTGAAATTGGGGCTTATTTTTTTATTTTTTTAAATATGACTGAAATTTCTTTTATTGAAGGATATTGATCAAATGAAGCCATTTATTATCACATAGTTTGGCTTCTTTTTAAATCATAATGAAAACAGAAATCAACCAAATGGCCCTGATCAAAAGTTTACATACCCTTGTAAGTTTAGCTTTGATACAGACACACAGTGACACACACAGGTTAAAATGACAATTAAAGGTTAATTTCCCACACCTGTGGCTTATTAAATTGCAATTAGTGTATGTGTATAAACAGTGAATGAGTTTGTTAGCTCTTACGTGGGTGCACTGTGCCGGCTAGATACTGTGCCATGGGGAGCCGGAATGAACTGTCAAAAGATCTGCGTAACAAGGTAATGGAACTTCATAAAGATGGAAAAGGATATAAAAAGATACCCAAAGCCTTGAAAATACCAGTCAGTATTGTTCAATCACTTATTAAGAAGTAGAAAATTCTGGGATCTCTTGATACCAAACCAAGGTCGGGTAGACCAAGAAAGATTTCAGCCACAGCTGCCAGAAGAATTGTTCAGAACACAAAGAAAAACCAACAGGTAACCTCAGGAGAAATACAGGCTGCTCTGGAAAAAGATGGTGTGGTTGTTTCAAGGAGCACAATATGACGATACTTGAACAAAAATGAGCTGCATGGTTGAGTTGCCAGAAAGAAGTCTTTACTGTACCAATACCACAAAAAAAGCCTGGTTACAATATGCCCGTCAAAACCTTGAGACATCTCACAGCTTTTGGCACACTGTAACAAGACCAAAATAGAGCTTTATGGTCACAACCATAAGCGATATGTTTGCAGAGGGGTCAACAAGGCCTATAGTGAAAAGTATACCATCCCCACTTCGAAGCATGGTGGTGGCTCACTGGTGTTTTGAGAGTGTGTGAGCTCTAAAGGCACGGGGAATCTTGTGAAAATTGATGGCAAGATGAATGCAACATGTTATCAGAAAATACTGGCAAACAATTTGCATTCTTCTGCATGAAGGCTGCTCATGGGACGCTCATGGACTTTCCAGTATGACAATGACACTAAGCACAAGGCCAAGTTGACCCTCAAGTGGTTACAGCAGAAAAAGGTGAAGGTTGTGGAGTGGTCATCACAGTCTTCTGACCTTAATATCATCAAGCCACTCTGGGGAGATCTCAAACGTGCCGTTCATGTAAGATGAACAAAGACTTTGCATGACCTGGAGGGATTTTGCCAAGACGAATGCCAAGAATTAGGGGCCTCATAGACAACTATTGCAAAAGACTGTATGCTGTCATTGATGCTAAAGGGGGCAATACACAGTATTAAGAACTAAGGATATGCAATCTTTTGAACAGGGTAATTACACTTTTTTCTTTGTTGTTATGTTTTGTATTATGATTGTGCCATTCTGTTTTAACTACAGTTGAATATGAATCTCATAAGAAATAAAAGAAATGTGTTTTGCCTGCTCACTCCTGTGTTTCTTTAAAAAGGGTACATATATTACCAATTCACCAAGGGTATGCAAACTTTTGAGCACAGCTGTATGTTATTCCTTTATTCAAATAATTCATTATTACATGAAATTATGTTTTGAAATCGAACATTGATTAAACTGATGTAAGGGATAATAATTAGATTGGGAGCACGTTTTCATATATTTTAAGTTTAGAATACCCAACTTTAAATCTCAGTTATCTAACACCACCTCTTCAAGCTAAAGTTACAAATTGACATGACATCTATATATATTATTATTATATGATGCTGTTATGTAGAACTTATCTTTTGAAATATTCTACCATATGTCAAAAAAGGAGCTCCTAATCTCCCACACTCTTGCACAGCCTCCACTCCTTAAATATCTGTCACAGTTGACAATGCAATCATTACGCCCACCTCTCAGGCCCATTATCTTGGGGTTCTACTGGATCCTGCTGTCTCTTTCATTCCTCACATACAATTCATCAGTAAATCTAGTCACCTAAAAACCGAACCAAAATTCATCACTTTCTCTTGCAAGACAACCAAAATTTGAATACACTCTCCGATCATATCCCCCCTCGACTACTGCAACTCTCTCCTTGTTGGCCTCCATATCACCCATCCTTCTTCACTTCAGTCCATAATGAGTGCCTCTCCTAGACTCATCTACCATACTTATCGCTCAGTGTCTGCAGCAGCTGTCTGTCGGTCTCTCCACTAGCTTCTTTTAGCCTCCTGAATAAAATGTATAAAGCCCTCAATAATAATGCATTCTCTTATGTCTCTGCTCTTATCTCTAGACTTTATCCCAACTGTCTTCTTTGCTCTGCTAATGATCTTCTTTCCTCCTCTCTTATCCCCTCCTCTCATTCTGACCTTCAGGACATTTCTTGCGCTGTCCCTATTATTTGGAATTCCTTGCCTTGCTCCACCAGACCCTCCTGCCTCAAATCCTTCAAAACCGTACTAAAAGCGCATCTATTTAAAGAAGCCTAGCACCTTTAGCCTTAACTTACTTAATATATTGCACTTCACCTTTCTATACTTCACTCATACCCACTAGACTGTAATTTTGCCCTCAATCCTTTTTTAGTTTGTTAAAATAATTTTTGACTTGTAGCTACCCTGTTTAGTGCTACAGAATATGTTGGCACATTACAAAGAAAGGTTATAACATACAGTATAATAGTTGTCGTCGTTATGAATGTTGGGCATGCAATGTTAAAAGATACAGGCTTGTGCATGCGCAATGAGCACCGAAGGCACTCATTGCGTGTCTAGCGATGAGCGCTATAGGTGCTCATCGCGAGGCCCGCAAAACTTATGCTACAATGAGCGCCAAAGGCTCTCAATCAGGGCTCGCAATGAGGCCCGTAGGACTTATTGAGGCCCTTAGGACTTAGGCTGCAATGAGCGCCTCAATGCAAAGCACGCACCACTTTGGGTTTGCAGTAAGAGCCAAAGACTTTAAAACAGCCCAGACGTGACCGCCAAAGGCGCTCATGTGAATGGGCGCGAACAGTGGCAAAGCACGTAGCACTTTGGCGGTGATCGTGAGGCACGCAACACTTTACAATTTTAACTGCCAAAATGTTTTCAACCACGTAACTCGAAAGACCATAGGCGCTCATCCCTATGACCCCGTACGACTTAGGCAGGGAGCCCCGAAGGCTGGTACGACCCCACAGGACTTTGTCAGGGGGGGCCAAAGCCGCTCACTGCGCTGGTGGAGATAAGCGCCATAGGCGCTCATCGCTATGAACCTGCACGCATTACGCATCATAACTGCGACTACAGAACAACAGAAAACTCAAATACACAATTCACAGTGCGAGACCCGTAGCACTTAGAAAAAAATCACGTGAAAAATTACGTAACACTTGGAAAATGAAACCGCCACTTAGAAAAAAAAAATATAACCCGCAACATATACAAACATGACGGCCGACCCGCGCACATCAAAAAACACGAAAATAAAAAATACCAAAAACATCACACACAGCACGGGGAGACAGCCAGGACTGGGAGTGAGGTTGCGCAAATAATTTAAGTCGAAATTGCAGAGATTCGCCAGTCGAAAATCGCCTAAGCGAAAGAAAAATGGGCGCAGAAAAAAACAAAATTGATGCTACACCAACCCTAAACACGCAAAACACCGCCAGGCACATATGACTTTTAGCCAGGAACGTACAATGTACAAAATACACTATAAGAAAGGATGTAAAATGCTCGACAGCCGCCTAACACATACACACACACCGCCATTTTACAACACTACCTTACAACTAATAACATTAACATTCTAAAATGCAGCTTTACACACCTAAACAAACGGTTTAGCCTCCCGCACGCAGCCTATTTACACTGCACACTTGCCACATTGCTGACACTTTCTCCTCACATCACCAACAGTCTAAATGTACATTGTATGCTACAGGAAAAACAACAGTGATTGTTAGCTCTTCAGCATATTCATTCCTGGATATATTCATTAGAAATACAGTAGCTAAAGTATATTAATTTATTATTTAATTTCTAAATTATTATTAAACCTTTTTTTTAGATAACAAAGAGACTCACTTTGCCAAAGGCGCTCAGCGCGGAGCTCACAATCAGTGCCAAAGGTACAAAGATGAGCAAAATTACACAAGGGGAGAGGCTCGCAATAAGCGAGGAAGGCGCTCAGCACAGGGCTTGCAATGTGCACCGAAGGTGCTCAGACAACTAAAAATACATGAGGGGAGAGGCTTGCAATGAGCGCTGAAGGCACTCAGCATGAGGCTCGCAATGATTGCCGAAGGTACTAACTGAACTAAAAGCCTTACATTGTGTGCCAAACAGCATTCCCAGCCTTACAATTTTATTGACCGTCATTTTTTGACGGGCAAGTCACTAGTAATAAATAATAAGGAACTCAAGGGCTGAGTGCTTGTTGTTGTCATTTACTTTCATAGAGTGTATGAGCTTAAACACAGATAATTGGTACTGGAGGTTATCACACATATTTAAATACTCAGTAATGAAGTACTGTCTTATTATCCTTGATTTTCAGTCAAGTCAGATCAGAGACAAAAATAGTGCTTGTGTTTCTATGAATAAATTAGAATAGATCATATCTAATCTTTGATTGTTTACTGTTAGAAGATCCTAAAAGTGTAATTTTCTCCATTCCTGATATGTAGCTCTTCCCAAGACAAACCCAGGCCTTCCCTTTCGTCACAAAAATATTGTCTAAATAAATGAATATCTGGGTTAATTTATTAATCGTGATTAAAAAAATGTCCACACCATATATATCACTATAATAGTTGTGGATCTGCAGGGCTATTTGTAACACTTACAATGTTGGTAACGCACTTGCAAGCCTCGCAAAGTGAGGCGAGCCGTTGACGTGGGACTTAGGCTGCTCCATTTTGCGAATCGACATTAGCCTTTATGAATTGACACAGGACTTTGACTGCAATGAGCGGCGAAGGCTCTCATTGCACTGCGAGCCTCGCAAAGAATGTGGGACTTAGGCTGCAACTGAAAGGCGATCAGTTGTGGCGCGCGGAACTTACGACCCGTAGGACCAAAAAACGTGCATACATTGTTGAACGACCTAAAAAAAAAAAACAAATATGCCTTAAATTCACTTACACACTCACATACTGCACAGAGTGAGAGCCAGGAAGCCTGTGAGTGAGATTGCAAGTTAATTTGAGCCATATTTGTCATTTGTTCACAATCGAAAATCGCCTAAGCGAGGAAGCAAATGGCTGCTGAAAAAACGCAACACGACGAAAATGAGGCCGAAGGATGGAAAACGATCACAAAGGACGTAAAACTACCGCGAAGGACGTAAACTCAAGGCCTAAGCAGTAACACTTAACAAAAGCCAGTAACACTTCATTCAAGCAACTAACATTTAACACAAGGTAGTAACACTTATCCCAACTCAGTAATAATTAACCCAAGGCACTAACACAACCAAAGGCACTTAACACTTAAGCGTGAGGCCTATAAGCTACACAGGGGGAGAGGCTTGTGATGAGCGCAAAAGGTACTAACTGCAAGCCATGCGATGAGCGCCAAAGGCGCTCATTGTGGGGTTCGCAATGAGCGCCGAAGGTGATCCTTGCAATGCAGGAAAGTTGCAGCTTCTGATGAGCGCCAAAGAGGACTCATAGCCTTGCATTGTGTGGCAAACAGCATTGCCAGGCTTACAATCTTATTCCCATCATTTTTGACGGGCAATCTCCTAATATATATATATATATATATATATATATATATATATATATATATATATATTGTGACAATGATGGCTGTTTCCCCCTTGTTTATTAGTATGGCTCATAAACAAGGATTAGAAATAATGAAAATAAAAATCTACATATACGTTTCTTACTAAACGTGCAGGAACACCCTGACTACACCCGGACAGCTTCTCTGTTCCGGAGAAATTATAATTCATAAAGAAAACACAGTCTCTTCTAGTGCCACCTTGTGGCCAGGATACAAACAGTCTCTTGTAGTTGGTGTAGTGCCACCTTGTGGCCAGGATACAGATAGTCTTTTGCAGTGCCACCTTGTGGCCAGGATACAAATATTCTTCTTCTAATTGGTGTAGTGCCACCTTGTGGCCAGGATACAAACAGTCTCTGTTTTATTAGAAGTCGTTACTCTGTAGACCGTCGTCTTTAAACTTCATACCATAGGGTGGGGTTCTGGCCCGCCCTACTCTCCAGATACCCCAACCTCCAGGGACCCTTAACACCCTCTTTTGGTGAAGGCTACAAATCTGTTTAATGACACAGACTTCTCCCTGGGGTTATCAGACTCTGCAATGGTACCTTTACATCCAGGATTTCCACAATTAGCCTGCAGAGCTGGCTTTGCTCCAACAGCAGCTTTACTTTGTTATCTGTGTGAGCAAACTTTCACACAAGCTTCTCTTATAGCAGTATAAACAGCTAACAACTTTCTCTTGTTAGCTGCAACTCCCAGACTCCTCACTGGCATAGACCTGGTCTCTTTTTAGGCTACTCTGCCTGGGAATCCTCCCCAGTCTGTCATTCACTTACTTGGTGCTTTTGTAGCTTCACCTCCTGACGGTGTAGTTGCTCTGACCGCTCTGTCCAACGACTTCAAGACAGCACACACTTCTTTATGTCATCCAATTCTGGCAGCCACAGTAAAACAAGATTTCCTCCAGGTTCTTTTTCCAAAGTTCAAACGGTAGATCCACACAGGATCAGCCAGCAAGCTCCTCTCTTGTGGC
Source organism: Discoglossus pictus (assembly GCA_027410445.1). Classification (NCBI taxonomy): domain Eukaryota; kingdom Metazoa; phylum Chordata; class Amphibia; order Anura; family Alytidae; genus Discoglossus; species Discoglossus pictus. Next base: position 63,564,341 of record CM050167.1, on the reverse strand, counting down.
TTGCTCTGGCTGCTAGCAGCAGCAGTACACAACTTAGGCCAGAGCCTAATCAGCCACCCCTTTCCATGTCTGCTTTCCAGGCTTTAAAGAGAAACTGCACTTGCACCAATTAGTAGGTCTTCAGGAGTTAACTCCGTCACTCCTGTCAAGAACTCTTTACTCTTCTTTACTTGGCACCATCCTCTAGGGGGCAAACAATCACAATATATATATATATATATATATATATATATATATATTTATATATATATATATATATATATATATATTATTGAAGAGTGAAGCAGCTGTGAATATCCAGTAATCTAGATTAATAATGAGTATTGCAGTACACTGTGATACTTTTCTATTGCTTAAATGCCTTATTTATATTGACAAGCTTTCAAGAGGTTTGACCTCACTTTATCAAGTCTGAAGCAAGACTGATATGGAATGGAACCCTCATTTTTAATATAAACAGCAGCGAGTGTAGAGACAGCATCTGAAATCATGAGGCAAATCTATATAGGGGGAATCAGCACAACATACAGCCACATAAAATTTGAAGACCGTATGTGCAATGTGAAGCTTGCAACGGCTGCGGGCTTGCAATTTGGCAGAGTTACTTTGCTATTAAAATCAAACGGGCTGCGCGTTACGAGCCTGAGACGCCAACCCGTAAACCATATGTTGAACATTGGAGGCTAGTGATCAATTAGTCAAACCCATAGTTACGGGTTTAGATGGAGCCAATGGAAACAGAGATCATCATCATAGCGTCACAGGAAAATGGAAGTTGGATTTACGGGGTTTAATTACGAGTTACTATTCTACCCACATTCCAGTTATAATGCAATATTCATAAAACCATAAATATTATATTCTATCACATGCAAGTTACAGTATATGTATTAACAAATTGCCAGGATAGATATAACACATGAAATAAAATATTTTTCGGGGCCAATTTGCGAGCTTGAGAATGTTTGTGCAATTAATTCTAAGACCTAAAATCACTTTCCGTATTAATAAAAGTACAATAGTTTGGTGATATTTGCATTTAAAGTGCTCCCCTTGTGAGTGCTCTCTAACACTCGTTGGCCTTTGGGCTTTATTTGCGTGTTACGGGGTTAAGCGCAAGTTAAATCATTGTAATTTAATAGCTTGATTGGATCTGTAGCATTTACGAGCTTGGGAGAACAAAGGATGTGTGGCCGCAAAGTTCAACATTCCACGTCCCATAGGATTTTTTCGCTGCAAACCCGCAGATCTGCCGCGGCTTACTTTACTGGGCTAATTTAATAGCAGTAAGTCTTACTTTCTACATTACGAGCTACAGTTTAACACGTTGGGGGAATTTAATAGGGCTGATAGTATAGGAAACATATATACACATTATATACACAATATATACAAATAAAACTGAGCACTGTAGTCCACAGTAATATCCTTTCTGTTGGACAAACACCTCACTATGAGTCATGAGCCTTTTATAGTAAAATAAGAAAACAATCACAGGAAATTGTGATAATGTATTAGAAAACCATATTAGGACCTATATATTTAGTGTTGAAAAATGTGTTCATTTTATTTCAAATGTTTTTCTCTCTTGGATACTTTAAAAAACATTCTGAGTAATTTGCTTTTTAGGTTTTGGATGGAGTGATGATTCTGGCTAAAATGGTATCCAACTGGGAAACTCTAATTGTCTTCATTGTGCTTTTTTATTGAATATCTGTAAATTCATCCTTAAAGGGAAACGTTAGTGAGCTGGATTATGAATGCATCTGAAAGAGGGGAATTAGAAGAGTATGAAAACATGTGTTATATAGAAAAGTTAATTTTACTTAAAAAGTTATTTGCACAAAAGTCAAACCCAGCTGTTCACACCCACAAGACAAGCCAGGTACACACAGGAAATACAGCAGGGTACATATTTTGACCTTTCTGGTACAAAGGACAGGAAGAAACTGTTGCAGTTCTTGTACTGAGCACATGCCAGAAGTCACTGAGGTGAAGAATGATACAATGTATTTGCCTGATTCTGAATTTGAATGTTATGCTAATTTATGTGGGGTTTTCTAGGGGTGTACACGATCAGATGCAAATGCCAAAAAAAATAGGACATTTTACTAACTAATGTAAGCTAATTAATGTTTATTTTGGGATATATTAATGCAAAAAAATATGTTTTCATACACTACTAATTCGCCTCTGTCAGATGCATTTATAATCCAGCTCACTTATATATCCCTTTAAGTGCAGTTTTCGGCCACTTTCTCCAATGTAACAGCCTGTTTCACATATATTACATTCTGTTACATAACCCACATTGGAGGATGTGCATGTATATGATGGTTTGATGGAATAGGTCTTGCTGTTATTTGTGGCTGTTATGTGTGGCTGTGTCCTCATTGTTATGTGTAACTGTGTCATCATTACAAGCGTGTTGACATAACTTACAGGCACTTTTGTTACAAGGTTTGTTCCATTTGTTCTATTTAGTCATTAATTGGCCAAGCTTCTGCTGACAATCTTCAGTTTTAGGTTTGGTGGTTGTTTACATGCAAGGATGGGAGGTTTGAGGGAATATATTTTTTATTTGTGCATCTTAGGTTAGTAATGGTTATAAATATTTGTTTATCTTCTGTATTTTCTTTAAAACTGGATAGTATGTGGTCACTAGAGGTAAACCTAAAGTAGTTTCTTTTGTTTTAGATTCTAACAGGTGTTCACAAAGAAAGCTTGTAACAAAAGTGCCTGTAAGTTATGTCAACACATTTGTAATGATGACACAGCCATACATAACATCAGGACTTATAACATTAAAGGATTGTACTCATACACATCGTCCAATGTAGTTGATATAATACAATGTACTTTATGTGACACAGGATGTTTCATTGGAGAAACCAGCCAAATAATTCACTTAAGGATGAATTTACACAGACATTCAATAAGAAATAACACCGAAGACCATTATTGTAGCCCAGTGGGACACCATTTTAGCCGAAATAATCACTGCATCAAATCCCTAAAACTCAAAATACTCAAGGAAATTTCTAAGAGAGAAAATCATCACATATATAGTTGTGAGCATGTGAGTTGTTGCTAACGCTTGCGGGCTAACGCTTGCGGGCCGAAGGCGCTCCTTGCCAGCAACTGCGACCCTCACAAAATTTACGTCGTAACGCAAAGAAAATACAAGACACGTTACGACCCATTACAATCTCGCAAAAATCGCCCGCAACACGCGCACATCAAAACATGAAAAATACAACAAATACACACAACAAATACATAAAAAGCTTACTTACAGGAAGAGGGAGCATCCAGGACCTCGAAAACTAAAGTTACATCTCAATTTAAGTCAAATTAAAATTCTCTAAGCAAGAAATAGTCGCCGGAAAAAACAAAAACGAGGCTACAGCAGTCTAAAGACGCAAAACACCACCAAACACCTACGTATTTGCCGAAAAACACCTACGAGATTAAAAAACAAGGATGCAACCCGCCCAACCCCAAAGACATTACAAACGCAATAAATACAAACAACAAACACATAAAAAGGTTACTCACAGCAAGGGGGGGCACGAGGACCTCTTCAAGTGAAGTTACACCTCCATTTAAGCACAAATTTTGGAGTTTAGAGACCCAAAAATCACCTAAGCGAGAGAAAAAATGGCCACCGAACAAAACGAAAACGAGGCTAAATGTCCCTAAACACGCAAAACACTACCATAATCACACAAAACACCACCAAACAGCTACGGATATTCCAAAAAAGACCACCAAACAGCTACGGACATTACGAAAAAGTCGCACGACATAGAAAACGAATGACGCTGACATCAGCCACATTAAATACACCAAACACCATTAGCTCACTTACAGTTTTATTGCCGTCATATTTGACGGGCAATTCGCTAGTTTGAAATAAAGATGATCACATTCTTCAAGACTAAAAATACAGGACTTAATATGGACTTGGGTTTTATAATACCTTATCACAATTTCCTTCCTTTGCTAAATGTTAATCTATATTTATCATTGTCTGAACCTAATTTATGTACAGCGCTACGGAATATGTTGGCGCGTTATAAATAAACTATAATATAGTATATGTATATATGTTTCCTATAATATGTTGTGTTGATCCCCCTATATGTATTTACCTGATGATGTCAGATGCTTTCTCCGCTCACACTGCATCTGCTATTTACTTTCAAACTGAGCGTTCCATCTCATGTTAGTATTGCTTCAGGCTCTCAAAATCTCATCAATATAAATAAGACATTTGTTCAATATAAAAGGTATCATTCATAATATACTGAAATACTCATTAATATATATATAGATCTAGTCTATTTGGAAGCCTCATCCCGTCAGAACACTGGGGTGTGCGGCTGCGCCACAGCACCAACTGGTGGTGGCAAAAATGTACTGCAGGCAAAGAACTATTCCATCCTCCAACGTGACGCAACTTGAACGGCGCTGAGTCAACAGCGATGCCATCGCTATGTTCGGCACGTGCACTCGGCCGCCAAGGGCCTCGGATGAGCCTCTCATAGCTCAAGGCCTCTTATATCAGCATGCCTTAGGAGCCAGATCGGAGGTGTAACGGATCTACTGGCACCCCGACCGGGTACCTCCGTTGATAAACGCGTCCTAGTTTGCGTCGAGGACTACAAGCACCGCACCGGACACCACAACCACCACAGACTCCACAACCACAGTAGCTTGACTGGAGCCGCGCTGTCTTCCTTGCACCCTGTATGAATCTCCAGCATCCAGGATCGTGTGGGGAAGACCTATCCTCCAAGGAGAGTACATCAGGAACAAGGGTTCAGTAGTTACAGCTCAAGGGAGTATGCAAAAGCATAGCAATCCCCAGTATGATATAGCAATCACCTCCAAGAACGAGACGAGGCTACGTTTTGAAGGGTCAAGTAGAACTCTCTTGCTGGCACACCCAGCCTGGTTTTTATTACAGTCAGGTACAAACAGAACACACCCAGGGGGGAGGTATAGAACAATCAATAACACAGTAGTAACGCCCACAGTTTACCTCCCCTTTGTTTGGGAGATAATTGAGTTTATTACTGTATCAACTCAATTATCTCCCAGCTAAAACCTACACATTTTTATACATTTTTATAACTTTATGATTTTACATAGTACATAAATAAATCTTACATTTTTATGAACAACATACATTGTGGAACAACATATTAAAAAATGGCATGAATCAGACCAGGGGTTCAAAAGTTAGTAAAAGTATCTTTTACACATAACACACAGACATTTCACATATCCCCCATAGTTGGCCACACAATACACATATAGGGACAATAGGTGGGTCACACCTCCCTGAGGCTACCTGGCAACTTTGATACAATCAGACATGGATTAGATCATCCTTCTTTGTTCTTATCTGAGAATGAAAACACTTTATACAATAGACTTCCTTATCTTATGAGGAGTCTCTGTAACAGGATTATCTCCCATGCCAAGGTTTGCACTAGTCTGGGCCAATATTCTGCAGAGCATAAACCAACATACATACAGTTTTATAGTAGGATCATATTTTAACCATAATAATCATAAAACAGGGTAAAACAGTGATGGGTTCCATTACAGGAGGATGGAATAGTTCTTTTCCTGCAGTAAATTTTTTACACCACCGGGTGGTGCAGTGGTGCAGCCGCACACCCCAGTGTTCTGACGGGATGCAGCTTCCAATTAGACAAGGACTATATATATATATAGCCCTTGTACCTCTCTAAAGCCATACTGACTTTTGGGGAGGAGTTATTCTTGTTAGTGGACACCAGTCTGTTGAGGAATACTCTTGCAAGGATTTTCCCTGAGCATATGCAGCACGTTAGTCCTGTCAGATGATATATCCAGGAGAAGGACACTTCAATATAGCACCTATGACCTCGAGGACCTCACTGGCACCATCCCAGCTTGCTAGGCCATGACAGATAAACCCTGTGTAAAGGGTGGGATGAGTACTGCACACACTGCATCTCACCTAAAAACTCCATTGCGCAGTCCCAAGGGATATGTCTACATCTATACAAACAAAATGTTCAAGTCCTGCAGAGATGGGAAAGGGGCAAAATGGCAGGTGGAAAATGTCACTGGAAGCTGCAGTCTTAATCCTGCATGCAGGCAGTTCAGGTGTATGGGTTGACTGATGCTGACCCAGGAGACAATGGCATTATTTGGCAGCACACTGAATGACCAAGCAGCCTAGAAAAGGTGGTTTAAAGAAAGCTTGTCTCCACTACACCCAGTTGGCTAGCTCTGGTCAATGGGTATCTTGAAATGCTGTTGAAACTCAGCAAAGAAGAAAAGACTCATACCTGCCCCAGAAGGTGTACTTGTACTGAAATTCGCATGTTGGAGAACTATGCTTGACACAGCAGACAGCGGTCATCCAGAATGGCGATCTGCTTTAGTTGCCCAGTAACTACCAAGGCTGGCAATTGACAACGCTGGCCTCAGTGAAGTCCACCTCTCAGAAGAAAGAAGCCTTCAGGAACATGGCGCAGGCTACACTCTCTACTGGTAAGGCACGCCAGAAACTGAGAAATGCCCCTCTGGTGTCAGCTTCATGGTCAGGACCCATATCTCCTCCAAACTTGGTAACCTGCCAAAGGGTCACTCTGACCACATTATTTCCATGAGTCTCCCACTTCAAAACAATTTTCAGTGTTCATGCCCCAACTTTTCAAGCAAATCCTGCAGAAAAGGACAAGTTTTACACTGACGTGCACAATATCGTACAGAACGTCCCTGCAGATGACAAGGCCATCATCCTCAACTTCATTGCCAGAGTAGGCAAGATTCAGAAGCTTGAAAAGAGGTACTTGGTAACCACGGTTTTGCGCTTAACAAAAACTCACCAACAACGTTTTCCAGCAGAAAGACAGACTGAAGACAACCTGGATGAATTCTAGGTCTAAGCACTGGTATCTTAAGGATTACATCCTGGTGAGCCAGGGAGTCCTTTGAGACATCCTACTCACCTGAGTGATGCCCAGTTCACAATGAAATATGGTCACCTCAATGCTAAGCTAAAGAGGAAAAGAGCCCCAAGGAAAAAGTTACAGATTGCCAACCTCCAGTCAGCTGAAGTGAAGCCAGGCTTTCAGGCAAATCTCTAGTCAAGACTTCTGCTTCTCAGATCCCTCTTCAGATGCTCTATGGGAACACCTCAAAACCAGCATCCTGCAGACCTCTGAAAAGGTCCAAGGGTTCTCCACAAAGAAGAACAAATACTGGTTTGACGAAAACAATCAGGAGATCCATGAATTACTGTTGAAAAATAAATACACTCATCAAGCACATCTCGCTCGCAGCCGTCCTGCCCTAAAAAGAAAGCAGCCTTCCGGCTTGTGTACAGCAACTTCCAACGAAAGCTTTAAGAGATTCAGAACCAGTGGTGGACCAACCTTGTAGAAAAAACTCAGTGTTGTGCAGATATAGGCAACTACAGGGGCTTTTATGAAGCCCTAAAGGCAGTGTACAGCTTTTCGCACCTGTTCCAAAGCCCATTGTGCAGTGCAGATGGTCAAACACACCTTATAGACAAAGCGTGGTCTGACCACTTTCAGACTCTATTCTGTGCTGACTGCATAGTTTAAGTCTCAGCGCTCCGTCGCATTTCACAGCTACAAATGAAATACCTATTCTTGAAGAGAAAGTAAAAGCTATTGAGCAGCTAACGAATGGTAAGGTAGCAGGAGTTGATAGGATCCCAGCAGAAATCTGGGAATATGGGGGCCCAGCACCACATGCTAAGCTCCATGAGCTCTTTGTTTGCTGCTAGTGGCAAGGCAGACTGCCACAGGACCTTCGTGATGCAATCATCATCACCCTAGAGAAGAAGAAGGGAGAACAGTCAGACTGCTCCAATTACTGGGGGATAACTCTGCTCTCCGTCGGGGGGAACATTCTTGCAAGAGCTCCTTCACAGACTGGTGCCCACTATCACAACAATTATAGTTTTCCTTCGCTTAGGCTGACTGACAACCAAGGTTAGCCAGCCCAGCCTACCAAAACGGTTATATCGCCAGACACGCGGTCGCATCATAACATAGCAAGCTCTGTGAAAACAGGGGGAACCAATGGAAAGGTGTTGCTATGGATGCAGTAATGCAGGAGAGGCCATATGAAATGACCTCCTGACTAGCGAGCCAGCCAATGGTCATGTGGTAATCACTACACCGGAAAAGAAGTGGTGATGCATTGTGCATATACTTTCCCGGGGTGAGTGGACTGTACGGCCCAGGTCATCCACCCCCTGATGCCACAAAGGGTAAATAAAAAAAAACTAAGGGTACATGTCTGTCATATATTTCAGAGATACTGTAATTGTTTCAAGATTATCTGCATTCTCCTTGGTAGTTAGGTGGCATAATTTGTATCAAATGTATAATTAAAAACATTCTCTGCAATACTTTGAGGTTAGATTCTAGTGTAATGTAGTTGCTTGTGCTGTGGTGAATGTGTTTCAAGCATTTGTCCCAGTATTTTTTTTTACATTTCTACATTTAGTTCCTTTGCCTATGTTTCTTTTAATTTATGTAGTTGGTTATTACAGGTGGTTCTGTGGCTGTATATAATACTAATTAAACATTTTGTGAAAAAAATGTGTATATATGATTTTCTTATTTATTAATTTAAAGTGAACAGTTTATTTTTGTAGTGAAACTAATCCTTGTGTTTAATCTGTTTTGGGAGGGTCTGAAAGCGATACAGTGGAGGAGATCCATTTTAACCTCAGCTATTCAGCAAAGAAGAGGTTAATATCTACAGTGCCATTAGTGTAGTGTATTAATTACTCTGATTGTGGTAAAATGGTAGTGTACCTGATATAGTTCCTCCACTCTGGCTGAGATGTTCACCCCTAGATATTTAATAAAATTAAGATGCCACTGGAAGTCAAAATAAATTTGCATCAGTTTAAAGGTATTTGTAAGAGTCCTGAGTTTCAAATGTTTCCTAATAAACAGCCACTGATTAATAGAAAGATATGTATTATATTGAAAAGTTGAATGTACTAACATATTTATTTGATGGATACTGATATTTGGATTTGAACATCCCTAGGAAGTGCACCCTGGAGTGTACCCTGGAGTGTAATACCTCATAGATATGACACCAAGAAAAGATGTTACTCTCATATTAAGAGACAGAAATGCTAAAGTAGGGAACCAAAAGGGACCTTGAATAAGGGACACGTTTGGACTTGGAGTACAAAATAAGGAAGGTCAGAGATTAGGCAAATCTGATAATTCTCTGGTCATAGTAAACACATTCTTCCAATAGCCTCAGAGAAGACTCTACACATGGACATTACCAGATGGACAATGTAGAAATAAGAATGACTGACTGCAGATCAAATCATGAGCTTATTATTGCAATGTTGAAATTTAAACTGATGTAAAAAAGGAAAATCATTAGATCAAACAAATATAAAATAAATAATGTTCTCAGTGAATATGCAGTGGAGGTAAAGAATAGAAACAGTTAAAGGAAGTGGTTATAGTAAAAAATGTGTCCAGCTGAATGCAGAATTCCAGAAGACAGCAAGAACAAACAAGGAGGCATTCTATAACAAGCAATGTAAAGAGATAGAAGCAGATAACATAATGAGAAAGTTAAGAGATCTCTACAAGAAAATTGGGCATCTCAAAGGAACTTTTCATGCCAAAGTGGGAATGATAAAAGACAAAAATGCTAAGAACTTAATAGAAGCAGATTAGATAAAAGAAGAGATGGAGTGAATATACAGAAGATCTATACGGGAAAGATTGTAGCAGCATTGAAAACCTCAATAAACTAGTGTTTGAAGTTACTTTGGTGCTAGGAAGCCTTTCTGATAACAAGACTGCAGGAGAATCCCAGCTAAATTGTTCAAATTACAAAAGTATGTTGTGAAAGTGTTGCTTTTCTTATTGCCAGTTTATTTGGAAAATGAATTAATGGCCAGTAGATTGGAAAAGGTCATTCAATATCTAAATCCCCCCAAAAAAGGCAACTCCAAAGTGTGCTCAAACTGTTGCGCTCATTTTACATTACAGCAAGGTACTGCTTCAGATCCTGCAAGCCTGGCTCCAACAACACATGGACCAAGAACCACCATATAAGCATGCTGGTTTTGGCAGATGCAGTGGCACAAGAGATAAACAGCCTTATTAAATTGCAATTTGGCCAATTGAATAGGGCTCTATATAAGCACATAGCATATTCTTTTTACAGAAGTTTTTAGTTAGTGAACTTCTATCCAAAAGCAAGATCTTCACTAACTAAAAACTTCTGTAAAATAAATATGCTATGTGCTTATATAGAGGCCTAATCAATTGGCCAAATTGCAAATTAATAAGGCTGAAAATTACCAATGTCTGCTAGATAATGTACAAAGCAAGCCAGAAAAAAACATTCATCTCTGTTTCATAGACTATTCTAAAGCCTTTGACTGTGTGAATCACAACAACATTGGGCAAGTTCTTAAAGATGGGTCTACCAGACCATATAATATGCCTGACAAGGTTGTATATTGTCAGCTTATTTATTCAGCTTATACGTGGAATACATCATGCCTAAGACCAGGCTAAATGAATCCAAAGCAGAAACTAACATTGCTGAGAGAAATACCAAAAACCTCAAATATGCTGATGATTCTACTCTACTGGACATCAGTCAGCCACTGCCCCTCTGAGATCCAGCATGCTCATTGCTTCAATGACATCATCTATCCATCTCCACCTCTGCAGACTCCTTTTTCATGTGCCTTCAAAATTTTCCAGCATCAGTCTACTCTACAGAATTCTGTTTTCTCATTATATGGACAAAATATTTGAGCTTGTAGTGAACTGCTTGGCTTGATTTCTGTAGAATTAATTAATTGGATCTTCATGCAGTCCAACGGACTCTAAACAGTTTTTTTCAACACCACAATTCAAAGGCGTCAATGTCGATGACACTCAGTCTTCTTTATGATACAGCTCTCACATCCGCATGTTACTACTGGGAATACCATAGTTCTAACAATTTGGACCTTTGTTGATAGTGTAATATCCAGAGTTGTCCAGAGTTGCCATACCTTTCCATTACAAAGGAAAAGTATTTTAATGTCATAGCTGCCTCCACTTCTTCCCCATATATGTGCCAGGAACTGAGATTGCTGTTTGCCATGATCTTTGTCTTTTAGCATTAGACAACAGGCCAATAACCGTCCCTGTTATGACTTTCGACCATCAGAGTAGTATCATCCACTTATCTAAAGTTGTTGATAATTCCAGCTTTGGATTCGTCTAGCCGGGCCTTTTTCAGCATGCATTCTGTGTATAAATTGAATAAAAAAGCTGACAATATACAACCTTGTTGCACTCCTTTTGCAATCTTGCACCATTCTGTTGTTCTGTTAATACCCCCTGGACTCATGGACTTTTTTGAACTAGCAACTGGATTTTCATGGACACTAGCCATGTGGCTACCTGACCTATCATAATGGCCATAAGACCATTTTAGAAGACTATGTCACTTGTGGAATTGTAATTTGGTATGTGTTTTTTCCCAATACTTAATTTTATGCCGTGGGCCAATGAAATGCCTTTTTCTGAGGCATTTGAGCCTATAGGGATCAGAGCCCTTTTTGACATTTTTGTACAGTTATTTTATGTGGTAGAGACAATGTGTTAAATGAATCTTGGAAAATTTGGCTACTACAGAGCCCAGTTTCCTCATTGCCCTTGGATGTATCCCATCAGGACCTGGGGCTTTATTAACATTTACTTTCTCCAACCTCTTTTGGATTTCTTCCTGTGTTAAACAATTATTTGGTGGAGTTAGTGTAGCCCATTTTGCTGCAGTGCCCCAACCACTAATACCTCCCTAGTGAATACTGAAGAAAAAACCTATTTAGCTCATATACCTTTTCCTGGCCACTAATTATAAGACAGCATGTTTCACATTGTAATGTTCCTATAGCTTCCTTCCCGGCCTTCTTCCCTTTAATATATTTACAAAATATTTTGGGGTTAGTCTTACTCTCCTTTGCAGCTAACTTTTCATTTTCTATTTTAGCCAGTCTAATAGCCCTTTTGCAAGCCTAGTTGGTTTCCTTCTTCACACGTAAAGCAGACTCTGTCCCCTCTTTTTTGTATGATTTAAATACTTGTTTTTTACTCCTTATCTTCATTTTTAAGTCATTGTTAAGCCACATGGGTTGTGATTTACTCTTTCTACTTTTATTTCCACATGGTATATGGTGATAAGTATCTATATTTAGTAAGGATTTCGACGTTGTCCTTTTATGTTCAGTATTTTTACCTGTCAGTTCACTGTCCCAGTCTATACGTTGCATTGCTGCCCTTAAACCGTTAAAACCTGCCCTTTTAAAATTGAGAGTTTTTCTTGGCCCCTCACAGTTTTGTTTTTTTAATTTTAATCTCAAATGAGACTGTGTTGTGATCACTGTTTCCCAAAAGTTGCCCTATTTCAACATTTGATACTATATCAATATTATTTGTGATGACTAAATCCAAGATAGCTTCATTCCTACTAGGCTCTTGTGTAACCTGGGTCAGATAATGACCTAAGTGTACTCACGAACCTGCTCTTCTTAGCTGAACTGATGGTCTCACTCATCTAGTTTATTTCAGGGTATTTAACATCTCCCAATATTAAAACGTCACCATGCTTAGCTGCCTTTCCAATCTGTAACAATATTTGCAGTTCCACACTTTCAATTATATTTGGGGGTTTATAGCATACTCCTACCAATATTCTTTTAGAATTTGTTCCTCCACTATTTAACTCTACCCACAAACATTGAACATTATCGCTAGTACCACCATAAATATCTTCTCTGACTATAGGCTTAAATTCAGGGTAAACATACAGACAAATCCCAACTCCTCTTTTACCATTGCCCCTATATTTCCTAAATAGGTTGTAACCATCCAGATTGACAGTACATTCATCCCACCACATTTCAGTAATGCCTGTTAAATTCCACTTCCCATTAACTGCTAATAATTCTAACTCTCCTATTTTTCCTGGCAAGCTTCTGGCATTAGTAAGCATACACTTTGTGTTATGAGTATGTAGTTCTGAAATGCCTGCCACTGCACTTGAGTTACTTAACAATACCTCCTTATTGGCTATACTAACCCTCCCCATCTCCTCCCCCTTGACTAGGTAATTCATTTCTTACCTCCTCTACACTTTCTACCCCATTACTTCTATCTAGACCCGCTTACCCACCTACTAGTTTAAAAACTCCCCCAGCCATTCTACCATCCTTTCTCCTAGCACACCATCTCCCTCTTCATTAAGGTGCAATCCGTCAATGCTATAGAGATTGTACCCAAGTGAGAAGTCAGCCCAGTGCTCTAAAAACCCAAACCCCTCCTAAATGCTCCACTTTTTTAGCCATGCATTAACCTCCCTCAGCTCCTTCTGTCTCCCCGGGCTAGCACGTGGCACTGGTAGTATCTCAGAAAAAACTACCTTGAAATTCCTTGCCTATAGCTTATTACCTAGTTCTATAAATTACTTCCTTAGGACTCTCCATCTTCCACTAACTGTGTCATTGGTGCCAATATGTACCAAGACCACCAGTTCATTTCCAGCCCCCCCCCAATAATTTATCTACCCGATCCACAACATGCCGAACCCGAGCACCCGGGAGACAGCAAACTGTTTGATAGCTGGAAACTGGGTGACAAATCACCCTGTCTACCTTCCTTATAATAGAGTCCCCTACCACCAAAACCTTTCTCTTGCTCTGCCTATGCTGCCCTCACTCTCCTCCAGTAGAACTATTCTCCCGGCTGTTAGAGGGAACAGCTCTATCTGGCAATACCATTCCTGAATCGACATCTCCAACATTTTCACTCAATCTGGCAAATCTGTTGGTGTTTGCCAACTCAGAAGTGTCCCGCCTCCTCTTACTGTTCTCCCTGCTTTCCCTTGCAACTGTAACCCAGCTACCTCCCTGGACATCCTCTCTAGCCCCATCTCAGCCATCCATGCTAGGCCCAGCTAAACTGTGCTCAGTGAGCACCAAATCCCTTTCCGGTGGACAGTGAAGTAATATCAGTAAGTGCTGCAATTCTCCTCTCCAGTTCTCCAATTTGAGCTTCAAGATAGGCAAATATGCTCACACCTGCCTGAGGTCTGGACTCAGGATCTGGAGTGAGATTGTCACTGGACTGACTCATAATTACTAATTACAATGGGGAAAAAATATATAAAGCACTATAATGTGCTCCCCTTTTCTATGAACTTTGCAAGCTCACAATTGCACTTCTTCCCTTGTTTATATTAGTTTCTTTCTAGTCACCTGCCCACTAAACAGTGCACAAGTACCCAAACACACTTTACTGTTCAGGAGAAATCACAGAACAGAGGAAAACAGACCACAAAAAGCGACACAGGCAAAACCACACCCAATCTCAGCCGCCCATTAATCACTACACATGTACCCAAACACACTTTACTGTTTTGGCCTGGTTTTGAACTCATATTAAGCGGTAGATTAGGCTCCATACACTTCTATTGGAGATTTGCAAACCTGATTAAGCCATCAAGAATAAATATCAAGGCTGTCAAAAAGGATTTGAAACACTTGTTTTAATTAAGGACATTACAAGCACTCAACATTTCTTGCAAGTTATATTTTAGAATGTGATGTGATTGATCAGTAGTGTTTTACAAGTGAATTGCGCTTGAATTTTAGATTCAGGGAGTCATGGAAAGGAGGCCCAAGTCTAGCAAAAGTGGTTTTAATTTGAAATATACTTGTCTAATATAGAAGATCAATATGTTTGACAAGAACAAACAAAATTTGTATTAAAGGTTTAACCAATAACGCTTTTTAAAAAGGAATTTCAACAATTGGCATCATAATGAGAATTTATAAAAGTAGATATATACTGGAATAAGGATAAATAAACCTTAAATGTATAAATGCCTTGTATCTAGGCAACATTGTAGTCTGATGCCAACCAAAACATGTTTATTTGCTAAATCTGAGAGCAGGCATTTCAATTCTGTCGCATCTGCCCACAAGAAATTAATTATTTCTTGGATGCCTACACATTAAGTAAAGTCACATAAAATGCATACTTTCTGTGTACGTATTAAATGTTATGGTGTTCAAATCAACACAGGTACAAACAATTTAATTATATTTTTCATCACTTCAAGTATTTGCTTATCAGACCATCTGTTTTTGTGAAATGTTATTTTTATTTCCTATTATCAGAAATGTATTTAATTTGTTTCTTTATAGCAACATTAGCGAATTTCTGAAATGTCCTTTTTCTATATTTTTTGTTATGGAAATTAAAAACATATTATCAAAATGACAAAGTAGCAAATCAAAATACTATTAGGGAACTTTTATATCTGCACACCAAAAAAAGAATTGAGATTTTTTGAGATTTTTTTTATTTTAGAACAATTATGAAAAATATACAAAGTATATACGTACATACAACTAACAGTATCACAAACTAATTTTATGCTTAAAAAAACACATTGACATTAACATCCATATCATCAAAAGGAAGTTAGCAAAACAGCGCTGATTATTCAACAGTCTAAATAACCACTACTTAATTTACCTATATATATATTCCAAGAATTGCCACTTGGTATCCAGTGTCTTTTTTACAGATTGATAGAACATCAAATCTTTTTCTAACTTTCTATTTTTATGGACACTATATGAAAAATATTCCCACCTTGGGATCTGGTTAAGTTTCCACAACTTAACCAATACCCATTGAGCCACCAATAAGATATGAGTAATTAGAAATTTGGTTTGAGGAAACATTTCATCGATATTTAATTGTAGGACTGCGAAATCCAATCTACATTATGTACTATTTTAGAAATTTGATATATACATTGCTTACAAAAAGGTAACATTTTTTGCAGTCCCACCCCATTTGGGGAAATGTGTCTTGTTTTCCACAATCTTTCCAACATAGATCAGAAGCGATTGACTATTTTTTTTTTAAAGAAGCTGTTACCAAATGCTATCTCTGTATAACCTTAAAGACAAATTCCCAATAAGAGGAACATTTTGTTAAATTTTTAACTAATGCAAAGGCTCCAAATATCTTCTGATCAAACATCTCCTAGATCTTTTTATCACAACAGCATTTTAGTGGATTTACCATTTTCCTTAATCAATCGAATTACATTATGGCAATAAGTTATAAGATGTTCATGCATCTTGTTTATTTGAAAGCCTGTCTTTATTAAATTGTACTGTAGGGCTCAAAAATCCAGCCATGATATATCATTTAAGGGGTATAGATTTTGAAGGGATGCTAAATTTAGCAAAGAACTATTTACAAATAAGTCACCTATAGTTCTTATTCCCCCTCTTTTCCAAATCATTACATTACAAATCCTGTTTACATATGTCAGCAAATTAATCAGGGCTATTAGAGAAGGGAAGGAAAATAGATTCATCAAATCTGTATGTATACTGCAAAATTTTACTATAGATACTATTCCTCTTCAGAGTTTTTTCTTTAGATATTTTCGAATTCGGAAGCCAAAGAAAAGATTGAATACATACCTGTATATTGTGATTAAGCCTTGTTCTATATTCTTCCTTCATATAGCGTTATCCTGTATAGGGTTCAACCCCAACAGATGGGCTAGATTTATTGCACCATGAATATCTCCTGTTGAGGAGGAACCTATTCCTCTTTTTTCAAATTAACTTTTAGTGATGTTAGGACTCAATCGAGATTTTTTACCATTATGGATATAATTATCAATCATTCTTTGTAAGTTACTTATTAACAGCCTTATTAAATTGTGATTCAGTCAATTGAAAAGGACTACATATAAGCACATAGCATTTGTTTACAGAAGTTTTGAGTTAGTGAACTTCTATTCAAAAGCAAGGTCTTACTAACTCAAAACTTTTGTAAAAAAAATATGTGATGTGCTTATATAGAGCCCTATTCAATTGGCTGAGTCACAATTTAATAAGGCAGTAATTATTTTGAAGCAGCTTCTGGAATACTTCTGAAAATATATGTTATTTTGTAAATGATTGACATCTTAACATCCAGTATTCTGCCTTACCAGGAAATTGATTTCCAGTTAGACAGTAATAACTTAATATGATTGCAGACAGATGAGATATAAAGCATTAGAACGTAATGCCTCGATAAGAGATATATCTACTATCCAAATTGAAATTGTACATTTATTTTATTTTAATGCTTTGCTCTCTATTAAGGCCTTTTATCCTAGCATCTGATTTCAAAGAATTAATCTTGAAAATATAAAATGTTCCCAAAATTATATGATATATTATACAAATGCAACAAAGAACTCTCAGGGTTAGTTAAGGTCAGAACTATTCCAATCTTAACTCCTTCTATTTTGGGCGAAGCTCTAATAAGGTACGATTATTAATATAAATAATAAAGGTGATAACGGGCAACCTTGTCGAGTACCATTTTTAATAGGAATTTTCTTTTTTTTTAAAGATATCAATGCTTTAGGATTTATATAAAAAAGCTTTTATAGACTTTGAGGCAAAGTTACCTAATTGAAATTTCTGTAAGACTGCATTCATACAATCCCAGCTGACCCCATCAAATGCTTTTTCAGCCTCTAAAGACAGAGTCAGCATGGGAACATGTTTGTTATTTGCATGATGAAGTATGTTAATAAGTCGCCTAGTATTCAGATCCTTTCTCTTTTTAACAAAAAAACTCTTCATCCTCCCTGTTGATGAGTAATGCATGCCAACAAGTAGTCTAAAAGGAAAGACCTTATAGCTAAGGGCACTTGGTTATATAAAAGAGCAATATTTGAAGAAAGGGAAAAAAACACCTATTGCAGCATACTGTATATGCAAAATGTGTGTGCTGCAATACACATTTATCACTGGACTGCATTTATCAAAGAACTACTATATCTAACTTGGTCAAGCATAATGAAACTGAAGGTTAATGCAATACTGGAATAGAAAATGTATATTTATTATTTTAAAGTGTAAATAAAAATGTTCATATTGGGATATAAGACTAAAAATATATTGGGCAAATCATGACAAAATTGTTTTTTTTTTTCAGTTCATCACTCAGATAACCCTATATGATTATTTTATTTATTTAATATTGCCTATGCAATATTTTGTTTTACTGAGAACTTGAGAAATAATTGTGGACCTTATTGTATTATTCACATGAATGCATGTATATTATCTTAAGTGCAGTGATGTATTTATGATGTGTGCTGCCCTCTGCCTAGGAGTGCGCCACTACAAAGGGATTTTCTTTCCTTTTCTTTACCATTCATTATGCATTACATTATGGATCCCTGGTAGCACCCTATCTTATCAAAAGTTCCTGTGCTCAATGCTTAGAGCCACCTTACTTGTCCTTTATATATATATATATATATATATATATATATATATATATATATATACAGGCATTCCTCAGGTTACAAATGACCCGACTTACAAGGGACCCCTACTTAAGAACGGGCTCCCAAATATTTTTGTAGGAGTTTTTTTATGTTCTGTTTGTTTGAATTGACAGAAAGAGCACAATAGTTTCTGTAACTTATTATTACAGTACAGGGGTACTATTAGGGTACTATTTTTACACTGTATTAGTATCACCACATATGAGCCATTATAGTAATATTATTATTATTATTATTATTATTATTATTATTATTATTATTGTTATTATTATTATTATTATACAGGAATCTGGCTTACATACAAATCTGACTTAAGAACTTTCTCAGGAATGGATTTCTTCCTTAACCTGGGTACCACCTGTATGTATTGTGACAGAGTGCCCCCCAGAAGCCGGTAAAAGATACAGAGCTTGGAGATTTTTCCTCAGGGGAGAGAGTTAAGTCCCGGAGCAGCAATTAAAAGTAAATGCCTGTTCACGTCTTTAAAGTGAATTCAGAGTTATCGGGGGTGTGCCCAATTATGCATGGTTGGCCTATCACTGTTAGCTGCTTCTGTTTGAAGCCTCTATAAGAGGCTGTGGTTTAAGGTCAACTGTTTATGGTCTGCTGCAAACTGGAAAACCCCGGACAGATACCTGGGTGTTATTTTCATTGTGGAACCAGAAGTTGTTGGCTGCAAAATGATTTTGCCTCACCAGCATTCACAGAGTCTGCTTTACCAAGGACTGGTCACAGAGAAAGCTGTTTGCTGCTAAGGACTGCTGCAATTTGCATTGAAGGTAGAACTGACACAAAACTACTTGGAGACTGTAAGTAAAGAACGATTTATCCTTACAAGACACTGAATAGAGGATTAATTAGTGATTAAGTCTGTGGGTGTAGTATCTTAATCAACACAAATCATAGGTGGGTAGGATAGGTGGGTGTGCATGATATATGATTTAATGGCAAATAAACCAAGATGAATGGAACTGGAAAGAATATCAGTTGGTGAGTGTTTATGCTCAGGTGGATGGTGGGAGGCCAGTGACATTGGTTGAGCTCCTGATAAAGTGACTGCTCAGTCCTGATAGTAAATGGAACGTGAAAATATGTCAGTTGGTGACTGCTTTTTCCCAGGTTGAGCCTCTCCCAGCGCCTGTGGGACTAGACAATTTGTATTTACTGTGAAAAAAACTGTACTCTGCCATAAGACCACAACATACAGTAGAGTGAACATGGCATAGAGTAAAATGGAGTGAAGATAAAGTGTACAGTAAAAGCTGGGTACAATTAATTACATTGGGGTGTGGTAGATTGTGAGGATTAAGTAGAGTAAGGATAAAGAGAGCAGCATAGTGTAGGAGGATCAAGTAAAAATTATGAGAAAGGAGAACAGACTGGAATGGGGACACATGGTAGAATAGAATAGAAGAGGGAGAGGGACAACATAAAATTGTTCACAATATGGTAATATTGGTAATATTCAGCAGGGCTGCAGAACAGTGTTTCCTTTCCTCATCAAGCTTAGAATGATAAAGTGCAGCCACTGAGCAATGTTGTCTTTTATCTTCTTTTACACCTGACCAACCCAGTGCAAACTGTGTCCCAGATGAGCCTGCACAGAGCATGTTAGAGGGACAGACATATGTTACCATTGGCCAATCAAGGAGGGGAGGAGAGTGTGAGGAGTATAAGAAGAGGAGAAGAAGAGGACAGTGGGTGGCAAAGGGTAGGTGAACTAAAGTGAGAGTAGAGAGAGGAAAGAGGAAGGGAACTGAGGGCAGATGGAGGAGAAGAGGAGGGCAATGGGAGCAGAAGGTAAGGTAAGTAGAAAAACATAAGAGAGGGAGGGAAAAAGGAATGAGAGACAATACAGGAGAATGGCAGTACAGTAGAAAGTCATCTTGTCTATTAAATAAAAATATACAAAATTGTTGTATAGTGTATGGGGGAAAATTTGCTGCCACCCTAAGCCTGTGAACCACAGGCCTAGGTTAAAAATGTCAGTGCTTTAGCGAAGTTGTTTTAAAAGTGTTTTTTAACCTTTTTTACATTTGTGGATCAGTGAAAATAGGAGAAATATTTCCTGGACAGCTAAGGTAGAAATAAAAAAAACATTATCTATACAGTATTTTGTGTATTAGTCTTAAAATCTAATATTATAATAATACGACAAAATATATACGTAGTTAACATTTTGGTTATTGCAACATTAAACATAACCGATAATCTCCATTATATACTTATATAATTTTTTCAAAATTGATTTGCATATTTCTGTTTCTTTGTAGTAGTGCAATGATTCAGTTATATAAATACCAATAAATGATGTTCTATTACAATAAGACACTTTTGTGGAGTCTGCAATCAACTTTATAAAAACAATAATTTAAAAATAGTGTTCATTGTAATTGATTCATACATAATTCTATAAAGTATGCACAAATATAAATTATATATAAAAGTAATTGAAAATGAAGGTTAGTAGATATGTAGAAAGCAATATATTGTATAGAGTGGTTACGTAGAATTATAAGTTAGAAATTAAAAATTGTCTACCAATAGTATTTTGCAACAAAGAACCGATAATGGTCTAGGATAGGAGTAATTGGTAGAATGACTACTGTATCAATAAATGTATTGTTTACCTCTGCTGACTCTTCCTTAACTCTAAGTAAATTACTAGTAAAGTGGTTAGTTTTTATGGGTAATCAGGTGTTTTCCAATTTAAATGTTGTTATATTTAAATATATATCATGAAATTTAAATATATGGTGACAAAAATATGTGTTTAAGAATTACTAGCCTATGCTTGCATTCTACTGGCTTACATGCTCTATAAGTACAACTCCATGAATCATAATTTATTTGACTTAATTCCAGTTTGTACTTTCTTTTTTTATATGTGCGTATACATATTTATATTTATATCCTTACCACAAAATCTATGGCACGAGTTAGGTGCCAGCCACACACTGATAAGAACCATTTTAAGATAGAATCAGCTGTCTGTGGGTAGGTCTTATAATTTGTGCATTATCCTATGCTAAGCTTCAAAACTGTGTAATATGCTTAAAAGGGGCCATTTATAAAATTGGATTAAAGAGTGAAATTGTGTAATACATTAAAGAGTGCATTGTGGACTCATTTATCCAGCTTCCAAGCAGAAAATATGTTTTTTTATCTTATTTTTAGATGTTCAGATGGGAATGCTAGTGTACTATGTATTTACTACATATATATATATATATATATATATATATCACATATATAGTTGTGAGCATACAAGTTGTTGCTAATGATTGCAGGCTCGCTGTGCGAGCCCGCAAGACCTGCGTCCCTCGCAAAGCGAGAGACGTAGTTCCCCGCAAATGCGGGTCCTCACAAAGCGAAACGAAAACGAGGCTACAGACGTAACTATACTACAGTGACTCGCAAAACTGAAAAAAAGCTACAGTCAACTGTACGAGGTATGTAACACATACTATGCGGCACTTGCTACACTGATATTAACCACCATTTTGAAAACTACTACCCATAAAATGGCGGATGGAACGCAAATTGTAAGCTGGAATGCAAATAGCGCATGGGTATTGCGTTCTAACGTTCTGAGGCACTTGAAAGTTTATAAATACTGCCTACTTTCCAGAAAATTCTACATTTCTACTCGGAGTGACTGGATAGTTAACTGCTGCTGTTACTTGAGAAGAGAATTGTTTCCTAATTTCCTACTTTACATTGTGCAAATTACAACTGAGAGGTAAGCTATAATAAATTACATTTTATTATCAAGACAGGACAAAAAAACAAACAACTTTAACTATGAAAATGTCATTCATGTATGGTGACATGTGACACGCACATTTATGTGTATAGCCCCTACAACAAACTAATCTTAACCCAAACTAATTAAACAAGTATATTTAAATGAGATTAAAAAAAAAACTTTAACTATTAAAATATGATTCATGTATGTACACGCACATATATGTGTATCATGTATAGTGACATGTGACAAACACATTTATGTGTGTTGGCCCGAAAACAAACTAATATAAACTAATGTTAATTGAAACTAATTAAAGAAGTATATTTAAATGACATTAATTTATTGTAATTCAATATATAACCTAAAGCTCAATCTTTCTCCTTTTTTTTTATATTCAAACAGACTCTGCATCAACAGAGTCACTCAAGAATTTGCACTGTGCATTGTGAACCACAATCCCTTTTAAAGAACACAAACAAAGAAGAAGAGGTAAGATAGAAAAATACATTAAATGCTGAAAAAGACCATGCTTTGCTAAATCAAAAAGAAGAAATATACAATTAACCATTTCACGTTCTTTTTCAAACAGACACTACAAGAAGACCGGCGGATTAAGATTGGCAGGAGGGTCCCTCTGTCATTCGACACTTCAATCAAGGTAAAGTATAACAAGTACAAAAAATAAAGGAACTATATATGTTTAATGGCCGCCAATATAACAAATGTAGCAACCAAAAAGTGGTGAACACAAAATAGGATAATGCTAAAAACATAGCAATAATAGCAAAAATAGAACAAACATTCATTTTCACTGTAGAAAAACATTAAAGCTTCATAAAAAAGACTAATTAAGCAAATCAAGTATGCAACATATGGTAGACACAAAAAGGATTGTACCAAAAATCACACAAACAAATAGCAAAGTAAATTAATATTCTTCTTTAATGTTTAAGAACCTATAAGCCTTACAAAGAAGCCTAAATAAGCATACCAAAAGTGATAGACACAAAAAAAGGATTGTACCAAAAATCACACAAACAAATAGCAAAGTAAATTAATATTCTTCTTTAATGTTTAAGAACCTATAAGTCTTACAAAGAAGCCTAAATAAGCATACCAAAAGTGGTGGACACAAAACAGGATTGTACCAAAAATCACACCAACAAATAGCAAAGTAAATTAATATTCTTCTTTAATGTTTAAGAACCTATAAGCCTTACAAAGAAGCCTAAATAAGCATAGCAAAAGTGGTAGACACAAAATAAGATAACGCTAAAATCATAGCCATCATATCCAAAATAGGAAAAACATTTAACCTTCATAAAAATAATTAATTAAGCAAATAAAGTATGCAACATATGGTAGACACAAAAAGGTTTGTACCAAAAATCACACAAACACATAGCAAAGTAAATGAATATTCTTATTTACTGTTTACCAAGCTATAAGCCTTACAAAGAAGCAGGGGCGGCCCGTCCATTGGGGCGTCAGGGCAAACGCCCCCCCAAATATTTTCTTCACCCTGCAATAAAAAAAACACAACAATGTATTAGTATAACCCAAAAACAAATAAATATAAGGTGTACATCATCATTTCAAGTCTAAATAGTCTAAAAGTATTAAAAATGAAGTAAAGTTAGTAAAGGGACACTGTCACTTTAAAATAACCCTTGCGCTACATTAACTAATGCTGTGTATCTATATAGCCCCCTGCCTGCACCCTGTGTGATCAAATTACAATAGTTATACACTGTGTACACTAACCTTTAGACTCTTCTCTCTCTTCAATGAGTCCTGGCCTGGCCCCCTGACCGTTAATGCATGCCGCCCACCATCACAGTGACGATATGCATGGGCGGTCATAAATGTATCAATTAATAACTGACAGTCTTCCATCATTGACCAATCAATGATGGAAGGCTGTCCAGTTACTAAGTGATCAATCTAAACCCACCCAGACCGTTAGCCCTGAGCGCCCGCCAGCAAATAGGGCCTCGAGTTATCATTTTGATTGACTGATACAGTCAATAAAACCACCAGTTCCCTGTCCCTTCCCCCTTTCTGTTTCCTGACCCTGGTCACGCTGAGACTGAGAGACCTCCCTGGCTGAATCTACTCATCTGCTCTGCCTGCCTAACACAGTAAGTCTACACCTGCCTCTGCCTGGCAC
This sequence comes from Discoglossus pictus, assembly GCA_027410445.1. Lineage (NCBI taxonomy): Eukaryota > Metazoa > Chordata > Amphibia > Anura > Alytidae > Discoglossus > Discoglossus pictus. Next base: position 63,539,946 of record CM050167.1, on the reverse strand, counting down.
CTGCCCTGCCCCTGGCCAAACCAAAACCCCTAGTAGCCCCTAATAAAAGTTAGGGGTGACCAGTTACCCCCAGTCCCCCACTATGCCTGCCTGGCCTGCCATTGCCACCTACCCAGCCACCCACCAACTACCACCGACGACCCCAGCCATCACCCCCATGTGGCCTGTGCCACCCCCGATCAGGCCTGCCCTATGCTAGCCTAGCTATGCCATCATGCCACCGCTGGATTACCCCGATCACAGGATCGGGGTAGTCGGGTGGTGAGCGGGGTGGCACAGGCCCACATGGGGGTGATCGGATCACCCCCTTGATGAGGCCTGTGCCACCCCTGATGACCTCCATGTTGCCGCCCTATGCCACCCCCGAGGCCCGATCACCACCGGGCCCCCGGCACCACCCCGATGCGGCCTATGCTACCCCGGGTATTCGGGCAGTGAGCGGGGTTGACCAGGCCACATGGGGGTGGATGTTCACCCCCATGAGGCCTGTGCCACCCCTGATCGTGGCCTATGGGCGACCGATGGGCGCCTGACCGTGACCGACCCCACCCTGGATGAACCAACTACCTACCCCCCCCCCCCCCCCCCCTATTTTTATTCCATTTTTAGAAGTAACAGGCATGTTTATGTGCCTGTCACTTCTAAAGATAAAATAAAAATAAGGGAAGGGGAAAAAAAATACAGTAAAAACATTATTACAATTAAACAGTAAGCTAACACATTGTTAGTACAGTTAGTAACACATTTTATACAAAAATAAACAGCTTTAAACAAACATTAATATAAAATAAAATAAACAACAGCACATACTTACCTGTAAAATTGACCCCTCCAGCGTTGGCCTTCTGTCCTCTCTGGATATAGTCATGAAAAATAAATAATCCATGTTGATTGAAGCCAATGGTCAAATAAAATAATCCATGTTGATTGAAGCCAATGGTCAAATAAAATAATCCATGTTGAAGCCATTGGTCAAAATAAAATAATCCATGTTGATTGAAGCCAATGGTCAAAAATAATCCAATCTTGATTGAAGCCATTGTCCATCCATCCATTCTGGCCCATTGAAAGAGGCCTCCACAAAAAAAAAACGACGCTCTAAAAAAAAAAACCAACACACTAAAAGAGCTCCTCCTACAAGGAGCCCCTCCCGCGATTAATTGTTTTTTTCCCACGGTCTGCTATATATACTAATTTTGAAGGACTCTGATTGGTTGAAATTTTTGATTGACATCGATTTCAACCAATGAGAGTCTTCAAAAAATTAGCAAATCAGCAAGCAGGTATGGAAGCCTGTAAGGGTAAAAAAGGTTAGTGTGAACTTGTTTGACCCTGTATGTATTATACATATTACAGGGCTATTTTATGTGATATACATGTTACAGGATAATATCCTGTAACATGTATAGCCAAAAAATAGCACTGTAATATGTATAACAAATAAAGTGTAATAGAAATGCATGAACAATATAATATACCAAGTAATAAAGAACATCAATTAATCAAATAATAAATATCAATTAATATATATTGTTGTATGTATATGTTTATGTATATTTATGTGTATTTTTTATGCGTATATATATATATATTTGGATATATATATATATATATATATATATATATATATATATATAAATTAATATCAATATATCACAATAAATAAATATAAATATATATATATATATATATATATATATATCAATTTGATATATATATATATATATATTTATTTATTTATTGTGATATATTGATATAAATTTTTATATATATCTATCAATATATATATATATATATATATATATATATATATATATCAATATATATATATATATATATATATATATATATATATATATATATATATATATATATTTATATATATATATATTTTTTTTTTTTTGGGCCTATATGTTATTTAAGGTTTTTAAGGTGCGGTTGGGGCCTATATGGTCAAAATTGGCTATTTAAGGTTTTTAAGGTGCGGTTGGGGCCTATATGGTCAAAATTGGCTATTTAAGGTTTTTAAGGTGCGGTTGGGGCCTATATGGTCAAAATTGGCTATTTAAGGTTTTTAAGGTGCGGTTGGGGCCTATATGGTCAAAATTGGCTATTTAAGGTTTTTAAGGTGCGGTTGGGGCCTATATGGTCAAAATTGGCTATTTAAGGTTTTTAAGGTGCGGTTGGGGCCTATATGGTCCCAATTTGTTATTTAAGGTTTTTAAGGTGCGGTTGGGGCCTATATGGTCAAAATTGGCTATTTAAGGTTTTTAAGGTGCGGTTGGGGCCTATATGGTCAAAATTGGTTATTTAAGGTTTTTAAGGTGCGGTTGGGGCCTATATGGTCACACTTGCTCTTTTAAGGTTTTAAACGTTACGGTTTGGGTCTTAAACGTTCTACTGTTTTTTTGTTTTGTTTTCTATAACTTCCCAGGTGCAAACTATCTGTGGAATCAGATTTCTTTGGACTCGTTGGTTGACTTACTGGACGTGAATACCCCGAGAAGGAGAGTCAACTGTTGGTGAGTATATGGTCACACTTGGACTTTTAAGGTTTTAAAAGTTACGGTTTGGGTCTTGAGATTTCTAATGTTTTTTTTGTTGTTTTCTATCACCCCCCAGGTGCAAACTAGTGTGGACTCGTTGGTTGACTTACTGGACGTGAATACCACGAGAAGGAGAGTCAACTGTTGGTGAGTATCATTGCCTTTAATTTTCTGTCCATGTGTATAGGTGCAAATTTGATGTTGATGTAGTCTTGTCACATGAGGGTTTGCAATCTGTAATGTATACCAATGAAATCAACACACTGTTATTTTAAAGTAATTTTGTGACATAATATAAATTAATATACCGTGATCTCTTTCTTTTATTGGTATCAATATCAGAAATGAATACTATTGACTCTCTACTTGTGAAGCCTTTCGCCACCCTAACCTATGAGGAGAAGGTGGAAGTAAAACGGTTAGGAGCTGACCAACCAGAGATAAATCTGCAGCAAATCGCAAGAGATAGAGGGAAGCAATATGTCCGTAATTTCAATACTGAATGGTACAAGAAGAACGACTGGCTTTCTGGAAGCGTTTCTAGGAAGTCCTTATATTGTTTCCCATGCATCCTATTTGGTGGTGCTGCTGCTTGGACCAAAACTGGAGTGACTGACGTCAAACATCTAGCTGATAAATTGGCGAAACACAAAAGTTCTAAAGCTCACTTGGATAACAGGATCAAGTTTGAGATGCTTGGACAGGCGAACATTGCTGTTCAACTGGACCAAGGATACCAAGTCAGCATTCAAAAACACAACGAAGAAGTGGCTAAGAACCGGTACATCCTTTCGAAGATAATTGATTGTGTTCGCTTTTGTGGCGCTTTTGAACTGGCATTAAGAGGACACGACGAGAGTGAAACATCGCTAAATCCAGGAGTGTTTAGAGGCCTGGTGGATTTGGTTGGCAGTATCGATAGTGCAATGGAACAGCATTTGAAGACTGCAACTGTGTTTAAGGGCACTTCCAAAACCGTGCAGAATGAGCTACTGGACTGCATGCATGAAGTTATAAAGGAAGTGATTCACCAAGAGCTTAAAGAAGCCCAGTTTGTGGCAATCCAAGCGGATGAAACAACCGATATTTCCGCTAGGACACAGTGCGTTGTAGTCTATCGCTACATTGACAAGAAGCATCAAGTGGTGGAAAGATTTGATGGCTTCACGGAAATGAAATCAACGGATGCAGACTCGATTGCTGCTGTTGTGCTGGAAACACTGAATACTGTTCTCCCAGAGCCAGAAGACAAGAAGAAACTCATAGCTCAAAGCTACGATGGTGCCAGTGTGATGCGTGGAGATCAAGGAGGAGTTCAAAGAAAAATAAAAGACGTGTACCCGAACGCACACTACGTCCATTGCTATGCTCACCAACTGAACCTAATAATGGAGAAAGCAGTTTCAAGGATTGGAAGAGTTCGAGTTTTTTTTTCCAACATAGGCGGCATACCATCTTTTTTTTCACGCTCTCCAAAAAGGACTGGAGTTCTGGATGAGGTAGTTGGTAGAAGACTTCCAAGAGGTGCACCGACACGATGGAACTTCAACGTTAGGACCGTGAACGTAATCTACGAGAACAGAGATGCGCTACTTGAGTGTTTCCAGACAATTGAAGCATGTCTAAACTTTGATCCAACATCTATACGGGAAGCCGCAGGTTTCATTGGAATGCTGGAAGACAGGGAGTTCCTTTACTTCCTTAAATTATTTCATTTAATAATGCCACATGTTGACATCCTCTATAGTCAGCTTCAGAAGCGAGACACGGATACTGTTTATATCAAAAAAGTCACAGAAGACTTTGTCGCCAGCATCCAGAAAATCCGTAATTCTGTGGAAGAGATAGAAGCAAGTTTGCCGAGCGATCTAACAGTCAACAGACGGAGTGCGGAGATCTCAACCTTGAGACAACTTTCAAGAGAGGTATGTGACATAGTGGTGGTTCATGCAAAAGAACGTTTTTCATTTTCAAATCACCTAGTCAGTGCCAAACTTGTTCAAAGTGACTTGTATAAAACCCATGACACTTGCTTTCCAACCCAAGCTCTGGAAGACACCGTGCAAGCATATCCAATACTGAAGAAGGAACAATTACGCACTGAGCTGTCACTTCTGTATGGGAAGACAGAGTTTCATACTTGTACAAGTGCTGTTGCTCTGCACAAACTTTTCCATCAATTTAATCTGCAGAATGATTTCACAGAGACAGTAAAATTATTAAGAATCCTGATTACAACACCAATGACTACTGCAGAATCAGAAAGATGCTTCTCAACATTGAAGAGGATAAAAACCTTTTTAAGAAGCACCATGTCCCTGGAGCGGTTGAATGCATTGGCGATGCTCTCAATGGAAAAGCAACTGATTTCCGAGATCCCAGACTTCAATGAAAAAACCATTGAGAAGTTTTCTTCTTTGAAAGATCGCCGTGCAAAAATTAAAATACAAGTGATTGAAGCAAAGAAGAATGCATACCCCCAAGGTGTGCAAAGATAAACTGCGTTAAGCAGCACCACCTCACACTACCAAACATAACTAGTGGTAAGTAAAGTATGAACGGTGTGTGGGTGTGCATATGGAAGGAGCTATGAAAGGTGTGTGCATGGTCAGTAACAATTGTTGAAGCCTTGGCGTGGTTTGAAGGAATTGGAGGCACTTCCAAGGGTAGCTGTCACTTGTGTACAGGAAGCAAGAATTCCATGTCTGTACAAGTGCTGTTGCTCTGCAGCAACTTTAGCATCAATTTAATCTACATAATTTAACAGAGTGAGTGAAGCTATAAGGAATCCTGCTTACAACAACGAAGACTACTAAAGAACCAGAAAGATGCTTCTCCACATTGAAGAGGATCAAAAAAGTAATTAAAAAGCACCATGGTCCTGTAGCGGTTAAATGCATTGGCTTGAAGGAATTGGAGGCACTTTCAAGGGTACGTAAAGTTCTCAGAAATGGCACCACCTCACTACCAAAAATAACTAGTGGTAAGTAAAGTATGAATGGTGTGTGGGTGTGCATATTGAAGGAGCTATGAAAGGTGTGTGAATGGTCAGTAACAATTGTTGAAGCCTTGGCGTGGCGTTACTGCTCATATGGTTATCCATATGCTAATTCAACGTGTTTGTTTGACATTGATTATTGTGTTGTCTAAACAGAAGTGAAATGTTGTTGTTTTCTTGAATCCCAAAATCCACTGGTTTGGGCCTATGCAGTGCTGATTGGTCTTCTAAGGTATGTTTGAGGCCTATATGGTCCCACTTGGTCTTCTAAGGTATGTTTGGGGCCTATGGTCACACTTGGTCTTCTAAGGTATGTTTGAGGCCTATATGGTCACACTTGGTCTTCTAAGGTATGTTTGGGGCCTATATAGTTCCACTTGGTCTTCTAAGGTATGTTTGGGGCCTATGGTCACACTTGGTCTTCTAAGGTATGTTTGGGGCTTATATAGTCACACTTGGTCTTCTAAGGTATGTTTGGGGCCTATATAGTCACACTTGGTCTTCTAAGGTATGTTTGGGGCTTATATAGTCACACTTGGTCTTCCAAGCTATGTTTGGGGCCTATATAGTCACACTTGGTCTTCTAAGGTATGTTTGGGGCCTATATGGTTCCACTTGGTCGTTTAATGTTTTTTAAGTATGGTTTTGTTCTTGAATGGTATGATTGATTTGCTTGTTTTCTTTCAACCCCAGGTGCAAACCCTATGTGGCTGCAGATTTGTTTCTACTCATTGGTCAACTTAATGAACGTGAATACCCTGAGAAGAAGAGCCGACTAATGGTAGGTGTCACTCCTTTAATTTTTCTGTTAATACGTATAGGTGCAATTATGATATTGCTGTAGTCTTGTCACATGAGTTTTTTCAATCTATATTGTATACCAATGAATTTAACACATTGTTACTTTACTTCTTGACATTTCTGCATTGCAGATCATGTATTTCAATGGGCTTTACAAGCATAAGGTCATTGGGCGGGGCTTATAAAGGTCATTATGACGTCAGGGGGGGGGTTTATAAAAATGGGTGTGGTTTGAAAAAGGGGGAGTGGCTATGTTTCACCCTGTCGCCCCTCCAACTTGAAAAGTCACCAGCCGCCACTGCAAAGAAGTCTAAATTTGTATAGCAAAAGTGGTGGACACAAAACAGGATAATGCTAAAAACATTGCAATCATATCCAAAATAAGAAAAACATTAATAATTACAGTATAAAAAAAGGATAACTGGAATATACAAATACATTTAAATTATTTTTAAAAGGTTGCACAAAAAAACAGCATAGCAGAAAAATTCCCCATAACAGATACAATACACCAAAATAATGAAATTTGTTATTTATTACAAATACATTAAAATCAAATAACATTTTAATTTTTATTTTACAAGAGACACTGCGTGAAGACCATCGGACGAGGACTTTCAACAGAGGACCAGACTATCGGACGAGGACTTTTATCAGAGGACCAGACCATCGGACGAGGACTTTCAACAGAGGACCAGACCATCGGACGAAGACTTTCAACAGAGGACCAACAAAGATTCTGATTGAAATCACACTTCAACCAAGGTAAAGTATAAGAAGTAAAACATGAGAAAACTAGATAAACATGTTTGCTCTGCATCCATGTCAACAGAAAAAAACAAGAACAATCACTAACTGTGGCCCTCATTCAATTGTAATTTTGCCAATTCAATAGAGGTCTAAATAAGCACATCACATATTTTTTGAAAAAAGTTTTTAGTTGGTAAACATCTATCCACAAACAAGGTTTTCAGTAACTAAAAACTGATTTAAAAAAAAATGTTATCTGCTTATTTAGAGCACTATTGAATTAGCCAAATCGCAATTGAAAGAGGGCCTATAACTTTTACCAAAATATAACTGCCGCATTTCTGATTTACCTCTTATTTGTCTGTTATGGACAATAATGTTTAACAGTAAATCCAAACTTCAATCTAGCCAAAAAAAAAAAGAAAACAGCATAGTCCACAAAAGTCTTAAAACATAGACTAAATAAAATTTTCCATTCTAAATTACCAGTCGTAATGTACAATATTAAGCATAAAACCTAAACACACACATAAAATAGTAAGAACACCGCAAGAAAAGAAAAATATTTCATTGACCGAACATATAAGCTTTTAAATAAAAGATCAAAATACTATTATGATAATCCCCTGCACTAAAAATTACAAAGACTAATTTTTGCCCTCTACTATGTCTGTAAGTTAAAAGTACAACAAAAAAATAAATTGACAAAACAACTAAAATATAAATTTTAATTACCTATTAGATGTAGAAGAAGGTATACTGTCAGTTTCTTCCCTGTGCTATTCATCTAAGGCAAAAATTACAACCTACCACAGAAAGTAAGACCAACAAAAATTAAATACACTTATTTAACAATACAAAGAAACTACCACTACAATAAACTACAAGCACATATAAACAAACTGTTGATAATAAAAAATGTACAAAACAAACTTAACATCTCAAACTAAACTAATTATAAATTATTTTCTTTTACAGATTAACATGGTTACTAACGAGAGCAAACAAGACAAGAAAATACGTCAAACTAGAGAAAGACAAGAGAGATGGGCCAACCAGCAGACACCAGAGGAGAAAGAAATTCGACGAGAAAAAGAACGCAAAAGACTTGCAAGCAAAAGACTATCAGCTGCAAAAATTAAAGATACGCCAAAGAAAAGCTACCAAGCAAATAAAGCTTTTAGAACCTGTTCCACAAACATCAGATGACATTTTACCTGAAAAAATAAAAGAGATACCAAAAAAAGCCACCAAAAAACCAAAGCATTTAGAACCTGTTCCTGAAACATTACTTGACATTTTATCTAAACCAATACAATATATACCAAGAAAAGCCATGAAAAAAACAAAGCATTTAGAACCTGTTGTTGAAACATTACATGACATTTCACCTGATGAATGTGAAAGTCAAACTGCTTTGCAAATTGTCCTTTACTCAAGTCTTTAGCAGTAGAGGTTCATAGTTGTGGGGACATGACTACTCAATGTCAGTTTTGTGAGGCTTATTATTTTAAACAGGAGAGACCCAGAGATGGCCAATTTATTAGTTGCTGTCAAAAAGGCAAGTTCAAACTTCCAGAAAAAAAAGAATTTCCAATCTATTTACAAAACATTATGACTGAACCTACTTTTCCAAACTACAAAAACATAAGATCCTACAATAGTGCCATATCCTTTGCATCTATGGGGGCAACATTAGTTGCTAATGTATTAGGACATGGTCCTTACTGTTTTAAAGTCCAAGGCCAAATTTATCATCGGACTTCACATTTACATCCAGAGGAAGGAGAACAAAGAATATGTGCTCAACTATATGTCCTAGATAAAATGGAAGCTGTTGATCAACGTATGCAGCTGGAAGAAAATAAAAAATGCTTACCAGTGTTTTATAGAGCTAACATTATGGACAATAACCCCTACAGTAAAGCTTATAAAAAATTGGCAGAAGTAAAAAATGAACAACAATGTCATGCACAAAGGCATCAATTACCAATGCCAAAGGTTAATATGGTGCTTAAAAGAGACAGACATACTGATAAACGTACTTGCCAACATCAAATGAGGTTGCAATGGTGTTTCAAAATGATGAAGGAGAACCACCATTTCAAAGAGACAATAGAATATATCCCAGAAATGAGGAGCAACCATTCATTAATATGAGTATCTAAAGTCCAAGTTTAGATCCAATGACATATCCCATTTTTTTCCCACATGGAGAAGCAGGTTGGCAACCAAAATTAACACTTCTCAGTTACCCAAAAGCTAAAGTCAGAATCCGAAATAATGTTTCTATGCTTGAATTTAAAGTAGCTCAAATTGCAATTCGAAATACATTTAATCCAATTTTATGTGGTGGAAAACTAACACAACAATGGATTATTGATTCCTATTTGAAAGTTGAGGCCAATAATTTAAACTTTATAAAATATCAACAAGAAAAACTACGTGTAGAACAATATTCGGGACTAATGGACTATGTTGCTGACGTGGCTACAAGCAGAGACATGACAGCTGGCCAAGCCATCATTTTACCATCTTCCTTTCAAGGATCTCCTCGAAATATGAGAGAAAGATACAATGATGCTATGTCTATTGTCACCAAATTTGGCAAACACGATATATTTCTTACATTTACATGTAATCCACAATGGCCAGAAATTACACAATTTTTTTTTCTTGGACATAGTGCTTCCGATAGACCAGATTTAGTAGCCAGAGTTTTTAAGATTAAATTAAATGAATTAATACGTGACATCAATATAAGTCACTTATTTGGCATTATGTCTTGCTTATGTATATACCATTGAATTTAAAAAAAGAGGCCTTCCACATGCACATCTTCTGATAATACTTCAAGAAAAAGATAAATTAGATACTTCTGACAAAGTGGATGCAGTCATTGTTGCTGAACTACCAGATCCAGAACTATATGGTAGACTATATGATATTGTTACTCATCGCATGATTCATGGACCATGTGGTGATCTTAATCCACAATCACCATGTATGGAAAATAATAAATGTTCCAAAGATTTTCCAAAAGATTATAGAGACAAAACCTATGCCAATTGTGATGGCTATCCACTTTATAAAAGAAGAGAAGGAGATGGTGCCATTATTCGTGGCAAACAAGTTGACAATAGATATGTAGTACCCTACAATCCACATTTACTCATGAAGTATGACGCCCACATCAATGTAGAAGCCTGCACTTCCATCAAATCCATTAAATATGTTTACAAATATATTTACAAAGGCTATGATGCAGCTACTGTAGTCGTCAAAAGTGCAGACAACCCTGAAAGTAGTGAGTTAGTACATGATGAACTTGCATCTCTTGTAGATGCTCGCTATGTCAGTGCGCCAGAAGCTATGTGGCGGCTTTTAAAATTTGAAATGCATGATAGATCACATGCAGTATATAGATTAGCAGTACATTTGCACAAAGACATTTAGTGTATTTCCATGCTGGAAATGAAAGGAATGCATTGGCCCAAAGTGAAGATCGTCTCACTACACTAACTGCATGGTTTGAATTAAATTCCACAGATTCACAAGCAACACAATTCTTATATATTGAAATTCCATATCACTATGTATTTGTGAATGGATTATGGAGACCGAGAAAAAGCAGAGGCAATAAAATAATCCCAAGAATTTATTCAGTCAGTCCAAGAGATGTTGAACGTTTTTGCTTAAGGATATTACTTTTAAATGTTCCTGGAGCACAAAGTTTTGAACACTTAAGAACTGTCAATGACATAGTATATGAATTCTTCCATTTAGCTGCAAGACATAGAAACTTACTAGCTGATGATACAGAATGGGAAAGATGTTTATAAGAAGCAGCACAATGTCAAATGCCACGGCAGATGAGAGAACAATTTGCATTTATTTGTATATTCTCAAATGCTCCAAATGCATTAGCTTTGTGGGAGACTTTTAAAAGTAATATGGCTGAAGACTTTATGCAACGATACAATGAACCGATTACACACTTAAAAGCGTTAATGGAAATCCAAGAAGTATTTTTAACTCATGGATTAAGTTGTGCAAGTTTTAATTTGCCTGATCCAGGTCTTATAGATGACATAAACTTTGAAGACTATGACATTCAACTACAAGTAGAAAGAACAGAAGAAAGACTTGCAACTTTAAATACGTTACAATTGCAAGCATTTAATGCCATTCAAAATGCAATAGATGATGACATGGTGACAGAGCGTTATTTCTATCTTGATGGACCTGGAGGATCAGGAAAAACGTATCTGTATAATTTATTAATGAGTGCTGTACGAGCACAAGGTCAAATAGCACTGGTGTTTGCCACTACTGGAATTGCTGCACTTTTGTTAGAAGGTGGAAGAACTGTACATAGTGGCTTTAAACTGCCAGTGCCTATTTTAGAAACTTCGGTGTCAGATATTAGCATGACATCCTTACAAGCAAATAAATTGAAAAAATGTAAATTAATTATAACAGATGAGGACACAATGATGTCATGCTATGCCCTCCAATGTATTGACCGTTTGCTTCGTGAAGTCATGGATAATACTTTTCCATTTGGTGGAAAGGTAATGTTGTTAGGTGGCGATTTTAGACAAACATTACCTGTCGTTGTACATGGAAATCGAACTGACATGATCGAAACCTGTATAAAGTCAAGCACACTATGGAAACATTTTAGACATCTTCAACTGCAACAAAATATGAGTTTAGAAGGCCAAACTGATTCCAATGATTGGCTTATTAAAATTGGAGAAGACAGAACAAAAAAAATACCACATTTACCTGACGATACTGTAGAGATCCCACCTCATATGATTTGTCACCAAGATATTATATTGGCTATATTTCAAGGTAGCATAAATAACCAGGAATATTCAGAGCTTGCCAACCAAGTCATACTAACGTGTAAAAATAAGGATGCATTAATCCTCAATAATGAAATCTTTAAAAAAATTAATGCACCACAAAGAAATTATCACAGTGCTGATTCTGTACTTGCTGATGACAATGAAAGTCAGGCTAACTTTTCTACTGAATTCATAAACTCACTAACTCCTTCTGAAATGCCACCACATATTTTGCAGCTAAAGAAAGGTGCAATTGTCATGTTACTGCAAAATATGAACCCCAAAAAAGGCCTATGCAATGGGACAAAATTAATTGTTCAACAATTAAAGGACCATTTTATAGATGCTGAAATTTTAACTGGTACCCATAAAGGAGAGAGAGTTTTCATACCAAGAATAGATTTAGCACCAAGTGAAAGTAGTCTCCCTTTTATACTTCTAAGAAGACAATTTCCCATTATTATGGCATTTGCCATGACCATTAATAAATCACATGGACAAACATTCAAATCTGTGGGTATTTTCTTGGAAGAACCAGTATTTGCACATGGTCAATTGTACGTTGCGTTATCACGGTGCAAAAATCGACAGGCTTTTAAAGTTTACATAGAAAAGAATGAAAGTCAAGGTGATTTATTAGAAGATGGACGTATTTTTACTAAAAACATTGTCTACTATAAAGTAGTATAACTTTTCATCAAAGAAATAAAACCCATGCAAAACAAATTTAAAAGGATTGAAAAATACAAAACAATAAACAATTCAGTCATAATTAATGGAAGTACTGTTTATGGATGATTCGCCTCACAAAACACTTGCCTTGCATTATTTTTACAAATTATGTTAAAATGTTAATTAACTATGTTACTGTTTCTAATGTTACACGTTTGAAAACAATATTTTCAAGGTCATTACTTAGACTGATAGAAAGTTCAAGTTTAAAAAAATATACTTTCAAGTTCTTTACTTCAACATATTACAAAGTTCATGTTAAGAGCTCAACCACATTTTAAGTCACAATGTAAATATTGTCTGTTATGTTAAGATTACTCCCTGGATTAATGTTTATCGCCAGTTCATGGGGTCAGGAAGGAATTAATGTGGGTACGTTTCAAGGAGGGTTTTTACTGTTTGCCTTCCTCTGGATTCAATGTATATTGAAGTTAACAATTATTCAGATAGAAATTGCATGTTAAAAAACCATTACCTCAAGTTTACAATACTGATTAGTTTAAAGTTCAACTGTTTTTACATTCAAATGTTAATACTTTTAATACAAAATTATGTTAAAATATTAATTCACTATGTTACTGTTTATAATGTTCCAAGTTGGAAAAATGTTTTTTCAAGTTCCTTAGTTAAACAAATAAGAAAGTTCAAGTTTAAAAAAATATTATGTCAAGTTTCTTACTTAAATATGTTACAAAGTTCATGTTAAAATTGGGTACGTTTCAAGGAGGGTTTTTACTGTTTGTCTTCCTCTCGATTAAATGTATATTGAATTTAACAATTCTTCAGATAGAAATTGCATGTTAAAAAAACATTACCTCAAGTTTACTATACTGATTAGTTTAAAGTTCAATTGTTTTTACATTCAACTGTTAATACTTTGAATACAAAATTATGTTAAAAAATGTATTCACTATGTTACTGTTTATAATGTTTCAAGTTCAAAAAATGTTTTTTCAAGTTCCAAAGTTACATACATAATAAAGTTCAAGTTTCAAAAAATATACTTTCAAGTTTCTTACTTAGATATATTACAAAGTTCATGTTAAAATTGGGTACGTTTCAACAAGGGTTTTTACTGTTTTCCTTCCTCTGGATTCAATGTATATTGAAGTTAACAATTCTTCAAATACAAATTGCATGTTAAAAAAACATTACCTCAAGTTTACAATACTGATTAATTTAAAGTTCAACTGTTCTTACATTCAAATGTTAATACTTTTAATGCAAAATGCTTTAAGACTTATAGTTCACCATGAGAACATTTTACAAAACTAAACATGTTTAATATCACAATACTTACAAGTGTCAAATATGTATATTAATAACTAAACAACTTTCCAAACATACACATCTCATTGCCGTCATTTTTTGACGCGCAAGTCGCTAGTATATATATAAACAGAAAAAAAGTAAATTGAAACTCGTGTTGACCTTTTTGTATGTGCAAATAGATTAAACAGAAAATAGGCACTTTTTATGTAATACAGAGTATAAGTCAGGCAACATATTTATTGGAGTTAACAGGATAACAGAACAAGGTTTTGTCTTTTGCCATTATTTTCATGACAGGCAGCCACTACAGGATTAACTGGTAGAAAATAGCTATATGGATAATCTAGTTCCATTGTGTTCAGGGTAATTTAGTCTTGGCTGTCTGCACTGCTCTATCCCTTGAGAAAAAAAAACAATTTGATATTCTTTAAACTTAATGAATGAAATGTGAAATTGGTTTTATGCTAGTAAAGTACCCCAAAGTTTCAAACATTTCACAAGCATGTTACAAAGTATAAAGCATTTATATTTTACTTCAGAGCATTTGCTGTGCAAAGCTATAACTACACAGCCATAGAGAGAAGTTAAATATTGACATGGGGCTATTTTATACATAGATAAAGCTTACTTATTTATATATGTCACTTTCATTTTTAAACATTGCATAAAAGCAAAAGGCAGTATTTTGAAAAGCCACGATTTGTAAACTAAACTGGTAAGGAGTCCTGTCTGCATATATATATATATATATATATATATATATATATATATATATATATATATATATATATATATATATATATATATATAATTATGTGTGTGTATGCCTTCCAAAAGTATTCACCCCCTTGACTTTTTACCTATTTTGTTACATTACAGCCTTAAGTTCAATGCTTTGTTAATCTGAATTTTATGTGATAGATCAGAACACAATAGTCTAAGTTGGTGAAGTGAAATCAGAAAAATATATATATAAAACTATTTTTTAGAAATGCAAAACAGAAAATTGGCATGTGCGTATGTATTCACCCCCTTTGTTATGAAGCCCATAAAAGCTCTAAAAAGTCACATAATTAGTGAAATGATGTTCACCTGTTTGCAATCTAAGTGTCACATGATCTGTCATTACATATACACACCTTTTTTGAAAGGTCCCAGAGGCTGAAACACATAAGCAAGAGGCACCACTAACCAAACACTGCCATGAAAACCAAGGAACTCTCCAATCAAGTAAGGGACAATGTTGTTGAGAAGTACAAGTCCGGGTTAGGTTCTAAAAAAAAAAAAAAAATTTGATGAACCTCAGGAGCACCATCAGAGAGGCAGTACAGAGACCTAAGGTCTCTGTAAAATATATATACAGTATATATATATATATATATATATATATATATATATATATATATATATATATATATATATAATATAAATAAAACAGAAAAATACTTTTAAACACACACACATATATATATATATATATATATATATATATATATATATATATATATATATATATATATACAGTATAAAATAAATAACAGATTAAATAGGAAATATTTTTTATAAAATGTGGAGCTTTGTTGCATGTAGGATCAGTAGGGCTAAAATGGGAATAAAATAAAAAAAATTAGGAACAGATAATTAAAGCAAATATTTGAGTTAATAATGTTTAATGCTGCAGATGTTATTTACCTTTTGTGGTGTCCTTCTGGATGCCAGAATGTAGGAACAACATGAAGATAATTAAAGATTATAGTAGCTGAACATTAACATAATATTAGGAAAGGGGTAGAACACTACACTGTGTCAGCACATTTTGTAAAGGATCATTGGAAAGAGGAGAGAGTATTGGGTTTTATGGGGTTTCAACAGGTAGAAAAGTGTTGGCGCTGTGAACATTTTGATAGGAAATATGGACAGACATAAATAAGATGGATCTTAATTTACAAACTCATATGCATCGTGAATTAAACATTGATTTTGCATTATATAATTTTTTTATAAAAAAAACATTTGATATAAATAGAGACTTTTTATAAATATACAGCCTTATTAAATTGCGATTCAGCAACTTTAGAAGGGCTCTATTTAAGCACACGGCATATTTTTTTACAGAAGTTTTTAGTTAGTAAACTTCTATCCAAAAGCAAGGTCTTCACTAACTAAAAACTTCTGTAAAAAAATATGCCGTGTGCTTAAATAGAGCCCTTTTAAATTTGCTGAATCGCAATTTAATAAGGCTGATAATGTTAGTTTTTAATACTAATTAGTACACATTATAACTGAAGGGATATTTTATCTATTACTAGAATTTCCCCTTTCGGATCGCTACCTTGTCGTGGTGAAGGGGATTATCTCAGTGAAGTTGTAAGCTATACTATGTAGGGTCAGCTGAGATGGGCAGGTCATAGCAGAGAGGCCAGACAAGTTGTGGTCCACTGCAGAAGGAACTGGCAGCCCACTCCAGTATGTTTGCCAAACAAATTTTATAGAAAAGCACAACCATGAGACATAACAAAATGGTCCGTGGAATACATCATGCATAAGGCAGACCTGGACAAATGCAAAGCTAGAATTAATATTGGGGAGAGAAATATTAACAAAAAACAATTAAAGTCCACTAAATTTAATGAAGTTTAGATGAGCTACAAAAGTTAAGACTGCACATGTCCTACTAGTGCATCTCACATGAATAAATATCATCTAAGACATCTAAGAAAGGAGACCAAATAAGTATTATAATCATGTGCAATAAAGAGTTGATGAATGTTCAGGAATCATAAATTACATATCTTCCTGTGCAATCTCTGGACAACTTTGATAGTGTAAATATAATACATTTATCAGTCAGAAAATTAGTTGTATCTACATTTTGCATTTCTGATTCTAGTGCCTCTACCTTTTCAGAAGAGGAACTAAAGACCCTAATATATTGTAATGCTTAATGAAAGTATGTGAGGGTAATGCTGTGGAAGAGTGACAAGAATTATCAGCCTTATTAAATTGTGATTTGGCCAATTGAAAAGGGCTCTATATAAGCAAAGAGCATATTTGTTTACAGAAGTTTTAGTTAGTGAACTTCTATCCAACGGCAAGGTCTTAACTAAAAACGTCTGTAAAAAAATATGCTATGTGCTTATATAGAAGCCTATTCAATTGGCCGAAGTGCAATTTAATAAGGCTGTTAATCTCTATATCACACCCTGTGCATCTTTTCTTGTACTTAGTCTGACAGGATATTGTGAAAATATCTCCTAATAGTCTAAGGGGCAATTTGACCAAAAAGTAAAACAAAGCTGTACAATAAATTAGGGTTTGGGAAGATGTAGTTATAAAAATGTGAGGCACTTAGACAACTAAATGATTAGTCATCAAAATTATTTGCGAACCACACGGAAGGTTTTGTCAAAACCTATAGCAGATAATCGATATAATAGATAATGTATTAAATTACAAAAAATATCTAAAAAGGAAAAATATAATTTCAACGGGTCAACCCCTAGGACAGCTGCAATCTACTTTTGCCTAAAATACACAAAGATAAAGAAAATCCCTAAGTAAGACCCATTGCCTTTGGGAATGGATCACTGTGTGAAAATGTTAGCAAATATATAGATGCATGCCTAAGTACATTAGTTTATGATCTATCCCCATAAATGAGACACAATGTAAATACTAAATAAATTAGAACATATTAACGTTGATCAGTGTGTTCCTCAATAAAAGTACAGATCACAATAATGACTGTAAAGCAATAACATTTTCTTGAGGAATATGCAAACAACAATAACAGCCCTATGAAATTCCCTCAATGTGTAAAACTGTAGGACGTAACGTAGCCTGCAAGACATATGGTCCTAAATTGGCCAATTAAAGCAACCTGCGAATGATCTGCGTGTTACAGGCGGAAAAACCCTGTGGGACATCGAAATTTGAACTCCACATCCGCAAATCCTTTCAAAATCCTTTCAAATCGTTATTAAATTGCTACAAA
This sequence comes from Discoglossus pictus, assembly GCA_027410445.1. Taxonomy (NCBI): domain Eukaryota; kingdom Metazoa; phylum Chordata; class Amphibia; order Anura; family Alytidae; genus Discoglossus; species Discoglossus pictus. Next base: position 63,521,997 of record CM050167.1, on the reverse strand, counting down.
TCCACTGGTGTTAAAACCTGTAACACGCAAATGGAGCCAAAAAGCCAACGGGTACTAGATAGGACCTGCAAGGGGGTTAAAGTCCTATCCGTTGCACTGTAAATGCAGATATAAACACACTACTGTACTTACAGTATAATTAAAGGGAAAGTGATGTTAGGTATTAAAATTAATAGCACAACATGCTGAAGCTCGCAAATCTGCAATATAAAATCCTTTTTTTATGTTTAATTTCCATGTTATATCGTTACAGACAATCAATGTGTGAATATATATATATATATATATATATATATATATATATAATGGAACTCACATGGACTAGTATATCATATTTACTGATTTATTAATATTGCATTATTTCTGGAATGCGGGTCCAATCGAAACTCGTAATTGAAACCCGTAAGGCTTTGAAATCTAACCCCAATTTTTCAGTGACGTAATGATGACGTTCTCATTTGCCATTGGCTCCGTCTAAACCCGTAACAATGAGTTTGACTAATTGATCATGTTCACTGCCGCACATCCAACGTGCGCAAGAATAGTTTATGGGTTTGAGTCTCTGGCCCAATGGTTGCGGCATTGTTACATTTAATAGCTTTGTAACGCAGCCTCTGTAATCAGGCTGCAAATTTAATGAGGCTGTAAATCTGTTAATGGTTTGCCTGACTGTTGTTGTTTAGTTGTTCGCCTGTTACTGGATCTCTGTGACCACATCAGACACCTCTGTCATCTACTGCCCCTCTGAGATCAGTCCTTACTTCAATCCGCCTCAACCTATATTATCTTTCCTTTTTCTTGTGCCTTCAATTTTTCCCAGTATCACCATCTTATCTAGGGAATCCTGTCTTCTCATGATATGGCTAAAATATTTGAGCTTTAGCTACATCAACATATTTTGCAGTGAAAATGAGGGGGAGGAGGGGGGGAGAGAGAGACAAGGAGGAAGGGGAGAGACAAGCGGGGAAGTGAGTGGAGAAAGGGTGAGACAAGGAGGAGGAGGGGGAGAGGGGAGAGAGAGACAAAGGGGAGGGGAGAGACAAAGGGTGAATGAGAGGAGAAGGGGAGAGACAAGGAGGAGGGGGAGGGGGAGAGTGAGACAAGGGGGAGGGGAGAGACACAGGGTGAGTGAGAGGCGAAGGTGAGAGACATGGGTGGGGGAGAGACAATGAGGGGGAGGGGAAGGGAAGAGACAAGGGGTGAGTAAGAGGCGAAAGCGAGAGACAAGGGGGAGGAGGGGGAGAGGGGAAAGAGAGACAAGGGTGAGAGGAGAGACAGGGGTGAGTGAGAGGAGAAGGGAGGAGACAAGGGTGGGGGAGAGACAAAGAGGATGAGGGTAGAGATACAAGGGGGAGAGAGAGAAGGGTGGGAGCGATGGGAAGGAGACAAGAAGAAGGGGAGAGATAAGGGTAAAGGGAGAGACAAGGGGGAGGGTGAGAGAGATAAGATGGGTGGTGAGAGATAGGGGTAAAGTAAAAAAAAAGGGGGGGAAGGGGAGAGAGATAAGAGGGGAGAGAGACAAGAGGGGAGAGGAGAGTCAAAGGGGAGAGAAGAGTTGTAGAGACAAGGGAGAAGGGGAGAGACAAGGGTGGGGAAAGACAAGCAGGAGGGGAGAGACAAGGTAGGAGAGAGACAAGGGTGGCACAGACAAGCGGGAGAGACAAGAGAGAAGGGGAGAGACAAGGGGGAGGGGAGAGACAAGAGGGGGGAGAGTGGAGAAGGGGAGATACAAGGGTGGGGGGGAGACCAGGGTAGGAGCAGAGATACAGGGAGAGGGGGGAGAGACAGGGGTAAAGGGGGAGATAAGGGTGGGGGAGAGACAAGGGGAAGGGGAGAGACAAGAGGGGAGGGGAGAGACAAGAGGGAGAGTAGAGACATAGGGGAGAGACAAGGGGGAGAGAGAGGAGAAGGGGACTGACAAGGGTGGGAGAGAAAAGGGTGGGGGGAGAGACAAGGGGGAGGGGAGAGACAAGAGGGGAGGGGAGAGACAAGAGGGAGAGAAGAGACAAAGGGGAGAGACAAGGCAGGGGGAGACAAGTATAAAGGGAGAGATAAGGTGAAAGGGGAGAGACAAGGGCAGAGAGGCAAAAGGGAGAGAGTTTGCGACAGAAGGGGAAGAGCCATTAGGGAGAGTTATAGAAGGGAGAAGGCAGAGAGGGAGAAGGGAGAGAGGGGTTGGGTGCTTGGGTGCTGTGCAGAGATAAATGCTGAGAGGGGATTGCTTCTGATAAGGCCTGGGTGGGGATGGATTCTAAGAGGGATTGTTGCTGCATGGGGGTAATGAGTATATATATATATATATATATATATATATATTGGAAAAGGGTCTTGGAGGTGGAGCTGCAATGGGTAAGGGAAGGTAAATAATGATCGCACGTGGGGGTGGGTGGGGGGGACAGCCCTGGGCAACACTGATTGGCACCGTTTAATTATGACAATGGAGGCTAGAAAAGATACTATATACATTTTTATAAATACCATTACATTGTATATTTCAACCATAAATAATTAGCATTTATGCTCATAGATTTTGTACCGTGGCAATGGATTAACATCTACAATATCATACGAGGATATTTGATATCCTAGTACAGTCTAGGTTTTTATATTTTTATTATATTAACAGATTATCATTAAAATTGGGGATAACTCCTAATCGTCTATGACAGTCCCAAATAGGATATTAATGTATATTCCAGATTATTTTAATTTCATTGTATTATTAGAGGACTGTTTTAATGCATATACTAATACTATTAATCTAAGTATGTGGATAAAAAAATAAAGCACTTTATGAGCTTATTACAAGGATTTCAGACAGCTTGTGGGGCACACCATAGCCCTCCAGATAGGAAGTCCCTGAAATGGGACATATAGCTGTACTATATGATTCCTGTCTCATGCTCTGATGCAGTTACTGACATCCATAGGACTGCTGTTGTGTACTGTATATAGCTTTCTAGTGCTAAATTGTTGTTGTGGCATAGTAAAGTAAATGGTTACTGTAAAGTGGTAATTCTTAGCCAGTGTATTAAGTCAGCCCAGCTGAGACTAGAATTGTGTGGCTTATTAAGGCATAGCTGTTATTATAATAAGTGTAAATACAATTCCAATTTTAATTTGATTTAGTATCCTAATAGTGTCAAGCACTGGAACGTCAGTAAGACTAACTATATTCATTTTTTTGTGATAAAAAATAAAATACTGATTGTTCATTAGACACAGTTATGTCTGATTATTTACAATTTTTAATGGCCATGTACTCACTTTTACCTAAATAAGAAACAACTTATTTTGGACACATGAATATACTTTTATTAGGCATAAAGCACCAAATCTTCCTTATTAACACTTTGTATTTATTGACCAAAAAATTGCTTTTTGATATTTACCTGAATCAAGCCTTTCCTATTAAAGTTAGAATTTTGATTGGATTTAGCTGTTTTTTCCTTCCCCCCCCCCCCCCTTTTTTTCAAGAGTTGAAAGTTTATACAGATCATAAATACAGTATGTACCGGTTAAAAACAATATATGAATATCCATGTATTTGAAATCAAGTCTACAAGCTATATAGAGCTATTGATATTAGCTACAGACAATAATTACTTTTTAATGTACAACAGCTAAACTCTAAACTAACTGAAATCCTGAATCCTTTATTTAAGATATGTGTTTGTTGTACTAAAAGATAGATCTGTATGTGTAGATCAGAATTAGGGACTTTTCTTACTCGCCATACTAAATGGAAGGCTAAATGTAATAAATACTTTAACTAATTGATTATAAGTGATGTATAATTTAAATAAGAATATACATGTAATCATTCCGGATAATAAATCATACAAAATGACATGTAAACTATATAAAGCTTCCAATAAAGTTTGGATGAATTTGAATAAATGAAAAACAACTGAAAATAATTTTATTTACATAATTTAATTGTTTTCATGCAAAGGTTAAACATTTTAGCTTTTTTATGTAGAATTCAATAATACATCAATCCTCTGAAAAGATACTTAAGTCACGTATAAAAGTTACATTGTAATTGATGTTGAAAAAATACTTTTAGTCCATCAAGTTCAACCTTTTTAGATCTCCTTTGATCATTGTAATATGTGCATTAATTGTCAATTGATCCAAAGGAAAACAGAAAAAAAAAAAAAAAACACAACTATTGCCATATGTCTTATAAGGGAAACAAATTAAATGTGTTCTTGATCCCAGATACTGGCAATCAGATTTCTCCCTAGATCGAAGCTCATCCTTCTCTAGTTACTCAGGACAACCCTGAATGTCCTTATTACAAAAAATATATTCAAATCCTTTTTAAAGTTCTATATAGAATCCACTGTCACAACCACCTTTGATAGAGAATTCAACAGTAAATTACTTACTTTAAAGAACCTTTTTCTTTTTTTAAGGTTGAATCTTTTTTCTTCTAACCTCAAGTCGATGTTCTTTTGTCAGTTGAAAACCGCTTGGCACAAAAAGTTTACTAAACAAAGCCTGATACTGATCTCGAATATATTTATATAAGGTAATAGCATCCCCTCTTAGATGCCTTTTTTTCTAAAGACTATAAGTTGGTTAGTCTTTCTTCATAGCTGAGTCTGTCTAATATTGTTGCCATCTCTGAAATCGTCTTCTGATGAACTGTACTCCATATTCCAAATGAGGGCATACTAGGGATTTATATAGAATTATATTTGCTTCCCTTGCTTCTATACCCTTCTTAATACATGCAAATATTTTACTTGCCTTTGCAGATGCTGCTTGTTGTTGAGCACTGTTACCTAGGTGGTTCTCCACAAGCACTCCTAGATTATTTTCTATCTCTGATACCCAAAGATTTGTTCCATTAAGATCATAAATTGCACAGTTATTTTTCCTAACTTTACATTTATTTGTATTAAATCTCATCTCCCATTTAGTTGCCCATTTCTCTAATTTATGTAAATGCCTTTAGATAGAATTTACATATTTTTATGATTTAATTATCTTGCACTAGTGTAAGAAGCAGAACTGGAAAGTATTATCACCATTTTCGCTGATAAGTTAACAATAAAAATGTTAAAACGGACAGGACCTAATACTGAACTCAGAGGATTCCGACTTACCACATTAGTTCAATCTAAGTATGTAAATTTACAACAATCCTTTGCTTCCAGTCTTTTAGCCAGCTCTCAATCCGTGAGCAGATATTTACTGCAATTCCTGTATTCCTTAATTTGCACAATAATCTCCCATGTGGCATTGTATTAAAAATATTTGCAAAATTCAAAAAGACTACATCTACCGAGTTGCCTTGATCCAAGTTCCTATGTACATACTCATAGAAACTAATTACATTTGTTTGAAATGACCTATTCCTCATAAAACCATGTGGATTCCTCCTTTTAATCTTCTTCAAATAGCCATATTCTTGTATATTATGTCTTATTAAACCTTTTAAAAGTCTCCCCACTACATAAGTGAGGCTTAACGGCCCATAATTCTTTAGATTTGCTCTTGCTCCCTTCTTAAATATAGGTATAACATCTGATTTTCTCCAGTCATCTGGTAGTGACCTTGTGGTGAGTTAGTCTAAGAAAAAATTATGTAATAGTTTGGCTATTACAGAACCCAGTTGCTTCAGTACACTTGGATGTATTACATTGGGACTTGGTGCTTTATTGACAAAACATTTTTCCAACCTCTTTTTGTCTTCATGAATCAAATATTTGGTGAAGGTAGTGTAGCCCCATTATGTTGCAGTGTCCCAACAATTGGTACCTCCTTTGTGTATACCACAGAAAATAACTTTTCAGCTCATCTGCCTTTTTCTGGTCATTATTTATCAGTCCACCTTTTTCACACTGTAATGTTCCTATAGCTTCCTTCCTGACCTTCTTCAAATTAATTTTTTTTTTTTTTTTAAGTTTAGGGTTAGTTTTACTCTACTTTGCAATTAACTTTTCATTTTCTAATCTAATAGCTCTTTTGCAAACCTTGTACTCACATAAAGCTGCCTTTGTTGTTTTTTTGTTGTATAATTTACATGTCTGCTTTTTACTCCATATCTTAATCTTTAAATCATTGTTAAGCCCTATGTAATGTAATTTACTCTATGTACTTGTATTCCCACATGGTATAAGGTGATAACTATGTATATTTAGTAAGCATTTGAATGTTGACTATTACTTTCAGTATTTATAACTGTCAGTTCTTTGTCCCAGTCTATAGATTATATTGCTGCCCTTAGACTATTACAATTTGCCATTTTAAAATTAAGAGTTTTTATTGGCCTTTTACAACTTTTGTCTTTTTAATTCAATCTCAAACGAGACTGTTCCCCTATTTCAACATTTCATATACCGTCAATATTATTCATGATGACTAAATCCACAATTGCCTTATTAGTAGTAGGGTCTTATATAACCTGGAGTAGATAATGATCTCTGAGTGAACTCAAGAGCCTGCTCATCTGAAATAAACTGCTGGTCTCAATCATTGTTTATTACAGGATAGTTAAAATCTCCCATTATTAGAACTTGATAAAAATTAGATGCATTTCAAATCTGTAGCAAAAATTGCAATTCCATACATTCAATTATATTTGGGATTTTTATAGCATATTTCTACCAATATTCTTTTAGGGTTTGTTCCTCCACTATTTAACTGAACCCACAAAGATTCAAAATTATTGCTAGCTCCACCATAAAAATCTTCTCTGACTATAGGCTTTAAATCAGGATTAATATACAGACAAATCCTTCCCTTCGGGTTTCACTTCTTTGAGAAAGGCGCTTTGCCAAAACGCATCAAAGAAGAATAAGCAGAGTCCATGTGGGCTCCCCGCTCAATTAAAATGTTTTAGATTCTTCAGCAGTTATATTCTGTTTCATGCAATTATTCCTTGCATACTAAGGGCCTCATTAAAATGATGGCCGCAAAATGACTGCAAAGCTGAGATTCGATGCAAGAGTACTACGGCCCCTCGTAGACCCTACTTCTACTTGGCTATTTAAATGAAAGGGGTCGCAGCACTCCCCTTCCTATGGCCGATTGCAAGTCCTGCAATCGGCCGTTAGTTTTGGCGGGCTTGTACCTGATCCGTGTGCAAGCCTGCCAAACTAAAAAGTTAAAAATAAATTCCAGGAAGCACTGTTAAGCACTATAAATGATGGGAGACACATTTAGGGACATGAGGATGGCATGTACTACATTGGCTAGCTGGCACAACGCCGCTAGCCAAAACTGTTATTTGTGGCCGCAGACCGCCGGGCTTGAAGATCGAGTTGCTGCCTTGGAGGGCATCCAAGCCTGCGACTACGGGCTTAAATTACCCCCAAGGAAGTAACCCGTTCTCCAAGCCTGGCAGACTTGTGGCCACAAATTACATTATTGGCTAGCGGCGATGTGCCAGCTAGCCAATGTAGTACATGTCATTCTCATGTCTCCCAATGTGTCCCCTATCAATTACAGCACTGTACAGTGCTACATTGAATATATATTTAGCCCTAAAGATCCTCCACTGCTCCTTAAAGGGACGGCGCACAATAATGGTTACACCAAGCTGCGGGGGTACTGTGAGTACCCCCGCAGCAACTAACATTAAACTTCCATGCTGTGGAGTCCTTATCGGAATCCCCGGAGGGTCCCCACATTAATCCTTGCAGCTGGGGTCCTGATTGGGGCCCCCGTTGCATTAAAAATTAAAATTTCCCACCTCGCAGGGTCCTGAAAAGACCTTAAAAGTTCTTAAAGGATCTGCGATTAATAAAATTATTAACGCCTGCCACGGGGTTAATATAAGTACGCTCCGGCACCTAAAATGAACCCCATCACACATGGGGGTCAATATAGACCCCTATAGGGCACTATTAACCCCTAGGTTAATCCTATACTGTAAGTGTCATGAGGGTCCTCAAGAACCCTCATAACAAAGTCTAAGCACTACACTACACTATAACAATACTGATAGACCCCCATAAGTGATGGGGTTAGATAGGCTTAGATGGGGTTAAATAGGCCTACATGGGGTTAGATGGGGTTACATAGGCTTAGATGCAGTAAAATAGGGCTAGAAGGGGTTACATAGACCCAGTTAGGGTTAGATAGGCCGAGTTAGGGTTATTAGGTCCAGATAGGGTTAGATAGGCCCAGTTAGGGTTAATAGGCCCAGTTAGGGTTATTAGGTCCAGATATGGTTAACTAGGCCCAGTTAGGGTTAGATATACACAGTTAGAGATTAGGTCCAGATAGGGTTAGATAGGCCCAGTTAGGGTTAAATAGGTCTAGAAGGGATTAAATAGGCCCAGTTAGGGTTATTAGATCCAGATAAGGTTACATAGGCCCAGTTAGGGTTAGATAGGCCCAGTTAAGGTTAAATAGGTCTAGAATGGGTTAAATAGGCCCAGTTATGGTTAAATGGGTCTAGAAGGGGTCAAATAGACCCTGTTATGGTTCAACAGGGTTTAGTATGGGTTAATGGGTTATAGTTAGGGGTTAATTGGGTATAGTTAGGGTTAATAGTGTAGTGTAGTGCTTAGACTTTGTCATGAGGGTTCTGAAGGTCCCTTGTGGCACTTATAGGGTTAACCTAGGGGTACTAGTGTCCTATGCAGCAAGGGTTAATGTGTGCACATTGCAGGGGTCCCACTGTAGGGACACAGCAGAGGTCATTATTGGATTACGATCAAGACCCCTGCAGCCAGCGGGGTGCTTAATTGGAGCAGTCGCAAGGGTTTCAAAGCCCTTGCGATGGCTCTAGGGTGGAAGTAAGCTGCGGCTGTTTTTTATTGTTTTTTGTGGGGTTGGCGGAAGGGTGATCGGAGGATTCTAATAGGGTTGTGGGGATTCTTGCGAATCTGTTGTGGCCATGTGGGATCAAAGGCTTACCCTGCAGTAAGCTGCGGCGGCCAAAATAATGCAGGGCGCCATTCGTAACCAGATTAAAGCCGTTGGTCGCAAGGGATTAGAATAGCTAATTACCTTGCGCCCATCCCTTGCAACAACGCAGCTCCTACAGCCATCATTTGAATGAGGCAAAGTTCTATATCTAGGAGGCAGACTACAATAATTAGAGATTGTTTCCACAATTTATTTTAGTTTAGGTTATTTTTGCATCTTACTTTTTATTAATTTTGGTTGTCCTAAGAAACATTTCTTTGAAAGAGGATAAATAAAATTTAAAAAATAACAATCTAATCTAATATATACTGAATTAAGCTATTGAGTGCATATTAATTCTCATTCTGTCTCTCTCCCTAAGTGAAAAAGAAATATCAACAACCTCAAATACATGGATGGTACTACTCTGATGGCTGAGAATGAAGAGGATCTTAAGGATGAAGTGCAAAAGATAGACTGCTGCCCCCCCCCAAGAACCCCCATTCTGATCTTCTACTTCCCACCACCCACAGGTCCCCCATTCTGATCTCCTATCCCCCACCACCCACAAGTCCCCCATTCAGATCTCCTACCACCGCCCCCCTCCCCCAGGTTCCCCATCTGTATAACACTCTTTCTATATCATTGCTTACATATATATGCTATAACTGCACTAATCCACCTTAACACAACAGAGACTGCTGACAGACACCTCCTGCAAGTCACTCTGTGCCAATCACATACACTGCGAGTGACTGCTATGCCTCTCAAAGTTGCTGCTTATAATTCTTTGTGCTCACAGAGACTGCTTGGCAATCTCACTTTGTCACTCAGAGACAGCATGACAGTCACAAACGCTGTGCCACTCACAGGCAACGACTGGCAGTCACTCTGTGGCACTCACAGACACCATCTGAAAATTCAGACCTGCAAAACGGCAACAGCACCATCTGTCGGCCTCTTGCAGTTTTTGCAGCTGGAGCTCAGTGCATAGTTTTAACTCACAAGGTCCCCCATTTTTTCTAAAACTTTAAATAATAATATGAAATAAAAATTAAAATGTTTTCAAGATCTAAATAAAGTAAACTTTCCATTTCCCAGTGACTAAACTTAAAGCCATTTTTCAAATATTTACATATTTATTCTGATTTAAATTATTTTTCTATACCTCACACCTGTAAAAAAAATTATAGCACAATTTCTTAAAAATAAATAAATAACTAGCGACTTGCCCGTCAAAAATGACAGGTCAATAAAATTTTAAGGCGGTGTTTTGGTTGTGTGAGTACCTTGGGCACTCATTGCGAGCCACTCGGTTGGTGTATTTTTTATCAGAGCCACTTTTGCACTCTGTCTGTGGCACTCACAGACACCATCTGCAAATCCAGACCTGCAAAACGGCAACTGCACCATCTGTCGGCCTCTTGCAGTTTTGCAGCTGGAGCTCAGTGCGTAGTTTTAACTCACAAAGTCCCCCATTTTTTCTAAAACTTTAAATAATAATAGGAAATAAAAGTGAAAATGTTTTCAAGATCCAAATAAAGTAAACTTTCCATTTCCCAGTGACTAAACTGAGGGCCATTTTTAAAATATTTACATATTTATTTTGATTTAATTTATTTTTCTATATCTCACACCAGTAAAAAAAATGATAGCACAATTTCTTGAAAATAAATAACTAGCGACTTGCCCGTCAAAAATGATGGGTCAATAAAATTGTAAGGCAGTGTTTTGGATGTGTGAGTACCTTGGGCGCTCATTGCGAGCCACTCGGTTGGTGTATTTTTTATCAGAGCCGCTTTTGCACTCATTGTAAGGTCCGCGCTGATCTCCTTTTGGCGCTCATTGCGAGCCTCCTCTCCCCTGGTGTACTTTGTGTCCTCTGAGCACCGTTGGCGCTCCTTGTGAGTCGCACAGGGAAGGCCTTTGTCGTTTATTGCGATCTTGTGGTGTGTTTTTTTTTCTGTATATGTATTTTTTAATGATGATAAATTAATTATTAAAATGATAAATTAATATCATTGATGTAATTGTAATTAATATATGCAGCAAGCAATGTGCTGAAGAGCTAACAATCTGTTTTGATGTTCCTGCAGCATACAATGTAGATTTGCACTGTTGTTGAGCTGAGGTGTAAGTGTCAGGAATGTGTGAAGTGTGTAGTGTAAATAGGCTGCGTGCGCGAGGGCAAACCGTTTGTTTAGTTGTGTAATTCCGCATTTTGTAAGTTACTGTTGTAAAATGGCGGCAATTGTGTATGTGGTACGCGGTGGGGATGATTTTGCATCCTTGGTAATAGTGTATTTTGTCGCTCATACGGGTTTGTGTAAAAGTCGTATGTGCCTGGCGGTGTTTTGCGGGATTAGGGGTCGTGTAGCCTCGTTTTCGTTTGTTTCGTCGGCCATTTTTTCTCTCGCTTAGGGGATCTTTCGAGTGTGTTTTTTTAATGTTTTTCACTATCCGCGGTTCGGCTGTTAAGTTCGTATTTTTGCGACCTCGTAATTTTGCATTTTTTACCTCGTCCGTCCTTGTCAAAATTCGTACCTACCTGGCTGTTATTTGAAAGTTTTGGGTCGTGTAGCCTTCATTTTTTTCGTCCGCCATGTTTTTTCTCGCTTAGCCGATTTTCAAGTTCCAAAACTCCTTTAATTCGACTTTAATTGGGGGGCAACTTCACTGGCAGATGTTGAGGCTGTCCCCCTATGCTGTGTGTGTGTTTATTTACTGTTCTTTTTTATTTTGAAGTTTTTTTGTTGTTTGTTGATGTCCTTGTTACGGCCGTGAACTTCGTATTTTTGCAAGGTCATCATTTTGTTTTCAAAGTCCGCGGATCGTATTTTTTTGTGTAAGTACATAATTAGTCATTGCACGTCATTGTTTTTTTTCTAAGTCCTGCGTCGTAGTTGTTTTTTTCAAAGTCTTGCTTCTCTGGGTTGTTTTTAACCACGAGTGAGGTGCCGTATAGCCTCCACCTCGGCAAATGCGGGTCCTTCGGCTCATTGCAGCCGACGTTGGAGCCTCCACCTTCCGCAAATGCAAACCATGAACTCATAAGTTGTATTTCAGCGGGCATGATCATGTGATCTGGCAATAATTAAGCAAGCCCGTAAGTTAAATTTTAGACAGCGCCAATAGTAAATGGAGGTTACAACTAACCTGCAATTGTAGGCTAAGCATTAATACACGCAAATACGTAATGTTTGCCGATGTTATTGCACTCAAGCAATCTTCAAATACATTGAATCTGTTTAAGTCCATGTGGGTGGCCTGATATGTATTAACCCCTTGATTTCAGGGATCAATATAACAAAGAAATAAATGTTAAAAAAAAAAAAAAATTATGGTAGATTTGCGAGCTTGAGACTGTTGTGCAATTAATTCAAATGCCTGTCATTGCTTTCCCAGTATTATAAAGTGCAGTGGTGTGTGTATTTGCTGCTGCAGTTCTACCACTTGCAAGTCCTATCTAATACTTTAACTATAATTTTTTGATACATTTGATATTTACAGGTTTGACGGCAAGTGCGGGCTTGTTGAATTTTTTTAATTGAATATCGATTTTGTATGTTAAGCACTGGTAACATTTGCCGGCTTGAAAAATCAAGGGAGGAGATAAGACAGAGTTATGTTTTTGACAACCCGCAGTGCTTTTGAGCCTGTAACTCACAATTGGAATGCGAGAAGCAAAATTTAGCCAATTGAATATCCGTTACATTTACGGGCTACAATATGGGTTCAAGTAATTGCTGTTTGGGCCATTGAATGAGGCTCACTGCCTGTGCAAAAGATTGGAATGGGGCCATATGTCAATTATTTACAGGTGAATTTATATGGAATTAAAATGTAAAAACAATGTAAAACCTCTTAATCTTTCTAAACCAAACTCCTACTTTCTTTCTTTCTAAAAAGAAAACCTACCTTGGCAATACTGGGGTCTTAACACATCAACTTTAAATTAAAACAATCATTTAAACATTTAACATTTTTACTAGAAACTTAAATAAACATTTACAAGCTGAATTTTTCCATGCTGTTTTTTTTACATCTAACTTCTCTTTGGAGGAAGAAAAAAGCTACACATCTTTAGTTAAAAGGTAAGATTTAAAATAGATATTTTGACAGGTATCCTTCCAGGGAAAACATAGAAAAGAACTACATCAATTTAACCTGTTTCTTCTTTTCCTAATTTCCCTTAAGGCCCATTAGCTGAAGCAGTGGTACTTATTCTGTTTCTTTTCTAGGTACAATTTCACACAGGTTTATTTACAAGACATTGCAAAATAGTTTGCTCAACGGGAACATTGAGTATAGAAGAATAATACTACAGTATGTCATATATTGCCAGATTTTATATTTGAAACCAACTTTGTCCTGGGAGCTATGAGAATATTATACTACAAAGCAAAATAAAACACTATAAACTTACAAGACTTGAGGAAAAAAATAGAAAAGAAGTGCATAAAATGATTTTTGCAGGTGAGATAATGCAAACATATAAACATTTCAGAATTAATTTAATATATTGAAAATGACTGTTTGAATGTTTTTATAGGGATATAGTTATTTAAACAACAGTTTGGTTTTTAAGACAGCATCGGAACTAATTACAAATAATAATGTGTTCTGGTGATATTTTGACAGTATTTTCTGACAGGCAAATGATACATTATTATTTATGGTTAATGATCAGGTTAACGTTTATGCTTTAATTTAGTAGCATCATTTTGTTTACTGACATTTGTGTAGAGATTTTGTAGTGATTGCATTAATACATTTAGGCAATAAGCTAAAGTGACCCAAAATTCTAGGTTTGTTAACATTGAAAACACTATTTTAAAACAAGTACTTTCGACTATTATTCCGGCAAGTTACGATAATTTAACAGACAAAAACTGGCTATTTTACTCTATGAATCAGCCTCACTGGTCCACCAGCCAACGTCTGCAAAATTCCTATTTCAGATAAGAGACATTAGTCCCTGGGAAATTTGTGGCCACATTTTTTTCAAATGGGGTAGATTTACTATGCTTGATAATTTTTAGTACATTGTTTCTTTACAGCAATCCCCTTCATTCGTTTCACTAAAATTAATTGTCATATTATTCCAATGAAGTCTGCAATCCACATATTCAGCCTTATTAAATTGCCATTCGACCAATTGAAAAATCTATATAAGCACATAGCATATTATTTTTACAGAATTTTTAGTTCATGAACTTCTATCCAAAAGCAAGGACTTCACTAACTAAAAACTTCTGTAAAAAATATATGTGCTTATATGGAGCTCTTTTTAATTGGCTGAATCACAATTTAATAAGGTTGATTATCTGCCTAATTTTCTCACTTTGCTGCTTAAGTGATTAAATTTGCCCAAATATATCAGTCATCAATAAAGAGTAATTGTTAATGGTCATGGCAGAACCATAATGCGGTAGAACTGTATGTTTACCACAATCTGTCAATAAAATTTTCTGAATATGTTTATCATGCTATTATATTGCACATTTGCTTTTATTCAAAGTTTTAATACACTTTGAATCATTTTATGTCAGTAATTAACATTCTGGGTCATTATGCAACTTTTTGATTCCTCTAAACATAATGTTTAGTTCAAAAATGTCCACATTCGTATTGTCTGTCTATAAAACATTGTACTAGTAGTGCTTTCAAATATCCAGCTGGTATTTGGTAAATGTGAGTCTGGTGGCCACATTTTCTTTAGAAAACAAGGATTTTGTTTGTGCTATCTTCCTGTGCACACAACTCTTTTTTCTGTGTTTTTTTATTATGGACACATACATTAGCCTGTTTCCAGTCCTTAGCTTTTACCCTTAGGTAATGTTGTCACTTTCTTTAGCATTATAGTTGGACCAGCATCTATTTGTACACTATCATGTGGATCGATGGAGGCCATTGTCATTATAACCCATAAAACACTTCTTCTGAAGTCATCCAGTCGTGCATATTTAACTTTGCCAATAGCAGACTCTTGGAGGTCTATTGGTAATTTTACTTTAGGAGGAAAAGCTAGCACTTTCATTTCATCTCATAACTGGAACTTCTAACTCCAAATACCCCATTTAATGCAGGTTATTGTCATTGAGGTTCACATACTTTTTCTAGCACAGGAAGTGAAAATTTAACATTATGATCGGTATCACATCATATATAATAGTTGTCAAACTGCAAGTCGTCGTCATATTTTACTACCTCGCAAAGTGCGGGACGCATTTGCGTTGGTGGAGGCTCCCACGTCACCTCACGCGTGGTAAAAAAAACAAAACAAAAAGTGGGACTTTGAAAAAAAAAATATACGATCCGTGGGACTTAGAAAAAAAACAATAACACGGAATGAGGAAATACAGACAAAAAAAATTACGACCAGCGGGACTTAAAAAAAAAAAAATATGAGGTCACAAAAATACAAAGTTAATGGACGAAACGCGTATGTCAAAAAACACCCAAAACACAGAAAAATAACAATAAAACATTAAAAAAAATCACACACAGCACGGGGGGACAGTCAGGACGTCTTGGGGTGAGGTTGCACGAAAATTTAAGTTGCATTTAAGAAGTTTCGGCACTTGAAAATCAACTAAGCAACAAAAAAAAATGGCGGCCCGAAAAAAATGAAAACGAGGCTAAAGGAGACAGAGCTACGAAAATAACCGCCAGGCACGTACGAGTTATCCAGGAACATAGCAGATACAAAATATACCATTACAATGGAAGGAAAATGCTCACAAGCCAAGTAACACATGGAAAAAAGATGCCATTTTACAAAGCTAACTTACAACTCATAACATTAGGATTCTAAAATGCTGCTTTACCCGCCTAAACACATGGTTTGCCCTCGCGCACGCAGCCTATTTACACTGCACATTTGCCACATTGCTGACACTTTCTCCTCAGATGCTCAACATTCCATCTGTACATTTTCACATGCAGGAAAATCCAAATAGATTGTTAGCTCTTCAGGATATTGATTGCTGCATATCCCATATAATAGTTGTCAAACTATGAAACGTTGTCAAGCTTTGCGAGCTCGCGAAGTTAGCTCGCAAGAACTGCGTCCCGCGCTTTGGGAGGGATGCAGTTTGGGCCGCAAAAGTGGACCCTCGCAAGGCGGATGGTTGAGGCTCCAACGTCGGATGCAATGTGCAAATACTAGCCGCAGGACTTAGAAAAAAATTACGAACTCGCAAAAATATAACCTTAACGGCCGAACCACGCTCAGTGAAAACCATTTAAAAAACACTAAATACATGAAAAAATGAAATAAAAACCTTACCTACAGCAAGGGGGGACACCCAGGACATCTGGAAGTGAGGTTACACCTCAATTTAAGTCCAATTTACCAATTTTAGACACTCCCCAAAAATCCCCTAAGCGAGAGAAAAAATGTCCGCCAAAGAAAACGAGGCTACACGACCCCTAAGGCCTCAAAACACTGCCAAACACATACGACTTTTACAAAAACCCATACGAGTTACAACATACACTTTTCGCAAGGATGCTAAATCATCCACACCTGCGTACCACATACACAATCGCCGCCATTTTCCAACACTAATTTACAGAATGCGGAAGTACATAGCTACACAAACAGTTTCCCCTTGCGCACACAGCCTATTTACACTACACACTGCACACATTGCTGACACTTAAACCTCAGCTCACCAACACTGCATATCTACATTGTATACTGCAGAAACATCAAAACAGATTGTCATCTCTTCAGCACATTGCTTGCTGCATTTATTAATTACAAATAGATAAAGTATATTAATTTTTCATTTTATTAATTAATTAATTATCAAGAAAACATACATATACACAAGAAAAAAAAAACACCACAGTATCGCAATAAACCACAAAGCCCTTCACCCCACGCCTCACAAGGAGCATGAACGGTGCTCATAGGACACAAGCAACACCGGGGGAAGGACTTGAAATAAGCGCAAAAAGGAGATCAGCGCAGACTTTAAAATAACAGCAAAAGCGCCTCTGATAACAAAAAATACACCAACCGAAAGGCTCTCAATGAGCGCCAAAGGTGCTCATTGCAAATCACGTGATGAGCGCCAAAGGAGCTCAGCGCGAGGCTTGCAATGAGTGCCGAAGGATCTCAGACGACCAAAACACTTACTGTCTGTGCCAAACAGCATTACCTGCCTTACAATTTTATTGCCCCGTCATTTTTGACGGGCAATTTGCTAGTTATATATAAATAGGTAAAGTATATTAATTTATTAATTCATATTACTTTATTAATTCACTGTTCACTTTCAAACCCTACAAAGATTTTTTAATATATGGTTATCTCTGCAGAAAGAAGCTGCAGACTGTTTTTAACCAACTCTATATTAACCATACAAATATTTTAAAAATAGTATTTTTTTCATATTCTTGTAATTGTAAGTATCTAAAACAAGGCTATGCAGTTATTTTGAATATCTAACTCTGATGTTAATATGTATTTTGTTTTCAATCATTCAACAAATATATCAACTATAGTTCCTAATGATATTTGTGCATGAAATACTGTGGTTGAGATTAATGGATAGTTTAGTTTCAAGTTTGCCTTCTTTGTTTCTTTTGGTTATATTTGTTGTTGCTGTTTCCAGGACAATGTCACAAACTTCTATCCAAACTTTTTCAGACATTCTATCTATGATGTCTAGCCCCTTAAATATTTTCTTTACCTCCACTGCATATTCACAGGGGGTATTATTTATTTAGTTTCTGCTTGTCCTGAGCCGCAGTCAGCTTCATGTCTTGTTTATGCTGATTGCATAGAGCTCATACATCTTTGGCAAAAAAAGTATTTAGTGAATCTGATTCATTTATTGTCCTTTTGGTGATGTCCATGTGTAGAGCCACCTCTGAGGCTATTGGAAGAGGGTGTTTACTATGATTGGGGTAACGTTTGTTGAGAGGAAATACTGGGTGACACCCTGGCTCATAGGAGGTAGCGGTGAATACAAGAGTGGTAAAAAAAAAACATGAATTCAATTTTAGTAAAATATAACCCCTTCCCTGCCTAGTTACTGTACAGTAAAAACTTTCGGTAAGGGGATTAGCTAGTACTGATAAAGGTTAAGTTTACACACTAGCCATGTAACATCACTTTAGGTAAAATCTCCTGTAGCAGCAGAACCTTAAGAGATCACGTAAGATGTTCAGTAGCTCATACAGGGGCCATGTAATAGCACTTTAAGCACTTTAGGTGAAATCTCCCATATAAGCAGGAGCCATATTATACGAATAAGAATAAGATTGCTGCATGTATAATTTATTAATTTTCTTCACTTTTTGGAGTTCTTATTGTCATTTAATCTCTATATTATTTACTAAAAATATAACACAATATTTGTATGGATTTTATACATTTTAAAACTCTTTTTCATTTGAACTTTGCCCTCTGTCTCTATTTTCTTCACAATGTACTCTGTCTTTTTTCAATGTGTTTAAAAGTGTAAAACCCATTTGAAACCTACATTACCCTTTAGATTTCAAATACTTCATGCAATGTTTATAACAAATAGAAAAGCATAATACGTTTTACTATCTATTGTGTGTTTTGCAGCAAAAGTAATTTATTGATGTGGGAGATGCTTTATGTATTGTGACAAACTAAGAAAGCTTTAGGGTTCCCATCAGCTATGGAACTCATTTCAAATTTCAGTTATGTGAACAGGATTTGAAATGCATTCTGCATTATTGCTAATGCCTCCGATAATTAGAAACATTTTAACAGCTCTGAAAAATAGAACATATGAATTATGTAAAATGACAAAATCATTCTGACAGCAAATACTTTCAAAAAGTAAATATAAACATAAAAAGCAACCAGGTTTCTTCCAGCACAATTGTGTAAATGAAATAAGTAACATGGTTTTGCTCAAATATTTGTTTTTCAAATCATCTTTTTTAGTATACTGTAGATAGTTCTTTGAAAAAAGAGAATTTGCTCTGCTGCACTGGAAAGTTATTTTATCCAGTTAACATTCAGGGCAAGATTACTTTAGCAGCTCTAAGGTACAGACGAGAGCGCTCTAACTGTATTTGCAGAATCCCAGTTTTCTTGTTTTTTACTAAGCCATGTTCTTCATTACTTCTTTGTTACACTTCCCTTTATTCTTAATTTTATATGGATTGTGGGCAAGGCCATCTTCAGGGGAATACCAGGGGTACTGTTGTTTCAGCCCCTTAATGCAGAGGGACATTGTTTCTTGCACATGTTCATAACCAATTTCAATATGAGTAGTAAGATTTACGACAAATTGGTTATATAGTTAACCTGACCTCTCCCTCTTCCCTCATAAACTTTCGTAAGGTGACACAGCCCACAAGATTAGTATGAAAACAGATGCTCATAAAAAAATTCAAGTCTTTGAGGGTAAATTTAATAATATTTCATAGTTAAACATTTTGGGGCTGTCATGGCTATGAACTCACTTCCGCATGGATTAATATCTGCTGACTGGGCTTTTTACAGAAGTTTTGGCTATTCTGTGCAATATGTAAAGATTTGATATATCTACTTGGGAGAGAAAAGTGTTTAACTGGGGGGACTGGCTGTAACATGTTTACTGGGCCCCAAATTTTTTGTCCGTTTTTTTGACCGTCCTAAGTATGGACATATTTGAGATGTTTTTAGATATGGTCCCTTTACAATATTTATAAATAATTTCTCTGTGTTTGATTTGGCTGTTAACCTGTTTTCCAATGATTATGATGACATGATCTAAGAATGACTGCTAGCAGAGTGTCCATGATTTTTATTTGAATTGTAATATCACAGCCAAATGGACATTACCAAAACATTTTTGCCATTATCCCCATGATTTTCATTATAACAAGAGTTTAGAGGCAATCTTCACTTGTAGTTTCATCAGCAGAATGTACTGAAAGCTCAATGGAACTAATATTGGGTTATATTCTATTAGAAGCTTGCAAATAACTCTAGCCCTTAATTTTGGCTGTGATTTTTTTCTCTAAATGTTTAGATGTATTCTATTGACGCAATATTTATTCCCTTAAGTCTAAACACGTAACCCTTTAAAAAGCTTTTTGGGGATGTGATTATATGATGCTTGCATTGTTAAACCAATCCCACAATTTAAGTGTGCGACACAGCCAAAGGAGCAAATGGAAAATTAAGCTGACAAATCACTTTCATTAGTGGGAACAACACAAGTAATCATTCAATAGAGAGTCTATCTATGGGTGTGCCCACTGCAACATATGCAGATACAGAATCTGTGGGTATGTGCAATGTACTAGCCTTTCAGCGAACACTGGTTGGTTAGTATGACACACTGCCCAGCAAATTCTGAAGAATATGTGTATACAGACCGCAGCAGTAATCAAGATATAGTTATGAGCCAATAACAACCAAGCTCATCCAAAGTATTGATCATATCTAGCAAATGAAAGCTCCACATAGTAGTAATTAAGACAACAAGCAGAAGGAACACACAACAATCAAAGGATCATTCAATATGAATAACACATATACCATTATTCTCTCATTTTCAGCTGGCAGGAGATCTGGGTCCTCTAGTGAGCCAAAGGCGAGTGTGTTACCTCCATCTGAGCCTCATGTTCAGGACCATGCCCCTGCCCAACAGGAACAGTCACAGAAGGAGGAGGCAAGGAGAGGAATCAGAGGTCCCGGGGTATGAGGAGGAGAACTCCCGCTTTATGTGGTCAGTGGGGACACCTGCTGGCCATTCTACCACACCTGTGGCATTTGACCCCACTGCCCCCCTCCTCCAACAAATTTAGATGCCACCTGGGCCCTCCTACTGGACCAACCAAATGTCCTTTCCCCTACCACTTCGTCCTCCTCCCACCAGCAGCACAACCTGGCTCCCACCCCCACGGGCCCACCACCACCACCACAGATATCAACCAGGCCCCAGCCCCTTCCCTCTGGGCCACCACCACAGCAGCCTCCTCACACAGCAATGATCCGCCTCAGCAGATCTCTATCTAAATGTCCACCATTCAAGGCCGCCATTGGGGAGATGCTGGTCCTGATGCAGGAGCAAGTGGATGCTATGCGGGGGCTCCAGACTAGTGTCTCCTCAAACCAGGTCTAGTTCTAGGTGGACAGCAGCCTCCACAGGATCTATAGGGAAGTGAGGAGGCACAAACTGATGATGGAATCTTACATGGCCAGGCTGCACCGTTCATTGGATAAGTAGAGTGCGCTCATCCAACTGAAAATGTAAGTCACCCAGCGCACTTTGGTTCCAAGAACTGCCTCCTGCACCCCAGAGGCCTCTCCCATACACCCGCTGCCTGGCCACTCTTCACCACCCTCGATGCATCCGCCACCTGCAGTGCTGCTGCCTCCTGGTGGGATGCCTCCCCCTGCAACTCCCCTCATCTAGGGAGAAGGCAAATCGGGCATGTAGGGTTGGTGCCCTGTGGCTAGCGGGAGGAGGATATAGGAGCTGCACTTGGTTTTAGACCTTCTCAACAGCACTCCTCAGTGACAATATATTGGTCCAAATGTTAACATAATCTAGCCTGAATAGAGGATCTGTTTTAGATTCTTATCCTCCTCTTCCTTGTTTAGGTTTTGACCACCTTTTGTTTCAGATATTTTTTTTTAACACATTGCATGTGTGTAACTGAATTGGATTACATAGTCCAGAGGTTTATGAATTGTTTAATTGAGCAGATGCAGACCAGATGTAAGTGCTATGTGCATTACTGGGTACTTCTATTAAATTTAGTGATGTATGATGAGATTTGTATTCATCAGATTATGATTATTGTGGTTTAGTGACCACATGTGGCCCTAGTAGATGATATGCATCATTATTATTACACAATATTACCTTTAACCCCTTAGGTTTTTCCTTTTTCCCAGACAGCCTCTTGTCCTTCCAGGATCCACCCACACCACACCCATGATATTAATACACAGTGGGATACATTTATGACTGTACTCTGTGTATATAATAAAGTTTTGTTATACCTTTATCATTGTTTCCATGTGTTTGTAATGGTTAATGTTTATGGATATCAACATACATAACATCTATGTAACAATCATATATTTGTATGTATATCATCTTTCAGTACACCTATCCCTTCATGCATTTGAATACTATAATCATGTGTTTGCATGTCACCAATCTTAAGTTAATTGGGATGTGATGTTGTCATGGCCGAGTGTTTACACTTTCTATGTTAACACTGAAGTTTATTTCATTATTTTTAACATCATTTCACATACTGGTGCACTTTACATCTAAAATCTGCACGAAGCATGCCATCCTTCTGAAAAAATTATACCTATTTACTATCCGATACATTCTTATGTGAACATTCCAGTCTATTACAGAGACATGGGAATTTGCAAATGATGACATGTATTAATATTTCCAAAACGCGTTCAAGCACTATTTTATATGTTGTTGAAAAACATTATTGGTGATGTTTATGAGTTAATACTTTGCAGCACTGTTCAGAGTCGCCGTTCCCCTGAAGAGTTGTTAACCAAATGACAGGTATTATTAATAATTAATTAATACAAGAAAACTTGATATAATTTCTCATAAGTATTATTTTAATACATCTTGCCACATGACCAACAGCAATGGCATGGGAATTTACAGGATGGGTGTACCCAAGATTGCCCTGGATGGAGATCCACATCCTCCTAGTGTGTTTGTGGGCCTTCCTGAACATCTTTACCACATTCTTGTAATCCCCCTTGTCATGATATGTCCCTGAATCCCCATGTCCCTTTGCCTCTAACAGCGTGTTCCTTACATGCTCCCTGGGACAACTCAGTGCCTGGCCTGTGCTATGTAGCGATTTATCCATGTAGCCTGCATCAATGTTACCCCCTCCTCTCTTGAATGCCAGAGGCTGCCCATGCTTACATTTCTCACACACCATTTTCTAAGTGCTAAGGTTCTGGTGTAGATAATATACCTTCTCGTAGATGTGGGTTTAAGATCTGTGTCAATAGTGTGCTGTGGTGATGATCAATAGTGTATTATTTGGGGTGTGTCTATTCCTTTAATTGTCAGTGCATTAGAACACTTGTTGTGGTCCCTGTGTGCTTCCAGATTGGTATTAACCTCTTGCATACTGTGGTAATTGATATATGTAATGTGGAGGGAATATATTTCCAATAGTTTTTGTTCCAATATAGATATGATGACTCAAATATGTTAATAAATATATATATTTTTAAAGTCCACATTCGAGCATCTGTGAGTGTTACTTATAATTTCTAAGGCAGTTACATGTTTTTTTTTCTTGCCATTTTGTCATGTACTGTGTCTTTAATTGCTGCAACAATTTTAATATTATCATATACATGACCAGTCCAAAATATTATAAAAAATGTTTTTTTGACATATTTGTTCTCTGGATAGGCTTTGTCATGCTTTTAAAGTACACTATTGTGTGTTTAATTGCTGCTACAGCTATAATATTTTTTAAAAAGCCTTGTGAGTCCTATCTAGCAATCTTAACATTTTGTGGTTGTGGGCAGGGAACTTGTAATTGGAATGCGAGCAGATAATAGAATCTGTGGCAATTCTAAGAATGGTTTTACGCGTGTATAAATTTACGATTTGGAACAATGCATTAGGGACCATTGTCCACACATTATTATTTGCATGCAGTGTTCAACATTCCAGGGTATCATAATCAATACAACACATTGAACCCTATTTCAAATGCTTATTCATATACTGGAAAGGTATCTTTTATTTTGTATGTTGTTTTTGGGGTTTACATGTTGATTTTAGGAATATGTGCATCTATAGGTACAGTATGTGTAGCTCTATATGCCTAGGTTCATGACAAAAAAATATATTTTATTTTTCTCCTACTAGAAAAGGAAAAAGTACAAAGATAACATTGTGCAGAATTATTATAAATAGTGTGGAAAGATCCACGCTCACAAGACTAAACACAAGAAGCATATGTAGTATTGAGCAGGTGTGCAATGTGAAGCTAAGCCAAGCCTAACCCCTTCACTCCATGATCTAGTAATTTTCTGGGCTACAAAATCATACCATGAATGTGGCACAGCACAGACAAGAGCAGAAAGTTAAAAGGGGGAACATGGGATATGTAAAAGAGGGGCCAAACTGGGGGCAAATACAAAGAGAAAGGTACCACAACTTCTATTATGAGTTGATTTATATTGTTTTCTTTTTCACTGTATTTGCTTTTATTACTGTCTCTTTCTTTTCTTTTTATTATGTTGTCTCCCAATTTTCCAAATTCTCTAATGCTCTCCCTTCTTCTATGTAGTGCATGTCATTATCAATGCTTTCTCATTCTCTTGCACCTTTATTCTTTATGTCTTCTAGTCCTCAATCCCCGTTTTACTAATTTTATTTGTGGTTTGTTCTTCTATCCTGCACATGTTAATTTGCCAATGCCTTGTTTCCTCATGTAAAAAAAAAAATAGTGAAATACATACCAAAGAAAATAATACATTACAAGCATTGACTGACCTGGCAAACTCTATAATTGAACTGCTTATAAGTATATACAGCTTTATTTCAAAACTAGTGCTGAGATATATCCTGTATTTTTAATAGAAAGCATAACAAATACAATTCTGCTTATATTTATATTTCTGCTACATTTTTTACACTAAATTGTTCATGGACTGCCATACAAGGCAACGATGAGAGCACATATATAGGTAGTACATTGGAGAAACAGCATTTCCACCACAAATCATACATGCTGCAATATTATACAAAATGAGACTCATATACTGAGTGCACTGTTATATAATAAAAAAAGAGAAAACACAATGAAGCGAGCAGCCAACTAACTGATGATACGTAACAATAGGTTTATATTTATTTGAAACTTGAAATGTAACTTCATTGTACACCTGCTATACATTATTTATTTGGAATCTAGTCAGTTTGAACAATAAACCATGTTACCATGAGAGGAGTAATATGTCTGCCTGATCTTAATTTTGTGATGAAGCTCATAGATAAATACATGTGTAGATTCTTAAATTTCATCAGTGCTGCATGCCAATCCCTACACAATAACTTGTTGTAAGAGGACAAATACATCACCTACCTATATTTTATCCAGTGCTATTCTTAAGGAATGTCCCTTGCACAAGACTTGTATTTATAAATTAGGCTCAAAGGTTAAAGTATCTGCAATACAGGATAGGATAAGATAGACAAAATAGGCAAATAGTGGACTGAACTGAATTAAGTGCAGTTTATTTTCTTCTTCAGGTTACTGCCACTCTGTCTTATCTACACATTTGAACGTCAACAAGTTATTATATGCTTAAATGTGCTGGTAGTTATTTTCTAAATGCATTTCAATTAAAATCAAATGTACAGTATGAAGAATTCTGAAGTATTAAAAAACTATTTCAGTGATGAGTTCAGCCATTAAGAAAACATAATTTTCATATTGCTAAACACATCTCAGTCTTGTTCCAAATAACAGATACAGGTGCTTATGTGTGAATTGATGCACCAATAGATTGCCAGTAGTAAACAGAATTACAAAACAGACCTCAGTTATCTAAATGTATGTTTAAAAATATATTATATTTTTTTGCATGCTCTTTTTAAAGAACTTGATTTGAAAATGGGCAAAATATTTTTTGTGTGAAAAAATAAATAAAACATGGAGCATTTATTTTTAATAATTATAGGTCTAGCTCGCAAATTACCCGTAGGTCTAGCTCACAAATTAAGTCTGACCCGCAACTCAAAAAAATATCAACTTTCTGTCAATAATTATAAATTATTTTCTTAAGATGACATTTGCTTATTTCCAAGCATGCCATATTAAGTCCACGTAATGTCTGCGTGGTCGAAATTTGTCCTACTTACATTGCTATTAAATTAGAAAGGGTTGCGAGCTACGAGCGAGAGAGGCTATTTCATAAACCAGTTCACTGTCATCGGGGTTGCGTGCTCAAATGCAAACAATTAAGCAATTATGTAGTTGCGGGTTCAGATGGAGCCAATGGAAAAAGAGATCATTAGCGTTACGTCTCTGACAAAGGGGAGGGTAGATTTCAAAGTCCTGTGTGTTTCAATTACAGTTTGCAATCGGATCCACATGCCAGATATAATGCAATATTAATAAAGCAGTACATATGATATCATATTACATGCGAGTTACAGTATATGTCTTAAAACATTGATTGCAGGGATCGATATAACACAAAATATGAACATGAAATAAAGTACTTTTCGGGACCGATTTGCCGGCTTGAGAATGTTGTGCTATTAATTCTAAGACCTAACATCACTTTCCCTTATAATAAATGTGCAGTAGTGTGTTTTTATTTGCCTACAAAGTGCTACTCCATTTGCTTGTTATGTTCTTGCTTGCGAGTGACCACGTTGCAATTTATTAGCTGAATTGAACAAGTAGCAGTTACCAACATGACAGATCAAAGGATTTATGTGCGCGAAGTCCAGCGTTGCTCGGCACGTAGCTATTTTCCGGCCGTCCTGTGTTTTAACACGCAAGTTCGCTGTGAGCAACATTACGGGGCTAATTTAATAGCTGTAACACGTAAAATTGGAGTTACGGGCTACGTTCTACAACGTAGCCCTAATTTAATGAGGCTGATGATTAGTCATATTGGTGGAACCTTCGACTCAAATAAGATATATGTTCATTTCCTATTTAACAGAATTGCAACTCACAATTTCCTTCCTAGGTTCCAAGCCCACAAGGAGTGCTCTAGAGGTCCTATGCGAAAATCCTCAGATACAAGCCCAGACTACTAAAATTACGTTTTTCTCTGTAATGCCTTTAGGTTCATATCTGAGGCAACTGTTAATGATGTAAATTTGTTACAAACTTCACAACCGTGTGAAGTTTTTTCCAAAAACCAGAGTGTTTTTTCAGAAAAATGTATTACCCCAAAGAGAAACTAATGAAATTGTATACATTTAATGTTAGTTTGTTTGCTCAAAATGTCTTAAATCCTAACTACCTAATTAATATAAAACACCTCCACAGTGATTGATACAAAATAACATTTCAAAGACACAAGGCATTTTAGCCATCCTCGGATTATAACATTGTCTTTTCCTTCTGATTTATCATCTTGCATGTACATTCATTTTAGAGGCATACCTTGTGTTCTCTGCTAAGATTTCATTTCCTTCCATCTCCGAACTTGATGAAATCTATTTCTTCCTTCCACATTTCACAATGAGCGCTGACAACAAGTATCAGGCAAAATGTTGTTGTCCCAAATGAAATAATTCATTTCTGTCAAAGATTAGACAACACTTTTTTTGCATTGACAGACGATGACTGATATTGTTCTATGCAATCCAAAATTGTACAATCTAGCCACTTTAATATACAGACATTAATGTGTGCTTTTATTAATCAAAATATCTATCTGCAAATCTAAATAATGAGTCCAGAAAGGAAGCAGGTAATTTAGTAAACATATTGTAAACATATTGTTTACCCCTGATTTGATGAAAGTGGAATGATGTAATTGTCATTCTGTCTATGTTTCTTGGCCTCTAGCTGTAATTACATGTCTTATAAAAATAGAAAGAAAAAAGACACTCTAAGTCTACTCTTAGGACCCATTACTTTAAATAGTCTCATGGAGGGATATGTTAAAAACATACATTTTATTAACCATGTTAAAATATACTAATCACGGCGTTTAAAAATATAAAATTACAAAACAGATATACACATTTCCCTGATGTTAACAGTATTATATAACAATATCATTTTAAATATATTTAAAATATTGATTGTCAGTATGCTGGCCCAACACAATCCAAGTAAATAAACCTTGAGCACAAACACCAATGTGTTAATGGACCAACACAATCAAGAAACAATAAGCCTTTGAGCACAGATACCTATCTGGTGTCCTTCACATGCCACATTCGGATACTAATAATAATAAAAGTGCCAAAAGTGCCAATATGAAGAGATTCATGTGAAAAAAAGAATTGTACGTAATTAAGTGTAAAATATGACGGAATAAATCCGATTACAGAATGTGGCAAATGTTGTAAACCAACGAGGGATCAAGCTCAACTAATTTTATGCAGGGCCGCAAATAATTATAGAGTGTCTTTTTTTTTTCTATATTCATATATTGGCTACACTCTCTATTCTTATTTATAGTTTCTACAACTGTTACAGTTTTGTGATTTTAAAACTTCCCATACAAAAAGAGTATTTTTCCTGTTTAATAAAATTACATATCTTAGCAACAATGCCTACCTATAGTAATTTTCTTTCCTTACAGAATACTATAAAGAATACAGAATACTATAAAACTTATTTTATAGTAAGTAGTGCCAAAATATTTGTGCACTTACTGCAATAACTAGCTGGACTGCAAAATCAAAATTATCAAAATGAGCACATTTTAAATGGATTGGAAAATCATATTCACTAAAACATATCTTTTAAACTATTAACGATTTCCTATATTTACATTATTCATGATTTAGGCTCAATTAATGATAATAATTATATATTATGCTAAGCATGTACTACACCATATAGATATCGACAACAGTTTATACTTTTTAGTGGTTATTTTTATATTAATGACACATATTTCCAATGGAGAAAGATGATTATATAATAAATAATATACTGTAATCATTAAGGAATATACAGTGCCTTGCAAAAGTATTCACCCCCTTGGCTTATTACATGTTTTATTACCGCACAACCTGGAATTAACATGGATTGTTTGAGGATTTGCAGGATTTAATTTACAGAACATACACATAATACTTTGTAGAGCCACCTTTTGTGGCAATCGTAGCTCCAAGTCGCTTCGGATGAGTCTCTATGAGCTTGCCACATCTTACCACTGGAATTTTTGCCCATTTCTCCTTACAAAACTGCTCCAGCTCCTTCAAGTTGGATGGTTTGAGCTTGTGAACAGCAATTTTTTAAGTCTGTCTGACCACAGATTTTCTATTGGATTGAGGTCTGGGCTTTGACTAGGTCATTCCAACACATTTAAATGTTTCCCCTTAAACCACTCAAGTAATGCTTTAGCAGTGTGTTTGTCCTGCTGGAAGGTGAACCTCCATCATAGCCACAAATCACACACAGAGTGGTATTGGTTTTGCTCAGGAATATCCCTGTATTTAGCACCATCCATCTTTCCCTCAACTCTGACCAGTTTCCAAGTCGCGGCTGCTGAAAAACATCCCCACAGCATGATGCTGCCACCAGCATGGTGTTTTCTTTGTTGGCCAAAAAGTTCAATTTTAGTCTCATCAGACCAGAGCACCTTCCTCCATACACATTGGGAGTCTCCCCCAATTGCTTTTTCTCAAACTCAAAATGTGCCATTTTGTTTTTTGCTGAAAGTAATGGCTTTCTTTTGGCCACTCTGCCATAAAGCCCAACTCTATGGAGTGTACGGCTTATTGTTGTCCTATGTACAGATACTCCAGTCTCTGCTGTGGAACTCTGCAGCTCCTCCAGAGTTACCTTAGGTCTCTGTGCTGCCTCTTTGATTAATGCCCTCTTTGCCCGGTCCGTGAGTTTTGGTGGGCGGCCGTCTCTTGGCAGGTTTGCTGTCGTGCCATGTTCTTTCCATTTGTTTATGATACATTTGATGGTGCTCCTGGGAATCATCAAAGATTTGGATATTTTTTTATAACCTAACCCTGACTTGTACTTCTCAACAACATTGTCCCTTACTTTTTTCGAGAGTTCCTTGATCTTCATGGCAGTGTTTGGTTCGGGGTGCCTCTTGCTTAGGTGTTGCAGCCTCTGTGGCCTTTCAAAAAAGGTGTGTATATGCAATGACAGATCATGTGACACTTAGATTGCACACAGGTGGACATCATTTCACCAATTATGTGACTTCCCGAGGAAATTGGTTGCACCAGAGCTTTTTTTGGGCTTCATAACAAAGGGGGTCAATACATACGCACATGCTAATTTTCTGTTTTCTATTTCTAAAAAAAATGTTATGTATATAGTTTTCTCATTTCACTTCACCAACTTAGACTATTGTGTTCTGATCCATCAAATAAAATTCAGATTAACAAAACATTGAACGTAAGGCTGTAATGTAACAAAGTAGGTAAAAAGTCAAGGGGGTGAATACTTTTGTAAGGCACTGTAAATGTAATAGATGCAGCACAGAAGTAATGCTTTCTTGCTTTATGAAACAATGTGTTAGTAAATATGAGAAGCGGTAGGGTCTGGGTTGTATTTCCTGTTAGTCAGAGTAGGGACCTGATAAAC
This sequence comes from Discoglossus pictus, assembly GCA_027410445.1. Taxonomy (NCBI): domain Eukaryota; kingdom Metazoa; phylum Chordata; class Amphibia; order Anura; family Alytidae; genus Discoglossus; species Discoglossus pictus. The sequence continues at coordinate 63,491,856 of CM050167.1, read as the reverse complement.
TATGGCAGCACTTAAAATTGTGACAAAACTCTGCAAAAAGCTTGTGTTATTTACTCAGTAAGCATACATGTCCAGATTTTCCAGCTTCCTAGGAGTGCTTGAATTTGTCAAGTGATTATAGCCCAGTAAAAATAATACAAATCTTCTCTCTAAAAACACACCAAGCATATGTGTCCAAGACGTTGTTTTTTTTTCCAGTACATCATTTTATACAGTTTTTGCCCCAATCAGCAGTGAACCACTCCCTTAGCCAAACACAAGTTTCACACCTTCTGCCCCATTTATTTTTGTATTAGTTTAATGCAATTGTTGCACCCTAAAACCCACCCTACACACAAAATAATGGCTCTAAAATTGGAAACTTGATCCAGAATCCTCTAGGTTCAAATTGCCTGGTGGAAAGGGGCCTTAGGGGTCCAGGGCATTCAACTAAAGCTTGGGTAAAAGCATCACAAAACATAACAAATCAACAAGTGGTAAAGTCTTTCACAAGGTCCTTGCTGAGATTATAATACCCCATTGATGCTACTGGCTATGTGACTAATGTCCATCAGGGTCCAGTGCCCAAACCCAAAAGTCCAAGTGTCCTGCAGTTTGTGCAAAAAACAGCTTAGGTCATGGTGATTATTAGTACAATTGGGGAAAACAAATAGTCTGTGGTGGAAGAAAAGTCCTCTGATCTCAGCATACACTTTGGGCCCTGATGGGCAATTGGTTGTGTGGGTCAGGGGAGTCCCACCCTGCCCCAAAAAGTGAGTGAATCTTTCCGGTTATGAGTGCGCCAGCAGTGCCAGCACAAATTGCATCAAGGAGCTGGAAGATGGCGCTGCAAACATTTTAGACAGTTTGTAAGCACTGCTCAGATCATACACAATTTCCAAGCTTAAAATATGACCCTTACCCTAACCTTTACCCTAGTCCCCTACCCCTAAACCTAATCCTAAAGCTGGCATCAACATTATGCCAGTGACATCTAACAGATGCTCACCACAACTACAGCTGTCTGCGCTGGCGGCTTGCTGGTGCACTCATGAAAGGAAAGGACCAAGAGGGTTTTGAAAATATATATATCCTTTTATTGCATGTTTTTATGTTGTTTTATATTTAATATTTTCTTGAATTAGATTGTAAAATCCTATTAAAAAGGTTTGTACAGAAAACATGTTACAGTATAGATAAGTGTACATTACACTATTTTCTAAATGATAATTTCTTAAATAAACAAAAAAGTTGTCTAGATATTAATATAGGAAGTCACTGTTTTGGTTTAGTTTTTTAAAGAAAATAAACCGAGAAAATTGCTAACTCAATAAAATGTAACCTTCTATGATAAGCATTAGAAACAAAAGAAAAAGAAAAACATGGAGGACCTCAAATTTTGTTATACATTTCTGTTGTTTCCAGGTTCTCATTGTTTCTCAAAATAGAAGAGATTTATTATTTGTTCAACCTTTTTGATGATCTGAGACCAGGATAGGCTTAATTGTTTCCAGTTTTGAGTTGTGGTCTAAAAGTGAACTGTCTGCCATACATATCAATAATTATGCATCCTATTTTTACCCAAACAAATTTTACTGCTGGGCAAGACCATCACACGTGGGTAACTACATTCAAGCAACTTCTGAAACAGGATACATTCTAATAATATGGCACTTTAAGGGCACTAAGAGGGTGAAAATTGGTGTACCAATTTAGATTGTAAGTCTGCGTGCTTTCAATCTTACAATGTGCTCTGGGGAAAGCTCTATGGACACTGCATTCTAAGCTCAGGGCCCTCCATCTGTTGTAATGTATTAATATTATTTGGCCTTGATCACAACATGTATAGCGCTATGGAATATGTTGGTGTGTTACAAATAAGTGATAATCATAATAATACCCTCTATGCTGTGAGTAGAAGCATTGGACAAAATTAGGTTTTAGTCTCAGACCACTCTTAATAGTAAGCCCAAGTATCAGGCTGATAAAAAGTGTTACAAAGCTAAAAGTTGAATTTGAGCTAACTTGAATTAAGCTGATATTTATCTACAGATATTCTATAGTCTGTTAATATACTGAAAAAGTTGGTGATTTTTGAATATACATAAACTATACTCTTGTCAAGAGATCAATGGGATAAATATGGTATGATCCAAGGGAATCTTACATAAGCAATAACGTTTATATATTTGTGAGAAGTTATCGCTTTAAGCTCTGTTTTATAGATTGTTAAAAGTATGGAGCTTAATATCACCCATATTGATAGTACAAGTTTAATGAAGATATATTTACAATGAAAAGAATGAACTAACTTTGAAAGAGGTATATATTTTGAAAAAAAAGTTGACCTATTGATAGTTCTAAACTGCTCCAAATAGAACATACACGCTTGATGCTCATATTATTGATTTGAGATAGAGATAATACAATGTGGTTGCAAGACATCTGCATATAATTTTATGCATTTGTGTGAATGGTACCTACAATTATATATTATACTTTGGAAATTTATGTTGCAATTAAATTAATTTGCTAGATAGTGAATCTGAAGCTGTAAGTTACAATTTTGATAACCGCAGGGATTTTCAGTCTGTAACTCGTAGATTGCTTGCGCTTGCTCCATAAAAGACGCCAATTGAATAGCAAAATAGTTTTGTGGGCTACATTACAGGCTCCAGTAACCAACAATTGCTCAGTAGAAGAGAGGCCCTAATATATCTCACAAGAGAAACAGTCTTTGACCTTAAGAATTTATTTTTTTAATAGTTGTTGTTTGTAGCTGAATTTATTTTCAATCATAATTTTTATCCTATTTTCTTATTTTCAATTTATAATAAAGGTTAAGTATATTGATTCAGTCTGAGTCTTCCTACACAGGGTTGTAATTACTGTACACCAGTGTGGATAATAGCTATACTGGTGTCTGATTTATTTCCTTATGATATTCATGTATAATAGATGTTATCTTAAGTGCTTTATATGAGGAACATAGGGATTAAACAATACTCAATATGGTCCTAAACTCAAGAAAAGTTTGTAGTATGTAGATTTCCCACTTTAGTGAGGGTTCTAAATATGGTTTGGGGAAGAAGGAAAGGGGGAAAGGAAAACATAAATAAATATTTGAAATTGTCAGGAAAAGATACTTCCAAACAAACATTTCAATAAGAAATAGAGCAATTATCTGTTACTACATAACATGCTCAAAAAGACGTAAACTATCTTTTGAGTCAGAAGTCCATAGAAAGAAAACTTAGGTTGGACACCAACTGAGCACAGCTTTATCAGATGCCATACGACCTTAAGCAAACCATTCAGAGACAGAAACATATTGGCAAACTGGATATCAAATAACAACATAACGTGGCAAGCGCAACATCCTCATTAGTATTATTCAAAGTCAAAAAGATACAGAGGCATCAGAGTTGTAATATAAATATATGTAAATCAAGCTTTGTGTTATTTAGTCACTGTGGGAGACGGTAGGGAACCTAATCTGTATATACTCCATTTTTTATGCTACTCCATTTTGTACTAATGTGTGTACATGATTGTAACCCAACCTAAGTTCCTTTTTTTGTGTAACCTCTGAGTCATACCTTACTCAGACTCTATACAACCTAAAGATATCCTTATATGGTAGTTTCTATACATACCCTGTTTCCTGTAAATGATGTTTGTTTTTGTAGTCTGTATCAACCAATGAAAGGATTACATGTATTATGGTGTAATGCTACACACCTACACTTTTATGCTATAAAAGTGTCAACGGGCTGTGGTAACTTGTCTTCCTTGAATGGTAATTTAAACAGGCCTTTGTAGGAGGGCTGAGAATCTTTACTTCCCTCCCACAATTGCTCATGGACAGGATGTGATGTAAATTACATCATCTCAACTAAGGATATATCCAGGCAGGAAACTGGTGCTGCTTCCTGTTTTCTTCCTTGGTGGTGAGGGTGAGGAGGTGATTTCAATGGTCTGACCGTGGGTAAGATCAAGCGTTTGGGGAAGGGAATTACTATATATATATATAGGTAGATAGATTTAAAAGGGGGTGTTGCTCCGTGGGTCTGGGCTGTTGTGTTTATAGTATTGTGTTATCTGCCTTTTAATAAATACCTTTTAATGTAGACGAACCTTGTGTAATATTAATTTGGTGATACACCACATTTGGCGACCACGAATTTTAGACTTCTACAAAGGTTATTTATGAGGTAATATCACATTAATAGATAGTCAGATTTATTTTATTTTTTTTTTGGGGGGGGAAGGAAAAAAAGTACTCTGTCTAATTATCCTCTGCATGGGAAATCAAGTGCTGATTGTGTGTGGGGTCTAGGTTAAGCCTCCATTTTTAATATATATCGTACTAGCTTCTGAGTTGAGTTTTGTTCGTACTAGCTTATTTTGATACATAAAACAAATATATATCATCAGGTTGTTTTTGTGGGTTTATCTGAGTTGAGTTTTTTTTTTGTGCTTTTGACTATCAAAGTACAGGCATAGGCCTGCATTTGAATAAGGCTCCATGTGGCTTCTTTGTTTTTTTTAAATGCTAATTCAAGCCTCCATTTTTAATATATATCGTACTAGCTTCTGAGTTGAGTTTTGTTCGTACTAGCTTATTTTGATACATCAAACAAATATATATCATCAGGTTGTTTTTGTGGGTTTATCTGAGTTGAGTTTTTTTTTGTGCTTTTGACTATCAAAGTACAGGCATAGGCCTGCATTTGAATAAGGCTCCATGTGGCTTCTTTGTTTTTTTTAAATGCTAATTCAAGCCTCCATTTTTAATATATATCGTACTAGCTTCTGAGTTGAGTTTTGTTCGTACTAGCTTATTTTGATACATCAAACAAATATATATCATCAGGTTGTTTTTGTGGGTTTATCTGAGTTGAGTTTTTTTTTTTATGCTTTTGACTATCAAAGTACAGGCATAGGCCTGCATTTGAATAAGGCTCCATGTGGCTTCTTTGTTTTTTTTAAATGCTAATTCAAGCCTCCATTTTTAATATATATCGTACTAGCTTCTGAGTTGAGTTTTGTTCGTACTAGCTTATTTTGATACATCAAACAAATATATATCATCAGGTTGTTTTTGTGGGTTTATCTGAGTTGAGTTTTTTTTTTGTTGTGCTTTTGACTATCAAAGTACAGGCTAGGCCTGCATTTGAATAAGGCTCCATGTGGCTTCTTTGTGTATTTAAATGCTAATTCAAGTCTCCATTTTTAATATATATCGTACTAGCTTCTGAGTTGAGTTTTGTTCGTACTAGCTTATTTTGATACATAAAACAAATATATATCATCAGGTTGTTTTTGTGGGTTTATCTGAGTTGAGTTTTTTTTTTTGTGCTTTTGACTATCAAAGTACAGGCATAGGCCTGCATTTGAATAAGGCTCCATGTGGCTTCTTTGTTTTTTTTTTAAATGCTAATTCAAGCCTCCATTTTTAATATATATCGTACTAGCTTCTGAGTGTTAATACTATTATTTTTGTTTTGTTTTTTTTTTTTTTTTTTTTTTTCTCTTCTTTCTTTTTCTTTCTCTAGTCCTTTATCATAGTACAGGCCTGGAAAAAAATAATAATAAATAAACCATTTTAAATATTATATATATATATATATATATTATTTCAGGCGTGCATTTTAATACACTATAGGCTTCCATACCTTATACAGTTTGGGTGTCTTGCATATCCTCGTTCGGGTTTATCTCCTACCCTGCAGGCCTTGCTATTATATTTTAAGTTAATTAGCAAGTATTACCTTCACCATACTAAGGTAAGTATAATTTGCATTGTGGGTACTAATCTATTTTTCTACATATTACACCTGGCCTACTGAATAGTCATCAACTATTGTTGGCTACTCAGAAGCATGCTACTTTAGTCGCAAATTGATTTGGATTCTTACTTGGGTGAGTAAAAGAGTAGAAATGTCTTTTCAAGGGGCCAAATACTTTCCCACAGAAGTGCGTGAGTACTTTAGGAAACATATTCAAAAACATGATGGTCCATATGAGCTTCCAGAGCCAGCAAACCCAGACAGTGAAAAAGAAAAGAGATTAATGGATGTTCTAACACAAATTGTAAATAACAAAAAGTATAGAACAAAGAAGAGAAAAAGTTTGGTCACACAAGCTGTTGTAGCCACAATAGGAGGCCTAATAGACTTAATTGTAGAATTACGGCAGCATAATTTGGAAACAACAAATAAAATGGAGGAAGCAATGGACAAAAGGGATTGTTTAAAAATTGCAGCTTTGAGAACAACTACAATTGTTGGGGAACTAGAAAGGGAGTTAAGGGAAATAGAAAAGCAGAGGGATGTTTATGGAGTAAAAATAACAGAACTTCAAAACATAATAATGGACTATAAAAATAAAACAAAGTTAGAAGGGATAAAAGGAGTCAGAGACATTGCCAAAATATATCCAGATCTGGATATGTTCGTGGCACAAAATAAAGAACCAGTGCCGAAAATGAACCAAGATAGAAAAGATTTCTTATGTTATTCTGTTCCACAAGTAGATACCATACCACAAGCACCAGTTATTGTTTCAGAATTATTTAATGCAAGGCAAACACCTACAGGATTTTCTATGCAGACTCGACCGATGTCTATGGCAGATAAAGACAATTTCCAGAAATGGTGGGGAAGTATGCCAACTAACAACTTTAATACATTTACACATTGGTTTATGAGGGGAGCAGATAGAGCTAAAAAAGGAGGTCTTAACTTAGAGGAATGGACAGAACTGTTAGAATACGCTATGGGTCCTTTGGCTAGTAGACTATTGGGATTTAATAACAGTGTGTCTGATCAGGCAGGAAGAATTGCTGCAACTAATTTCTATCTACTTAGCATAGAAAAAGAAATAGCAAATATTACCATGAGGCCAATAGATGGTCCTAGAGAGGTAGCTCAAAGGATATTTTTTTGGTATACTCTACGACAACCGCAACAGCCTCTAGTGCTGGGCTCACCAGAACATATAGCAAAAGTAATGGAAGCCCTTCCCCGGGAGTGTCAAGAATTTATCAGGCTTTTTGATCCAACACCAACAGACTTGGAAATGGTACTAACTAGAGCTGATACGTGGTGGATCAAGCATCCTTTCACAGAACAGGCCTGCTCTGTTTCAGCTGTAAGAACATTTAAGGTCGAGTCTGGTAGAGATATAGATGGTAATTGGAGAAACCAGACGTGGGATGTACCCCAGAACAAGAAGGATGATCAAAACTGGAGACCAAAACAGAACTTTGACAAAAGATGGAGAGATCCACCTAGGGACTATAGTAATAGGGATGGCAGCAACTGGAGGGCTAATCAGGAGGGAGAGAGAAACGGTAACATGGGCTATTGGGAACTCAGGAGACAGAAGGATAGGATAGAAGAGGAAAATCACATACTTAAAAACAAGGTAGCTGAGTCAGAGAGGAAATTGAAGGAAAATGAGGCAAAGATGATAAAAGAGGGACAGAGTAGAAGTGAGTCACAATGACAAATCCCAACCCCTGCGCCTCAGCATCTCATTCACTCAGCTAATTTAACCATGGATGAGGCAGGTCGGCCTACCAGTTATACAGTCATCGCAGGGGTAGGGAAAAATATGTTGGTAGATACAGGAGCAGCAGTTACAATGACCAACAGGGTCAAAAATGGGGATTCTTCAGTAAGTAGTATGGGAGTTACTGGGAATCCACAGGAGGTTAGAGCAGGTCCAATTGATGTAGCAGTTGGAGAAAAAACAATAGAAGTAGAAGCAATAGTGGGTTGGCCAGAGGAAATATTGGGAATAGAAGCTTTAAAAAAAGGAAATTTCATTGTAGATCTTGCCAATTTTTGTTTGTGGAAGACAGAAAAGGTGAATCAGGTAAGTACAGAGTTGACGAAAGGGGTTGTGCTCCCAATGGCATATATTGTCTCTCCGATAAAAAGTCTGAAAAAAAACAAACTGAAACTAGACGGACAACCAGAATGGCTGCAGAAGCTAATCCAAGACATACCTGTTTGGGCTACAGATAAATTAGACTGTGCAAGAATGAAAGGAATGGTATTTTTGGAAGGAGGAGACCCACAATGGCAAAAGCAATATCCAGTCCCAAGAGAATCAGTGGCATCAATCACCAAGATGATAGAAATACTGGAGAGAAGTGGAATAATTAAATCTGGAAATGGGTATGCATGTAACTCACCATGTTGGCCTGTGAGAAAAGCTGTGTTAAAAGGGAATAGAGATGAAAAAGCAGCCTCATCATGGAGACTTACCATTGATTACAGGGCCGTGAACAAACTTGCAAAAAGAATGGCCCCTGTTGTTTTTGTTATGTATATGTTTCTAATGATAGAATCTAGTGTTCCCACAGAGCAAGGCTGTATAAGAATGAAGATGCGTGTCAACAGAAGATTGTGGTGGATTCTTGTTCCAGGATGGATAAGTATAAGCTGTATCACAGTAGGAATGGGGAGACAGGCAATAAGGCCAGAAGATACCGCAAATAAGGGAGAGAGTTTGAAAAGATTGGAGTTACATTATGTTCAAGCAGATAGATTTATTTGGCCCAGGGAATTGGAAGTAAAAGAGGGTGGAGGGTTACAAGTAAACATTATTTTGCCACATAATAGTACCAGGGGATTAGCTCTTAGAGCTCCAATACAAGAGAGGTTTACAAATATTACAGTAGTAGTGAGTAACTTAACATTAGAAGAAGGTGGAGAATGGGACGCTGCAGTTATAGCTGCCCAGCCTGACCTAGAGGAATTCTGCAATTTTGATACTGGAAAGGGGTGTGTTCTAACAATAGATGAAGTATTTGTCTCTGTAAAGGAGCTGCAACGTTGTAAAGATCAGAAGAAGGTACCATGGCCAATAGGCGGATTGGTGGTGGTACCAACACATGAAACAGTTGTGCAAGGGGTTGGGTGGACTTACTACCCAATAATTCTAAATTTTAATGATTTTTCTATTCCTCCAAAGTGCCCGGAATCACAGCGGCAGTGGTTTATACAAGAGACCATCATTGAGTGGACCGGAGCAGGGAGTCGAGAAAAACGGGACACACTTGCAGCCCTTTTAGGAGAAGTCGGAACTGGATTGGGAGTATGGAATTCAGCAGACATCATTGGAGTGAACAGCCGGATAAACTCCCTTACTGATGGCATGGGACATGCTATGAAAACAGGTGGAGTAGCTGACTCCCTTACAGTGAGTAGACTGACAGACAATGTTGATGACATACACACCATTGCCAACAACCTGCATCTAGTTGAGGAAAATATTGCTTCCATTGCTAACAGCATTAAGAATGAAATAGTGGGAACTGCCATTTTCTGTTCTATGATTGGAGGAAAGCTGTTGGCAGATTTAAAGGAAACTATTAAAGACATCCAGGCAAGGATTATCACGTCATTGAAAAGAAAAGGAGTGGACATCACTGAGGACAATCTTAAATACAGCTATATTGAAGGCCCAGATCAATGGATGCCACATGGACTACAATCTGGGACAATAGGACTAATCCTGGCAATTCCCCGCTGGGAGGGGCAGGCAGAGCAACTGAACTTCATACATAGCATTGGCACGTTAAGTGATGGAATCTACAGGCAACACTTCCCGTCAAAAAGACTGGCCACTATTACAGGATTGGAGATGGATGAAAGCTGTTGCAGGAAATCTCAACACCGATGGCTGTGCAGTTGTGTTTGGGAGAAAGGAGCTGAGGAGGATGGCTGGGTGCAGTTGATAAAAGAAAACCTGGTGCAAGAGGTGATCCGCATAGGGGACATTGCATGCTTTATCGGCCACTCTGAATATAGGACAGTTGATGAAATATGTTTGGTGGAAGAAGGGTCTTGTATCATGGTATTTCCATCAAGAAACCTTACCACTGAAATGATCAATTTTACTGCAAATGCAGATTGGACAAATTTGACAATGAAGCTTTTTACCTTGGAACTTCATGAGTCAGAGACACATCCAGTCCTACGAACACTGTCGCTGGTACTCATGTTCATTCAAGTATTAACGACAATTATAATAATATACTTTTGTGTGGCAATGAAACTTGCAAGGAGGATATATAATAATGTGTCTTTTTCCTCTTCTTTCTCTCTCTCATACATTCTTCAATAAAGTTTTACATTGCACATACATAAACATTTATCACACACTCTCACCTAAATTCTATAAATTCTATTTTTTGTGTAATATGTGGATTGACAGCCATAGGAAAGTACAGGAGAACTTATGTCGCTGAGGGAACTATTCCGGAGGGACGGTGGGTTGAATTTCTCCTGTATATCAGGTTTTTGCTCCCACTAGGTTCTCCTGTAATAGAGGGATAACTAGAAAACTGAGCAACATAGAAGAAGAAAAAGTGAGGGAATGTGGTAACTTGTCTTCCTTGAATGGTAATTTAAACAGGCCTTTGTAGGAGGGCTGAGAATCTTTACTTCCCTCCCACAATTGCTCATGGACAGGATGTGATGTAAATTACATCATCTCAACTAAGGATATATCCAGGCAGGAAACTGGTGCTGCTTCCTGTTTTCTTCCTTGGTGGTGAGGGTGAGGAGGTGATTTCAATGGTCTGACCGTGGGTAAGATCAAGCGTTTGGGGAAGGGAATTACTATATATATATATAGGTAGATAGATTTAAAAGGGGGTGTTGCTCCGTGGGTCTGGGCTGTTGTGTTTATAGTATTGTGTTATCTGCCTTTTAATAAATACCTTTTAATGTAGACGAACCTTGTGTAATATTAATTTGGTGATACACCACACGGGCCACAATAAAGTCAGAGTTTTGGTTTCACAACACAACTGTCTCCATCTGTGTTACTTCCTGAAATCAAGCTCCCAGGCCTGCAGACACAAACCGAGCGAATATAGCCAGGGGCTATAGAAAGACCAGGGGTCCAATACTTTCAGCAAGATAGCCAGGGGCTATAGAAAGACCAGGGGTCCAATACTTTCAGCTGGGGGCTCTGTCCGGGATCCGAAAGTCACTCCTGCGGACATCCATTCATTCGGTGAGTAGAAAAAATGCTATTTTTCTATATGGCCGAATGAAATGAGATGCCGGGGGACACTGACTAAGTTCGGATCCCATTGAACCGTATACGCTGACATATTCCGGGAATATAGTCAGGCGGAGTAAAATATTTCAAGGAAATATTTAGTCTCAGGGAGACTTAGAGAAGTTAATACGTAAATACGCTCGTTTTGTGTCTGAAAATACTTTGCTTTCTTCCTATCGCATAGAAGTATAAGATTATTTGTTTGTATGATTCAATGAATCTGGTTGGTAAGTGAACAGATTCGAGTCATTTACTGAATGTCCTTTCTCTGATGAGATTGCAGAAATAGTCACACTGCATTCGAACCGCTCCGTATTGTCAGCACGGCTGAAATACACTTGTGACTCGTTCACGTTTAGGGAAAGCGCACACGGGGCGACTTGTGTGGCAGCTGAGCACTGTGAACATTCCATAACCTGATTACTATATGTGTATACAAGTTGTTTAAATTTTAAATATACAAAAAGACCCCTAGACCTACTTATTTTTCCCTGAGAGGAAAATAAATTAAATAGATATACATATTTGATAGTAACAGTTGATAGTGATATAACAGATGGGTCACGAAGGAAGTAAACCACCCCCACCTCCCGAGGTAGGAGAGACGTGTAAAGATTATGTAGCAAGAGTTAGTGGGACCAATTATTGCCTAATTAACCCATTGAGATAGAAGATATAAACAGAATTGTAAAACACTGTCCCAAGCCCACCGTAGCCCTGCTAGGAATGGTCACCTACTTGAAAAGAGCTTGTAAGGGTAGAAATTACACTCAAGAAGACATGCGTCTTATAATAGACCAGATCATTGGTACAAACCATACCGGGTGGGATTGGACTAAAGTAGCCTCTATCAGCGTTATACAGATTATAAACCCCGCACCAGCCGCCGATGGAGCAGCATCCCCACCTCCTACAAACCCTACTGCAGCTGAATACACCCTAAATACACAAGCAGGTCAGGATACAATGTGGACAGAAATAGAAGCAGAAGTAATTAGAATTTTCAAACAAACCTCTTCACTGTCCACGGCACTAGCATGCAAACAAAAGAAAGATGAATCCATCCCCGATTATTGGAAAAGGTTCCATGACTGTTGGATTCAAGAGGCAGGGTTAAAAATATTGAATAATGATAGCCTATTCATATCTACTTTCCTCACCAACACCCTGCCACACCTTACTATCCCTATTAAGCAAATGGTATCATCATGGCCAAGCGACACAGTGGAAAATTTTAAAACACACCTCATGCAAAAAGAAGGTGCAGGATGTTTTGACTTTAAAAAACCCGCCGTCAGTACACACAACTTCACTGATAAAGCCACCTCACCCCAATATGACAAAAATACAGATAGAGGAAGAGGGAGAGGATATTCAAATAGAGGAGGACCCAGGAGAGGCACAGGTCAGAGCAATGCACCCAGGTACCCCCCGGGTACCTGCTATAACTGCGGTGACCAAAATCATTGGACCAGGGACTGCCCTAACCCCCGTAAACCCCAGAACCCTCAATTTCCTAATCAAGCGCCATCACAGCCACAACAGCAGACCCCCCAAGCCACGCCCGCAGGTAATAGATCCCCCATTGATTGGTCCAACCAGCAGCAACAACGCTGATGCTGCCCGGAGGCTGATATCCCGACTTTTCCACAAATTACAGAAACGTGGAAGGAGTTACCCCTTGTGGATCTAATCATAGACCAAGATAAATTATCATTTATTATTGATTCAGGGGCAACCACTAGTGTAATATCACCTGTTAATTACTCTGGTAAAAAGGAAAAGTCATCGCCTTCTATGGGAATAAATGGGATATCAACCCCCACTTTTAAAACCACCCGTTTAAAGATTACTGACTGTACAGGGAAACTACTTTGTTTCCATGCCTTTAGCATCATACCAGGCTGCCCTGTAAATCTACTGGGCAGGGATCTATTTGAAAAGCTCAATTTGACCCTCACCGTGAACAAACATGGAGGGGGCCTAATTGTGGACTCACCCTTCTTTGACCTAAAACCCAATCAAAGTATAGGCCCTGATAACCTCGACCTTATCTATGTAAACCTAACTCTCGACCTACCAGAGCAGGTGTGGGCTGAGGGAAACCATGATACCGGTCTGATAGACTGTACTCCGTATAGGGCCACCCTCAAACCCCTAGCCACTCCGGTCTACCAAAAACAATATCCTTTGTCACTAGAAAAGATAAAAGGAATAACCCCATTAGTAGAAGAGTTCCTCCAAGAAGGGGTACTGGAGTACTGTATCTCCCCGTACAACACACCCGTGAACCCTGTCAGGAAACCTAATGGCACTTACCGCTTTGTCCAAGATTTAAGAGCTATTAATAATCTTGTGACCCCGATAGCACCCATTGTCCCAGACATTAGCACCCTTTTAGCAACCATTCCACATGACGCCTCACATTTTTCAGTCATTGACTTAAAGAATGCTTTCTTTAGCATCCCTGTTGACAGAGAGACGAGACCCATTTTTGCATTTAGCCTTGACGGAAAACGGCAAATGACTTGGTCAATATTGCCGCAAGGATATGTGGACTCCCCCGTGGTTTTTAGTATTGTACTACAGTCCACTTTAAGGCCATGGAACCCCCCCTGTGGTTCGGTAGTGCTGCAATATGTTGATGATCTGATGATCTGCAGCGAATCAGAGGAGGCCAGCCAGAAAGATTGTAGGTCATTGTTACTATGGTTATTAGAATGTGGTTACAAAGTGTCAAAACAAAAGTTACAATGGTGTTTAGAGAAGGTAGAATACCTAGGCTTCGTCTTCTCAAAGGGAGAAAGGAGCTTGAGCAAATCACGAGTCGATGCCATTGTGGGCCTGGTCACCCCACGTACCAAGAAAGCAATGCTATCTTTCCTTGGGATGGTAAACTATTGTAGACAATGGATAAGCGATTGCTCATTCTATGACAATACTTTAAGACAAGCCACACTAAAGGATTCTCCTGAAGCTGTACATTGGTCAGATGATATGTTGAAAGCATTTAAGGCATTGAAATGTTCAATGATGACAAGTCCTGGCCTTGGCCTCCCTGATTATAATGTGATGTTCCATTTATATGCTAGAGACAATTGTAAAACCATGGCGGGCGTTCTCGGCCAGGAACACGGTGGGAAAATGCGACCTGTCGCCTTTTTTTCAAAAGTCATGCCTCTCCAAGTCCAGGGTTTTCCCTCTTGCCTTAGGGCACTGGCGACATGTGCCATGGTTGTTGAAATGGCTACCACTTTCACACTAAGACACCCAACTACCCTACATACTACACACGATGTACTATCCATCTTAAAGGGTATCCACACACAACACATGTCAGCCCAGAGGCAGAGTGGTTACGAGATCATCCTCCTAAGTAACCCACAGCTAAAAGTCCAGTATAACTCCACAACTGCAGGTCCAGCAATGATTCTAAACGGTCTCCTAGGCTTAAAGTCACCAAATGACCACATACCTGAAGATCATGACTGTTTAGATTCCATAGAGGTAATGACATCCCCAAGGCTAGACATGCAAAAAGCCCCACTAGATGTAGGAGATGTGATTTTCGTAGATGGCTCCTGCTCCTGTCCAAATGACAATACCTACCATGCAGGGTATGCGGTTGTAAAGCTACCCAATATAATCTTAGAAGCAAAGCCTATTGACTACCAATCAGCCCAAGCCGCCGAGTTAATAGCATTAACTAGAGCCTGTACAATATACGCCAATCAACCAGTAACCATTTACACTGATTCTAAATATGCCTATGGCATAGTTTTTGACCACGGCGTCCTATGGTCAGTCAGAGGCTATGTGGGAGCAGACGGAAAACGTATATCCCACGCCCAACTGATTTCTCAATTGCTAAATGCAATAAAGCTTCCATCTGAATTGGCCATCATTCACTGCAGGGCCCACACACATGGCACAGATGACATATCAAAAGGGAACGCCCTAGCGGATGTGACAGCCAAATCCGCTGCTAAATCCACAACACCAACTTTCCTATCTATGACAACCCTACTACCTCTCCTCCCAGATGAGACACAGCTGCTAACTGATCTGCAGGCATCCGCTACAGAGGAGGAGCTTGCAGATTGGTGTTACCCAGTGTTGCAAAAGAGTCCTAAATCTGGACTAATTTGCAAAGAGGGGAAGCCCTGTATCCCACAACATAGTGCACCAATCTACATCACACACGTCCACGGTATAGGACACATAGGTTGGAAAGCCACATTACAACAGCTAAAGACAATGTTTTACATTACTAATGCAGAACCCATGGTAAAAAGTTTTGTACAAAGATGCATCACATGCATTAGAAACAACCCCAACAACCCACACAAGGTCAAACATGAGCACCTACCCTACCCAACAACACCATTCACACATCTGCAAATTGACTTCACCCATCTCCCAGTAACAAGTGGAGGTAAACAACCAGTTTGTGTCATAATAGAAGTCTTTAGTAGATGGCCAGAAGCATTCCCCACTAAAAGAGAAGATGCTGAAACAGTGGTAGGAATCCTAACCAGAGAGATAGTTCCCAGATGGGGAGTACCTCTACAAATTAACTCAGACCAAGGCCCCGCCTTCACATCCAAAATTTGTAAAGAATTTGCAAAAACATTGCAGATCGAGTGGAAGTTCCATATCCCATACCATCCCCAAAGTTCAGGAATTGTAGAAAGAATGAACAGGACAATTAAAGATAAAATCAGGAAGGCAACAGGGGGAACCTTTACCAATTGGAAAAGGTACCTGCCAGCCATTATGGCTGAAATTAGGATGACATCTAATAAGACTTTGGGGTATTCACCATTTGAGATCCTGTTTGGTAGACCCTTCCCCACCCCATGGGCTAGGAAAACATTCATGACCATGGACAATCTAGATAATGTAAGAGATGAATATGTGAGAAAGCTGATCGAAACCTTGGTCAGCACTGAGGGAGATGTTACTCGCAAATGTCCTTTTTCTTCACAGGAAAACACCCATCCCTTCCAGGAAGGAGACGAAGTAGTGGTAAAACTACATCCTAAAGGAAAGAAACAACAGGATTTCACCTATGGACCTCCCACCACCATCGTTGCAGTAACCCGAACAGCAGTCCTAACGGAAAACAGTCCTACCTGGATCCACGCCACCCGAGTAAAGCTGGTAAAGAAAGGTCCAAGCCCAGAATCAAACCCGGACCAAGAGACAAGAGAGGTACTAACGGAGGCAAATTGCCTTGACCTCGAAGAGAAAGATCCAAAGGAAAGAGAGGTACTAACGAGGGCAACCTGAGTTGCCCTGACCTCGAACAGGACAAGCCAAGGAACTTAACCCTATAGGAAGATGCCAACTCTACTATCACCAGATTCTAGAAAATCTTGGACATTTATAGGACTCATTGCTATACCTATATTTTGCATAGTATGGATCACCTCTAACTGTATTTACGATCCAGATGAGTTAGGGAGCTTGCAAACTATTTATGGAAACAGTGCCTCTGCCACCAAACAATCCCCTAGGACTAGAAGGAACACTCCCCCTGCTAACCCTACCCCACAACAAGTGGCTATCACACAGGACAAAGACCTGGTGACCACATTCTGGTATTCTCATCCAACACACATGTTGCCGCTTTCTCCTTTGACTATCACATATATAGTTGTGAGCAGCAGAAAATGTTGCTAACGCTGACATCATAAAGGGGGCGTGGCTATGATGTAAGTGGGGGTGGGCCTAACACCTGATCTTAACAGAAGCGTGGCGGCCATTTGCATTTCAGAGAAAGACAGCAAAGTGAGAGAGGGAGACAGGTACAGAGAGAGAGGGAGACAGCTACAGAGAGAGAAGAAGACAGGTACAGAGAGAGAAGGAGACAGGTACAGAGAGAGAGGGAGACAGGTACAGAGAGAGAGGGAGACATAAAGAGAATTACAGAGCAAGAGCACACACAGACAGTGAGGGAGCACAAAGACAGCGCAGAGAGAGTTCACAGATAGAGCGCACAGAGAGAGAGTGCAGAGAGATTGACAAAGAGAGTGAGGGGTACAGAGACAGAGATTGCACACAGACAGCAGTGCACATAGGGTGCAGATAGAGAAAGCGTACACGCAGAGAGCATGCCCAGCCGGTACATCTACACATTGTATAGTAATAATAATAATAATAATGCACAAGAGCATGCCCAGCCGGTACATCTACACATTATATAGTAATCACATATATAGTTGTGAGCGTACGAGTTGTTGCTAACGCTGCGGGCTCGCGTAGCGAGCCAAGGCCCTCGCGTAGTGAGGGCACTGGGCAAGGGTCTCAGTTGCTGGCATGGAGCGCCAAAGGCGCTCCTTGCCAGCAACTGAGGACCCTTGCGAAGCGAGGGCCTCAGTTGCTGGCATGGAGTGCCGTAGGCGCTCCATGCCAGCACCTGAGGACCTCGCAAAGCGAGGGCCACAGTTGCTGGCATGGAGCGCCGAAGGCGCTCCATGCCAGCAACTGCGACCCTCGCAAAGTTCACGTCGCAACCCAAAGAGCACGACACACACATTACGACACTCGCGCAGCGAGCCAAGGCCCTCGCAAAGCGAGGGCACTGGGCTAGGGTCTCAGTTGCGAAGCGAGGGCCTCAGTTGCTGGCATGAAGTGCCGTAGGCGCTCCATGCCAGCACCTGAGGACCTCGCAAAGCGAGGGCCGCAGTTGCTGGCATGGAGCGCCGAAGGCGCTCCATGCCAGCAACTGCGACCCTCGCAAAGTTCACGTCGCAACCCAAAGAGCACGACACACACATCACGACACTCGCAAACAACATACGACACACGTTCACACACATTACGGCCTCGCAACACTCGGACGCAACTCGCGAACATTACAAAATGTAAAACACAATACATACACACAGCACATACATAAAAACCTTACCTACACCAAGATGGAGCACCCAGGACCTCATTTTACTCGAAATAAAAGAGTTTAGAGACTAAAAAAAACTGTAAGCGAGAGAAAAAATGGCCGCTGAACAAAACGAAAACGAGGCTACAGCACTCTAAACTCGCAAAACACCACAAGAAACTCGCAAAACACCACAAACGACCTACAGATATTCATACCACACAGTGCACACATTCAGCATGCTTACACAGCAGCTCCACACCACTAATGCTCCAGCAACATCAAAACCGATTGCCAGCTCTTCCTCACAATGCTTCAAAATAGGTAAAGTATATTCATTTAGTAATCTATTACATATTTCAGTATTATACACCAAACAGCATTAGCTACCTTACAATTTCATTGCCGTCATTTTTTGACGGGCAATATTCTAGTTGTAATATAGTCTCCTGTCCCCCAGTTCCCTGGCAATGTAACTTGTATCG
Source organism: Discoglossus pictus (assembly GCA_027410445.1). Lineage (NCBI taxonomy): Eukaryota > Metazoa > Chordata > Amphibia > Anura > Alytidae > Discoglossus > Discoglossus pictus. The sequence continues at coordinate 63,473,421 of CM050167.1, read as the reverse complement.
TGACACGCCCAAGTCTCGTTCCACCTATATCTGTGTCACAGATGATTGCTGGGGACAGAACTGCGACTATTGGGGATCTGTAGGGTGGAACACAGGGACAGATTGGGGGTATAAGCCACAGAGTGCCTTGAGTAAAAAGGACCACAATGGAAAATCCCTAATCAGCAGAATGACCTTATTAAAAACAGGCACATGCCTAAACAATGGAAAATCAGGCCAAAGTATGAAATTTACCCTAACCATTGAAAACCCTAGACCCAGTGATGCTGGCACTTACATACTAGGGACCTGGGCAGCAGGCGCTGCAGGGGGAAAACAAGGAAGATTCCTACTAAAGGATATGTATCAATCTAATGATTGGTTCAAACTAAATGCCCCTGTTACAGCAGACAACCCTCTCAAACCCTCTCTCCACACATTCAAAGAAATGATAGCTATAGGAGACCCCACGTATGAGGACACCCTAGCTATAGAAACGGGTTTCTCTGATACCAATTACTGGCTAGAATGGATGAAATACAATGCTATATCCCTTAACCGAAGCAATTGCTATGTGTGTGGCAAAGCAAGGCCACACCTGGGTACTGTACCCCTTAATATCCCAGAGAATGTAGAAGATTGCTTTTTGAGTCTATTTACTGCCAATCCTGCCAATATCACAGGATGTAGTGAATGGATGCTAAAATACCCCATCCTATCAAAAAAACAGAATCCAGGAAGCCATATCACTATTTACCCTGGCAATTACACTTGTTACATTTCTAACAATAGCGGAAGGGATTTAAAGAAATTCCCCCCAGGGTACTGTAGACAGAACCGAACAACCAATATTGCCAACCAAACTAAGTCCCTAGGTGACATCTACTGGATTTGTGGTGATATGAAAATTAGAACCAAGTTAGAGGGCTCATGGAAAGGAGAGTGCGCCCTAGCAAAGATTATTATGCCACTCCATATTGTAACAGAGGTAGATCCTCCCCTGGGCCATAACTCAAGCAATATACTCAGGAGAGCAAGGAGGGAAGCCCCAGGAGAAAGCTTCGACCCCCATGTCTACATAGATACAATAGGGGTACCAAGAGGGGTCCCAAATGAATTCAAAGCCAGAGACCAAGTAGCTGCAGGCTTTGAGTCCTTAATACCTATGATAACTATCAATAAAAATGTAGACTGGATAAATTACATCTATTACAACCAACAGAGATTTGTTAATGATACCAGAGACGCGCTGAAAGGAATAGCTGAACAACTAGAGCCAACTTCCCAAATGGTATTCCAGAACCGAATGGCCCTAGACATGGTATTAGCCGAGAAAGGAGGTACCTGTGTATACATAGGTAAAACAGAAGGTTACTGTACTTGGATCCCTGATAATACCGGCCCAAATGGCAAAGTAACCTTGGCCATTAAGAGATTAGAGGATTTATCCGTAGAACTGAAGAAAAACTCTGGTATTGATAACCCCTGGGATCAATACTTTGGTTGGTTCACTTCCTGGAAACATGTTTTAGTTCAGTTCGCTATAATTATCTGTGTAATCCTACTTGTTGTTGGTATAGTAGTATGTTGTATTATACCTTGCTTTAAGAAACTGCTAAACAAAGGTATTGAAAATGTAACCATGCTGTCTCACTCAATCCCCGAATGCCAGGTGCCTCTAACACCTGACCCCGATGAATATACAGAATATGTTAAGAAACATAAGCAAAAGAAAAGAAAGAACCTCATCATTTAAGAATTGGCGTGGCTTGGTCCCTTTAATTAAGAGGGATACAAGGGTTTATCCGCCAGTCATGTTTTATATTCCAGGGAGGCTTTGCGCCCCTTGATGACATTCATAATGCTCATAAACCCAACTTCCAATGAGAATAATAATATAAAAAAAATCATTGAGATTTATATGATTTTAAGAGGGGATTGTGGGAGACGGTAGGGAACCTAATCTGTATATACTCCATTTTTTATGCTACTCCATTTTGTACTAATGTGTGTACATGATTGTAACCCAACCTAAGTTCCTTTTTTTGTGTAACCTCTGAGTCATACCTTACTCAGACTCTATACAACCTAAAGATATCCTTATATGGTAGTTTCTATACATACCCTGTTTCCTGTAAATGATGTTTGTTTTTGTAGTCTGTATCAACCAATGAAAGGATTACATGTATTATGGTGTAATGCTACACACCTACACTTTTATGCTATAAAAGTGTCAACGGGCCACAATAAAGTCAGAGTTTTGGTTTCACAACACAACTGTCTCCATCTGTGTTACTTCCTGAAATCAAGCTCCCAGGCCTGCAGACACAAACCGAGCGAATATAGCCAGGGGCTATAGAAAGACCAGGGGTCCAATACTTTCAGCAAGATAGCCAGGGGCTATAGAAAGACCAGGGGTCCAATACTTTCAGTCACTGTGTCATGTCTGACTCTTCATAACCCTAATGAAGCACACCAGGCACATCTGTCAATCCCTGCACCTCACTGCACCTCTGAGCTCCCTTAAGTTCATGTTCATGGTTTTAACAAACTCATATATCCATCTTTGCCTCTGCCATCCCCTCTTTGGGTGCCTTTAATCTTTTCTAGCATCAAAGACGTCTTTAGGGAATCCTGTCTTCTAATGATATGGCAAAGATATGTCAACTTTAGCCTTAAAATCAAACTTTCCAGCGAAGAGTTTGGACTGATTTCCTGTAGTATTGATTGATTGAATCTTCTTGATGACCAAGGGGTCCAAAGCATTTTTATCCAACACCACATTTCAAATGTCAAATCTAAGATGCTCAGACATTTTTATGGTCCAGCTCTCACAACTATATTTTACAAATGGAAATACCATAGTTCTAACTATGCATACCTATGTTGATAGTATAATCTCTTTACTTTAAAAGTTTATCTAGACTTCCAATATCTCTCCTCCCCAGTAGCAAACATCTTTTAATTACATGACTGCAGTCACCATCTGCAGAGAATTTGGACCCCCCCAAAAAAAGTCTGACCTTTGTCATTTTATTGTTGAGCAGAGGCCGGCTTTTGCACTCTATTCTTTTACCCTTTAGTTCCTCCTCAGTTTCAGTAATCAGAGTGGTATCATCACAGCAATATTCCTGCTTTGGATTCAATCAGCTCACCTTTACACTTGATGTATTCTGTGTATAAGTTGAATAAATAAGGTAACAATATACAACCTTGTCGCACTCCTTTTTGATCTTAAAACATATATTTCCATATTCGGTTCTGATTGTGGCTATTTGGTCCATATAGACATGCCTCGGGAGGTGGATTAGATGGTCTGGTACCCCATCTCTGAAAAATTTTGCTACCTAAAATTGTCCTGCCACTCTTAAAAAAAAAGTAACTTTACAAAATGAGCTTCTCCTCTGAGAAGCTCCTGTGTTGAATGATCTTCTGATTTAGCTTATATACTAATGCTATGGCTTCTGATTGACTAAAATATGTGTCAGACATTTTTCAGCCAATGAGAATCAAGTATTTGAATTGGTCCCATACAATTTTTAATTAGTTAAAGGCTGATCAGCAAGAATGCAGTTCTCAGTTCAGATATTGAGTGAATCATAAAAAATCACATGTGGTTCATATGTTGTTCTATATGGTGAACATTTAAAATGTATTGATGCTTTATTAGAACATATGTAGGTAGGTGATGACACAAATTAAATATTGTGTAAATATATAGTTATTGCTGCATCTATTCCCCAATTGAATGCATACTTTTTTTGGGAGGGGGGATATGTGTAGTTTCTACTGCCAGTGAAAGAACTCTGCTATCTTTCAATCTAGTCGTTTATTAAGTTAGTTTGGAAAATAAATCTTAATTACTTAAGGGAGCTGAGTGAAAGCTTTAGTCAGTTTTACATTTGCTAAGTGCATAAGGCAGGATTGATACATATTTGTAATTTAAATAATTTAAAATTGTGATTCCAAATGGTTTAGATGTTCCATCAATCTTCTGTGGATGTTTCAGTGCCTACCAGTTCTCCAATTTGAAACTCCATTTCAGCAATCTTTTTTAAATTTAAATATTAATAAGATGATAATCAAGCTATTTTCAACATTTTATTTTTCACTTTAATTGTTAACATTTGTGGATGATGGAAGGTGCCAGAGGGAGAGCAACTGGAAATTCAAGCTAATCATTAACCCATAGATCAGGTAAACAAGCATGATTCACCTTATAACCTTTCGTACAACTGCCAGGATGCATTAACATAGTAATTGATGAGTAGCTTTGATGGGAAATAGGATTTTTAATTCACTATACTAGCTTCCATGTCTGTCATTGTCGGTTTTGTCATTGTAGATTTCAGTTGAATGAAGTGATGTTAAACTGAAAATGCATCGGTATCCTGACACATACACTATAGCAAATTTGTAAAACTTGTTCCATGCTTAATATGATTCCTATAGGCATCCTTAAAACATACTTAAATTATTCAACATTATTTTTCCTTATTTGAGGGTTCAGTATAATTTCAATTAAATTAAAAGAATCCTCTTTCCTTATATGAAATCCTATATGATTTCTAGCTTATTTTCTCTTACATTTCCTTGCCCAATTACTATGTATTGAGAAACAATAGGCAAGGACCTTTAACAGGTCCTGTTAGACTAATTAAGTACCAAATAAGAACTTGAAGTCAATTAAAGGTACAAAACCAGTTGTGAATATCAGTCTTATATTAAGGCAAAATAAATAAATAACCTAAAAATAATGCATGATAAATTTTTCCAGAGGTGATGGAAACGTTTTCCTCAATGACGTTTTGAGAGCAGACCAAATAAAAATTTGTTAATAACATTTTATGATATTATTAAAAATGTATTTGCTGTTTATTAAATCTGTAAAGGTCTACAAAAATAATTCTCCTTTTTCATATATTCATAATATCTAAAATCATGCCATAGCATTTCCTTTATTCTTCCGACAGGCTTGCGGCCAGCGCCCTGTTATCCCTTGCGGCCAAAAAAAAAAAAAAAAAGCCTTTGATCTTACACGGCCGCAAGAGTTGCGGCCGCAAGAAAGCACCGGTTGCTATTCAATTGCTATGTACACCCTCTCGTCATGGCCGTAATTATCTAAAACCGACCCGCAGCTTACTTGCACCAAAAAGGTCCCGCTAGCACCCAATTAAGCACATAATAAAGCCATCCTGTACTTTGATGAGACGATAAAGTGATTGGAGGTGTTAGCATTCATAGCACAACATTCCCCTACACTCAAATCTGAAAATCATTTTTAGTTAAATTCATGTCAAATGTCCGTGGATAAAGTCCCAAGGGCTTGGAGCACCTCAGACCCGCAAAGGCTGTGGGATTAGCCTCCGCCAAGTCCGTAAATGGGTAAAATAGACCCACGGGTCGTAAAGGGCTTACTTACAAGTCGTAGCATAGAAAAGCCATCCTGTACTTTTATTAAAAGTGAAAGTGATGTTTGGTTTTAGAATTAATACCTCAACATTCCTCTACTCTCAAATCCGCAAATAAAGATATTTAACTTCATGTTCAATCTTCGTGTTTTATCTATCATGCAAGCCCGCACGGGCTTGAATAAGGAGCTACGGGCTTGATCATTGAAGTCCGTGGGACTTGGACGGATTTTAAAATCAAAGTACAATTTGGCGATGTGCAAGCTTGAGAATGTTTTGCTATTAATCCTCATGTCCCCCCATTATGTTCATCATCATTTACAGTGCTTTGCAGTGCTGGATTGAATATATATTGGCTTCTACAATGCTTTGTTTGCGGCCCTCAACCTCTGAACCTGTACAGGTTTTAACAAGGACGAGCCCGCAGGACTTCGGGACGGAAAATGAACTGTAAATGATATATCGGATTTGGGCAATGTGCACGCTTGAGAGGGTGTTGCTATTAATCCTCATGTCCCGCATTATGATGCCTAGCATTTACGGAGATTTACAGTGCCATCTTGAATTTATATTTGCATTTACAGTTTTCTGACTTTGCGGCCGGAAAACAAGATTTACATGCGCAGGAAAAACGCTTGCGGCCGTTTACATGATGTGCGGCCGGCCGTAAGGGGTATATCCTTGCGGCGCCATCCATTTGAATAGCAAGGTAGCAGTAGCTCTACACAGGGCCGGAAGATGGCAGCAAGGAATCTCAGCTTTGCGGCCATTTTACGTCCGTTAATAGAATGAGGCCCAAGGTATGGGGTTAAAAAGGCCACAGCTATGTTTATTATAAACAATAACACACATAAAATAACAAGAGGTGCCTGCCCACCCACACTTAAGGCTTGAGGGGACCCTGTGCCCCAGGAGAACAACAAACACACCTTGCAGCTCATTAACCACCTGTGGGCAAGCACCCCGCCACAGGTGCACCAAACACAGTGTGGCAGCTCCTCTACAGGAAACTCACCCCTAATGGATAAATGCTTTCCAAGCTATCTAATTTGGTTGTGTGTGGATAAATTGCGCACTCCTTTTAATACCCAAATATTCAGGTAGAGCGCAGTTACAACTAAGCATGCACCTTGTCATCTATATGACCCACTTGGTTAGGAAACACACCCCTAATGTATAAATACATTCCAAGCCATGTAAATTTGATTGTGTGCTAAGCACGCACCTTGCCATCTATGGGACTGAGGGGCCCAGTCCCTTAAGTTGATAGGAATCAATAAAAGTGCTCTTAACCATGTTAACCATAGAGCTGTACCTGACAACTATAACATATTAGTTGGGACTAACGACGTCCCAAACCATCCAGCACCAAACTAATGGTTTCTTTGAATCCCATATTTATTGACGTGAACCCCATCCTTTTCATAAAATGCAAACGCATGATCCCCCTCCAAGTCAGTATAGCGTAATGACGTCCCACCCATTCCACTAAAGTGACTAGACATTGTCTTATTGACTTTTTTCTGCATTTATTTAATGTAGCAGAATGTGTGATCACCATTTAAGACGGTGCATCATCTCAGACAATCTAATATGTAGTTCAGGGAATAATAGGTGCAACCTATCCACATCACATTTCCGACGTGTAATGAGTGCCTGTAATGGCATGCTCCCCCCAAAAAATTACCCCCTGCATGAACTGCACTACTTCCCTAACAACACACTTCCACTTCATCCCACATATTCCAAACCAGTTCAACAACAACTTTTTGTTGAAACCAGCTATTCTAAGAGGATGAAAGATTGTTGACCAACAGGACAGTGTCCATTGTCACTATGAAATATGATATGCTGGTCCTTCAAGTTGTCACCTCATATGTAGATTGCCATGATGATGGGGTATAATTCAAGCAAGACCAAGTTCCTTATCAACTTAGAACTGTGCCGTAATGCCAGCCATTTAGCCGCACAACACTGCCCCTTCCAGGAAGCTCTGAATCAAACCTTACCCGCATAACCTAAATGAAATGTAGCTGTGCCTATATTTAAGCAAAACAATTAAACTGGAAATGTGCAAGTTAGCTCTAACCACGTTCCATGTCATCTAGTACCAAAAATATGGTTCCCTTAAAGGCTAAAATAAAAAGATTAGAGCCAAAATTATGCAAATGAACCCCATCCTTATCATAAAATGCTAATGCACCATTCCCTTCCCAGTCAGTATGACGTAATGAAATACCACCCCTTCTTCTAACATAGCTGGCCCTAATCTTGAATGTGGGATCTCCATTTAAGACGGTGCACCATCACAGACCATTTAATCCGCATCCGCAATTCCATTAAGCTTTGCAGGGTAATGTACAGCCCTACCGTTGCCACTGCCCACGTGATAACGCATCAGCAATTGCATTAATCTTTCCAAGGACATGTACAGCCCTACATAAAATGTTCCTTCCTCATGCAATGACTGTTCCTCATGCAATAAATGTTATTTTCCATAAAGTGTATATTTGTCTATAAATTAGTACTGAACTCATAATTATCATTGTAATTATTTAGAATGTTTTTGTCATAATAAAATTACTGACAATTATTTTAGTTCATTATTCATTTTTGTTGTTAAAGGAGTTAAATTAACCTTATAAACATAGGGCCTCATTCAATTGCGTTTTGGCCAATTAAATAGGGCTTTTTATAAGCACAGAGCATATATTTTTTATAGAAGTTTTTAGTTAGTGAAGACCTTGCTTTTGGATAGAAGTTCACTAACTAAAAACTTCAGTAAAAAAATATGTTCTGTGCTTATAAAAAGCCCTATTCAATTGGCCAAATGCCAATTGAATGAGGCCCATAGTGTGGCTTGGCTTGGATTTTTAAACTGTGGTAAGGAATTTCTTTATATAAACTGAGTATTATTTTAGACCTGATAAAAAGCTAAATTGCTGTAATAATTTAAATAGATTAGGGATTCATCTGTTATAATGATTTTTCAAATCCTTAATGCCAGTTATATCATTTTGTCATCTATTTGCTATTGCTAAGGGTTCAATATTCAAGGCATATAAAAGTGGGGATAGGAAACATTATTGTCTTGTTCTTCCTTGTTTTTCCATTGGAGTGGAACAGAGGCCTATTGTGCATGTGTGTGAAATGGATTTATGGTAGAGGGTTGAAATAGTTATAATGATATTGGTTGGGAAGTTTTTGTGGGACAGAGCAGTAAATAAAAGAGGCCAATTCACCTGCTCAAATGCTTTATATTAATCTAATGATAACAAGATGGATTGGACATTGTGATTAATAGAAGTTGTTGTAAAGTAATACTTTAATAATGGGTGAAAATTGGTGTCATATGCAGAGGGGTCATAATCCCTTGCATTCATATCTCAATTTCCTCTCAAATGCTAAGATGTTTTTTCCCCATTAAGTCTGTATATCCAAGAGGCATTTTATTTGCTTACTTGTGTTACAGAATTAAAACCATACAGTAAACACTGTCTGAATAGAATGTACAAGGGATATATAACTTCTGTAATATAAAGGTAAATAACAAAAAAAGCCAATGTATAATGTATCCATGTCTCTAAATGCAATCATTGGGTCTAAGCATCTCCTTTAACCGCAAACAAAACTGCACCCTCAATGCTAATCATAGCCATGTCCCTAACACTAGCCCAAGCTCTTAGCCTTAAGAGTAAAATAAGTACGGTATATAAAAATGTTGATATGGTGTGCTGCCTACTACTGCAAAAGCCATAGGGTAAAAACATGTTTCCATTACGTGTTCTATTAAAATAGGAATAAGGCTGTAAACATAGAATGCAACACAGTAATAATATACATTTTTAGAACATTTTATTTAGAACATACTGTAGAAAAATAGTTATAATATTAGTCATAACTTCAGAAATACATATCACTATACAACACATCTATAATATATTTTATAATGCCCTGATTAACATAGAATTGGAAATTGTATGTAGGTTAGTAAGTATCTTTAAAGCTACAAATAGTCTGTAATGCTCTTCTTGTAATGCACTACAGTCCTTTCTTGAATCTATTTTATGGTGTCTGAATAATGTTTCATGATTATTTTATTTTAATTTGTATTTAAACTATTGATACAATTTTAAAAAGAAAAAAGTTACTAAAGGGAAGTAGGAAAAACCACGAGCATGACTAGGACCTCCTTATTGTAGCTTCATTCACAATTTCAATGTTGTACAGTTTCAATGTTGAATCAACAATATTAAGACCAAGCTTGTGCTGAACATTGTTCTGAAATCCTGAAGGAGAATCTGTGAGTAATATATCCAGTGAGAGTCCTTCATAAGGGAAAAAACTGAGCAGTCACCACTCCAGTAACAGTTTACCTTTACATAGACCATGATGGTGAGGGGAAATTACTAACACATCCAGGGGGCTATAATGTGATGTGATGGATGTGACAATCTGAGAGTAGGGGCTATACAGGCCCATAGCCACCTGCCTTTAGACTGCAGGTTATATACCCATAAGGACCGTTGGGTTCTTTGAAATCTCGGCACCAGCACACTGATATCTGGCTTCTGTATCAGTCAGAATCTCTACATCAGGAATCAGTGCTTCCAGGAGTCTCAGTCACCTTCCTGTGGTAGTGACCAGGACAGGTTACTTAGAGGGTGGAGATATGTTCAGTATTGCTGCCATCCAGGAGAACAGGAACAAAATATAGAGACCATACGATTTCTATATGTCTCTGAGTGAACTGATTTATTTTTGAAACAACAGCAATATTTATAGAGGATAGATACAGAGGGGGTGTACACAATGCAACAATGAGAGGGTGTGGCAGACAAACACAAGAGATAAACTCCACATGGGGTCTAACAGTAACTTCCTGAGATCAATAGGATAAACCTTCAATACACATCCTGCCATCTCTGTGTCTGAGTGGCCCATACCTTACATAGGGTACATGGCAGATGGGATTAACTTAATTTGCTAACAATGGGCCAGAGCAGATTATAAATACAATAGATGTGTTTACATGCTGTCTGTCCTTTAATGAGCTTAATGGACCAATGCCCAAGCTGAGAAAAAGGGGTGAGTGACAATGGACTTTCATAAAAAATGCTTCCATAAAAAAGTGCATATTTATAACTACAATGTACATAAAGTCACTGCGATGCTTAGTAAATCTCCTATATCACAACCTCTGTGAATGCATAATAAATATCCCTACTCACAGCTTGGGGATGCCTGGTGGTCCAGTGGTTAGGATGTAAACTGGGTTCAATTCTAGCCAGGGAACCAAGAGGTCACACCATCCTGAAGCTATGAAGGGTTAGACCTTTTTAGTACTTGGGAGACAATTTAGGAATACCAGGAGCTGTATGCAGTGGCCCACTTAAGAAGGGACTGGTAACCCACTCCAATATCTCTGCCATGAATACCAAGTGGATGAGCATGGTTTGAATGGTGCACAAGTTCATGAAGAGTCAGACATGACTGAGCAACTCAAACACAAAACACACTAACAGCTTAATCTCAAGCATTGACAAACACTAATAAAGAAATCTGAGGAGATTCCTTCCACTGTGAAGTTTTGCCAACTGATAGTGGACGTGATAATAAAAGTGCTATTGCACCCTTGGATTTAAAATATACTCTTTTGAAAAAAATGCCCTACAAAATAGGCTAAATGTTGTTAGAATGTATACAAATTAACACAGCTTCTAAATTATATGTTTTATGTGCAATTATGCTGTTGCGGAATCTACCATTAGGTTACTACTGATTAACTTTCTAAAGGTGGAGGAGACTTCAAATGCATAGAAAACATATCTTTATCAGAATATGATAGGTAAAATTGCTACACTCTCCTGAAAAATTAACAGCTGAGAAAAGAAAACAGAATTCAATAGCAAAACATATTTGCACAAAAAAGTGTTTTTTATTTTAGCTTTCTAAAATAATTTTGTCCATTACCTCGCTTAGTTTTTCTTTAAAGTGTATAGAAAAAAAGTAAAATATGTCAATTTATATTTATAATTAAAATCTAAAAAAAGAAATGCTCTTTGGCCACATGCACATACATAAATAGTTTAATAAATATATATAATTAGCGAATTGCCCGTCAAAAAATGACGGCAATGAAATTGTAAGTGAGCTAATGCTATTTGGTGTATAATAATAAAATAACTAATAGATTAATAAAGTAATATACTTTATCTCTTTTGAAGTAATATATGCAGGAAGCATTGTGTTGAAGAGCTGGCAATCTGTTTTGATGTTGCTGCAGCATTAGTGCTGTGGAGCTGCTGTGTAAGCGTGATAAAGGTGTGTAGTGTAATAGTGTGAGTGCGCGAGACAAAACCGTTAGCGTAGCTGTGTACTTCCGCATTGTATAAGTTATTGTTCTAAAATGGTGGTTAATGTGTGGTATGCGTCTGTAGCGGAATATCCGTAGCTGTTTTGTGGTGTTTTGCGTGTTTCTGGTGGTGTTTTGCGTGTTTAGAGTCCTGTAACCTCGTTTTCGTTTTGTTCGGCGGCCATTTTTTCTCTTGCTTAGAGAATTTTTTAGTGTCTAAACTCTTTTATTTTGAGTTAAATTAAGGTGTAACTTCGTTTTTTGTGGTCCTGGATGCCCCCTCTTGCTGTACGTAAGCATTTTATGTATGTGTTGTGTGTATTTATTGTGTTTTGAATTTTTTAATGTCTGCGGGTTGCGGACGATTTTTGCGAGGTCGTAACGTGTCTTGTACCTTTTTGCGAGGGCCGCAGTTGCTGGCAATCACGAGGGCCGCAGGCTCGCTGTGCGAGCCCGCAAGCGTGAGCAATGGCTCGCATGCTCACAATTATGTATGTGATATATATAGTATATTATGATATTAGGTTTGAATCAGTATCTATATGAAAGAGGTTTGTTTAGAAGATAGTATGTAATATGTATATATATATATATATATATATATATATATATATATATATATATATAACCACATAATAAAAACAATATCATAATATATGTAATACATTTAATAATATACGTTATGTGGTATAATAATAATATAACAATATATATATAATATATATATATATATATATATATATATATATATACGCACACACACACATACACATAATATATATTAGGTGTGAATCATTATCTATATGACATAGGTTTGTTTGAAAGATAATTCATGTAATTGTGTAAATCCACCTTAAGAGTCCATAGGAGAGCCTGGGGTGCTCCTGCATTGGAGGGATACAGAGGAGTACAGGACAGCCAGGAGAAGTGAGAAGGTTGCAGTGACAGGTGACAGGGGTTATTAGATCTTGTTGATCAGGGGGAGATTCTCCATGCAAGTTATGAGTGGGTGGGCTGGTATAGTGGGGAGTACTTGGCTAAACGTGTCTCATACTTTTTTTGCGAGGGCCGCAGTTGCCTTCGGCGCTCCATGCCAGCAACTGAGGCTGCGAGGCCCGCAAGCTTGAGCAACGGCTCGCATGCTCACAATTATATATGTGATATTATAAATATTTTATGATAGTTACATCACAAAACAATGACATGCTTCATGACAATATTCCACTGAGTAGGCCAAAGAGGAAGTTCTGTAATGAACGAATAGTAATAAACTACTTGCATCATTGTTTTTGTGGTTTAGTCATTCTGAAAAGTTCAGTTCTCTGTGACCCTATGGAACACAGCACACCAGGCACATCTGTCAGACACTGCCCCTCGGAGCTCCCTCAAATTTATCTTCATTGTTTCAATGACCTCATCTAACCACCTCGGCCTTTGCCACCACCTTCTTCGTGTACCTTGAAACTTTCCCAGCAACATAGTCTTCATGGGGAGAATCCTGTCTTCTCATTAGATAGTCAAAATATTTGAGCTTTAGCCTCATGATCAAACCTTCCAGTGAATAGTTTGGCTTGATTTCCTGTAATATTGATTGCTTGGATTTTCTTGCATTCCAAGGGGCTCTAAGCAGTTTTTTCCAACAACACATTTCAAAGGCGTCAATTCTATGGCATTCAGCCTTCTTTGTGGTCCAGCTCTCACATTCCTATTTTACCACTAATCTTCGTAGTAATATCTTTACTTTTTAATAGTTTTTACACACTTGCCATAGCTTTCCTGCTCAAAAGCAAATGTTTCTTTGATTTCATGACTGCAGCCACCAGCTGCAAAGCACAGGAAAATAAAATCTGTCACTATCTCCACTTCCTCTCCTGGTATTTGCCAGGAAGGAGATTGCTTCTTACTATGATCTTCATCTTTATAATGTTAAGCTGTAGGCTATAATTTGCACTCTCTTCTTTCACAGTCAGCGATAGGCTCTTTACTTCCTCCTCAACAATCAGAGTAGTATCATCTATGTATCTGAGGTTGTTGATATCTCTCCCAGCAATATTGAATTCTGCTTATGCACAATGTATTCTACATGTAAGTTGAATTAATAACGTGACAATATACAACCTTGTTGTGTTCTCTTCCCATTCTTGATCTCTTATGTTGTTCTATGTTCAATTCTGACTGTGGCTTCTTGGCCCACATACAGATTCTTAAGAAGCAAGATGGCATGGTCTGGTATCCCCATTTCTTTAACAACTTGCCACTTTTGCTGTGATCCACACAGTCAAAGGCATTAGGAGATATTATTTATTTTTATTATTTTCCCTCTTTTCTTCAGTTAAATTCTGTACTTTGCAATAAGAAGTTCATGATATAAGCTGTAGTCAGCTCCAGGTCTTGTTTTTGCTTACTGTATAGATCTCCTCAGCCTATGACTAGAAAGTATATATTTAACCTGATTTCTATATTGTCCATCTGGTGACGTCCATGTGTAGAGTTCTCTGTAAGGCTGTTGGAATAGGATGTTTAATTTGTCCAGAGAATTATCTTGACAGAAATTTACTAATCTCTCCAAGGCCAAACTTGTCTTTTATTCAACATATCTTTTATTTTCATGCATAAACATTCCAAACTCCTATAATTAGAGTAACATCTTCTCTGGTGTTATATTTTGGAGGTGTTGAATATCCTCATAGAATTGAATAACTTCAGCCTCTTCAGTCATATATGAGTGGAGCATAGAACTGGATCACTGTGATGTTATACTTACATGCCTTCATTTAAATAATTCATTTATTGGGCTGTTACCGAGGACTCCTTTGGCCACCCTTTGATTGATTATGAGGGCTACTCTTTTCTTCTACAGGATTTTGGACCACAGTAAAAGATCTGGTGGTTGTCTAAAATGTACAATTCCCTTCTTATTAAGTTCACTAACAGGATATTAATGTTTATTTTGTCATCTCATGTTTCACTAGTTCTTCTTGGTTCATTGTCCTAACTTTCCAGGCTCCTATGCTCAATTTTTCTTCCCGTTTCCCTCCAAACATTTCTGCAGTAGGGCATTCTCTAATTTTTGGCTCAACAACTTAATTAGATCTTATGTTACCACTGCTTGCCCTCTGCTCTTTGCCAGTAATGTCATAATCATCTTCTAACCCGAGGGGCTCTTCTTCCAGTTCCATTTCATTATATCTCTGGTTGTGCTTATGCGTAAAGTTATATTAGCAAAGACACTGGAGTGAGTTTCCAGTTCCTTCTCTAGTGGACATCATTTTGTCTGCTATGACCTGCGCATCGTGGATAACCCTACATTGGATAGCTCAATCTTCATTAAAGTACAACAGCCTCTTCGCTATGATAAGATAGCAATCCAGAAGGGGAATTTAATCTTTAACACTTCCCAAATTAGAACTGAATAAGTTGACATTTAATAAATACAAGATAATAGCATTATATAAAATTACAGTGAATAATTTTTGCAGTTACAAACAAATTGTATAACAAATGTAAATTGTATAAAAAAAATATACAAACTTTTCATTATAAAATCAATACAGCTGAATGGAAGGTATTAAAGGCTAACATGCACTATCACAAACATAGATTCTATATATTAAGTCCATTCCTCAATGTATATATTTTTTTTAAATACATTTTCCCAAGAGAATAAAAAAATCCATGAAAAATAAGGGATGCCATGTTTTATATTCAGATATCCATGAAAATGTGTTTCAAATTATAGAAAAAGCAAAAAATTGAAAAAAACTGTTGCTAATCTTTGTCTACAGCTGTTGTGTAATCTTAGTAAACTAGAATAAGGGAAGAGATTCTATTTGCATGTACTTGGTTGATTTATTGAAATAATCCAAGTTTCGTATGTGTGTATATCTTAATCTTAAAAACTGCAAATTAAAATGTGTCTAGATAAACTTGGCATAGTACTCAATTCTATTTATTATGTGAGGATGACTAGAAATGCTGAGGATAAGAGTAATGGAATTAATATTATAGGGTTAGGTATATTATATTTGTCATAAGAGTAAGTGCAGTTAATTGTTAGATGGTGCACAATTGGTATAACTTCTACAAATAATGCAAAAATAACCAAACACAAAACACCCTGTACTTCAGTTAGGAATGACTTTTACTTTTGTGTGTCACCTATGACCATCTTATATCATGCTGCAGCATGGAGCCAGTTTCTAGAAATCTATATACATAGTTTACTTGCACTGGAGCAATATTATGTAGAAGACAACCACATAATATAGTTTCATGCTTTTCACAGAATGCACTTGTTTAATGAAGATATAACATGAACAGGCTATTCCACAGGGAAATGTGCGCCATATTCTGGCATAGTTTGGAAAATGTGGGAGAAGTTCCAGCCTAAACATCATGGGAAAATATGTTTCAATAGATTACGATTCATAATTATATTAATTCCCTTCATTAAGGATGTGGGCAAGTCAATGGCATGCTTATTTCCATCAATGGGCCCATACACTTATACACTGTTTGTATTATGTGTGAAGGGAAGATGAGGGCTCTTACTAAGCCCCATTAGTCTCCAACTCCTTTTGTACCAATCTTCCAAATTATGTATTGTTATACCTATATTTTACTCTACCCCAGCAATACTGAATTCATTTTTTGTTGTTTAGTCGTTCAGTTGTATCTGTCTCTCCATGACTCTTTGGACCTCAGCAGACCAGACACATCTTGTGTCTAGTTGTGCTCATGCATAAGGTGTTCTTAACAAATATACTGGAGTGGGTTGCCAGTTCCTTCCCCAGTGTACTGTGATTTGTCCATTGATTAGCATTATGAAACTTACCAGACATAAAAACATGTGGAGGCACAGGAATGCACCTATTGAGATTTATTTGTTTTATAATTTAATTGCTGGGATCTAGTGTCATTTTTTAAAGGTCTATTAAAAATAAATGTCTTAAAAGCAAATGGATTTATTAAAAATGATAACTTGAAAGTTTAACTGACATATTTTTTAAATAAAAACCACTGACCCTCTTCATGGAAGGTGTTGTCCTAACAATAACATTCAAAGCTAGGTGTTGTTCTTGGCTCATTGAAAAGTGGATAGTGTACAATGCATTCTAAGTGCACAAAAAGGTCTTTACACTGATTATTTTGATGACATTTGCAGGTACAGTATGGATCTTGCCTATACAGATGAAAACAATGAAAAATTAAGAACAAAATAGAAGTTTTTACCTATAAAAAAGGGAAAATGTTTGTTTTTAAATTAATAAAATACATACTTTCTGATCCCCTGTAAGCTAGATGCAATTATGCCCTTTAAGTTAGATTATAATAGCATTTAGCTTATGATATAAAAATCTATTACATTTGTATTTAAGCATTTTATTCTAATAATCTTCTATTTTCTGGTTGTGTGGCCCATTCCATTTTATTAATGATTATCCTGAACATCATTCAATTTGAACTATCAATGGTTGCGGTGTTGTTGACAACAACATGAAGCCACTCATATGTTAGTTTGTCTTTTGTCCATAAGATTAATATATCATCAAAGCATCTGAGATAGATGAATGACATTCAGTTTTGTAAAATAACTTCCACTTCGAAAGGCCATAAACATTTTAATATATTTTATGGTATTACTGACATACCAAGAGATTTTGAAGGTGTGTAATGGTAATCTCTGCAAAATATCATTCTACTAGGAAAAATACAATTCTCATTTTATGAAAATTGAAGAAAGCATAATCTGAAATTATAATATGCTTATGCTTACCCTTAAGTTCAAAGGGTACATAACATGTCTTTGAGCAAAATATCTGGCCATTCTCGGAGTTTTGAGCTAAAAATTGAAATATTTTGCAGCTAATCTTTCTTTAATAAAGATCGACAAGCTTGAAAGATGCAGAGTCTGTCCTAACACACAGATCTTTGATGTTTGCTCATCTTTACATCATAGAAGGAGCTCAAAGGGTTAATTAAAATTTAATGATTTTGCCAGTACTTTGAAAAAGTTATGAACTTAGATGAGATCAATCACTTTCTTGGACTGCCTGACTTCAAAGCAGCCATTATGCAAAAAAAAAAAATCCTCTACCATTCTGCACTGAATACATAAGCAAATATTTCCTCATTAGTGCTCTGAACACAGAGTTTTGAAGCTCCAACTGGAGGAGGTGCAATGCCAAAGTGGTTAAGATGCATTTAACATGGCTGCCAAATTTTGAAAGCACAAATATGAGTCCTTCATTAGATAAGCCCCACATCTGTACAGAACTGAAAATAATATAATATATAATTTAATCACAGGCAAGTGATAACATTTATTTTTAAACAAAATAAGTATGCACTCTATCACTATTAAAAATAACATATTTAATACTGGAAATAAGTGTTATTTTTTTAAATAATTTTCAGAATGTCTGTATATTAAAGTTGCATAACTTAAATATTTGGTCATGGCTTATAGTTGTTTGAATAACCTAAAATGAAAAGGAATATGTAATGCATTTTGTGATATGGAACCTAAAAGGAGAATCTGTGCTTTAAAGAAAAAACAAGCATTTTATAAATTACCCCTAACATTCTGCACAAAATAAAAAATTACATTTGCTTCCTCAGCCTCTGCCAGTTCCCATTTACAGTGAGAATCCCAGAGCAAATGGCATTCATATGTTCATTATTTCCGTTCTCCCTGTGCTTTGTTGTAAAGTTGAACTGGCAAGGGAAACATATTACATAGTTAAATTGAGCCTAAACTGTAAAGTGAGATAACAAAATCATAGCAGGGTTCTTTTCTTAGACAAAGACAATACGGACGCAACCTAAATAAAAAGCCAATTCATACAAACAAGCATAATGAGCAACACTGTAATATTTATTAATATTTAGTCATAAGAAACCAGTAAAAGTTATATTTAGCATGGACTAGAAAAGCACAACCTATATTTTTTACTAAAAAGTGTATAATTGTGGAGTGGCAACAATCACTTTATCAAGCTAGTTGCCAGTATTGTAGGACCTCATCAGGGCCATATGGGGATACTTTTGTGACTGACCGCCCTGAGGCCACCCTATATTGTGCTGAGATACTTGTCATTAGAGGAGAAAGGAATAGAGCCCTTAGAAACAACAAAGTGTTAGATATTATTGTCCATCTCTATGTATATTTAGCAGTGCAAAGATGAGATATAATTTCCAAGTATATTAAATATTCACTTATATGCAGTTAACTGGTAGTCCAGTGGTTAAGACTTGGAAGCAAACCCAGGTTGCGGTATTGAAAGCACCCAGTCAAGGAACCAAGTGATCGCACCACCCTGAAGCTGAGCAGGGTTGGGCCTGGTCAGTATTTAGATGGAAGACACCTAGGAATACCAGGAGCTGTAAGGTGTGCCCCACTGGAGAAGGACTGGTAACCCACTCCATGAGTGCCAAGTGGATCAACATGACCATGGACATAAAGAGGTCCATGAAGTCATGGAGAGTCAGAAATGACTGAATGACACAAAATATATAAGGGCCAGCAAACCCCAGTCACGTTTCAGCCTCAATGGGCCTTGTCAGTGAGGTGCCGTTGTACTCCCTAATGCACAATGAGCAAGGGGTCCACGTCTGGTTCCCCCTATCACCCTTAACATGAGAAAATGAAAACAAAAAGAGTAGAGGTGCTCATCTGAGAATGAAAAATACATCTGTGGGTTTTTTTCTATAGGTCTGGTTACCTACTCAGAGAGAAACCTCTTTTAGCTCACTTGTGCCCTTCACAGGGAGTAATATCCAGTAGTATATCACACAATTCTACCCTGAACAGGAGAAACAGCACAGAACTAACCTATTGAGGTCACAAATGAGCTAAATGCGGTGGCTTTCAGAGGAGGTTATCATGTCCACAGAACTAACCTATTAAGGTTAGTTCGTTCTCTGATTGCGCACCTCTATTTTTTTGTTTTTTTGTTTAATTAATCTCCCTAAGGGTGATAGGGGAATCCAGATGTGGACCCCTTGCTCACTGTGCCTTATGGAGTTATCAGCTACACCTCACTGCCGAGACCCAATGAAGGCCGAAATGTACGTCTGGGGTTTGCTGTTTCTACTATTCAGATTAGAATTGCCTGGTATTTCAGGGCTGGACCACTCAAGTGAGTGTGACCAGACTGATATACTACAGGATATATCTCTCTGTGAAGGGCACAAGTGAGCTAGAAGAGGTTGCTCTCAGAGTGGGTTATCATGTCCATAGATTTCCTGAACTATAAAGAAACAACTGCTTTCATTGCAGCATACAAGAATAATTTACTATATTGGGGTTCATTAACAGAGATTATATCTGTCAATGCCACAAAATATTATGGAAACTCTGTGATATTATGTATTGTGTCCTTTGCTGTCATCGTTTAGACAGAAGGATATTACTGGGATTTTATTTTTTGTCATTAAATTATATTTTAGTAGAAGTGTCCAAAATACGATTGACAGATAGTTATTTGTGATGATTTGTATTGACTACATTTCAACAATTGTTGTTAATGCCAACTGTAAAACCGAAGTACGATAATGTTTCAGTGACAAGAACAGTGTAACATTAAGGTCACAAAGTAAAACTATTTGTAATTCTATATGTCAGAAAATATATATTCTTCAGAAAATACTTTTTATACAACTATTAAATCTCATCTATTATAGATTGTATAATACCATATGTACAAAAGTACTGTAAAATAAAACTAATACATTTCCTCTTGTTAGCAATATGAAAGAATACTGTTCATTGCACAAATCTTTTAACAATGACAATTCCATAAAACATTTACACATATGTAGTTGTTTGTTCTAGATTTTATAAAGTGCTCTACAATATAGTATGCATAGTGCATAACCTCAAAAATCGCAGCCTTAAAAATTGCAACAGTTGAAGAGTGATTAAAAGCAAGTACATGGCAGAAAGGCACAAAAATCATGCTTAGTTACAATGCCTGAGGCTGTAAATCTGCAGGCTTCCAAATTGCAACAGTTACTGAAAGATTACATTGTATCAAGCTCGGAAGTACATGGCAGAAAGACAAAATTATAAATAATTTTTCTATATGTAGCATTTCAGGGCCTGACATGATCAAGTAACCAAGACCCTTGCGGCTTAGACAGAGCCAAACCAGAGATGTTAGGAGACGGAGGGAGAAAGTGAGAAGGAGAGAGAGAGAGAGAGAGAGAGAGAGAGAGAGAGAGAGAGAGAGAGAGGAAGGAAGGAGAGAGAAGGAAGGAGGGGTGAGAGAGAAGGAAGGAGGGAGTAGAGAGAGAGTGAGAAGAATGGAGAGAGTGAGAAGGAGAGAGAGAAGGAGAGGGGGAGAGAGAAGGAGAGGGGCAGAGAGAAAGAGGAGGGGGAGAGAAGGAAGGAAGGGGAGAGAAGGAAGGAGGCGGGAGAGAGTGAGAAGGAGGGAAGGAGAGAGAAGGAAGGAGGCTGGAGAGAGTGAGGAGAGGGAGAGAGAGAGAGGAGGGAAGGGAGAGAGAGAGAGAGAGAGAGAGAGAGAGAGAAGGAGGGAGAGAGAGTGGGACAGAGGGAGAGAGAAGGAGTGAGAGAGAGAGGGAGGTAGGGAAAAGGAGGGGAAGAGAGGAAGAGAGAGAGAGAGGAAGGGAGAGAGAGAAGGAGGGAGAGACAGGAGGGAGAGATAGAGAGAGAGAAGGAGGGAGAGAGAGAGAGAGAAAGAGAGAGGAGGAGAGAGAGAGAAAGAGAGGAGGAGAGAGAGAGAGAAGGAGAGGGAGAGAGTGAGAAGGAGAGAGAGAGAGGGTGCACAGAGAGAGAGAGAGTGAGCACAAAGAGATAGACAGGTACACATAGTGAGGGTGCACAAAGAGACAGAACATACAATATTATACCATAATTTCTGACGGGCAATTTCCTGGTATAATATAAAAGGTAAAACATGCATTTTCAATTAAGAGATCTTGAAGTCACAAAAATTACTAGAAAGTCTAGAAAATCCTTTGGGAAGACTTTTATAAGTTTTAAACTGGTGCAGAATTGTGTTTTGTTGTTATACTCCTGAAACCCCCAAAGAATAAAATGCATACGTAATGAGGGTGGAGTCTGTCACTGTGACACTGATTACATTTTAGCATTATTGAATTCTAAACTCACTTATCATGGATAAAGATGTCTAAATGGTGTGAGATCTTGAGGGATATTTATTAGATTGTGTTTATTGGTACAGAACTAATAGCCATGTTAAATTAGAAGACCGTAAGTCCAACATGCATTTGTTGGAGTTAATATATTTATTTTTCAAGCGTAAGGTGTTTTAGTTTCTTTATGAAGTAACAACATGTTTAATAGATACTGTTACAAGTTATTGATGTATATGAGATAAATTCAATGATATGTTTGTATCCAGACTGATACTACACAAGGTTGGAAGAATATAACATTTACAGTAACCAATTTGCTTTACAAATGACAATGGTAAGAACAACACTAGTTATCTGGATGTCTCTGTTTATAAAGTAGGCAGCCATTTAAAAGAATCTATCCAATATTCCCAATGTCTGAGGTTTATTAGAGCTAATACTGCCTACTTGCTGTCTAATGCTGTGTCATGTTTAATAACAGATGATGTGCTGGGCAGTGAGGACACTTTATGGCAGTTTTTCCTTGCACTCAGGATGCTCTCAAAAGGTAAGCTATAATTAATCTGTTTAGGTGACTCCAGCATTCCATACTCCTCACAGATGGATGTGGTGAGAGTTAACCTCTGTTTTTATTTTGCTCACTACACAGAACTGTAACTGTGGGTCTGGATGGGGGGGATGTCAGTGACTCATGTAAAAATACATTTAATTTATATGTTTTCTTAGTAAAAAATTCATGTATTTAAAAAAAATTAAAAGTATTTCAACATGCTTTTAGGAGATCTTTATTGTGATGTGGTTCAAATTGTACTGAATTAAGTGGCCATTTAGACAATTATTTACTGTGCATGGCCCATGTTGTGTAAGCTTTAGGTTTCTGCATCCTCATAATTATTTATTGTCTCTGGAGTGGAAACCACTTATGGGATGTACCAGACTGAAAAACATTTGAGACCACTCTGTAAAACACTTTAGTAACGGGCAGTAGTACAACATGAGCTTCTAGCAATATACACAAATACAATTTCTAGTTGCATTCCAGTATTATACTGTTCTGTGGGACGTTCCAACTTCAGAAACAATACAACTTTGGGGGAGAGATAAGGAGCTTGTACTGACAATGATTTGAAATAGTTAGAAATAGAAATACAGTAGAAGTTTAATAGTTTTCCTATCAGTCTCCTATCAGGCCCTACCTAAATATTCTTTAGAGAGCACTTTGTATGAGCAAATAAGTGGCACATTAAAGTATAGATTACAAACCGTCTCCACTAGATGGTGATTTAAATCATTTTAATATATATATATATATATATATATATATATATATATATATATATATATATATATATGTATATATATATATATATTACAATGTTAGTTTCTGTGATACTTGCATTTAGTAATTTCCATCTCGACAAAGGCTAATAATATTTAGCCAAAATTGCATTTGCATTTTAAGAAATATATTGGTCTGATTTGCACCTTGGATTTCATTATATTATGACTCAGTTGAAGTATAATGCAACTTGTTTCATATTGTAGCAGAATACTGAGCACTTCAATGATTTGTGCATAATAGAACAAGAGAAAGATGATAACTGTATAGCTTGATAGATGGTATAAACGATAACTAATTTCACATTCTAATGGGATTGTTTGTATAAAAGGTACAATATAAATGTAAATGATAGGTACTCTCATTATGCTATTAGTTATAAGAGGAAGGGGGCTGATTGTACTCTAGCTACCACATTATAATCTTATTTTATTCTTTTACTGTCTTTACTGCTGCCACCTGTTCTACATTTTTTTTTCCTTTCAGACCGAGAAATATAATGAGATTGATGTCAAATAAGGATTTAATTGTAATTCTCCTATACCAAATTGCATTAATATATTTGAACCCTTATAGAGATCTGATAACCTCTGATTTATTCAGGCAGATGTGGTTTTCATGTTTAAATCGAAAAGCTTCCTTATTTTTAAATAATGTTTAACAAAATAACATGCCACCAAATTCAGGCCTATAAATGCTGTCTTAGTTTAATAATGCCAACAATTTCTCAACACACCTAAATTCATGGAAAATCATGAATTTTAGAGTGATTAGGACTAGTCAAAAATTGTTTTTATTTCTTCAAATATAAACCATAAGAAGACAAACTAGTGGAATACATATTGACAATACTCAAATTTTTCATTTTATTTACTTTAGTTGTAATTGGAGATATTGGTATAAGTACAGGATGTAATAAACGTTGAGATTACTTTTGGTGTCACAGTACATACGGTGGCTAAAATTTAGTCTGTTATGATTTTTCTAAAGACATCATCCACTTTCTGCCAGTTCTGTTTTACAGTGAGAATAATAAAAAAAAACGATGTCATTTTAATCACAAGTATTATGTAGTTTCTTTTTTTCTTCATTTACCTATTGCTTAGGAACTAAGCTCAGTAAAAAAAAATAAGTGGTATGGGGTGGGAAACAAATTTGGACCTGCCCTAATTGTAGATGAGGTTTAGTGTAGATTTAAATCATCTTAAAATGTTTTTATATATATATATATATATATATATATATATATATATATATATATATATATATATATATATATATATATATATATATATATATACAGTAATTCCTCTATTTCATAGATGATTCCATTGTGAAAATAATTAATTATAAAGTACTTTATTGTTTCTTACAGCAAACAAAGGGTTCCTCCTAATCTGGAAGGTGCCATTTTCCTGACACCCCAGAAGCTTCCTGAATTCCTATTTGCACTTGATAAATAATAAATAATAATAATAATAATAATAAATAATGTGACTAATCAGAGTTGTTTGTTAAATGCTTATAAGAATCTATAAGAGATGGTCTTTATGAAATTTTAAAGATAAACCCTTGACTATGTCCCAATATGGTAGTTAATATTAGTAGTCCATTAAGCCAAAATATGCTGATATTAAAAATATTATGCAATCCTAATTACAACATAGATTATCACAATGCAGAGTTTTATGGCTTAAAGGACATTATGGCCACTCCCAGGAAGTGCTGAGTGAGCACTAACGAGGGAGCTGAATTCGCCCATTGCAGGAGTGTGTAAGCACTCTCTGTGTTCAGTCTAATGAGCCCTAGAAGAACCAGAGGTGGAGGAGCTTGAGGCCGGTCATGCCAGTGAAGAGGCAGTAAAGAGGTAGCAGCATTTGTAGTTCTTCCTCAGTCAAGCCTGCAGACTTGCACTGTATGAAGGATACAAAGAAGCAAGGAGCAGGTGTGATCCAGCAGAGGGCAGTTTCAAGGAAGGCTGCAGCTAGCAGTTTGCAGGTCCTGTGTGTGTTCAGAAGGTGTTCCAACAGGAAAACTGTAAGTTCTGCTTAATAGTGATATGGCTCACTGCTGCACGTTGCTGCTATTGTAAGAGATTGCTCAGTGTATGGACATCAGCTAGACATCTAATTAAGTCTAGTTAGATTGATGGCTTATAAGTCCTATAAGGAACTGCTTGCAGGCGGGGGATATTAAGAATTGCCCTGTGAAAAAGCCTGTGAAAAAGCCTTGCGAAAATTTAAAGTGATAGTCAATTAAATGAGCCATTTCTAGCCAGCAAGCCTGCCTTTATATTTGGACACTGTATGCTTGTACATTTTTGGTTACACTGCCAGTTTGGAGACCTGTGTATCACACAGTGTGTTTAAAAGATATCTACAGAGAAGAACAGTAAACAGCCATAAGGAACTGCTTGCAGGCGGGGGCTTATTAAGAATTGCCCTGCGATAAAGTTTTGTGAAAATTTAAAGTGACAGTCAATTAAATGAGCCATTCCTAGCCAGCAAGCCTGCCTTTATATTTGGACCCTGTATGCTTGTACATTTTTGGTTACACTGCCAGTCTGAAAACCTGTGTATCACACAGTGTGTTTAAAACATATTTACAGAGAAGAGCTGTAAACAGCCATAAGGAACTGCTTGCAGGCGGGGGCTTATTAAGAATTGCCCAGGGATAAAGTTTTGCGAAAATTTAAAGTGACAGTCAATTAAATGAGCCATTCCTAGCCAGCAAGCCTGCCTTTATATTTGGACACTGTATGCTTGTACATTTTTGGTTACACTGCCAGTCTGGAGACCTGTGTATCACACAGTGTGTTTTAAAGATATCTACAGAGAAGAACAGTAAACAGCCATAAGGAATTGCTTGCAGGCGGGGGCTTATTAAGAATTGCCCTGTGATAAAGTTTTGCAAAAATTTAAAGTGACAGTAAATTAAATGAGCCATTCCTAGCCAGCAAGCCTGCCTTTATATTTGGACACTGTATGCTTGTACATTTTTGGTTACACAGATTTTCAGACTGGCAGTGTATCACACAGTGTGTTTAAAACATATTTACAGAGAAGAGCTGTAAACAGCCATAAGGAACTGCCTGCAGGCAGAGGCTTATTAAGAAGTGCCCTGGGATAAAGTCTTGCGAAAAGTTAAAGGGACAGTCAATTAAATGAGCCATTCCAAGCCAGCAAGCCTGCCTCTATATTTGGACACTGTATGCTTGTACAGTTTTGGCTATACTGCCAGTCTGGAGACCGGTTTATCACATAGTGCGTTCAAAATGATATCTACAGAGAAGAGCATTAAATAGCCATAAGGAACTGCTTGCAGGCAGGGGCTTATTAAGAAATGCCCTGTGATAAAGACATAATACTCAAAGAAACCGTTTAAAGGACTGGCTCTGTGGTTTTGGGACTAGGGGCAACAGGGATATTTATATCCGGCTAGTAAAGTTACTCAGCTTGCTGACCCTCCGGCGACCATCCAGCTGGCTGTTTCAGTTTCTATGGGGCTGTTTCTGTCAAGCTTGTAATTCTGATTTCAGCCACTAGATTTGAATCTGACTGTTGCTTTAAATTGGTCAGCTGCCAATAAAGTGTAAATAAGGCAGCAGTGGATACTATTAAACTTAGGCTGCTGCGGCAGATTAAAAAATAAAAAAAAGACTCTATTTAATTGAAGTAAATAAAGCCGTGTGGTTCCAGGGGACTGCTGCTGTAAAAGACATCAAAAATTATGATTGTTTGATTGTAACATCTGCTATTCCTTTTTTTCTATTATTATGTGTACTTGCAGCATTGTATAATGTTTCCATTTGTCTGCAACCCTTAAATAACATACCTGTATATTCTGTGTTAAGAGAAGAGAGAAAAGGGGAAGGGGAAAAAGAAAGAAGAAAGGAAAGGGAAAAAAGAGAGGACAAGGTGCTTGCCGAAAAGGGAAAACTCACAGGGGGTATAGTTAAAACGTCATCAGTGTTGGGTAACTGAAGCGGGACAAATAAGCAAAAATGATAAGGAAGGATGTGTCAGTCGTAAGAAGTAAAAACAAGGGCAGAGATAGCAAATTGCAGGGTGCTATTTCAAAAAGCCCTCTAACAACTAGAGAAACAGTGAAAAGGAAAAAAGTTAATTTATCTAGCTCTCAATCGAATATATCCCAAACAGACACAGAAAACAGTGAACACGTTAATATATCAGAGATAGTAGACCTCCCCGATAGATTGAACACAGGTCAACCAGAAGCATTAACTGTAGAGGCAATGGAAAGGTTGTTTTATAACTTTGAAAACAGAATCAGGAAAGATATACTATTAGAGCTTACAGAGAATACAAAAGCAGTGAATGCGTTACTAGAGAGAATTGGCCAGCTGGAAGGCAAACAAGAAAAGCTTGCGGAGGATCATCAGAGATTAGAGACCAAAGTTGGGAGGCTTGAGGATGAAGTTGTAAGTCTCAAGAACAAATTATGTAGAATTGAAGATTTCTCTAGACGGAATAATTTAAGGCTGAGGTGGATTTCAGGGAAAGTCCTGAACAATGAGTTAGGCGAGTACGTGAATGAGTTTTTTAAATCTATCACAGGGAATGATAACACTCTGGAAGGTACGTTTGAGAAGATACACAGGCTCCCACTACCTAGGAGACTGATAGGGCGAAGAGAGCAGGATGTAATAGTAAGATTACAAAATTACTCCTTCAAAGAACGGATAATTAAATGTAGTAGAGAAAAAAGACAGTTTGAGAGCCCTTATGAAAAGGTAGAAATTTACCAAGACTATTCAAGCGAAACTTTAGCTAAAAGAAGAGAATTAAGTTCTATCACTAAAGTGCTCAGAAGAGAAAAGGTATTATATAAATGGGGGTTCCCTGTTAAACTAATTATAACTAAAGGTAACCAAACTGAGGTGATCAAGTCCGTCGCAGAAGGTGTGCATTGCTCTGAAAAGTGGGGTTTCGAAATAGAAAAAGAAGACACGAGAAGGGATGGGAAAGGCCCCAACTTCGATGGAGGCGGTAAAACGGGAAAGTGAAAGTAAAGTACGTAGGTGAATAAAGAGAAAGGAAAAAAAAAAAAAATGGAAAAGAAAATGTATAAAATATACTACTTATCCGGGACAATTTTGGGAAATGTTTCAATATTTTATTGTAGAGTCAATTAAAAGTTTTGGACGTGAAGGAAACACTTAATGTATAGTTGAGTGCTTCTAGGAGTAGGGTGAGGGGGCAATGGGCGCACTCCCAAGGTTCTGCCGGGGTCTTTTTTTTTTCTCTCTCTTATTTGAAGTTTTCTCTCCGCCCCGGAGGACCAGACATCTTAAAAGATGGCATTAAGTTTTTCTTGCCATCGGGAGGAAACGGTATGTGTGGTGTTTGTATGCTGTTGGAAGGGGAGGGGAAGTGAAGGCAATAAAAATTGTATGATAGGGAAGGAGGGGACTCGGAGGTTATCATGTAAGTCACTTTGATGTTAAAAGTGATATCGCAAAATGCTAGAGGCTTAAATTCACCCGGCAAATGGCACTGTGCCTTCCATCAATTTATAAAAGAAGAATTGGATGTTATTTGTCTACAAGAAACCCACTGGGTAAAGGGGAAAGAACCTAGAATAGGATATAAACAGTTTGAGTTGGGTTTCTCGTCTAGCTTCAGGAAAAAGGCTAGAGGGGTTGCTATTTTCATGATAAGAATGTGATTGTAACGGATCATGTAGAATATGATGAAGAAGGGAGATTTATCATTTGGTTAGGACAGGTAAATGGTCAGTCATTTACAATTGCAAATTTATATTCTCCGAATGCGAATCAAATAAGCTTTTTGAGTAAGTGTTTAAAAATTATTTCCAAACTAAAAGTGGGTAAGCTTATTATATGTGGGGATCTGAATATGGTCCTGGACATAAAAATTGATAGGAGCTTAAGGACGAGCGATTTGGCTCTGGAAAGATTGTCTAGAAGATACACAAGGATTGATTTCATACTGGTTGACATAGAGACATGGAGAGAAGTGGATGAATGACGCCCTGGTAAAAATAGTACTGCAAGGTCGGGGGACTAGCAATGGAAAAAAAGAGAAAATATTAACTCAAAAGTATTTTATACAATAGAAGAAAAAAAAGAAATTAAGGAAGTAATTGAAGAGTTCTTTAGAGTTAACAGTGGCTCTATAACCTCAGATTTAAGTATTTGGAATGCGCACAAAGCATATATGAGGGGTATTCTGAAAACAAGAATGATTAAGAAGAGGAGGGCCAGGGGGAAATCGCTGCATGATTTATATTTAGAACTCTACAAGTTATCATATGCCAACAAAAAAAGCCAGTATAACATGTTGACGGAACAGATCTATAAGATACAAGCACAGATAAATATGATCTTACAAAGTCAAATAGATATGAAGTTAAAGGAGCTAAAAATAAAAAATTATCATCTAGGTAATAAAGCAAATAAATCACTAGTGGATCTTATTGGGAAAAAGCGAAGCAACAAAAGGATAGTGAAATTCCTCGATGCCAAAGGAATTATGAAAAAGGATCCTATTGAAATAGGTAGAATTGCGGCGGAGTATTATAGCGCCTTGTATAATCTGAAAAAGAAACCAGGGTGGGTTAAACCTGATAAAGGGCAAATACAGGATTTGTTTAAAAAGTTGAATCTAAAAAAAATTTCCGAGGAGCAAAAGGAACTACTAAATGGGAAGATTTTAGTGGAGGAAATCGAGAATTGTGTGTCCGGTTAAAATGTCCAAAAATCCCCAGGACCAGATGGGTTCCCGATACTGTATTATAAACAATTGGGGGCTCATATGGTAAAAGCATTTAACAAAATTAAAGACGTAGGATGGGCTCCTAAGGAGACATTAGAAGCAGCAATAATTATGATACCAAAGGAGGGAAAAGATCTGGCAAATTGTGCTAACTACAGGCCCATCTCTTTACTCAACATCGATATCAAAATATATTCAAAGATACAAGCACAAAGATTAAATCCTCTTTTAGACCAGTTAATTGAGTCAGATCAAACAGGTTTTGTTAAAGGCCGACAAGGGACAGATAATCTGCGAAAGCTTATCAATATATTGGCACATGCTAAAGATAATAAAATCCAGTTGGTGGCAGTAGGGTTAGATGCAGAAAAAGCCTTTGATAGGCTCAACTGGGAGTTTATCAAGTGTACTTTAGAAGAAATTGGATTGGGCAAATTCGGGTCAAGTGCGATTATGGCGCTATACTCTAACCCTTCAGCCTTCATAAAAGGTACAGACTTTCAGTCGGAATAGTTTGAGATTAGCAATGGGACGAGGATGCCCGCTATCACCAATGATCTTCAATTTGTGTATAGAAGTGCTGGCTCAAATGATAAGGAAGAATGATAGGATAAGAGGAATCATATGTGGAGCTATAGAATCGAAGATCACTCTATTCGCAGACGATGCAGTTGTAGTCTTATCAGAGCCACTAGAATCATTGGTGTATCTCATGAAGGAATTAAAAACCTTTGGTTGCCTATCATATTATAAAATTAATTCTCCCAAATCAGAGGTTATCTGGCTAAATCTGAACTTAGAAACTAAAACCTTGTTACGAGAGAAATTCCCATTTAGATGGGAGCAGAATAAAATAGAACATTTGGGAATAGAGTTGACTCCGTGTGTTGCTTCCATGTTAAAGAATAACTTGGAAATAACTTTTGTTTCAGTGTGCAAACTACTCAAGTCATGGGAGAGGCTAAACCTAACCTGGTCAGGCAGAATCGTATGTGTTAAGATGTTCATTTTACCAAAACTTACTTATGTTTTAAGAGCAATCCCTCTATTTATATCCAGAGGAAGTATTAGTAAATTTCAGAAAGTGGTAGATCATTTTATATATAAAGGAAAAAGGTTAGAGTCAGTAAAGACCAAGTAAATAAAAAGTATATAGAAGGTGGATTAGGGGCAATCAACCTCTGGAAGTATGCAGAGGCTATAAAATTGTACCACTTTCTGAGATGGACAGAAGGAGTGGAAGGACCCAAGTTTGTCCAGTTAGAAGAAGCATTAAGCCCCAAAATAGTTCTGCAGCAAGCTCTATGGTATAAGAAATCATCCAACTTTAAGACTCAGATAGAGTTCAGAATAGGGAAACAATGTTGGGCTAGTTGGCTCAAAATGAACTCAAAATTGAAGTTGCTCCCTTTTCCATCTCCATTAACACCACTGGGAGTAATTTATGATATTCACCCCGAAATAGATAAGGTAGAGTGGGGGAAATGGGGTATTGACAAATTTAAGGATTTAATCAGAAATGAGGGCTTTATTAAATTTGAGGAACTGAGGAGAGTGAAAGAGGTCCCAATATCAATGTGGCTGCAATTTCTGACCCTTAAGAAGATATTAACAAAAGAAGGTTTTGATGTAAGATCAGTCAGGGATTTGACACCTCTCGAAAAATTCCTGTCCTTAAGAACAAGTAATAAGAGTTCAGTGTCGAAATGCTTAAAAATTTTAGACGAGTACAGAAGTTCTAGAAAATCTGTAGCCATGGAAAGCTGGGAAACTGATTTTAGAATTAAGAAAAATTTGGAGGACTGGGGAAAAGCGTATCAGCTAACAAAAGATAACTTGATTTGTACAACTTATAGAGAAATCCACTTTAAAATTACACAAAAATGGTACATAGTTCCAGAGCTTCTGTCTATAATAGATCCAAGCAAATATAGTGAGCTGTGTTGGAGAGGGTGCTCGGAAATAGGCACCCAAAGCCACATGTGGTGGAAATGTGTTAAGATCAAAGGGCTTTGGGAAAGGTGTGTCACCAAGTTGGTGGGTATGGGTTGTAAGGAAGTTACCTTAAACCCAGAAGCTTTTCTATTACATATCTTTCCAAGGGAATGGTCTAGTGAAACAATTGGGATAGTGCTGCAGGTTCTCATGGCAAATAAATGGTGGATTGTACGGAGATGGAGAAGTGGGGAATTGCCTAAATGGAATGAGATTTGTAGTACTATGGAAAGGAATAAACAGTATGAAATGGAATATTTAAGTTTTGATTCCAAGTTAAGATTATCAGTGGTTAAGAAATGGGCAAGATGGGACGAAGAACTGTTTGCCGGGCCTTTCTGTTAATAGATATATTTTTTTTTGTTTTTTGTTGTTGTTGTATTTGTTGCCTTTAGCGAAGTTACTTTAATTATATAATAGGTTTCGGGTATTGCCTCCTTCTGTAAATAATGAGAATATTGCCAAGGGGTGGGTGGGGGGTTTGTAGGTGGGTGATTGTGTATGATTTAGATGTAAGTATTGTTTTACTGTATGTATTTTATTTTGGTTGTCTGTTTATAAAAACAATCAAAAAATTAAAATATAAAAAAAAACAATGCAGAGTTTAAACAAACCATGTTTTGGCTACAATTGTCTGTCTTTACTGATGGTAATTTTTGGTAATATAAACCACACTAATAGAAATGAAGTCAAAATAGAATAAACTCCGTAAATCAACCTTGTTAATCTCTAATTGACATAACAAGAAAAAAGTTAGTGATTGTCAAAAATAGATTTTTGTTAGATATAAAAATGTTGTAAAATTCTTAAACTTGAAAATGCTATGACAATCATAGCAACATATTAATGGTCAGTAACGTGTTTCAATTACTACAGTATACCTTGTCACAAAGCAACAGACATGTTTAGTAAATTGAAAATTATTATATTTTTAGATTTTTAAAGGTACAATCTAAAGACTCTGTAATATAATGTCAAGGTTTCATATCTGTACTGGATGCAGTGTTAAAGTACAGAGCAAATATATACTGGGGGCCTCATTCTATTATCGGCCGTAAATCGGCCGTAAGGCTGCGATTCCTTGCGAGGGTTCAGTTAACTCGCGATTCTATTATACGGCCCCGCAAGGATCTCATCTTACGGCCGGCCGCATATCTTGTAACCGGCCGTAAGCTCTGAAATATAAAAACTCAAAAATAAATTCAAGCCTGCACTGTACAGCTCTGTAAATGCTAGGAATCATATTGGGGGACATGAGGATTAAAAGTAACCCACTCTCAAGCTTGCACATCTGCCCAAACCCGAGTTCAAATTAACTGTTTATTTTCCGGCTGCGGCGTGGGTGTGTCTGAGGTGCTCCAAGCACTCTGGACTTTTTACATGGATATTTTACGGATATTAAAAATAAAATATTTTACGGATTTGAGTACAGGATAATTATGTGCTATTTTTTCTAACACCTAAAATCCCTTTATAGTCTTCTCAAAGTGCAGGATGGCTTTATTTGAGCTATTTTATGTGCTTAATTGGTGCTAGCATGACCTCTTTCCTGCAAGTAAGCTGCGGCTCGCTTTTAGCCTTGCAGAGAGGTTTCCCGGAGCAATTGAATTGCAAATCTCTTGCGGCCGTTTTAGATCAAAGGCTTTCCTCCGGCGCGAGCGGCCGCAAGAGATAGCAAGGCACCGGCCGCAAGCCTGCCGGAATCCCCGGCCGTAAGGGAATAGAATAGCAGAATAGCTTGCGGCCGGTCCTTGCGGCCCCGCAACGGCTGCGGCCGCTAATAGAATGAGGCCCTGGGTATGGGCCTCATTCACAAATTTGGTCAATTGAATAGGGCTCTATATAAGCACATAGTATATTTTTTTACAGACTTTTTAGTTAGTGAACTTCTATTCAAAAGCAAGGTCTTCCCTAACTAAAAACCTATGTAAAAAAATATGCTATCTGCTTACATAGAGCCCTATTCAATTGGAAAAATCAAATTTGAATGAGGCCCTAGGAAAGCCCTACAATTCAGAGAAAGTTATCTATGACTGTTCTGCTAGGATTGCACTAATGAGCCATCTTGGCATCTTATAGAAGACACCCCCAACATACATTTTGCCGCTTTTGCGCAGCTTTTTTAAAGGAAGAAGGGTATAGATCACGTAGATGCCTGTATTAGAAGCAATATCGCTTCTATAATAAATATTACACCCGAATGACTTGCACAGAAGAAAACAATTAGGTATGGAATTATTTTTCATGGTGAGAACAAACCAATTAAAACAATTCTTATTAATAATTAAGAGAGATCAACTTGATGAATATATATTAATGTATTGCCAATAAGTTACTGTTAAAGGTCATACAATTACGAGAGGTAAGTAAAAAATGATTAGATATGATATAAAGGACATCATCCTTAATGGAACATTCCTATAGATTTGTGTATTTTCATTAAAACTAGCAGCTACAAACTGATTTGCAGAACTCCATATATATTCATTCTCTATTGATTCACCATAATAATGATCTTATACTAGATTTTTAAAAAAGTGAACGTGGTAGTGATTGTATATGAATAGGATGTATTGGGTGAAAATTTTCAGTTGAAAGATATCATAAATAAGTAAATTTGTGTACATTAATAATACATATTCAAAATATTCTATAACATCATAGACCAATAGTGTAATTGAACAGATTAATTAAGTTTAATAATCATGATATTAATGTGTGAAATGTAGTGAGAAAAGAAGAAAAGGAGACAAGAAAAATACATCTCAATGTAGCTGAGCGGAATACATGGATAATAAAAGGGGGAAAGTGGTTAAAAGGAAAAGGTGAATGACTCATTGTGCCAAGTGCAAGTATATTCCCAATTGTAACATATGAACTATGTACATATACCAGAAAAGCAGGCGTGAACATATAATAAAAATGTGACTAAGTAAAATGCTTGGAGAAGTGAGAAGTGTTTGATATGATGACACAGTGAATAAAGAGCAGTGTATATGCTTGCGCTTGGCACAATGAGTTATTCACATTTTCTATTTTCCCTTCCACCAATATACTTATGTATTAACTGGATCCATTCACCCTAGACCAATAATCAGAAATACATTAATGAACAAATAACCCTTTCAGAATGTATTGAAAAGTGATCCACAGCACTATTTCCACCTTTCTTTTAGGGCTTCAGTAGGACATTATCTTGGTTCCCAAAATTCCGCTAGGTATAGGTTCCCAAAAGTGTTCCAGTTCATGCATTATGTAGCATAGTGACACCTGGCAGTTGATTCACCAATATTATAACCTAAAACATTCCAGACAGTTTTACTAAAACCTACCAGAGAGTAAGGTTTGCTTGAGAAGCAAATTAACCCAGGGCTTGATACATGCTGGTCGGCAGGTTACAATGGTGACTAGAACATTTTAACTGGTGCCTGGATTTGGTGACCTGGTGCTGTCTTTTATTCATGCAGTGTCCACTTACTCTGCAGACAGGCATATAGAATTAATAGAAGGTGTGACAGACCACTGACAGCTTTAATAATTCTGCTCTTCTACAGTTCCCCTCCAGCGGAGCATGCTCAGATGGGGGTGAGTGAGGGAACATGGACTGGAGCTAGAGCAGCCTGCAGAGATTGAGCCAGTCAGAAATTCCATCCAGCTTGTTTCATGATGCCTACCCTAATTTTTGTCCATATATAAAATACATGTGGCTCCTAGATTTAAAGAACTTTTGTCACCAACGCATCCTATACTCTTTGGATACTCGAAATCAAGGAACCCAGTCATTTACTTCATATTTTCTCCTTACTTATTGTCTTCATTTGAATAAACAGAATAAACACATTGACCAAATATAGGTCAACTCATATACATGTTTGTTAAAAAAAAAAAAAAATTACTGTTATATGCACCAGTAAATAGTGCCATGTACTAAATTCCAGATCGCAATGTATACTGTGTTTGCTCCTGTTCGTTTTTCCGGTGGTGTACCTCCGATTCCTTTTGTACTACTGTTTAGATTATTGTTTGTTCCTGACTTTTCTCTAATAATAAAAATAGCCGTATCATGGGATCACCTCAGATAAGCATATTAACTACTTAATGCCTAGTGAACTTTAGAATTTTAAGTTAGTTATGTTCACACTGTGGACATAACAATCCACATATTAATAATTCCAATGTTAGCCCTCAGTTTCCTAGGGTTTGCTGTTGTTTACAAATAACTGAATGATAGTATCTAGTAATAAAATGTTATTAGGAAAATAGTTATTGTATAAACTATATTTTAATTCATATTTTGAACACAGATAGAGAGACACAGGAAGGCGCAGCATGAAAGCACGGACAAAACAGGATTTACAGATGTGGACTGAGTGCTGTAATATTGCGTGTGAAAAGATTAGAATAAATGTGTAATGTAGGGGGGAAAACTCCATCAGCTGATATTATGGTATACCGCAAATTATACCCCTCAATTAGAATGGGGGTCTTGGTCAAGAATATGTTGTCAGGTGGTGTAGCCTAAATATTTTATGAACACCTATATTACTTGGTAAAAACCTGTACTTAAGTCAAAACCTAATGTATCATCGATTATTAATCATATAACTGAAATGAACTGGATAATTGAGACCAGCAGTTCAGCTAAGGGGAGCAAATTCTTGAGTACACTCAGGGATCATTATCTGGCCCAGGTTATACAAGAACCTACTAGAAATGAGGCTACCTTGGATTTAGTCATCACAAATAATATTGATATAGTATCAAATGTTGAAATAGGGCAACCATTGGGAAACAGTGATCACAACACAGTCTCATTTGAGATTGAATAAAAAAACAAAACTGTAAAAGGCCAACAGAAACACTTAATTTTAAAAGGGCAGATTTTAATGGTCTAAGGGCAGCAATACAAAGTATAGACTGGGACAGAGAACTGATAGGTAAAAATACTGAACATAAATGGACAATGTAGAAATCCTTACTAAATATACATACTGTGCTTATAACCATATACCATGTGGAAATAAAAGTAGGAGGAGTAAATCACAACACATGTGGCTTAACAATGACTTAAAGATGAAGATAAAGAGTAAAAAGCAGGCATTTAAATTATAAAAAAAAGAGGGGACAGAGACTGCTTTACGTGAGTACAAGGAAGTCAACAAGGCTTGCAAAAGGGCTATTAGACTGGCTAAAATAGAAAATCAAAAATGAGTTGCAAAAGAGAGTAAGACTAACCCTAAAATAATTTTTACATTTATTAATGGGAAGAAGGCCAGGAAGGAAGCTATAGGAACATTACAATGTGACACAGGCCGTCTGATAATTAGTGACCAGGACAAGGCAGATGAGCTAAATAGGTTATTTTATTTGGTATACACAAGAGAGGTACCAGTGGTTGGGACACTACAAAATAATGGGGCTACACTACCTTCATCAAATAATTGGTTAACGCAAAAAAAAATACAAAAGAGGTTGAAAAAAATAAATTTTAATGAAGGCCCTGGTCTGGGTGGAACACATCCAAGGCTACTGAGGGAACTGGGCTCTGTAATATCAGATATAGTGGTTTTGCTTTTTTAAGATTCATTTAACAGAGGGTCTCTACCAGATGACTGGAGAAAAGTAGAGGTGATACCTATATTTAAGAAGGGAGCTAGAGCAAATCTGGGGAATTATATACCTGTAAGTCTCACTTCTGTAGTGGGAAGGTTTTTAGAAGTATTAATAAGGGATAATATACAAGAATATGTCTATTTTATAAGTGGGAATTATAAGTAGGAATCAACACAGATTTATGAGGGATAGGTCATGTCAAACAAACCTAATTAGTTTCTATGAAGAGGTTAGTAGGAACTTGGATCAAGGCAACTCAGTGGATGTAGTCTTTTTGGATTTTGCAAAGGCTTGTGATACAGTGCCACATGGGAGACTTTTGTGCAAACTAAGGGATACAGGAATTGCAGTAAATATCTGCACATGGATTGAGAGCTGGCTAAAAGACAGGAAGCAAATGGTTGTTGTAAATGGAACATACTCCTATTGGACTAATGTGGTAATTGAGGTTCCTCAGAGTTCAGTATTAGGTCGTCTCCTTTCCTCTCCTTTTTAAGGATTGGAAAGTATTGTCTCCATTTTTGCTGATGACACTAAGTTGTACAAGGTAATTAAATCAGATAGTGATGTGCTTTCCCTCCAAAGGGATTTGCATAAATTAGAGAAATGGGTGACAAAATGGCAGATGAGATTTAATATGAATAAATGTAAAGTTATGCATCTGGGAAGGAAAAATAGCCATGCAATTTATATTCTTAATGGATCAAATCTAAGGGTATCTGATATTGAAAGGGATTTGGGAGTGCCTAGTTAACAATGCTCAATGCCAAGCAGCATCTGCAAAGGCAAGTAAAATATTAGCATGTATTATGAAGGGTATAGAAGCAAGGGAAGCAAATACATTTCTGCCACTATACAAATCCCTAGTACGCCCTCATTTGGAATATGGAGTACAGTTTTGGGCACCACTAAATAAAAAGGACATTTTAGAGCAGGAAAAAGTACAAAGAAGGGCAACAAATCTAAGACGGGGAATGGAGGGCCTAAGTTATGAAGAAAGGCTAACCAAATTAAACTAATTTTCTCTAGAAAAAATGCATCTAAGAGGGGATATGATGACCCTATATAAATATATCCAGGGTCAATACAAGGCTTTGTCAAGTGAGCTTTTTGTGCCAAAAGGTTTTCAACTGACAAGAGGACATCCTTTGAGATTAGAAGTAAAAAGATTTTGTGTTAAAGAAAAGGGTTCTTCACAGTAAGGGTGGTTAATCTGATGAATTCTCTACCAAATGAGGTGGTGACAGTGGATTCAATAGATAACTTTAAAAGGGGATTGGATATATTTTAAATAATAAGAGCATTCAGGGTTATCCTGGATAATTAGAGAAGTATTGATCCAGGGAAGAGTCCGATCGCCAGTATCTGGGGTCAGGAAATAATTTTATATTTTTTTCTCTTTTTGAGACAATTGGAAAGCTGTATTGGGGATTTTTTTTCTGTTTGCCTTCCTCCTGATCATTTAACAAATAATAATTAATCCGCATATTGCAGATTAGAGGAGATCTAAAAAGGTTGAACTTGATGGACTAAAATTATTTTTTCAACCTCAATTACTATGCAACTATATAGCTATGTAACTTAGATAGGTAAAAAGTCAAAGACACGGGTATAACTTTAAAACAGCCATAGTCTCTATTGCAATGATACTTGTTTGTAATAATATGGAATACTTAATTGCAGAAATTGTATTAATACTATATTTTAATTTGAGCTATGGATATAACTAAGTTGCTTTTTTAGAAGTTTAGAATCGCACATGCCCATGATCTTTATGTTCAGAAAGATGAATAATGGTCATATGGGGTTATAATTTAAATTACCTTTTTTAATGATCAGTTAGATATAAATATTTCTTCAGTTTTCAGAACTGCTTCCAGCAAACATTCTTGTGAAGCCTCTCCTTACCTTTGATCTTAGGTCTTGCTTTAGGATCGAACCTTTGTCAAGCTATAAAACCTCCTGGCATTAATGTAAATTAAAATTTCTTAATAAATATGCATTAGCCTATGAATAAACTATCCCAAATGCTGTTGATATGTACTGTGCTGGGTCACTGAGAATGCAATGCCAAATGGATTACTTCTTTATAACTGAGTGAATTTATGGCAGCAATTATGTAAGGCAATCACATGACACCATACATTACAGTACCATAAAATATACTTCATGTAAAGCTCATGAGAGGATCTAATTCTTTTACATTATAAATCACACAGGCCAGTTAGAAACCGATAATAATGCTTAAAATGTAATGCAAAATGTATCTACAAGTAAAACGATTTTTAGCAGAAGCTCTGTGCAAATATTGAGCCTCATTCAATTCGGAGACTGTAACTTCTGGGATGTAAGCCGTATGTCTGCGTGCCTCCTGCAGGTCTACAGAGTGCTCGAGTTACAGTGCTATTCAATTCAGCAAGACCACAAGTTATGGGCCGATAGAGAAATTCAGAAACCATGCCTCGTATGTAGCATTTGCGAGCTTGAACAGATCACTTAACCAAGGCCATTACTCATGAGATAGAAACAGCCAATGGAAACAGAGATCATCATCATTACATCAATGAAAAATGCAGTTTGGATTTCAAAGCCCTATGGGCTTCAATTACGAATTACGATCTGACCCACATTTCTGAAATATTGCAATATCGATAAAACTGTAAATATGATATTCTATTACATGCAAGTTCCATTATATGTATTAACACCTTGATCGCTGGGATCTATGTAACACGGAAATTAAACATGAAATAAAGTATTTTTGCAAGCTTGAGAATGGTGTGCTATTAATTCTAAGACCTAACATCACATTCACTTTTAATAAAAGTACAGTAGTGTGTGTATATGTGTATTTAAAGTGCTCCGGACATGTCATTAAGCCCTTTGCGAGTCCTCCTTGGTACTTGTAACTTGTGGTTCGACTTTTGCCATT
The DNA here is from genome assembly GCA_027410445.1 of Discoglossus pictus. Taxonomy (NCBI): domain Eukaryota; kingdom Metazoa; phylum Chordata; class Amphibia; order Anura; family Alytidae; genus Discoglossus; species Discoglossus pictus. The sequence continues at coordinate 63,432,917 of CM050167.1, read as the reverse complement.
TGGGAGCTTGACGGTTAGCGAGGGGGAATCGAGCAATTGAATAGCGATTTGCAATTTTAGCATTCGGAACTCGTGCGGCCATAAAAGATCAAAGGCTTGAAGGGCAATTAACTTGCGATGTTAACCATCACATCAAATCGGAGGCCAGAGCCCGTAACTCGCAAAAATATGCCAATTGAATAGCATAATAACTACATTTCCACAGCTCGGATCTCCTGAAAGCTTAAGGAAATGAAGCTCATTGTTTGGAGATCTGACCATTCCATCTGTCTATGCCAAATATCTCCCATTATTTCAACCATTCATTTATTTCTAAGATTTTTCAATTCTGACACACTTTAAATAATATATTATGCCATGCTTTAGGACCTCATTTACATTTTTTCTGTCATTTTAAAGGAACAAATATATCAATTGTGTATAACATACCTATTTATCTATTCACTTTTACAACCTTTAATTTATTAAAAAGTTCTTATATGGTCTTTTTTTACTGCATATTGTAATTTAAAAAGCAATATATTTGGAAATAAAGGAGGGCAGGCTGTGAGAAACAGGATTTTTTTAACTGGGTGATACTTCATGAAGCATACTCAATTTTCATCTAGCTTCGCACTGATTTAAATAGAGTCCATTTTACTTGCAGATACTTTTTTCTGTAACCTGTCTATACTTTTGTGTAAAGTGTTTGGCTCTACTTATGCTCGACGACCATCAGATATTTTGACAGGGACTAGAACTGGCTGTTGAAAACAGCTGATCTAACCTACAGTACAATAAACAATGGGTTGATCACAAAGTGACTCTTCCTATAATCTTAACTTGTATTATGGTGGAATATTTTATATTTTATCTTCTAAATAACTAAACCTGATATTGGGCAAAGTGTTTTTTTGGAATCTAAAATAAAGAAATAAATACAGCTGCCATTTGCTTCGGTTCTCATCGTTTTCAGGTCTCAATTTGTCTCACAAAGGCAAAAACTGCTTGGAACTCGACATGTGGCACTGATCAATTGCTCCTAACTCAACGCTTGGGACTGATTGCATTAAAGTCAACTTGATCACGACACCCGCTCCTGTCTCTTCAGCCTGTACCTGTGTCTGTAATAAGTAATCTGCAGCCTGTGTCTGTAAGAGCTAATGTGCCCAGGTTGTAACTGTAAGAGATAATCTTCAGCCTGTGCCTGTGTCTGTAAGACACGATCTGCAGCATGGATCTATAAGAGCTAACGTGCCCACTGCCCACCCTGTGCCTGTAAGAGCCAATGTGCACAGGCGGTGTCTGTAAGAGCTAATGTGCCCAGGTTGAGTCTGTCAGAGGCAAGGTACCCACCTATGCCTGTCAGGGCCAATGTGCCCAGCCTGTGTCTGTAAAAGCTAATGTGCCCTGGCTGTGCCTGTAGGAACCAAAGTTCAAATCAATAACCTCTCTCTTCCTTCTCCTCCTCTACATCAACATCATCCCATTGGGTCCTCTCAGTACAGCTAAAGTGAAGCTAAATTATATGTTATTTAATCTAATTATTGTTTTTTTCTTTATGCCTGTTTAATTTTGAGGTTTTGCATCCAAAAAAAAGACCATCAGTTCAAAATAAAATGTGTCCCGAATGGATTATTTCAATTTACATTGATTACTATGGGAAATACTTGTCTGGTTCTCATCCTGCTGTCCGGAACGGATTAAGGCCTTGAACCAAGGTACCACTGAAAATAAATAAACTAATAAAATAAACCAACCTTTACAACAATAACTTTTATAAGCTATTATTCCTTATACAAAATGGTAGATTTCTCTCCAGCATAATTGAATAAAAAGGTAACACAGACGCCTCCATGTAAATCAAGTGCTCAATGTTAGGGCACTGGTGTAAATCGGCTGCAGGAGCTTTTTTTCCCTAAGCTCTACACTAATGTAAATCTTTTGATCCTCCAGGTTAGAGCACACAGCCCACAGCCATAAATCCAGCCTTAGCCGCAACAGATTTCTGTGTAGGGAGTAGCCAAACCAAGCTTTACAGATGAGACATTGCTCTAGGAGGCAATAGGAAATACGAACATCATGAATGTTATGAGTGGCAAGCGCAGTAATATATATACTGTATAAAGTAATTGCTTTTTATTTATTAATATATTTTGATATTAAAAAGATGTGACCATTTTATTTATAGCTTCAATAAAGAAATGTGTTTAATTTGTGTTAAAATATGATATATTTATAAACAATGCATTAGAGCAATTGTTCCTATGCAATTGTTCCTAGTCCTGGTTTTGGAATGTGTATTAACCCCTTGAGTACTGGGTTGTGTGTTACCCTGGATTTTATATCATAAAACGGACTTAATACTAACATGTCATATTTTTAATTACACATATGTTGATATCGGATTGTTGAGTGTCAAATAATGTTGAAATGTCATACATTTTGTAGTGCTTTTTTGTGCTATACTGTCACATTCTGGGGGACTCAGTAAGGGTTTGAAAACCACTTGTGAGTAGTCTTTGGTACCCGTAAATCTTTATTTTGCTTATTGCAGTTACAGCAGTGCCCTGATTTGTGAGTAATCCATAAAATCTTATTAGCATACGGTTTGGGTGTCAAAGTGTAAGAAAGTAACTCATAGTAATCAATGGAGATTTTTGCCTTGCTTTTCAGCTTTATCATGAAGTTTACTCCTAGCAGTGACTCCTAGCATTTATCTCATAATGTTTTAGGGATGGGGGATTAACATTTATTGTGCTGCTATGGCACTTGTAATAACTTGGTAATATATCTATTTTTTACATCCCAAAAACTTTAGCCTGTTTTCAAGTATAGTTCTTCAAAAAATATGTTTAAAATACATGACCAAAGTGGTATTTTTCCATATGCTCAAGATATCTATGTTAATAGAAGCTGAGAAAAATATGTTTACTTCTAAGCTTCTACTATAAAAACTACAGGGTGAATTAATCACACATATAATTAGGTAATATGTATTTGTAGACCATTTATATTTTAAAACACAACAAATATCCAATATTAATGAATACCATGCAGGCAGGGTCACAGTTTATGGAGTAGTTATTTAGTGACATGGCTCAGATATTAAACTGATTTTTTTTTATTTTGAAGGCACATGCATGCTGTGATGGAAGGAATAATTTAGTTTTACAATTTTAATAATACTACTCTAATTTGTAGAAATAAGAAAAAAATAGTACTTATTTACATCATCCATGTCAGAGTTTATTACTTTAAACAATCATTGTAGATAAAAGTGCCCAAATCAGCTATTTTCTGTACTGCATCTTGTTTGTATCAAATACAGTATATTAATTTTCACAACTGAAAAGTAAATGCATGATATCAAAATCAATACTAGACCAATCAGCATGGAAATTAAAGTAATTTAAACCTGCTGCTGAAGTTAGTATGTAAATTAGTTGACAACCACAATCTAAAGAAGATGTGACCTAAAATATACCCTGGAAATGTGTTAAAAGTGAAGCATATAGTAAACTATTTCACAGCTGTAAACACTGTTATATGATCTACAAAGAGGAAAGAGATAAATCTTTGGAAATAGATTTTTTTTTGCTAAAAGAACTCCTTTTAGGTAGGTTTCCTTCAAGTTTGCTGGCAGCACAAGTCGATATTTTAGTAACGAAAGCATATGCACATATGCCCCATAAATAATAGTCTTTGATGGTGATATTTAGCAGCAGTATTTGTAAGAGATAAGGCGGAAAACACTCCACAGAATCATATTAAGAATCTCATCTTATTTTTGCAGTACATCTGGCAATGTGTGCACTGTGTGACCTTTTGCTGCATGTTGTAAACTACACTACCAACTTCAATCTTGCAAACCTTTTTTTAGGTTTTTGAATTTGATACACTTTGTGGTGCTTTCAAGTAGAGTCAGGAGAGGCCATTAAAAGTTTCCTGTGACTTCTCAGCTATCCTCTAAAATGTGTTTAAACTGTACTAATCTTTAGCTACCACATGTGTCTAGGGATTACATTAATAATAAATTATGTTTTTTTCTAGATTCCACTATTAAATGAAAGACTTTATATAATTAATAAATAATACAAATAAATCATGATATGATATTAACATTTTAGATAAATTATTGGAAACCACATTAAAAAAAAAAGAAAAGGAAAAAATATACATACACCTGCATTGCTACCTTGTCATTGTGAACCTCAATAAAGCTATTAATTATACTATTTCCCATAAAATGGCAGGTCATATCAGAGAGGCCAGCAAAACTGCAGTCCACTCTGGAAGGAACTGTCAACCCACTTTAGTATCTTTTTAAAGAAAATCTTATTGATAAGCACAACCTGAGATATATTTGTGCCTGGTGTGGTGCAGTCCATAGGGTCACAGAGAGTGGGATACGAACAATATATATATATATATATATATATATATATATATATATATATATATATATATATATATATTGTTTGAAATGATAATGGATTGCAAGAGCAAAGCCTTTATGTGCACATTTGCATGTCCCTGCCAAGGTTTCCAGAATGCAGTGTAATAACTGTATTTCACAGAATTCTGGACATGAAACAAGTTATTTAACTTGTTTTAGACGTTCAAATGTCAACACAAATGTACTATTTATTTGCTGTACTACTGTACGGTGGAAGGCTTGTATCGCTCTATTGTCCAACATAAATTAAATGATTATTGTGGTAAACTACCTAAAAAAAATCTACCACACAGACTAGGAACTTCCCCACGCTGATGAGAGGCAGTAATCTTGAAAAAGCTGTATGTGGGTGGGATTCCTGGCTTGTGTATAATCCAACCTTAGCTTTGCTCAAAATTGTGTGATACAGCAGGCAAATGCTTAAAGGAAGCCATTTTTTAAATGGTGATGGATTGCAAGAGCAAAGCCTTTATGGGCACATTTGCATATCCCTGCCAAGGTTCCCAGAATGCAGTCTAATAAAAAAACATTTCTCAGAATTCTGGGCATGAAACAATTTTTATAACTTATTTTAGATGTTCAAATCTGAACACAAATATATTATTTATTTTTATAGCTCACACTTATTTCACTTTTCATTACTTCATCATACTTTTGATTTCTGATCCCCTATGGTAATCTTTATTTAACTAATACCTAGCAATTATTAACGTTTTGTCCATTATTAGATACGTTTAAAATAAAAATAAAACTCTGGGAAGCAGTTAAGCAAGATGCAGGTAGATGAAAAAGAGATACTCTTGACTCAAAGGTTAATTCAATCTTCAAAGAATTACTGATTACATAAATAATTGAGCCTCATTCAATTGAGGATCGTAAGTCCAAAAAAGTATGATTTACGTTTGCGGGCCTGCTTCTGGTGCTATTTAATTGTCCGGGCCCGCAAGTTAGGCTGTAGTCGCAAGAATCAGAAACCAGGCTATCGACAGTAGCATTTGCGAGCTTGAACATGATCACTGCCGCAAAGCCGTAACTCGTGGTTCAACCACGACAAATCAGCGCACTTTAAATGCTACTATAAAATTAATACAGCACTGGTTATTCAAGTCCATAGGACTTCAATGAAATATGGAGGTTGGATTCCAAAGTCTTATGGGCTTGGAGGTTGAAGCTCGTAGGACTTTGGATGGAAATTAAACATGAAATAAAGTATTTTATTCTGGCAATGTGCAAGCTTGAGCATGTTGTGCTTTTAATTCTAATGTCACCCATTGTGTTCCCCATAATTTACAGTGCGGTATTGATTTTATATTTTCTTTTAAAATGCTCCGATTTGTAAGTAAGCACTTTGCAAGACCTCCTTGGTATGAAGGGCTTAGTTCAACTCTTGAAATAATATTTCTCTAAATGAAATAGGTTGATTGACATAGGTAATTTAATAGGCAAAACTTTGAATAAATCTAAAATCTGAGAATGTACAGTATGTACATCTAAATAGCTGACCATTTATCAAATTGATCCTTAATCTTATTTAATATTAAGCAAAACATTTTTTTAATAAGAGCCCTATTAAATTTCAAGCAAGTAACTCCAACATGAAGCTCGTAACGGTTGTGGGCTTGACATTTGGCCAAGTTACGGTGCTATTAAATTAGAAAGGCTGCTAGCTCCGAGCTGGAGATGCAAAACCGTAAACCCTTTGTCAGCCGTCGGATTTGCTGGCCAGAACGTATCAATTAAGCAAGCCCATGGCTATGGGCTTAGATAGAGCCAATTGAAACAGAGATCGTCAGCATTGTGTCACAAGAAAATGGAGGATGTATTTCAAAGTCTTACGGTTTTCAATTGCAAATTATGAGCAAACCCACATTCCAGTCATGATGCAATATTAATAAAGCCGCAAATATGATATTCTATCATACGAGAGTTACAGTATATGTATTAACACATGTATCGATATAACACAATAATTATACATGAAATCAAGTATTTTTGTGGGCCGATTTCTGGGCTTGAGAATGTTGTGCTATTAATTTTAAGACCTAACATCACTTTCCCTTATAATAAATGTACAGTAGCGTGTTGTTATTTGCATTACAAGTGCTACGTATTGGACTTTCCCCCCCCTTGCGAGTCCTCCCGAGCACACGTTGGCCTTTGGGCTCCATTTGCGTGTTACGAACTTGCTCACGAGTAACTTTGTTGCAATTTAATAGCATGAATGGAAACATGGTGTTTATGGGCTTGACAGATCAAAGGATTTACAGCCGCAATGTTCAACGTTGCTCAACACATAGGCTTTTTTCGGCCTTGCTTCGTCTTAACCCGCAAGTTGTCTGCGGGCTGAGTTATAGGACTAATTTATTAGCAAAAAGCCATAAGATCTACATTATGGGCTACTTTTTAACACGTAACCCGAATTTAATGTGTCTCTAAGATTTTTAGTGCATGCAGTTATTTAAATATCAATATTTTTAACTGAGAAATTCAGCCGCTAGTGAACATTTATTGCTAATGTTTTTGCTTTTTCTGCGTCAAGAGAGAGGGCCAACATGTGAACTCTTATCTTTGTCTTGCTTGAGAAAACTTTTGGCCGGGTGAACTGGGACTATATGGAGCTGATGATGGCTAAATTCAGGTTGGGAGATTTTGGAGCAAAAGCTATTAAAGCACTATATGCATCACCTTTGGCCACAATTATAGGCAAAGGATTTAGGTCCTCTAAATTTCTAATATCTAATGGAACCCGACAGGGGTGTCCCCTCTACCCGTTAGTGTTTGCGTTATCAATCAAATTATTAGCAGAAAAGATCCGGACTGCTATGGAAGTGAAAGGGATTGAAATAGGAGAGTCAGTTCACAAGGTCACATTATATGCTGACAATGTGGTAGTGACGGTACAAGAGTTCTCTCACCTATCTACTTTAAATTATAGATTCATACAGTAAGATTTCGAGTTATAAATTAAATATTTCTAAAACGAAACCTTTAGCTTTAAAGTATTCAATTAAAGAGCAAGTAGAATTAGAAGATAAATTAAATCTATATGGCAGGGCAAACATTTCAAACAACTTGGAATTATATTTAATAATAATTTGCACTAAATGATTTCCATAAATTATAAGAATATATATGAGAAACTAAGTGGAATTATTACATTGTGGAAATCAATTTATCTATCATTAACAGACAGAATCACAGCAACTAAAATGACTCTCTTACTGCTCTTTAATTATTTATTAAGATGTATCTCATTGGCTATACCTAAGAATTTAATTAGTAGATTCCAGAGACTGATTGATGGATTCATCTACAATGGGAAATAGGCTAGAATTAAAATGAAGCTAATGCAAAAAGATTTAATAGGGGAGGATTCGCCTATCCGATTTTGAAGACATATAGTGAGTCCACAATTCTATTGCACATTATTAAATGGATGGATCCATCATAAATTAGTTAAAGGAAATATATAGAAGAAAAGCACCTCAAAGAAAAAATTATTGATGACATTTTATTAGAAGACACAGATCTTAAATTAAGAACTGGAGATACTCTAGATATAATTAGATCAGGATACAAGTTTTGGATTAAGAACAATAGAAGATGGGAGATAGCATAGGGCTTGGAAATGGGGCTATCTCCCATCTTCTATTGTTCTTAATCCAAACTTTTAGAAATGTGAGGTACAGCTCATATTTCAACATTTCAATTGATAGCATAGGGCTTGGAAATGGGGCTATCAATTGAAATGTTGAAACATGAGCTGTACCTCCCATTTCTAAAAGTTTGGATTAAAAGAGGAATTAGATATACAAAGGATCTATTTATTAATAGATCTTTTGCTATTTTTGAACAGCTTGTCAGTAAGTATAGTATTCCAAAACAAGTTTGGTTATTTGAAGTTTAAAATGGAATGGGAGGCCTCTAAATATTCAATTAAAGAGTTAAGATCTATAACAGCGTTTGAAACATTAGTTCTTCAAAAGGATCAAAGCCATTTACTATCTAAAAGCTATAAGATATCCTCTAAACAATGCATTAGATAATAATGAATAAAGTAAAATGATTAGCTGGGAGAGATACCTAGATAAGAGGTGGAATAAAGAAGAATGGTTCAAAGCCTTAAATATAACAGAAATGTTTATTAAAAGTTTGTAATATAGAGGAATCCAGAGTAAAATATTAAATCAATGGTACACAAATTTATCATGATGTAAATAAAAAATGTTGTTGGTGAAATTGTGGACAAGTTGGTTTGCATCTCCACATATGGTATGACTGTCCAATAATAACCCAATTTTGCGAAAAATTTTGGATCATTTTTCAAAAAGTTTAACAACTAGATTTATGATCTCCCCAGAATTAATTCTGTTTAATTTTATTGGACATTAAAGCTGGTTTGTTGCAAGTCATTATGTCAGCAAGCTGGATCATAGCCTCTAAGTGGAACCAGACCTCAGCTCGAATTAAACAAATTAAAAATGATAGTAAACAAGAATCGTGTTCTGGAAAGAGATTTACAAAAGCTGAGAATTAGAAAAAAATCTACTGTTAAATGGAAAATATGGGACTCCCTAGGAAGCTAGTAGCCTTAATAATAAGGAGTATCGATGCAGTTGACTGATCCTTATCTATGGAATGAATTTTCAGTCCTCATTTGTCTGTGTAAGATGTGTATGGGAAATTGATATTTTATGTTTTTTGTATTAATTGCTAAAACATGATATATTTGTATCAATTTTATTGATTGTATGTTTTGTATCTTTTGAAAGGGAGGGGAAGATCGGCAAAACCTAGTGCAAATAAATGCTAAACTAGATAAATACATAGAATGCAGGTAAAAATGCCAACTCAAATGTCCTAATCTCAAGGTATGAGGTATTTCAGTCACTCATCAGGAAGTCCTTCTCCTGATGGATAACACGGAGGTAGCTGGTTCCACAGATCCGGTAAGTGAACCTTCCTATCCGGTGGAGTGAGGAGTCACCCTATGGGTGCGACTTTATTCATGAACTACAATGTTCACGGAGAAGCTGAGTACTTGAGTCATATAGACCCCTATTAATACTCAAAGCTAATATGATAGTTTATAAAAATAAAATCTTTGTGATACTTATCAAATGGTAGAGGATTAGGAGTATAAAAAACATGCTGATCCAAAATAAAAAATAAAAATGACAATATCAATAACTAAAAAAAAGAAAATAAAAGGATCAGACTCGTTTCATCTGATCTGAGCTTTCTCAATGTATGAATCACATATAATAGTCAAACTGCAAGTCGTCGTCACGCTTTGCGAGCTTGCGAGGGCCACATTTGCGGAAGTGGAGGCTTCAACGTCGGCTCACTTGCGGTAAAAAACAACCCAGAAAAGCGGGACTTTGAAAACAAAAACCACACTGAGGAACTTAAACAAATATACGACCCGCTGGATTTAGAAAAAAAAACAATAACGCGTAAAGAGGAAATACGGACTAAGACAAAAAACATTACAAACCGTGGGACTTAAAAAAAAAAAAAAATATGAGGTCCAAAATATACGAAGTTAACGGTCAAATCACGTACATCAATAAACACCAAAAACAAACACAAAAAAAACATCACACACGGCACGGGGGGACAGCCAGGACATCTGGGGGTGAGGTTGCACGCGAATTAAGGTCAAATTTAATGAGTTTCGCCACTTGAAAATCGGCTAAGCAAGAGAAAAAGGGCGGCCAAAAAAAATTCAAATGAGGCGAAACACCACCAGGTACATACGACTTTTGCCAGGGACGTACAAGGTACAAAAATACACAGTTAGGAAGCACGGAAAAAGCTCGCAAGCCACATAGCACATAGACAAATGACCTGCAACTAATAACATTACGAAGCTAAAATGGCGCTTTACAAAACTAAACCAACAGTTTGCCCTTGGGCACGCAGCATATTTCTAATGCACAGTTGGGACATTGATGCCACTTTCTCCTCAGGGCAGCAACAGTCCAACTGTACATTGGATGCCGCAGGAAAATAAAAAGAGATATTTAGCTCTTCAGTGTATTCATTACTGGATATATTAATTACAAATAGGTAAAGTATATTACTGTATATACTCGAGTATAAGCCGACCCGAGTATAAGCCGAGGCACCTAATTGTACCACAAAAAAATAGTAAAAAGGTATTGACTTATCATATTCCTCCTTCCTCCCCTTCTCATCCTCCTCCTCCCTCCTTATCATCCCCCTCCCCCCTTATCATCCTCCTCCTCCTTCTCCTCCTTCCCCCCTTATCATCATCCTCCTCCTTCTCGTCCTTACCCCCTTATCATCTTGTTTCCCCCATAACCTCCTCCTTACTACACCTTCTCCAATCCCTATCCCCCTTCCTCCTTACTTGCTACTATGCTCAGAATAGCTGATGCTGATCCTGACGCCGCAGCACATCTTCTGCACCGGCATATGCTAATGATGTGACGTCATATGCGCTTCACGTCATTAGCATATGCCGGTACGGAAGACGTGCTGCGGCGTCAGGATCAGCATCAGCTCATCGGAGCATAGTAGCAAGTAAGGTTGAAGGGGGATAGGGATTGGAGAGCGTGTAGTAAGGAGGAGGTTATGGGGGAAACAAGATGATGATAAAGGGGGGGAAGGAGGAGAAGGAGGAGGATGATGATAAGGGGGAGGAGGATAACTGGGGAAGGAGGAGGATAATGGGGTAGGAGGAGGATAACGGGGGAAGGAGGAGGATAACGGGTTGAAGGAGGAAGATAAGGGGGGGCAGGAGGGGGATTTTTTTTACTCGAGTATAATCAGAGGGGGGCTTTTTTAGCATTAAAAAAATTTACTGAAAAAGTCGGCTTATACTCGAGTATATACAGTAGTTTATTAAGTAACTAATTAATTATTATTAAAAAAAAATAGACATATATATCTGTCTTTGTGATGAGTGCCAAAGGCGCTCAGAGGAGCAAAAGTAAACGAGAGGAGAGGCTTGCAATGAACGCCGAAGGCGCTCAGCGTAAGGCTCGCAATGAACGCTGAAGGTCCTCAGAGTAGAAAAAGCTTTACATTGGGTGTCAAACAGCATTGCAATGGCTTAAAATTGTATTGCCCTGTCTTTTTTGAAGGGCAAGTCGTTAGTAATAAAATAAAAATTAGTAACTAGATAAATAGCTATATGCAGTTGTTTGCTGTATGTTTTTGTTAGTAATTGTTTTGTTTATCTGCTTAAAATAATGAAAATTATTAAGTAAAAAAACATGGGAACTCCATCTGACTGAAAATAGCTCCGAGACCTGTCTTCCAAAACAAATCTGTCTCATCTAATTGTACTCACTAAAATCTTTGAAAACATCTTAATATCTGTATTAGAAGCAGTATAGGATGAAACTTCTCACAATGGATTGGATTTTTCTTTAAAATGGTAGCAATAGAAACCACTAGAATTTCAGTTGGGGTTACAAATATTTCAAAAGCTTCACTTAACACTCTAAGTTATAACTCTATGTTATAATAATTATTAAAAAAACCATTAGGAATTGGTATTTTATTTCATTTTTGCTGTTTAATAACCTATTTTTTTATTTGTCTGTTATCAGACAATTTACTCTTCTTTTGGTGGGTTTTGGATTTTTTACTCTATGTCTTGGTAGTGTTATTGGGCGTCACATGAAAGAAGGAGAGCAGTGGTTTTGTCAAATACAAGTGTTCTTCTCTTATTTATCCAAGAAGAGTTAAAGATAATTTAATTTACCCAGAGGGAATAATTTCCTCCACTCATTGTGAGTTTTAAGACCAACATACCTTCATAAAAGATAGTTACTGTTGTATCCTTATACTACTAATTACATACAGCTTGTAAGATCACAATATATTTCAATATCACGAGAGAGAAGGTGTATAAGAGTCTTTGTTATATCACACAATAAAGGATTTTAATTATGCTAGTCTCTATACAACCATTCCCATAAATATAAATATTTAAGTAAGGGATTTCAATGATTTCTCTTTACATTGCTTCTCATATAAATTTAAAGATGCAGTGACTAAAATCTTACTTCTTTCCTCCAATGCTCCCTCCTTTCTCCAGATTACAATAGGAGGAAACTCCAGCAACACTGGTCTTCACAAATCGGCCTCTCTCCAATGGAAGCAGAAGGTAAAACTCAAAACCTTTGGAAGTTTTAGTAGCATCTCTCTGTGATTCTTTCTTCCCAGAAACAAAACCAGCTCTAGAATTCTTTGGCATCTCCCAATATCAAAGCCTACGATGCACAGTGGCAAACTCTGTCCTCTCTCCTGAAACACTAGCGAGGTAAAGCTTCACAGGGGGAATCAACAGCCAGTAGAAGCTCAGATAGATAAGAAGGATAAGATAGGGATAGTTCAATAAATAATGCTCCAGACACTCCTCTCCTCTCACACTGAGAGAGTTCCAGATATGCTCATCATCTCCAAACTCCAAAGGCAAACTCATGCTTCAATAAGATAGGCCTTTGAGCATTTAAGAATTACTAGGGTTTGCTAAATGAAGTATTATATTAGGTTAAAATGAATATTCTTCATTTCAAACACTTAAGTAATCAACCTTGAAACCTTTATTAGAGAATGGTGTTATTAATGTATTGATATTCTTCACATCCACAACATTATTTTATTGCAAATGACTTTTACTACGTATAACATTGTTATCAGTGTGTGAAAATAATGTTACAGTCACAGTAGTCTTCTACAATCACCAAATGTTGCAGAATCACATGAAACAACTTATAGAGCGAAGTGCAATAACCCCCTAATATGTTACCAGAGAGAAGACAACTGGGTCATAAAGGGGAAATTCCATTGGTGTCAGCAAGAATAAATCCTGTTATACTGTATAATGTTTGAAATTATCATCCCTACTGCCTCTTGGTGCAACAATTTAATAAAATCACCATATAATATAATTACTATAATCTCCATCACCACATTTATTTAAGTGAGAGAATAGTTAAAAAGGCGTGTCAAGCTGCTTGCAAGACTACCAGTTTGATCATGCTGTCATAAATACTTCAACACCTCCATAGGTGGAAGATACAGGAACCTGCAGGATACACTAAGTAAAGTATAATCACACACTTCTAACACAAGCAGCTGTTAATATCACAAACAGCAACTTATATACACAAAGGATGGTGTCAAGGTCATTTTGTCTGCTGAAGCATCATCATTTTTTATTTGGCCTTCTGGCAATCCCTTACAATTGAGGGAAGTGTTTGCCATCACCAACTTGGCACAAATCTCCTGACCCATCAATCCAGGGCCTCTTCACATATGTCACATAACCACAATCAGAACTAATCAGCAAAAGGATCTGCTCTGTCTACATACACGCATATCTTTATTAGGCCAGGTGGGTTACTCAAATCATGCTGCAAGGCTATATCCCTTCTCTTGTTTCATATGCAAAATGGCATAATCATGGTGATATGTAATGTGTATCTCCAAATATCACACTTTCACTATACTCCATGTAAGGTGAAGACATTACAGCAATGTGTCTCACTAAAGTGGGGTTGTTTGGGTGGTGACCATTTGTCACTAGACATTTTATTAGAGTAGAATTTTCTGAATGTTTATCCACACTGCTTACCAATAAAATATGTACCTGTTACCCAAATTGCATCCGAATTGATGCAATGTACATGGTAAGGTTCCAGGAAATCTCTTCATGTGTCTGTTATAATCTAGGCCACTTGATTAACACTGATTTTATTAATATTGCTCTTTTGTAACTTTATAAAAAAACATTAAAAGTAAGTTAATAATACCTAGGTATATGTATGTATTTAAAAGGTGCAAAACATGTAGGGTTATTGGGGATAATAAGCAATGTAATTCCTAGAAATAGGAATAAGAAATATGCAATGGCCTAGGGTATAAGTACGTTTAACTTTCAAGTAAGCTGTAACCCATTTGCATAGATTCAATTTACACTTTTGGTGAGCTCAACTGTGTCCCTTGACAGCCATCAATCCATGCTCTAGAAGTGTTTATCTATTTATCTCTGCCTTTATTAGTACTACTAGCGACTTGCCCGTCAAAAAATGACAGCAATAACATTGTAAGGCAGGTAATGTTGTTTGTGTGAGAAATTAATTTTCTTGGTGTTTTCAGATCCTTCGGCGCTCATTGCTGATCCTCAACGCGTGTCTCGCAATGAGCGCCGAAGGCGCTCATTGCGAGGCTCTTGGTTGTTTGTGTGCTATGAGCAGCGTTGGTGTTGTTTTTTGGTATGGCAATGAATAATTAATAAAATAAGAAATTACCTATTGTGAAGTAATATATGCAGCATTGTGTTGAAGAGCTGGCAATCTGTTTTCATGTTGCTGCATGAATGTGTGCAGTGTGTAGTGTAATAGTGTGCGTGCGCGAGGCAAATCCGTTAGGGTAGCTGTGTACTTCCGGATTGTATAAGTTAGTGTTCTAAAATGGCGCCTAATTTGTGGTATGCGGCTGTGGCTGATTTTGAGTCCTTGTTTTCGGATGTCGTCCGACTTTTTCGGAAAATCCATAGGTGTTTGGTGGTGTTTTGCGTGTTTAGGGTCCTTTAGCCTCATTTTGGTTTTGTTCGGCAGCCATTTTTTCTCTCGCTTATGTGATTTTCGGGTGTCTAAACTCTGTAATTTGGACTTAAATCGAGGTGCAATTTCACTTATAGAAGTCCTGGGTGACCCCCTTGCTGTGGGAAAGCTTTTTATGTGTTTGTTGTATTTACTGTGTTGCTAATGTTTTTCGGGTCGCGCTGGGTGCATCCTTGTTTTCGGATCTCCTATGTCTATTTCGGAAAATCCGTAGGTGTTTGGTGGTGTTTTACGTCTTTAGAGACCTGTAGCCTCGTTTTCGTTTTTTTCGGCGGCCATTTTTTCTCTCGCTTAGGGGATTTTCGGGTGTCTAAACTCTTTGATTTCAAGTTAAATTGAGGTGTATCTTCAGTTTTCAAAGGTCCTGGGTGCCCCCCCCCCTTGCTGTAGGTAAGCTTTTTATGTATTTATTGTGTTTTTCATGTTTTCATGTGTGCGGGTTTCCGGCAGTAAGGTCGTATTTTTGCGAGGTCTTAATGGGTCGTAACGCGTCTTGTATTTTTGTGTCGTAAGTCCGTACATTTTGCGAGGTCCGCAGTTGCTGGCAAGGTGCGCCTTCGCGAGCCTGCAGCGTTAGCAACAACCCGCATGCTCACAACTATATATGTGATTATGTGTACAAACCACTAAGCTGTTGTTTAGGAGGGTAGCAAATGACTTGCTTCTGCCTTAAGTTTATCCTTCTAATCCTTCTCAATATAATGTTCTACTAACTCTTGATATATATATATTAATACATATCTTGCTGCATTCAGCTCTTACACCACTTTGTGAAGATCCTGCTCAAAGCAAGATACAGTACCCTTTCTCCATGTATGATTTTAATTGACAATAGTGTTACTGGTCAAGTGATTTCTATCATTTTTCCAGTAACTAAATTATAAAAATAATCACTTTTAAAAACTGCGCTTGTACTTGCACGTTTGCTGGAACTTCCACCAAACAGCTGTCATTTATCAGGTTACAAACTAACCTACTTCAATTCCATCACACATGACACAGTAATACTGCAACTGACTGTTTTATACTGTTTGCACTCTACAGCATATACACTGTGGAATATCACATGGGCTCTGCAGGGCTCTGTGTATTCCGTAACTGGTTTTAAAATTAGCATGCATCTTATGTGTATTAAGAGGCATCTCTTTTTGCTTTGATTCAGAGAAAAATTGATTACATTGACAAAGCATGATTTCCCAAACATTCCTAAGTGACAAATAGGTAGTGTAGTAAGATATATTTGCTGTGTTTCTAGTATTATAATTAAAATCAAAGCAGGTTTTACATAACATCACTTGCTACTAGTGACAATATTTTTTTCTGAAAATACAGAGCCACTATAGCTTCGGAAAACTTCACTTGTTCTTAACAATCTAACACCATTATCAACTATGGGCCCTATGCTAAACCCTAAAAAAACTCTTGCAAGTGCCATAACTGCACAGTAAATCCTACCCAGCTATATTAATAACCCATCCCTAAAACTTTGCGATAGACTCCTACAGGTCACTGCTCCGAGTGAACTTCACAACACAGTCGAAATGCAAGGCATAAATCTCCATTGAGTTTTGCACTGAAACAAAATGATGAGTTACTCCATTACACTTTGGTACCCAAACCCTATGCTAATAAGATTTTATGGATTACTTGCAAATCAGGGTAAAGATTTGTGAGTACAAAAGACCACTTGCAACTGGTTTTCAAACCTTTGCTGAGTCCCCCAGAAGCATTTAAAAGCACAAAAAGCACTACAAAAGGATGACATTTCTAAATTATTTGAAGAGTAACAATCTAATATCAACATATGTGTGATTAAAAAATATATGTTTGTATTAAGCCTGTTTAATGATCCATGGTAACACACAATCCAGTACTCAAGGAGTTAATACATGTCCCAAAACCATGTTGCCTAGGAACAAATGCTCTAATTCATTGTCTATAGATAAATCATATTTTAACACATTTTTACTGATTGAAGCTATAAATACAATTGTCACATCTGTTACATTGCCGTAGTCAGTTACAGCAGTTGTTATGGCACTTCCAACTCATTAAAAGATTTATGACGTTTTTTGGCTACTCCCTACACTGAAATATGTTGCCCCTACAGCAGGATATTGG
Organism: Discoglossus pictus; assembly: GCA_027410445.1. Lineage (NCBI taxonomy): Eukaryota > Metazoa > Chordata > Amphibia > Anura > Alytidae > Discoglossus > Discoglossus pictus. Next base: position 63,415,751 of record CM050167.1, on the reverse strand, counting down.
ATTGTTAAGTGTCAAATACATTTGACAATGACATTTCAACATTTTGAGGTGCTTTTTGTTATGTGCTTTTTGTATGTGCTATACTATCACTTTAAATGCTTTCGGGGGACTCCGCAAGGATTTGACAACTACTTGCGAGTGGCCATTGGTACCCATAAATCTTTCTTTTGCTTCTTGCAGTTACGGCCGTGCCCTTATTTGAGAGGGATCCGTAAAATCGTATTAGCATAGGGTTTGGGTGTCAGAGTGTAAGGGAGTAACTCATAATTTATGGTCAGTGCCAAAATCAATGGAGATTTTTGCCTTGCCTTTTGGCTTTGTCATAGGAGTTCTCTTGCAATGTTTTAGGGATGTACAATTAACATAGTTAGGTAGGATTTACTGTACTGCCACGACACTCATAATTGATTCTTCTGGTATTAGCATAGGGGCCTATGTAAGTTATAAACATAAAACATTTTGGAGACAAACATTTGGCTTGATAGCTGGAGTACACTTATCTTTAACCCTGTTTTTAAGTTCCACTTCGACTTGGCAGCCTTTCAGTAGAACTGAATAATGATCAAGCCCCCCCCCATGACTAATCTTGTAAGAAAAAAAACCTGTAAAGGTCCTTTCACTCTTCACCTTTGCAAAATCTGACAGCTGCAATCCCACCGCTAACCGACAGATGGCGCTGCCGATTTTCAAATACTTCTACACATAGCATATAAGGCGCGCTGAACATAGCGATGGCCTCGCTGTCGATTCAGCACCGTCGAGTTGGGAGGGGGAATAGTTCTTTGCCTTACCTCAAACATGACGCCGCCCGAAAATTGACAGTGCCCTCTGCCGGATGGCTCCTGTAACTGAAGCTGTCAGTGCTGCCAAAAAATGGGAAGACAAAGAGGGATAGATCCCCTGTAAATTATAATTTAATATAATAATTAAAAATATAAGCTGTGATTTTTATTTAAACATTTTTTTGTCCTAAATCAAGTGTAGTTATGCAAAGAATACTATGAATGAGACACTTCAATCATAGTTATTTAAAGTATTACTGTAATGTCCTTGTAAGCAGGGCTGGATTTGTAATTGGATGCCTAAGGGAGCTTACCGTACAGGGGCGCCTCATTTGTATAGATGTAATCATGTTTTACAGTTTTTTTTTGCAGCAGGCAGATAGGAGTCGGTTAAGCCTGTACAAGCATCTAAGCTGATGCAGTGACTGGGCAGATCGGGTTAGGCTACATTTAACATAACAGCGCCCCCTGCAATGAAGGAGGAGGGGAGAGACTGCAGGAGAGTGTGCTGGTTCTGCTGGTGCTGACATTAGTAAGGAAATTACTCTCTTCCCCTGCGCAGCTATAGCTTTCTGCAGTGCAAGGCAGGCCACAGAAGCAGCTCACAGGGGAAAGCAGAATAGGCAAAGGAAATAGTGCATAGGCAGCTTCCAGACATTAAGCACCAATAATGACAAGCTTAATACACTTTCATAACATTGGAGACTTTTTAATACCAGCAACTTGCCCGTCAAAAATGACGGCAATAAAATGTCAATCCTGTCAATGCTGTTTGCCACACAATGGGAGCCTCTCCCATTCCACTTTACTGGCCTTGCGATGAGTGCCTTCAGCCCTCTGTCTACTCCCCCTCCCCCTCCCTCCCCTGTGTCTCTTTTCCCCCTCCTGTGTCTCTTTCCCCCATGTCTCTTCCCCCCTCCCTTGTGTCTGTTCCCCCCATTTCCCTCCCCTGTGTGTCTAGCCCCCTCCTCTCCCACCACTGTGTGTCTCCCAACTCCCGTTTGTCTCCTCCCACCTCTTCTCCCTCCCCTGTGTTTCTCCCCCTCCTCTGTCTCTTCCCCCTCCTCTCACCTATGTGTCTCCCCCTCCTGTCCTACCCCTGTGTCTCCCCCTCCCCTGTCTCTCTTCCTCCGTCTCCTGTGTCTCCTGTGTCTCTTTCCCCTCCTCTCCCTCCCCTTGTCTCTCCCCCTCCTCTCCCTCCTTTGTGTCTCTTCCCTCTCCTCTCCCTCCCCTGTGTGTCTACCCCCCTCCTCTCCAACCCTTGTGTGTCTCCCCCCACCCCTTTGTCTCTCTACCCCTCTCATTCCCATGTGTCTCTCCCCCCTCCTCTCCCTCCCCTATGTGTCTACCCCCTCCTCTTCTACCCCTGTGTCTCCCCTCTCCCCTGTGTCTCTTCCTTCCTCCCCTGTGTTTCTCCCCCTCTTCTGTGTCTCTCCCCCCCTCCTCTGTGTCTCTCCCCCTCCCATACCCCTGTGTCTCTCCCCCTTCCTCTGTGTCTCTTCCCCCCTCCCATATGTGTTTACCACATCCTCTCGCACCCCTGTGTGTCTCCCCCCTCTCTTGTGTCTCTTCCCCCCTCCTCTCCCTTTCCTGTGTCTCTCTCCGTCACTCCTTTGTGTCTCCCCCCTCCTCTCACCCCCCTTTGTCTCTCCCACCCGCCTCTCACTCCTTTGTGTCTCTCCTCCCCCCCTCTTCTCACTCCCCTGTCTCTCCCCCCTCCTCTGTGTCTCTCCCATTCTCATTCCCCTGTGTCTCTCACCCCTCATCTGTGTCTCTCTCCCTCCCTCCTGTGTGTCTACTCCCCCTCCTCTCCCACCCCGGTGTGTCTCCCCCCTCCCCTGTGTCTCTTCCTCCCTCCTCTCCCATGCCCATGTCTCTCCCCCTCACTCCTTTGTGTCTCTCCCCCCCTCTCACTCCCATGTGTCTCCCCCCTCACTCCTTTGTGTCTCTCCTTCCCCCTCCTCTCACTTCCCTTTGTCTCTCCCCCCTCCTCTGTGTCCCCTCCTCCTCTCATTCACCTGTGTTTCTCCTCCCCTCCTCTGTGTCTCTCCCCCCCTCCTCTCCCACCCCTGTGTGTCTCCCCCCTCCTCTCCCACCCCTGTGTGTCTCCCCCCTCCCCCGTGTCTCTTCCCCCTCCCCTGTGTCTCTCACTCTCTCCTCTGTGTCTTCCCCCTCCTTCCCTGTGTGTTTCCCCTTCTCCTCCTCTTTCCGGTGCGCAATGCGCCTGCGCGGACCGCCATTGTGTAATGCACCTGCGTGGGCTGCCGCACAGTGCACCTGCGCGGCCCTTTGCGCAATACCCATGCGTGGCTTACACATCGCTATGCACATGTGTGGTCCATTGCACAATGGGTAGTTGTAAAACTGCGATTTGCCGCAAGCGTAACGACGAATCGCAGTTTGACAACTATTATATGTGATATACAATCAGGTTACTTAATATGATGTTACATCTACCATATTTATATAGTATATTGTTTAATATGGTACTCTTACTAATGTTGCTGCTGTGTGGGGCACAAACAATTTAATATAATCCAAGTCTCACATTAAAACATTTCAGTTACAATCTTTGGATCTTGCGTGTTTGGCTAGCTCAATTTGGCATGTGCATGCAGCTATCGTGCTCCGCCACCCGTGTGCGCGCTGGCAACTTTGCAGGTCCTGGAAGGGCAATAAATGAATATAGAATGGAAAAGGTCCAGAGAAGGGAAAAATATACAAAATCAGTAGAATTTCTATATAATGAATGAGTTGATAAATATATTTTTTGTGGTAGTAGCCAAATTTGCAGGTCCTTGAAGGGCAATAAATCTATAGTGAAGCAAAAGGGTCCACAGAAGTAAGAAAAAATTCTGGTACTTTCCCTTGTAATATATACACATACCTTAATTTCTGAATGTCCTTTAAAGAATTTCAATAACAAACTCATGCTTAAACATAAAAAAATCTTTAGAATTTCTATATATTAATGGATTTAATAAACATAGCTGTAATGCTAAACAACATGTAATACATATATTCAAAGATACATGAAATTCTTTACTAGGTGAACACATTGCTTACAAACGTACATATTGTACACAGATAGGTACATATGAGGAATGAAAGTAGCCTTACTTCATTTTTCATGTATTACTTTTTGCAAGAAACATATTTTGTCATAAGATTATTGCGTCAATAGAAAACTAATCAGTTGAAGTCTCAGGAATTTAAATTCCTATGTTGGACCTCATTTCTGTCCGATATTTATATCTATATGTGAGAGACAGAGAGAGAGTGAAAGATAGATAGGTACAGGTGAGGTACAGGTCATTTTATTTCAGTGCTATCGCTGTTTATACAACAAAAGACTCAAATATAAGTAAGGAAAGTGAAAAGAGAAAATAATCACAAAACATTGACATTTAAAAACATAACTATTTTTAAAGACTATCAATTAAAAAAAATAAAATAAAAAATCTAAAAATTGTCATGGCCACTCCTTGCGTTGCTACACCACACTTTACTCCTGCCTTAAGTACTTCAAAACCTCACTAAAAATGCATTTAAAGAATCTATTTAAAGAAGCGTATCATCTTCTATCCTAACACGCACACACTCTCTCCATACTGTACCAAACACAAACCATCACCTTTAGATTGTAAGTCTGCGAGTTTCAATCTAGCACAGTGCTTTGTGGAAAGCATTATGTACACCATATTCCAAGCTCAAACACAGGGCCCTCTATTTTTTGCAATGTGTTAATTTTTAAGTTGTCCTTGGCTGGAACTTCACTTATGTATAGTGCTACGGAATATGCTGGCGCATTCCAAATGAGCTATGATAATCACATATAATATTAGTCAAACTGCGATTCGTTGCCACGCTTGCGAGCCTCCCAAAGGGAGGCGAGCCTTTCAGGCATAGAAGGCTTCCGAGCTCGGAGCACTTAGGTGATGAGCGTCGAAGGTGCTCATCGCCCTGCGAGCCATTGAAACACGTGGGACATAGCCTGCAAGCAGTTAAGAAACGCAGGACTTACTTAACACTGAATCTCAAGGGCAAAAAAAACGACCTTGCAAAAATATGACTTTAACGGCCGAACCGTGGAAATTGAAAAACACGGAAAAGAAGACAAAAAAAAAAAAAACCACACACACACAGCACGGGTGGGGGGGGGATGGGGGAAAGCAAGGACGCCTGGGAGTGAGGTTGCACGTGAATTTAACCCGAATCGTCTAAGCGAGAAAACAAATTGCGGACGAAAAATGAAAACAAAGCTAAAGGGGACGAAGCGTGCAAATCACTGCCAGGCACATAGGAGTTAGCCAGGAATGACCTCAAAATCTCGTGAGCAAAAAAAAAACGATCTCACAAAAATACTAATTTAACATCCGAATCGCGGAAATTGCAAAACAAGAAAAAAACATAAAAACACACACAGCACTGGGAACGCCAAAGTTGCTGAGTTATGGCACTTGAAAATCGTCTAATCGAGAAAAAACGATGTCAGACGAAAAAAATAAAAACTAGGCTAAAGGAGACCGAGGCGCTCAATTCACCGCCAGGCACATTTGAGCCAGGAACTTAGGAAATACATAATGTAACATTACAATGGACGGAAAATGCTCGCAAGCCAAGTAACAAAAAAGTACGCCATTTTACAACACTAACTTGCAAATAATAACATTACGATTTACCCGCATAAACAAACGGTCTGGTCTCGCAAACGCAGCCTATTTACACTGCACACTTGGCACATTGCTGACATTTTCTACTCTGCTTATTAACAGTCCAACTGTACATTTTCAGATGCAGGAAAATCCAAAAAGATTGTTAGCTCTTCAGGATATTGATTGCTGCATATTAAATATAAATAGGTAAAGTGTATTAATTTATTACTTCATATTAATTTATTAATTCACTGTAGTAAGTAAATGTTATATTTTACACTGTACTTATATATCTGTCTTCGCGATGAGTGCCGAATGCACAGAAGGAAACTTGAAGTACATGAGGGGAGAGGCTCGCAATGAGCGCCAAAGGTACTCAGAGGAGCAAAAGCCTTACATTGTGTGGCAAACAGCATTGCCTTGGCTTCAACTTTTATTGCTATCATTTCTGACTGGCAAGTCGCTTGTAATAATAATAATAATAATAATAATAATGGCCAGGGCCTGGCCTGTTGGGGAATGGGGCCTGGGACTGTTTATTGTTATGTTTGTGTATTTGTTGTTGCTTTTTTTATTTTATTTTGTGCATATTATGATTGTGTTACAGTGTGAATATGGGTTTCTCAGGGACAATACAGCTATGGTGTACCATAATAACTTACATGGACACTAAGGGCGTCATTAAAATCTCCCTCGTAGTTCTCTCGGGGGTCGCAAAAGGCAGTTTTTTGTTGTTTGCGAGTACCGAATCTCTCGCAGCCTGCTTTGCGATATGACTACGAAAAATGGTCGAGAATAGGCTCAGAGAGAGCTACGTACTCACACGCAGCCTTCACTCTACGAGTGATTTTCGCATTTTGGAAGAATCCCTACGGGCACAAAAAGTGCCCGCAAGGGATCCTAAAACCTCTACGTGCTGCCTCGGAGCAGCCCGAAACAGCCGTGTGAGGCTCCCCCCTGCTCCCTATACACATCCCCATACTGCAGTGGTCTCTATCGGGACCCCTGCAGCACCCCCACATGAACCCCTTGCAGCGGGGGTCCCCGATCAGCACCGATCAGGCCCCAGCTGAATTCAAAAGTTTTAAATTCCCCGCCGCGGCTCCTTAAAAGGCACGCGGCACACTAATTGCCAATCCTGTCCGTGGCAAAAAAAATGAACCCCTCTCTATGCTGGTGTGCGCAGATGTCTTCACCCAATCACTCCGTGGGGGTGTATCCGATAGTGAATGGCTGAAGGCATCTGCGCCTTGTGATTGGTTCCAATAAAGATTGACAGGTGCTTTAGCCAATCAGTGTGGGATATTGGCTCACACATTGACGACTTCTGATTGGCTGAAATTGATAGACAGCTTTCTCAGCCAATCACATAAGCCGCCATTGCCATTAGCGTCGGGGAGGTCTGCGAGTGCAGATCTCCATTAGTTTTTTTTTTTTTTAGAGCGCGGATGGTTCCAGGGCCCAGCCGGGGCTGAAGGGGAGGAGGCCGGGAACATCGCGGGGAGGTAAGTTGAATGTATATTTATATGTTTATATGTTTATTTTATCTGGTGTTTGTATATTGTAATAATGTATTGTGTTTTTTTAACAGGGCCGCGCCGGAAGAACTGAACAATGACCGGACATGCTGGAAAGGTGAGTTGAATATTTAGAATGTATATAATGTTTATTTATTTTATGTTAATGCTTTGTACTAAATGTTTTGTTTTCTTTTACCCCTAGGTTAGTGATCTGAAGGGACATCTTAAAGGTAAGTGGTCTTAATTATTTTATTTTAGCTTAGAATTAGGGTCTGTGTATGTAGTTAGGACTGTAATTATTTTATTTTAGCTTAGAATTAGGGTCTGTGTATGTAGTTAGGATTTATTGTATATTAGATAGATAGGGAGATGTATTTGATATAGTTATGATTTATTTTATATTAAATAGATTGTATGTTAGATAGATAGGGGGTATTTGATTTGTATTGTATGTAATGTATTATATGTAATGTATTATATGTAATATATTATATGTAATGTATTATATGTAATGTATTGTATGTAATGTATTGTATGTAATGTATTGTATGTCATTTATTGTATATAATGTATTGTATGTATGTATGTATTGTATTGTGTATGTCTGTCTTTCCTTTTCAGGTGTGTAATTATTATTTTTTCTGTAGTGGGGGGTTGTAATGTATTTTTTTTCATTCTGTACTGAAGGTTTTTTTATTTTCTGTACTGTAGTTTTTTTTTCTGTACTGTAGGTTTTTTTATTTTTGGTGACTTAGGTTTTTTTATTTTCTGTAAGGTAGGTTTTTTATTTTTTGTAATTAGAGTGGTCGGGGGGTCGGTAGTGTAGGTAGGTAGTGTAAGTGATAATAGATTAGTGTAGAGGGGGGTTAGTTTAGATTAAATGGTTTATTTGGGGTTATAGTGTAGTGTTTGTGTCATGATGGTCCTTGTGGACCGTTATGGCACTTATGTGGTTAATGTTAGGGTTTTAACAGCCCCATAGGTGTCATAATATATCCTTATGGGACTGATGGGGTTAAATAGAGGCTTATGGGGGTCTGTATTGACCCCCATGAAGTATAGGGTTAATTAAGTGCTTATGGGGGTCTGTATTGACCCCCATGAGTTATAGGGTTAATTAAGGCCTTATGGGGGTCTGTATTGACCCCCATGAATTATAGGGTTAATTAAGGTCTTATGGGGGTCTGTATTGACCCGAATGAATTATAGGGTTAATTAAGGCCTTATGGGGGTCTGTATTGACCCCCATGAGTTATAGGGTTAATTAAGTGCTTATGGGGGTCTGTATTGACCCCCATGAGTGACAGGGTTAATTAAGGCCTTATGGTAGTCTGTATTGACCCCCATGAGTGACAGGGTTAATTAAGGCCTTATGGGGGTCTGTATTGACCCCCATGAATTATAAGGTTAATTAAGGCCTTATGGGGGTCTGTATTGACCCCCATGAATTATAGGGTTAATTAAGGCCTTATGGGGGTCTGTATTGACCCCATGAATTAAAGGGTTAATTAAGTGCTTATGAGGGTCTGTATTGACCCCCATTAATTATAGGGTTAATTAAGGCCTTATGGGGTCTGTATTGACCCCATGAATTATAGGGTTAATTAAGGCCTTATGGGGGTCTGTATTGACCCCCATGAGTGACAGGGTTAATTAAGGCCTTATGGGGTCTGTATTGACCCCCATGAATTATAGGGTTAATTAAGGCCTTATGGGGGTCTGTATTGGCCGCATGAGTTATAGGGTTAATTAAGTGCTTATGAGGGTCTGTATTGACCCCCATTAATTATAGGGTTAATTAAGGCCTTATGGGGTCTGTATTGACCCTCATGAGTGAAAGGGTTAATTAAGTCCTTATGGGGGTCTGTATTGAACCCCATGAGTTATAGGGTTAATTAAGTGCTTATGGGGGTCTGTATTGACCCCCATGAGTTATAGCGTTAATTAAGGCCTTATGGTGGTCTGTATTGACCCCCATGAGTGACAGGGTTAATTAAGGCCTTATGGGGGTCTGTATTGACCCCCATGAGTTATAGGGTTAATTAAGTGTTTTTAGGGGTCTGTATTGACCCCCATGAATTATAGGGATAGTTAAGGCCTTATGGGGGTCTGTATTGACCCCCATAAATGACAGGGTTAATTAAGGCCTTATGGGGGTCTTTATTGACCCCCATGAATTATAGGGTTAATTAAGGCCTTATGGGGGTCTGTATTGACCCCTTTGAGATATAGGGTTAATTAAGTGCTTATGGGGGTCTGTATTGACCCCCATGAATTATAGGTTTAATTAAGGCCTTATGGGGGTCTGTATTGACCCCCATGAGTGACAGGGTTTATTAAGGCCTTATGGGGGTCTGTATTGACCCAATGAATTATAGGGTTAATTAAGTGCTTATGGGGGTCTGTATTGACCCCCATGAATTATAGGTTTAATTAAGGCCTTATGGGGGTCTGTAGTGACCCCCATGAGTGACAGGGTTAATTAAGGTCTAATGGGGGTCTGTATTGTCCCCATGAGTTATAGGGTTAATTAAGTGCTTATGGGGGTCTGTATTGACCCCAATGAATTATAGGTTTAATTAATGCCTTATGGGGGTCTGTATTGACCCCCATGAGTGACAGGGTTATTGAAGGCCTTATGGGGGATTCTATTGACCCCCATGAGTTATAGGGTTAATTAAGTGCTTTTCGGGGTCTGTATTGACCCCCATGAATTATAGGGTTAGTTAAGGCCTTATGGGGCTCTGTATTGACCCCATGAGTTATAGGGTTAATTAAGTGCTTATGGGGGTCTGTATTGACCCCCATGAGTGACAGGGTTAATTAAGGCCTTATGGGGGTCTGTATTGACCCCCATGAATTATAGGTTTAATTAAGGCCTTATGGGGGTCTGTATTGACCCCCATGAGTGACAGGGTTAATTAAGGCCTTATGGGGGTCTGTATTGACCCCCATGAATTATAGGGTTAATTAAGGCCCTATGGGGGTCTGTATTGACCCCCATGAGCTATAGGGTTAATTAAGGCCTTATGGGGGTTTGTTTTGACCCCCATGAGTGACAGTGTAAATTAAGGTCTTATGGGGATCTGTATTGACCCCCATGAATTATAGGGTTAATTAAGGCCTTATGGGGGTCTGTATTGGTCCCATGAGTTATAGGGTTAATTAAGTGCTTATGGGGGTTTATATTGACCCCCATGAATTATAAGGTTCATTAAGGCCTTATGGGGTCTGTATTGACCCTCATGAGTGAAAGGGTTAATTAAGTCCTTATGGGGGTCTGTATTGAACCCCATGAGTTATAGGGTTAATTAAGTGCTTATGGGGGTCTGTATTGACCCCCATGAGTTATAGCGTTAATTAAGGCCTTATGGTGGTCTGTATTGACCCCCATGAGTGACAGGGTTAATTAAGGCCTTATGGGGGTCTGTATTGACCCCCATGAGTTATAGGGTTAATTAAGTGTTTTTAGGGGTCTGTATTGACCCCCATGAGTGACAGGGTTAATTAAGGCCTTATGGGGGTCATTATTGACCCCCATGAATTATAGGGTTAATTAAGGCCTTATGGGGGTCTGTATTGACCCCTTTGAGATATAGGGTTAATTAAGTGCTTATGGGGGTCTGTATTGACCCCCATGAATTATAGGTTTAATTAAGGCCTTATGGGGGTCTGTATTGACCCCCATGAGTGACAGGGTTTATTAAGGCCTTATGGGGGTCTGTATTGACCCAATGAATTATAGGGTTAATTAAGTGCTTATGGGGGTCTGTATTGACCCCCATGAATTATAGGTTTAATTAAGGCCTTATGGGGGTCTGTATAGACCCCCATGAGTGACAGGGTTAATTAAGGCCTTATAGGGGTCTGTATTGACCCCATGAGCTATAGGGTTAATTAAGTGCTTATGGGGGTCTGTATTGACCCCAATGAATTATAGGTTTAATTAATGCCTTATGGGGGTCTGTATTGACCCCCATGAGTGACAGGGTTATTGAAGGCCTTATGGGGGATTCTATTGACCCCCATGAGTTATAGGGTTAATTAAGTGCTTTTCGGGGTCTGTATTGACCCCCATGAATTATAGGGTTAGTTAAGGCCTTATGGGGCTCTGTATTGACCCCATGAGTTATAGGGTTAATTAAGTGCTTATGGGGGTCTGTATTGACCCCCATGAGTGACAGGGTTAATTAAGGCCTTATGGGGGTCTGTATTGACCCCCATGAATTATAGGTTTAATTAAGGCCTTATGGGGGTCTGTATTGACCCCCATGAGTGACAGGGTTAATTAAGGCCTTATGGGGGTCTGTATTGACCCCCATGAGTTATAGGGTTAATTAAGGCCTTATGGGGGTCTGTATTGACCCCCATGAGCTATAGGGTTAATTAAGGCCTTATGGGGGTTTGTTTTGACCCCCATGAGTGACAGTGTAAATTAAGGTCTTATGGGGATCTGTATTGACCCCCATGAATTATAGGGTTAATTAAGGCCTTATGGGGGTCTGTATTGGTCCCATGAGTTATAGGGTTAATTAAGTGCTTATGGGGGTTTATATTGACCCCCATGAATTATAAGGTTCATTAAGGCCTTATGGGGGTTTGTATTGACCCCGCATGAATTATAGGGTTAATTAAGGCCTTATGGGGGTCTGTATTGACCCCCATGAGTGACAGGGTTAATTAGGCCTTATGGGGGTCTGTATTGATCCCCATGAATTATAGGGTTAATTAAGGCCCTATGGGGGTCTGTATTGACCCCCATGAGCTATAGGGTTAATTAAGGCCTTATGGGGGTTTGTTTTGACCCCCATGAGTGACAGTGTAAATTAAGGTCTTATGGGGATCTGTATTGACCCCCATGAATTATAGGGTTAATTAAGGCCTTATGGGGGTCTGTATTGGTCCCATGAGTTATAGGGTTAATTAAGTGCTTATGGGGGTTTATATTGACCCCCATGAATTATAAGGTTCATTAGGGCTTATGGGGGTTTGTATTTACCCCGCATGAATTATAGGGTTTATTAAGGCCTTATGGGGGTCTGTATTGACCCCCATGAGTTATAGGGTTAATTATAGTTGCCTGGGGTTAATGTGTTTTAGTGTGAATCCTTTCAGGACCTTTACGGTCCTTTAAGTACCGGCAAGGCGGGAAATGAAAAAACTGAAATGCAGCAGGGTCACGATCGGTGCCGATCGGGGACCTCCGCTGCAGAGGGTTAATGTGGGGGGGCTGCGGGGGGCCCTATGGACCCCTGCAGCAAGGGGTTTATGTGGGGACACTTCGGGGGTCCCGATGGGGATCCCCAGCATAGATGGGGGTTATTTTTTTTGGGCACGGCAAGGATGTTATTAGTGTGCCGCGGGCCCTTTAAGGAGCCGCAGCGGCGAATTTAAAACTTTTAAATGTAGCGGGGGACCGATCTATGCAGATCGGGGACCCCCACTGCAAGGAGAAATGGGGGGCACTTGGGGGGTCCCGATGGGGAACCCCAGCATAAAGGGGGGTTAATTTTAGGTGCCGGGGGAATAGTTGGAGGAATTTAAAATGATTAAATGCAGCGGGGGCCTGATCGGTGCCGATCGTGACAACCGCTGCAAGGGGTTAATGTGTGGGGGCTGCGGGGGTCCCTATGGACCCCTGCAGCAAGGTGTTAATGTGAGAACACTTCGGGGGTCCCGATGGGGACCCCCGCATAGAGGGGGTTAATTTTAGGTGCCGGGGGGGTAGTTGGAGTACCCCCCACGGCAGGGATTATGTGGGGGACTGCCGCGGAGGTCCCGTTTAGGACCCCTGCACTACTTGTTGAGGTGCGGAAGCCTGCGATATCATCTCGCACGCTGTCACTTCTCATGTACATTTACACAGTGTTGATATGTACGGCCCTGCTGCGTAGCTCATACGTGGCTCGCAGCAGGGCGATTGTAATAGCATTATAACTTAGAGAAATTTTGCAGTACCTAGGGCTTAATTAGAAGCCTCTTATTTACGAGGCTGAAATGTAATAGGGCCCTAAGTCATTTGGGGCCTTGAGAGCTAGGTTAATCTTCAGGAGATAATACTTGTACACATAGACATGTCTAGGCTTTTACAAAGTAAACTGTGACAGCACAGGATATAAGTTAGGTCACATAGGTACAAAGCCAGATGGTTCCTACATCAAGAGAACTTATCGTAAGTTCATTACCAAGAGAACTTATCATAGGTTCATTACCAGATAAGGGCACTTGGAGACAGAATGTGACATCACTAGATGTACAGGATCTCCTAAGGAGTGGGGGTTGTCGTCATTGGCCAGTCTATGGCTAAAAAAAAAGTATAATAAAGGTGTGTCAGTTTTGTGGACTTACCTGAGCAAGCTGTAAGTGTCCCTCTTTGAATTAATCCTGATATTGGAAGGGATTGTAAGGGACTGTGTATCCAGTGGTGCTTAATACTCACAGTCAGTGTCTATTGTGTTCCTTACATCCTGGTGTGTTGAACCAAGCTACTGGGCGTGGTACTGGTGTTTGATCCATCTTCTGCTATCAGAGGTGTACAAGGACCACACGATTCTGCTGGATAGATTTGAACCAGGTTCTTACCAAGTCCAATTGAAGTAGCAGATTGTCACAATAATAATATAGTACCAAGCGGTGTTCAAAGACTTCCCTCAAAATGAATCTACTTCAAGTAATTGATTCAACTAAAATGATGATGCAATTAAATTGTTTACAGGAAAAGGATTAATACATGCGCACCGAAGATGCCCAGACAACCATGGCATGCATCTATACACTAAAAATTATGAGGTATGGAGGTGCCACAAAGGAACATGCCGGATTTCAATACCAATTCGAAACCACACCTGGTTCTCAGGATCAAGACTTAATTTAAAAAAAGTCTTAATATTTATGTACTTATGGAGTAGAGAATATAGCACCATCAAGTACTGCCAACATGAACTTGGCATAAGTAAAAATACGACTATAGACTGGAACAATTATATGCGGGAAATATGTGCGCATCACTATTGAAAAGGCCAATATCAATTGGAGGACCAAAAACAATGGTGGAAATCGATGAAAGCCTATTCTCTATACGAAAAAATAACAGCGGGCGAGTACTCCCCCAACAATGGGTGTTTGGTGGGATATGCAGAGAAACCAACAAAGCATTTCTCATCGGCGTGCCTGACAGAACAGCCAACACCCTCATACCACTCATAAAGCAATACATAAAACCGGGTACAACAGTAATGTCAGACGAGTGGAGGGCGTAAAACAGAGGATTATACCCACCTCACAGTCAACCACTTCATCAACTTCGTTAACCCCAAAAGCAGTGCACACATGCAAAGAATTGAATCATTGTGGGGTAAAGCAAAATGTAAAATCAGAACATTGGGGCACACACAGACACATGCTTGACTCCTATCTGTGTGAGTTCATGTTGAGACAAAGACTTCCAAAAGACCAGGACCCTTTTTTACAATTTTTTAAAGATGTTGTTGATTGCTACCCACCATCATAAGGAACATTTGATGTAATTTTAAAGTAAATAATAAAAAGTGTGCACTGTTTTGTAAATAATTTTGTTGTGGTAATTAGCTAAAAAGTATTGTTAATTTTAAAAAATATTGTTAAGTTTAAAACGTATAAATACTATTAATAATGTATGTTTTATATATAATATATATAATAAAAAATAAAAATGTGTTGAAATAATAAAATTGTATTTGTAATTTATTCTAAGCCTATCCATATGCCTAACCTTATACCTAACCCTAAGCCTAACCCTAATCCTATGCCTATCCCTATGCCTAACCCTATGCCTAACCCTAACACTATGGCTAACCCTAAACCTATGCCTAACCGTAACCATATACCAAACCTGCGCTCATCCCTACAACCCGCGGACCTACATATCAACACAGAACTCAATTGCACAAGTCAGAATCAACAACCTTAGCAGTTTGAAAAAAATTGCATAAAAAAATTACGTTCTGTAGCGCTTGCAACAAGGAAAGCTAGAGTTACACAAAAAAAATATGACCCTCGGCATATAGAAAAAAATACAAATACAAGGTCCAAAAAATACGAACTTAATGGGTGAACCTTGCACTTGCAAAAACAACAATAACACCACCAAAATTAACAAAAATACAAAAAAAACATCACTCACACCACAAGGAGAAAGCCACGACGTCTGGGAGTCAGGTTGCATGATAATTGAACCACAATTTGGCGAGTTTCCACACACAAAAATTGCCTAAGCGACAAAAAAATGGTTGCAGAAAAAAATGAAAACGAGGCTACACGACCAATAAACACTCAAAAACCTGCCACACACATAAGACTTCTACAAAAGACCGTACGGGGTATAAAATACACTATTTGGGAGGACGCAAATTGCTCCACAACCCCCTAACACATAGACAGTCACCTCCATTTTACAACACTAACTTGCAACTAATAACATTACCAATCCAAAATGCAGAATTACACACCTAAACAAATGCTTTGTGCTCACATGCGCCACCTAATAATCCTACACAGGCTACACGACCAATATACACGCAAAAAAACACCAGACACATAAGACTTTTACACAAGCCCGTACGAGGTATAAAATAGACTATTAGGGAGGACGCAAAATGATCCACACCCACATAACATGTTGACAATTGCCGCCAATTTACAACACTAACTTGCAACTAATAACATTACCATTACAAAATGCAGAATTACACAGCTAAACAAACGGTTTCCCCTCGCTCACACAGCCTATTTACACTACACCCTTCACACATTGCTGACACTTACACCTCAGCTCAGCAACACTACAAATGTACATTGTATACTACAGGAACATCAAAAAAGACTGTTAGCTCTTCAGGATAGAGAAAAAAAAAAGGACCAGACGACAGGATCGCAATAAACGCCGAAGGCGTTCAGCGCGTGGCTCACAATGAGCTCCAAGGGTACTCAGAGGAGCAAAACTACACCAGGGGAAAGGCCCTCAATTACTTTGTGTGGCAAACAGCATTATCTGCCTTACAATTTTATTGCCGTCACTTTTTGACGGGCAATTCGCTAGTATCTATTTCTTCTCCAGTGCTTTTTCTTATATCCCCATCATTAACTTTAGAATAAATATTGAGCAAACGTTTGCAGGTAAGGCCTAAACACATTCATATTTCCCTCACTGTAAATCTTCAATCAATCAGCATGGACTATGGTAGGCCCTTCTCTTATTGGCTGCCTACTCAAGGGTCCACCAATCCAGAAATGACAGGCTATATAGGAATTGGATGACTTTTAAGTTTGGTAGTGGGAGGGAAGCTACGAGGATGCTTAAGATGTTAGTCTGGCATCAAGTAGTCTGGCCGGAACAATCCAATAATTCAAAGGACCGCAAATTTTAGCAAACAGGAAAACAACTGAAATACAAACAAGCAGTCCAGCCGTGATCCAAGTAGCAGCATGACAATCTCATTACCTGAATTACACGTGTGACATGTAGGACTTAGCCGAATTTCTGCAAATTGGCTGACAAGGGTAATTATGCATTCAGTTTATTCTTTTTTTTAAAGAAAGAAGCACATTGTGAAATATTATTAAGCACTTTCTTTAAGAAAAAATAAAGAAAACAACCATTTCCATGGTCTTTTAAATGAAAAAAGCATTTTCTCCATAGCAGTGTAATTCAGTTAGAGAAAACATGAAAAATATGGCCATACTCTTAACTTACAATAAAAAATAAAAAAATTCAATAACAACAACTTGTTTAAGCATACATTTCGGTATTTTCATGAACAGATCTCACCTTCACTCACAATGTAACTATTACAAGGAATTCAAGGTCCAGTGATTCCAATTAAACGCTTTTTTTCTAAAGAAAAGTAACATATTGTACTTCTTGACAATATCAGTGCAATATTATTTTAACATGGTTTAATGTAGAAAAGGTTAGAATATCACCTTTCTCTATTAGCTTGCAAGCATTAGTGTAAAGGAAAATGAGTTTCAGTGCACATATTATCTAAAACACTTAACGTCGCTGTTACCTTGGTACCGTAAAAGACCGAACAATAAATCTTATATGTTTACTCCTCTTAGAATAGAAAAAAAAAACATACACAATATGATTTTTATGTAGGAGTTAAACATAGAAAAGCATGCAAATTGAAATGTTATGATAATTAAAGGGCCACGGTATTGGCCAAGCTTTCATATTATTTTAAATAATAAGGATTAGAATAATCAATGTTTCAAATTAATGTAATTAGCTTATTTTTACGAGAAAAATTACACTGAAATTATCTACTTCTCCCACCATTTTTACATTAGCATTCCACCCATATTCTAATACATTGTCACAGCTTAAAGTATATTTACTGCATCGCTTTACTTGCACAGATTGGGTAATATCTTTTTGTAAACACTGGATCACTACAGTGGCATTTTGATGTTGGTTTTTCCCAATAGGACTATCCCTAATGGAGGTCTTACCCTCTTTATATTAGAAGTTTAAAGATATGTTGGATGAACTCAACCAATGTATATAGCAGCCATCACTCACATAATTCAGACTGATATTAGATTACTAGCGACTTGCCCGTCAAAAATTACGGCAATAAAATTGTAATGCTGGCAAAGCTGTTTGCCACCTAATGTGAGCAACTTTGGCGCTCACCGCGAGCCTCTCCCCCTTTCTACTTCCTCCCTTATGTCTCCTTTCCCCCCTCCACTCTTTCCCTTGTGACTCCTTTCCCCCTCCTCTCGCTCCCTTGTGTCTCCTTTCCCCCTCCTCTCCCTCCCCTGTGTCTCTTTTCTCCCCCCTCCCCTGTGCCTCCTCCTCCCTTCCCTCCCTCCCCTGTCTCCTCCTCCTCCCTCCCCTGTCTCTTCCCCCCTCCCTCCCTCCCCTGTGTCTCCTCCCCCTCTCTCCCGCCCCTGTGTCTCTTCCCCATGCCTCTCTCCCCTGTGTCTGTCTCCCCTCTCCCTCCCCTGTGTCTGTTGCCCTCTCTACTCACTATGTGTCTGTTTGCTCTGCTCCCCCTCTCCTGTGTCTCTTCCCCCCTCCCCTGTGTCTCTTACACCTGTGTCTTTACCCCCACTTCCCTGTGTCTCTTCCTCCTTCTTCCCTATGTCTCTTTCCCCCCTCTCCTGTGTTTCCTCCCCCCTCCCATGTGTCTCTTTCCCCCCTCCCCTGTGTCTCTTCCCCCCTCCCCTGTGTATCTTCCCTCTTCCCCCCTCCCATGTATCGCCCCTCCAATGAGTCTCTTCTTCCTGTGTCTGTATCCCTGCCCCCTTTTCATCATCCTCCCTCCCCTCATCCACCTCCCCCATCCTCTCCCTCCCCTCATCCTCCTCCTGCCTCCCCCCTCCCCTCATCCTCCTTCTCCTTCCCATCATCCTCCTCCTCCCTCCCTTCCTCCCCTCCTCCTCCCTTTCCCCCTCTCCAATTAACCCCCCATTCTCTCACCTAACTTACCTGCATTGCGCTGCTCCTGCTGCTGTCCAGTGCATCTTCTGCGTCGGGACCCGGCATATGGTAATGACGTGACGTCACATGCGCGACATGTCAGTATCATATGCTGGGTCCCAACGCGATGGACAGCAGCAGGAGCAGCGCAATGAAGGCAAGTGAGGAGTGGGGGATGGGGAGGGGGTTAATTGGAGAGGGGGAAAGGGAGGAGGGAGGATGAGGGGAGGGAGGGAGGATGAGGGGAGGGAAGACGGAGGTTGAGGGGGGGAGGAGGTTGGATGAGGTGTAGGAAGATGAGGGGAGGGAGAGGATGAGGGGAGGGAGAGCATGAGGGGAGGGAGAGGGAGGAAAAAGGAGGGAGGAGGGGGTGATGTGAGCCCTGGGACTCCTGCTGCTGTCCAACGGTTCTTTGGGATCCAGCATATGCTAATGACATGATCCACATGTGACATCACGTCATTAGCATATGCCAGGTCCCGACACAGAAGACGCGATGGACAGCAGCAGGAGCAGCTGATGAAGGTAAGTGAGGGGAGAGAAGGGGTTTAATTGGAGAGGGGTAAAGGGAGAAGGGAGGATAAGGGGAGGGAGGGATGAGGAGGATGAGGAGAGGGAGAGGATGAGGGGAGGGAGAGGATGAGGAAAGGGGAGGGGGAGGGAGAGGATGAGGAGAAGGAGAGGATGAGGGGAGGGAGAGGATGAGGGGAGGGAGAGGATGAGGGGAGGGAGAGGATGAGGGGAGGGAGAGGATGAGAGGAGGGAGTGGGAGAATTAGGGGAGGGAGGAGGGGGTGATGCAAGCCCTGGGACTCCTGCTGCTGTCCATCGGGTCTTAGGGACCTGGCATATGCTAATGATGTGACGAGCATGTGACGTCACGTCATTAGCCTATGCCGGGTCCCGACACAGAAGACGCGATGGACAGAAGCAGGAGCAGCTGATTAAGGTAAGTGAGGGGAGAGGGGAGTTGAGGGGAAGGAGGCACTGGGGGTGCTGCGAGCCTGGGGGGGGGCCTCCTGATGAGCGCCTCTGGCACTCATCGCGAGTTCTCCCCTGGCAGGAAACAGGTAGTGCCGCGGGCCTCGTGGTTATGGGTCGCAAACAGCTGACCTTGCAGTTGTGGCATGTACTGCCTTTCCCGCGGGACGTAGGGATGAGCGCCTATGGCGCTCATCTCCACCAGCTCAGTGAGCACCATCGGCGCTCACCGCCAATCGTACGGGGTCGAAGGGGTGAGCGCCTATGGCACTCATCTCCACCAGCGTAAGGAGCTCCATCGGGACTCCTTGCCAGCAACTGTGGCCCCTTCGCAACTCAGCCCTTTGTTAGCAACAACCCATATTGCTGATAACTATATATGTGATAAGTAATTTGGCAGAGGTCCTGCATAATAAGCTTCTGGTTTAAAAGATCGCCATATGTACAAGTGGGACTATTTTTATTTACAGTTGTTTTGGTACGACAATACTTAAAGTGAAAGCTCAATACCCCTCCAACCACATTTGAAAAGATTACATTTTTCTCAAATGAATGAAGTTATTTGATAATGCATTTCCAAAAAAGAAGAAAGATAAGCTATTCTTACTGTGGGAAGCACTCTTGATCAGGGTAGTAAACTATTTTAAAACTTAACTTATTATTTTTGTTATATTAAAATCTTCAGGAATCATGCCTAAATATAGCATTATAAATGAATTGGCCCAAGAAACTATAAGGTCTTGAAATATAGGGTCTTCAAAACTTTCTGTACATACTCAATGTATTTTTTCTGATAATCAGTATTTTTTTTTATAAAAGAGTTCTTCTCTGTAAATATAATAGAGTATATAAATATATTTATCTTCCTAAATCCCCATGTTATATATTCTTAAAATCTTCATTATAGGTATCCTATAGAAGGGCAGCATTTCCCCCCAGCTATCTAACACATGTTGTCTCTGCTTTTTCAGAGAGTCGAAGAGAGCAAATGGCACTCAACCTGTAGTGCCTCTATATTTAACTCCTCCCCTAATTATGCCATCATTAGGATCATCCAACTTGTCATCATAAAGATGGTAAAAAGAGAGGAAACATCTATATATATTTTAACATTGTATTTATGAAAATTATATATTGATGAAATAGTAGTTAAATTGTTCTTTAAAAACAATTGTTTTATTCTTTGTGATGTGCACTCTATGTTTACTCAGATGCTTCATTTATTAGATGGTTCATTTATCATTTATCATTAGATGCTTCATTTATCAGCAATATGCCATTTATCTTACAGTTTATACTGTTGTGGGGCAGGGGGGGATTCTGCCCCTCTATGGGATGCCTGGAAGGGATATTTTAAAATTATATAACACCTATAAGGGATATTTTAAGGATATATAACTTGGAGATTTAAGAAGAAAAGGGGATTTATACACTCTACTATATTTACAGAAGAGAGGAGAACCATTTTATAAATTATATTATTAGATGATCATTAGAAAGGTATGTAGATAAACGTAATATGTCAAGACCTTATAGTGTATTTATACCAATATAGTTAGATATGGTATAAGATAAAAAATATATATTTTTGATCCCCATGAAAGAAAAAGACAAAAAAACATTTTTTTTCTTTACAATATATGTACGATTCCTGAAAATGTTAATATAAGAAACATAATAGTTAAGTTTTAAAATAGATTTCTACCCTGGCTAAGAGTGCTCACAATAGTAAGAGTTGCTTCTCTTTCTTCTCTTTTGAAATACATTATTACATATCCTCAATAACTTGAGAAAAAATAAATCTTTCCATATTACTTTAATATGGGTATTATTTCCAAATGTGGGGTGTGTGCTAACCTTTCACTTTTAGTATCTTCATATCATAAAACTGGAAACAAAAGCAGTTTCAAGTTTAAACAACTTATTAAATTGCGATTTGGTAAATTTAAAAGGGCTCTATTTAAGCACACAACATTTTTTTCTACAGAACTTTTTAGTTAGTGAACTTCTATCCAAAAGCAAGGTCTTCACTAACTAAAAACTTCTGTAAAGAAAATATGCTGTGTGCTTAAATAGAGCGCTTTTAAATTTACCGAATCGCAATTTAATAAGGCTGTTATTGTTCAGTCTTACACGGTTGCAAGGTAACAGCCCTGTTAAGCGTTTTAGATAATATGTGCACTGAAACTCATTTTCCTTTACACTAATGCTTGCAAGCTAATAGAGAAAGGTGATATTCTAACCTTTTCTATATTAAACCATGTTAAAATAATATTGCACTGATATTGTCAAGAAGTACAATATGTTACTTTTTCTTTAGAAAAAAAAAGGCTCCAATTGGAATCACAGGTCAAAAACAGTGACTGTCGGTAGGTTTCCTAGCTTATGCAAATCCATTCAATACTATGGTATGAATACTTTTTTAACTTATATTTAGCCTTCCAAATGTGAACACAAATTAACTATATATAAATATATCATTGTACAGTGGTATTTTAATATAACAGTTGCTATTGAGTATTATAGCAATGAATACACATTAGTACAAGCAGAATTATATATAAGTATGTTTAGTAAATATCAAATTTCTTATATGACCCCTAATAACAAACTTGTTAATACTTATCGCATAAAATTGTGCCATATTAAATGGCCAGTTAATTCAGTACAACTTGGAGCCCGCCACTGTAAAGTAATCCAAAAAATATGTTGAAATACTTTTTGAATTTTTTTAATAGGTGCCTTTTCCACAGAAAAAAATCATAAATGAAGGGGCTGTTTACATGAGACTCTGGCAAGTCCCCCAGGCAGACTGACAGCACGAGCTGTATGCAGAGAGCAGAAACAGAAAGAGGGTTAACCCTTCCCAAATATCTGTGCAGGGAAATGACTGCTGGATCATGGAGCTTGCACCAACCGGCTCCGGCATGTGTTTCTTAATCATGGAACAGTCAGCAGTATGTTTGTAAACAGACCTAAGATTGCAGATTTTTACCTGTTATTAGTTTAATAAAAAAAAAAGCAATAGATCATTTTAACATCATGTGCTCTTTCACACCATGAGCAGTTATAGTGGAAATTTGGAAATTCAAGCCAGAGAATGAAGACAGCGTATATAAATTGGAGATCATGGCGACTAAAGAGGATGACTCCAAAATTATATTGAAATGTAGTAGGGAAATGTCCGATGAACCTATTTTTATAAAATAGAGTGCTATTTTTGCATGGAAAGCAGAATTAAATTTGTCTTTTGAGCCCTCTTCCTGGTCTAATTCCTTCCAATTAGTAAAAACATCAGCAATCAACACCTCTTATCTGGAATTATATTTTAAAATTACACCGAGGTGGTATTTCATCCCCCAGATTACGGGGAAAATTAAATTTGCAATCAGATGATTTATGCTGGAAAGAAAGAAAGGCACTACATTTCTCATATTCTCTTGATTGTAAAAAAACCTTGGAAGCAACCGATAATTCCTTCATGGAATGAAGTAGAAAATACACTAAAAATCAATCTGGAGATTATGAGGAAGAATTTCGAATTTAATCCTATAAATAAGGGCCTCTGTGTAAACTGGGTATTATGGGATCAATATGTAATGTTAACACAAAGTGTACAAGAATAGATTCTAGTTAAAAAAGGAAGGGGAAGAAAGAAGAAAGAAAAACAGACACGGTTAATGTATATTGATTCACTAGAACATACATGTGCAATATGAAAGCAATGGCAGCTTTATGAATGTTTCTGTTTGTATATATTGTTATGTCTCTTTTGTTTTGTAAATTGAATAGTTTATATGTGAAAAATAAGAAAAAGATAAAAAAAAAAAAAAAAAGATCAGTTATAGTGAGGTAAATGTTCCTTTAAGGATCTGGAGACTTTCCAAGTTGGTGGAGAGAAAAGCAGAAACCTGGCCCCTCCCCTTAAATTGACTCCACCCAAAAATAGAAACTCCTCCCCTTCACAACATGTTAGTCTGTAGGCCCTGCCCAGTGACACATACACCATCCACTTACTTGATTTTGTTTTTCCTGTTACTTTATGTGCGTATTATCTTGATGAGGGTGAGTTGGTGCTGGTTCTGCTCACAATTCTTATGATGAGAAGTGCTTGCATTTTCTTGATTACATGTGTTAAAAACACCCAACCTCTTGTACCATACTCCATCATCTTAAACTGACTACAAGCCCTGTGTATCATTTTAATTAAATACACTCAGATGTTAACTGTTATACTAAACTACTAAAACTGTTCATTATATACGTGCTTATGGACATACGTACACACATATATATATATACACATACAAAGGGGTGGAGAAGAATATTAAAATATCTAAGACTTGGGAAGCAGGGAAACATTTGTAGGTGCACAACAGGCTACTTTCTATGAGCCTGGAAGGAGGTCCTTCATAGGGATGCAGATGTCTTATTCTTTGTAAATATAGAATACAAGCTGTATTCTATGAGCCTTCCTTCCAGCTTGTCTGTGTATACAGGGTAGTCAGCAACATACAGAGTGCTGAGATGGCTGAGGCTCTGCATCCAGCACACTGATCCAGGGGGTTGTTGTTTGTTTTCCAATAAACTTTATTCAGAAAGATGAGAGAAAAAGAGAGATTATAGAGGGAGAGAAAGAGAGATGATAAAGGGAACAATAAAGTTTGTGTGTGGGGGAGGGTTTGTCCTTCAGCACACAGACTGCTTCAATAAATTAAAATTTGTAAAAAAGAAAATTATATAAACTATATACTCACAAATGTTTTTTGCACTAAATAGAAACCAATTTTTCAGTATCAAATGAAAAGCAAACTGTCGTGACAAAACTACTAGTGTTCATTATGAAGCTGCCTATATCTATATATTTATCTAGATGTATGGTACCTGGGGGAAGAGAGAGACAATTTGAGAGAGAGAGTACAAGTCACACAGAGAGAATAAGAGAGTCATGGAGAACAAGAAACAGAGAGAGAGAGGGAGAGAGAGAATAACAGAAAGACTGAGAATACTCACCCAGTCCTGAACAGCTCTATCGGCATGGCAGCTATCACTGAACTACATATCCCAGTATGCTCTGCATACTGCAATTTAGCAGTCCTAATTGGTCGGGACAATGTCAGTGATTAGCTGGGGTTTGCCCCAATGGGTCTCCACAGTTTCAACTCCTCACAGTCATTCTGATTCTGTGATTCCTGAAAGGTCCCACAGCTTCAGCTCCCTCCCTGTCATTCTGATTGGGTGATGCTGTATTTGACAGACAGGCTCATTCCTTCAGATCGAGCACAGGCAACATTGTGCCCTGATCTGTAGTACAAAGCAAGTCACCAGCAGGTTAGATGTGATAAGGGGATAAGTCAGTGTGTTTAACTGCTTGCCAAAGGATTCATCATATAAAGTGACAGCAGCAGATATAAGAAAAAATAAAAGATTGAACATGATATAATTAAATTTTATATTTATATTATTTAAATTAAACCAGTTAGTGATGGGGGATTAAGTCAGTGTATTCATTCTGGGAGGGTGGTTGCCCATTTGCCCCTTTGCACCAGCCGCCTGGATCCTAGTATATTTTTTTAAAGCTGCATTTCTAAGACATGTGGTCCATCAGATTTTCCTGGGCAACTGAAATAAGTGATAAAAGAGTCTACAGCTGAAAAAATGTCCTTATATTTACTAAGCATTGCAGTGGTTGTAGAACAGTTATCTGAAGGATACAAGGTCTATTTCCTATAGTGGAAATTGTCACTGCCTTTCAGGCTCAAATGTTTAATAAATCTACTCCACTCTACTGTACTCTACACTCTACTCTACTTGTCCCAATGGTTCAGAGCAATTTATTTATTAAAAAATGTAGCCCTAATCACGTTTAAGAACCACTGTAGTTTTGTACAATCCTTACATGTGTGTGAGAAATGTAACAAAATAACAACACAGTAGCATAACCATATTATTTAAGAAAAGCTTACATTTACATTCTGATTTTATCAAGGATGATTTTATCTTGGACTGCTAGTCTGTCTATGGTAAGGTTATTCTATGAGGCCTTACCCTGCCACTAAGGTCTATTGATGGGCTATTGGAAGAGAACATTTTAACAGAAATTAATACAGATGCTGTTTGAAACAAATGACTCTCTCAGTCCTCCTGAGTTTTGAGTTTTATAAACTAAAATAAAATGTCTGTCATGATTAAAGGCAAATTGAATGCAACAGTTAAAACATTAATGGTTGTAATTATTTAGTTCAAACTGTGTACAATTTTGGCGATTATTAAGTTCTGACCAGAATAAATAAGACGCTTCCAACAGTATTCTTCCATTAAAATAATGAAAAACAAAAACAAAGATTGATTTTTGTTCATGAAATAGACACAATGGAGAAGTTATCCTCATAACTCTTGCTTGCTTCTAGAGTTTGGAGAAGTTTAAAACACCTACCTACCATATAAATAAATAGATAACAGGGATTCCCTGGATCCCTAAGATATTATGATGCCTTATGGCCTCCGTTTCCAACTTCTATTATTCACTAATCAGAGTAGTCTTCTCTGATTGGTTAATATCAACCAACCAGATTTCAAGAATGTATTTCCTTTACACTGAATAGTTGAAAATTGACAACTATTTCAGAAAATCAGAAGCCTAGAAAATTTGCATAAAAAGGCAGGTTTTTTTTTGCTTTGTTTTTTTGTAGCATGCCAGCATTTTTTTGGATTGTGGTTTCTCTGTGACCACTAAGGGAGGAACTTGGTCTTCAATCAAAAAGGAGACTTTTTTCACTGGGCCAACAAAGAATTCCTGAGATTCAATCAAGGTTTCAAGTGGTTGTGCATGCTTACCAGAGGTAAATAGGCTCCACTTGTTATAGGGGATATAATTCATGGGTGTCCTTAATAACCTCTATGAGGGAAGTTTAGCATTAGAGACCCCCACGTATGATAAATAGGGTTGGGGACTTTGGCCCCTTACCCCAATGAGATTGAGATGCTAGAGGGGGTTTGGGAGATTGCCCATGTTGAGGCACATGGGCAAGTAGGAGCTAGGGTGGGGCTTAGTTTATTGCTCACCCCACGGCATCAGGGCGTAGTAAGAAGGAAAAACCAAAGTCCTCCTGGTTATTTAGGAGGTCCACGGGTGCGCTAGGGGGCTGATCTTAAATCCCTACACATGCTAGCCTTCGGAGCTCACTGCCTAATTTGCGCGGGGTTGTAGGGATGCCTATGGCGCTCATCTCCACCAGTGCAGTGAGCACCATTTGTACTCCCTGCCTAAGTCGTACAGGGTTGTAGGGATGAGCTCCTATGGCGCTCATCTCCACCAGTGCGAGCAACTGTGGCTCTCGCTTTGCAAGAGCAAACAACCCGTATTGCTCACAACTATATATGTGATAGTTGGTGACATTTCTATTGCCACATTCCGGCTTGTATTACATATAATTTTTTATATGGTAATAGAACTGGGCTGGAGTGAAACATTCTAGTTAAGATGGGAAATCTCCATGCAAAATCACTAATAGAGTGAAGTTATTTCTCTGTTGCAATCATCTTTTTCTAAAAACCAACGGTACATTTTCACATAATATGTGAGGCGGAGTATCAGGAGATCAACAAAGAAAAAAAGGAAGATATCTTAGAGACTTATTATATAGGCTTAAAAATTCACTAAACTACCCATTCAGGGGTTAGTGAGTTAAAATAAGGGTTTTTAACTAACTAACCACTGTTTTTAGATTAAATTGAGCCTCCACACTAGGCATGCCTTACTATCCACAATAGTATGCTAAAGTATATTGATCTGTATAAACAAATTGGGGCTGTACCAGAATTGCACAGAGCAGCTGCGTAACGCAGCTTGTAGGTCGAGGGGGGAGACGCAGAGACGCTAAGACACTAAAGCATCCATAGCAGCCATAACAGCAGCCACGCTGGAGTGTGAGAGACCCCAAGATGTTTGCGTTGAGGCAATTTGAAGCAGTCTAGCTGAAGTGCCGGTTCTGGAGTGGTGTCCCCGGGATATGAGAGAACAGAATCAACCTTGGAATTACTAAAGAATCTATTAAGTTCTCTAAGCCTGCTGTAACTCTGCATAGAACCCAGGAGAGACCTGAAGAAAGTACACCTGCAATATCCAGCAGTAGTATTCAGACAGCGTGGATCAAGGACATTAGATAAAGCTGAAGGAAAGACAGCTTAACACCTGTGGGTTAATGAGATGCCAGTAAACTGTGAGTATAACTCATTTAACTTACAGATATTACAGCTTTTTTGGTTTGAGTAAAAGACATCTTACCCCAAGAGCTTGGAGTGGGAGCTTACTAAAAAATATTAAATTGGTCTCATCGTTTTCTCATATTTAAAGAGGGTATTACATTAAAGGTCTCCTTATTCAGTACCTACAGGTGAGATTTATGGTGGTATATTGAGACAATATGGACAGAAATAAGAAATAAAAAGGCCCATAAGGCCTATATGATTAATGGATTTCTGCTGAACATTTATAATATCACAGTCTATAAGACTTATTGGATTTATGCTGAACATCTACAATACCAAAGTCTATAAGATTTACTGGACTTATGCAGAACCGTTACAACATTAAAATCTATAAGACCTATTGAGACATTTGATGAACATTCATAATATCATAGGTTATAGTCTATAAGACTCATTGGATATATGCTGAACATCCATAAAATTACAAATTATAAGACCCTTTGGATTTACGCTGAATACTGATAATATCATAGTCTATAAGACCAACAGGATTTATTTATATATTTGTAAAACCATAGCCTATAAGGCCTATTGGACATACTGTATGCTGAACATTGATAATATACAGTCTATAAGACCCACTGGATTTATGCTTAACATTCATAACATCATAGGCTATAAGACACACTGGTTTAACACAGAGCATTTATAATTTAACAGTTTATAAGACTTTTTGGATTTATGCTGAACAGCTTTACAACTATAATCTTAAAACCGACTGGATTCAAGCTCAAACAGCTATACTAGCACAGTATATGAAACATACTCGATTTATGTAGAACATCTATAATATCAAAAAGTCTATAAGACTCACTGGATTCACGTTGAAAATGTATAAAATTACAATCCATAAGACCTTCCGGATCTATGTTGAATAATTTTAAACATCATAAGCCTATAAGATCTACTGGGTTTATGCTGAACATCTATACAATCCGCTTATACGATGTATAAGGATAATATCATAGCTTATGAGATCTATCGGATGTATGTTGTATATTGATAATATTACAATTAGATCTATTAGATTTAAGTTGAATATTGATAACATCACAGTCTATGAGACCTAATGAATCTATATTGGTCTAATTGGATTTATGCTGAATATTTATAACATCAGTCTATAAGACTCAAAG
Organism: Discoglossus pictus; assembly: GCA_027410445.1. Taxonomy (NCBI): domain Eukaryota; kingdom Metazoa; phylum Chordata; class Amphibia; order Anura; family Alytidae; genus Discoglossus; species Discoglossus pictus. The sequence continues at coordinate 63,386,943 of CM050167.1, read as the reverse complement.
GATTTAAGTTGAATATTTATAACATTCATAAAACCAATAGTCTATAAGACCTATGGAACTAAAAAGTTGATTATGTATAAAATTATAATATAGAATAAATATTGGATTAAAACCAAAAACTGATAAAGCAATAAAGCTTGAAAGTAATATAAGAGAAATATAGAGTCCGGTTGGCTTAAAGATACACCTTTTGATAATAATCAAAGGATAGAAATCGTTATTGGATAAGCTGTTAAGCAAGCCTTAGAAAGCGGGTAAAGTTTTAGATATATTTATAGCTGTAGATCTATCTACAGTTTTTGAAAAGATCTGTTAATATGTCTAATAGAAACAAAAATAGAGAAAAGAAAGGGGCTACACAAAGACAAACATAGCTTTTCCCCCCTAAAAGGAATGAGACATCCCCAATTTCTTCTCAATCAGAATCATTTTCAAGTGACAATAGTGGGGTGAATGGGACTGAAATAAGTATTTCTAGGGATGCCATTTCACAAGAAGAAGAACAAGTAACATTACCTAAAATTAAATATCTTTTTGAGGAGTTTCAACAAAAAAATACAGAAGATCTAAAACAACAGATCATGGAAAATACTAAGGCTATAACCCTGACTGATCAAAAGATAGATGAAATTGAAAATAAATTTGATAAATTAATAAAAGATCATGTTACACTAATCTCTTGTACACAATCTCTAGAAGCTAAATTAACAGAAACAAACAACAAGCTGACAATTCTAGAGAATTGATCCAGAAAACACAATTTAAGGTTGAGAGGGATTAGATCCACCATATGAAAATATCAAAACATTTTTGGATATCTCTCCAAACAACTTGTTGAAGAGAAAAAGAGAAAATAATATAGAAATATTTCTATGTCTCTAAGGAAAAACAACTAATTATAAATGGAGACAGCCGTCAGGACTGATGATTCAGAGGCAATCCAAATGGTACAAAATAAATTTAGTAAAAGAAGCATTGAAGATGTTGGCAAACTGGAAAATCCATGTTGAAAATTTATCGAATCCAAGAATGGATGTTGAACTGTTGCTTAACAAACCAGAATGGCAATTACAAGGAAATAAAGGATCTGCCTCTGCAGAACGCTAGGAAAAGAACATGAAGGACAACACATAAAGACATTGATTGACTATTTGATATTTTAAAATTGTAAAATCATATCCGTCTTGGACGATTGTGCTTCTTTAGACAAGAAACCATAGAGTATATTTTAATAAAACCTGTTGGAACGTTTAGAGAATATTAGCAGATTCTGCATAGAAAAGGATTGGATTAATTGGACTCTCTTAATATATAGTCTTCTTGTCTTCTCTCTCTCTCTCCTTTTCACCTTTTTACAGAGAGAATAATATATATATGTTTTTTTTTCTTCTTCCTACTTTTTTTCCTTCCCTTTTTAAGGGTTAGGACTAAATATATTTTATTATCTATTTCTTTATGGTGAAATATAAAGGAAGTAAAATGGAAAATAACACAAAAAGGGCTGTACTAAAGAGTGAAAACGAATACCTTTTATACACAGAGTTCTAAACATGAATATATATTTGGCTATTTGGTATTAATAAATTAGACATGTTAATATAATTTATGATTAAGATATTGACAATTATTGCACTAACCACACGTTAAGAAAGAATGTAGCAGAGAAATTTTATATTTGTAAATTGCATATTTTTGGATTAATGGAATAAATTTACTAGGAAAGGGAAAGAATTAAAATAACACTAATAATTGGAAACATAGATTAAGATTCAAAGATTTAGGTTTTAATACTATACTAAACACTTTAGCACTTTAACATTATATGGGATATTTAAAAAAAAATAGAAAAATTGTGAAATGGTTATATTTGTACTATAATATAAGAAGGTATGCACCTTAAATATTTAATATTAGATTACAACAAGCACCTTAAGCTCTGTACTTTTATAGTATATTTGAAAAAGGATAGGTAAATAAGAAAATCGAACAATTGAGATAAAGGGGGAAAAAAGAGAAAAAAGTAAAGTGGAAAGTTGAGAATAAACAATAAAATAAATTAAAATGAAGAAAATGTTAAATTAAGTAGTAAAACTGAAATGGTTCTGAGAGAGAAGAGGGGAGGATAATTCCTTGCGGGGTCCCTTGCGGGGGTCCCGTTACCTCGCAATTCAATTAAACGGCCCGGCAAGGATCTCCTCTTACGGCCGGCCGTAAATCTTGCAACCGGCCGTAAGCTCTAAAATGAGAGAAGAATTTGGAAAGAATTTATATTATAAAAGATTTCTCATTAGAAAGGTACTTTATGGACAGTTAAGATGGAAAGCGTCTATCCCTCCAATATGGTACCCAAGTTACTTTGATCTCCCCAAAACAACCTAACATTTTCGCAAAACAACCTAATAGCCCTGTTAAAAGAGAGCCCAGAAGATAACATATAGAAGGCTCCCAAGGAGTGCAGAAGAAGAAGTATGTTGTATAGTATGAATCAAATAGGTATGTCAGCATGGTTTCTATATACGGAAGAAAAGGGGAAAAAATTAAAGCAAATTACTACCTGAATGACACTTAAAATAGTTGCTCATAACACCAAGGGTCTAAATATGCCATATAAGAGGAAAATAGCTATGGAAAGTTATGTTAAACTAAGAGCAGACGTGATTTGCCTGTAGGAGACACATTGGATGGAGGGCACATCTTACAAAGCGAAGAACAAACTTTATATGGACAGCATATATTCTACATACTCCTCTAAAGCTAGAGGAGTATCAATTATGTTTAACAAAGATTTAAAAATAGAAGAAAGATTTAAGAAAATTGACCAACAAGGTAGATATATAATTTGGTCAGGTCAGATAAATAAGCTGCAAATCACAATAGTTAACATATGTGCACTAAAAGTAAAACAAATATATTTCCTCAATAAAATTATTAAACTGACTCTTTGCGGAGTATTTAATATGATCATGTATATCTCAGCAGATAGATCATCTGCAAATAAGTTGAAATCAGTGAAAGTGGCTGAAAATCAGGCCCAAAAGTTCAACCAGATAACCTTAGATAATGGATTATTTGATGTATGGAGAATATTCCATCCTCAACAAAGAGATTCTACTTTTTACTCCAATCATCACTCCTCTGGGATAAACTATTTTTGGGCGGATACACAAGTTTTGAATATAACTCAAGCTTTAGAAATAGTAACATCTTCATGGTCTGATCATTCAATGTTAAGCATTTCTTTATTAGATAAGAAAAGAGATACAAATAGAAACCAGTGGAAAATGGACAATAATCTACTTAAAGATCAAGATCAAATTAAAAATATAAATCAAGAAATACAGATTTTCTTTGATTTAAATAAAGAATCAGTTTCCTGCCCCGCTGTATTATGATGCACAAATAAATCCTATATTCAAGGAATTATGATATCTAAGTCTGCTAAAATGAAGAAAGAGAGAGGTAAATCACAGAGAGAGCTATTCATTTTGTTGGATCAGCTCTTAAATAAAAATAAAATAAAAAAGACCATAAAAAGAAACTATGCAAGAAATAATTCATGTAAAAACTCAAAAAAATAAAATCAACTAATTAAAAATTGATAACCAAAATGGTGGTTCCAACAAACTCATCACTTTTTGGGAGATAGAGCGGGAAAATATATGGCCAGTAAAATAAGAAAAAAAAAATATTCAGAATTGGATTGATAGACTGAAAGGCCCTAATAACATCTATTATTCACACCCCAAAGAGATTAGCAAAATATTCACAGACTTCTATCAGGAGCTATATAACTAAGAGTCAGAAGAGGGCTTTTGCAAAGTGCCAAAAAAGCAATAGAAGACTTTCTGGAAAAAATACAACTTCCTAAGATAAATAAAGAAGATCTACCAACATTAAATAGCCCCATTACCAAAAAAGAGATAGAAGCCGTGATTGCAAAATTTTAATTAGAAAAAGCCTTAGGGGTGGATGGCTTTAACAACTTATATTAGATAAGTTTTTCATCAGCATTAAGCAAACAGCTATGTTCAATGTTTAATTCGATAATGAAGAATGGAACGATACTCCCGGAGATGGCAGAAGCTAAAATACTATATATACCCAAACAGGGGAAAAAGTCAGGAGGACTATAAAAACTTTAGACCAATCTTGTTTATAAACTCAGACATCAAGATATATTCAAAAATCCTAGCCGAAAGGTTGAATATTATAATGCCTAAAATAATACATCCAGATCAGTCTGGATTTTTAAAAGGCGTCAAGGCCCAGATAACATAAGGAGACTGATGGATGTATTATCATATTCAATTAGAAGGAAGGTTCCCATGCTGACTCTGTCACTAGATGCTAAAAAGGCATTTGACAGCTGGGAATTTTTAAGATTAGTAATATTGGAATTTGGACTGGCAGATTTTGCTACCAAGTCGATAGGAGCTCTATATGTGAATCCTAGTACCAAAATCATTGGCTGCGGAATTGAATCGGAGACATTTTCTATTAAAAACGGTACCCATCAGGGATGTCCTCTATCCCCTTTACTTTTTGTTTTATATCTAGAGCCATTAGCAGAACTAATAAGATCTTCAAAGGAAGTGGGAAAAGTGATGATTGGAGGTAGGAAGTATACAATTCTCATTTTTGCAGATGATGTTGTGTTGACATTAACTAACCCGGAAGGATCAGAGTTACATAAAATTTTGGAAGAATTTAATAAGATATCGTATTTGAAAATAAACTATTCCAAATCAGACACTATCTGCAGAGGAATAAAAAAGGAACTAATATCAAGATTAAGACAGATATACCCTTATACTTGGGATACGAGCTTTATAACCCATTTGGGAATTAAGATATCTTATCAAATAGATAAAATAATGAAAGAGAACTTAAAGATAATATCTAACCAGATTAAAGTAAAATTTCAAGACTGGAAAAATTTAAGGTTGTCATGGATGGCAAGGATTCCCATCACAAAAATGAGCATTATTCCCAAAATGTCATATGTTTTTAGGTCCATTTCAGAAATAGTACCAAAATATATATTGAAAGATCTTCAGAGTATGTTGGATTAATGCATATTAAATGGAAGAAAAGCAAGAATCAACATCAATATTACATCAAAAGAAATTTCATAATGCAGGTTTAGCGTATCCAAAATGAATAATATTAACGATAATATTATCCTTTCTCATATTATAAAATGGAATCTAAAGAGTTCTAAACCTATATGAATAGACATTGAGGAAGCACTGATTGAAACAATGCCTATTAAAATGGTCATTTGGCAATCAAAATATGAACATGTAAAATTTAGGAACTTACCAAAAGGATTAAAAACTTTATTAAAATTTTGGTATAAAAATGTTTTTTTTTTTTTTTTCTGTTTGTTTGATTGTGTATAAATATTGATGTTTTGATATTTGGTTTTTAATGTTTGTAAACTTTGTATTAAAAAAAAAAAAAAGAAAAAGATTAAAGAGGATGTTACTCTTCATTAGGGGCACCAGTAGAGATACTGGATTATCCAACAAAACCCCTATATGTGTCATCCCTGATAAAAAGTGGTATCACTAGGATAGGAGATTTGTTTCATAAGGAAGCTCTGTTGGAGTATGAACTGATAATTAAAACATTTAACATTAGAAATTTTACGTGGCTGGGGTATTTCTCATTGAAGAAAAGTTTGGAATATTTAAGACTTGATAACAGAAATTATAGAGATATAACCCCGATTGAAAAACGAATTCAATCTGAGAATTACTTACATATTAACGCTAAGTGCTCCAAAGTAATTGAGGCTGGTGCTTAAAAAGAAAAGTCAAACAGAATGATAGCTTGGGAGAAAGAGATAAAGAAAAAATGTGAAGATGATATATGGTATAAATCATTCTTACTAGTAAAGAATTCTGAGAGTTATATATCCTACTGGGAATTATTTTTTTAAATAGTGCAAAGGGGGTACCTCTCTCCAGAAAGATTAAATAGATACGATACTAATAATACATTTAAATGGTGGAAGGGATGTGGCAAAGAGGGAACATTGTTGCATCAGTGGTGAGAATGTGAAAATGTCCAGTCTTTCTGGAAGCAATGTGCAAAACAAATATCCATAATTTTGGGGAAAGAATTTATATTAGATATAGAATTAGCTATATTGCACTTGGAAATAGAAATAACATTGCCACCTAATAAATATTTGATAACACATATTTTAATAATTATAAAATGGATGATGATAAAAAAATGAAACTCAGTGAATGTCCCATCATGGGGTACCATTGAAGCTAGGATATTAAGAGACAGAGAAATTGAGAGAAATTGGAAACAAGAAAAATCTAAGAATAAACTTCTTATGAATAAATGGTCTATTTGGGACGAATATGTAAAAAAACAAGGATTGGCATAATTTAAAAATGAGGATAAAATAGTTAGAGAAATTAACCTTTGATCCTTAAATATGAAATGGAAATATATGAAAATTTTAATTATAATTGAGGAATGAGATATGAATGTATTGATTTATATTGTTATGTTTATATGATGTATATTTAAATGTATAAATAAACTAATAAAACAAATCTGTATAAACAAATTAATTACCTTTAAACTATAGTGCAACACTTTATAAATCACTAGTCTTAAGAGCACTTTTCATTTTTGTTTTATTAATGAATTTGTATGTTCCATTTAATAACTCTTTTACATATATATCATTGAATGATAAATCACCTCTAAGCACTAACACTTTAACTATTTATTATTATTAAATTAATTATACACTATAATAATATTGTAGATAAAAATAACCCAATATGCACGAATAATCACAGTATAAAGCGCTATAGAGATTATCTAACAAAGGTAGAACTATTTTTTAGTTCCACTGTATTTACCAACTGTACATATTTCCAGCCTTTTTATATACTGACTGAGATGCTGAACATAAAATTAAGTATATTTGGCAAAATAAGCGTGTTCCAATTATGGGCATGATAACCCACATTTAAGGACGTATTGTTTAATAGTGGTACCTACTTGTGAGGGTCTTTTTTATTTGCAGCGTTTTTTTCACTATGATCCCATAATACATTTATACAATTGATTAATTTATCTTTTAAATTACATAGTTACATAGTTACATAGGGGCCTCATTCTATTAGCGGCCGTAAACCGGCCGTAAGGCTGCGATTCCTTGCGGGGGTCCCGTTACCTCGCAATTCAATTAAACGGCCCGGCAAGGATCTCCTCTTACGGCCGGCCGTAAATCTTGCAACCGGCCGTAAGCTCTAAAATCTAAAAAGTCAAAAATAAATTCAAGACAGCTCTGTAAAGCTCTGTAAATGCTAGGGATCATATTGGGGGACATGAGGATTAAAAGTAACTTACTCTCAAGCTTGCACATCAGCCCAAACCCGAGTTTAAATTAACTGTTTATTTTCCAGCTGCGGCGTGGGCGGGTCTGAGGTGCTCCAAGCCCTATGGACTTTTTACATGGATATTTGACGTATATTAAAAAAATAATAATTTACGGATTTGAGTATAGGGGAATTTTGTGCTATTTTTGCTAACACCGAAAATCACTATATAGTCTTCTCAAAGTGCAGGATGGCTTTATTTGGCCTATATTTCGTGCTTAATTGGTGCTAGCGGGACCTCTTTCCTGCAAGTAAGCTGCGGCTCGGTTTTAGCCTTGCAGAGAGGGTTCCCAGAGCAATTGAATTGCAAATAGGATTTTTTTACGGCCGATTTCCTTGCGGTCGTTTTAGATCAAAGGATTTCCTCCGGCGCGAGCGGCCGCAAGAGATAGCAAGGCGCCGGCCGCAAGCCTGCCGGAATCCCTGGCCGGAGGGGAATAGAATAGCAGAATAGCTTGCGGCCGGTCCTTGCGGCCCCGCAACGGCTGCGGCCGCTAATAGAATGAGGCCCATAGTGATTAAGGTTGAAAAAAGACTTTCAGTCCATCAAGTTCTACCTTTTAAGATCTCCTCTGATCTGCAATATGCGGATAAAATATTAATTAATTCGTTGTTAATTAGTTATTAATCAATTATTTAATTATTATTATTTTTTAATTATTAATTAATCCAGAGGAAGGCAAACAGAAAAAAAAGTGAGACTTAGCCAATCGTCTCAAAGGGAAAACAATTATTCCTTCTGTGGTGTATCACCAAATTAATATATATAAATATTACACAAGGTTCGTCTACATTAAAAGGTATTTATTAAAAGGCAGATAACACAATACTATAAATGTATTACAAACACAACAGCCCAGACCCACGGAGCAACACCCCCTTTTAAATCTATCTACCTATATATGTAGTAATTCCCTTCCCCAAACGCTTGATCTTACCCACGGTTAGACCATCGACATCACCTCCTCACCCTCACCATCAAGGAAGAAAAACAGGCCCAAGCACAAGTTTCCTGCCTGGATATATCCTTAGTTGAGATGATGTAATTTACATCACATCCTGTCCATGCATGACTTCCTTTAGCAATTGTGGGAGGGAAGTAAAGATTCTCAGCCCTCCTACAAAGGCCTGTTTGAGGAAGTCCTGAATTACCATTCAAGGAAGACAAGTTACCACATTCCCTCACTTTTTCTTCTTCTATGTTGCTCAGTTTTCTAGTTATCCCTCTAGTACAGGAGAACCTAGTGGGAGCAAAAACCTGATATACAGGAGAAATTCAACCCACCGTCCCTCCGGAATAGTTCCCTCAGCGACATAAGTTCTCCTGTACTTTCCTATGGCTGTCAATCCACATATTACACAAAAAACAGAATTTATAGAATTTAGGTGAGAGTGTGTGATAAATGTTTATGTATGTGCAATGTAAAACTTTATTGAAGAATGTATGAGAGAGAGAAAGAAGAGGAAAAAGACACATTATTATATATCCTCCTTGCAAGTTTCATTGCCACACAAAAGTATATTATTATAATTGTCGTTAATACTTGAATGAACATGAGTACCAGCGACAGTGTTCGTAGGACTGGATGTGTCTCTGACTCATGAAGTTCCAAGGTAAAAAGCTTCATTGTCAAATTTGTCCAATCTGCATTTGCAGTAAAATTGATCATTTCAGTGGTAAGGTTTCTTGATGGAAATACCATGATACAAGACCCTTCTTCCACCAAACATATTTCATCAACTGTCCTATATTCAGAGTGGCCGATAAAGCATGCAATGTCCCCTATGCGGATCATCTCTTGCACCAGGTTTTTTTTTATCAACTGCACCCAGCCATCCTCCTCAGCTCCTTTCTCCCAAACACAACTGCACAGCCATCGGTGTTGAAATTTCCTGCAACAGCTTTCATCCATCTCCAATCCTGTAATAGTGGCCAGTCTTTTTGATGGGAAGTGTTGCCTGTAGATTCCATCACTTAACGTGCCAATGCTATGTATGAAGTTCAGTTGCTCTGCCTGCCCCTCCCAGCGGGGAATTGCCAGGATTAGTCCTATTGTCCCAGATTGTAGTCCATGTGGCATCCATTGATCTGGGCCTTCAATATAGCTGTATTTAAGATTGTCCTCAGTGATGTCCACTCCTTTTCTTTTCAATGACGTGATAATCCTAGTTGCATTGATTTGTCTTGCCCACTTGTTTTCCTGGATGTCTTTAATAGTTTCCTTTAAATCTGCCAACAGCTTTCCTCCAATCATAGAACAGAAAATGGCAGTTCCCACTATTTCATTCTTAATGCTGTTAGCAATGGAAGCAATATTTTCCTCAACTAGATGCAGGTTGTTGGCAATGGTGTGTATGTCATCAACATTGTCTGTCAGTCTACTCACTATAAGGGAGTCAGCTACTCCACCTGTTTTCATAGCATGTCCCATGCCATCAGTAAGGGAGTTTATCCGGCTGTTCACTCCAATGATGTCTGCTGAATTCCATACTCCCAATCCAGTTCCGACTCCTCCTAAAAGGGCTGCAAGTGTGTCCCGTTTTTCTCGACTCCCTGCTCCGGTCCACTCAATGATGGTCTCTTGTATACTTTGCTTAAACCACTGCCGCTGTGATTCCGGGCACTTTGGAGGAATAGAAAAATCATAAAAATTTAGAATTATTGGGTAGTAAGTCCACCCAACCCCTTGCACAACTGTTTCATGTGTTGGTACCACCACCAATCCGCCTATTGGCCATGGTACCTTCTTCTGATCTTTACAACGTTGCAGCTCCTTTACAGAGACAAATACTTCATCTATTGTTAGAACACACCCCTTTCCAGTATCAAAATTGCAGAATTCCTCTAGGTCAGGCTGGGCAGCTATAACTGCAGCGTCCCATTCTCCACCTTCTTCTAATGTTAAGTTACTCACTACTACTGTAATATTTGTAAACCTCCCTTGTATTGGAGCTCTAAGAGCTAATCCCCTGGTACTATTATGTGGCAAAATAATGTTTACTTGTAACCCTCCACTCTCTTTTACTTCCAATTCCCTAGGCCAAATAAATCTATCTGCTTGAACATAATGTAACTCCAATCTTTTCAAACTCTCTCCCTTATTTGCGGTATCTTCTGGCCTTATTGCCTGTCTCCCCATTCCTACTGTGATACAGCTTATACTTATCCATACTGGAACAAGGATCCACCACAATCTTCTGTTGACACGCATCTTCATTCTTATACAGCCATGCTCTGTGGGAACACTAGATTCCATCATTAGAAACATATACATAACAAAAATAACAGGGGCCATTCTTTTTGCAAGTTTGTTCACGGCCCTGTAATCAATGGTAAGTCTCCATGATGAGGCTGCTTTTTCATCTCTATTCCCTTTTAACACAGCTTTTCTCACAGACCAACATGGTGAGTTACATGCATACCCATTTCCAGATTTAATTATTCCACTTCTCTCCAGTATTTCTATCATCTTGGTGATTGATGCCACTGATTCTCTTGTGACTGGATATTGCTTTTGCCATTGTGGGTCTCCTCCTTCCAAAAAGACCATTCCTTTCATTCTTCCACAGTCTAATTTATCTGTAGCCCAAACAGGTATGTCTTGGATTAGCTTCTGCAGCCATTCTGGTTGTCCGTCTAGTTTCAGTTTGTTTTTTTCCAGACTTTTTATCGGAGAGACAATATATGCCATTGGGAGCACAACCCCTTTCGTCAACTCTGTACTTACCTGATTCACCTTTTCTGTCTTCCACAAACAAAAATTGGCAAGATCTACAATGAAATTTCCTTTTTTTTAAACTTCTATTCCCAATATTTCCTCCGGCCAACCCACTATTGCTTCTACTTGTATTGTTTTTTCTCCAACTGCTACATCAATTGGACCTGCTCTAACCTCCTGTGGATTCCCAGTAACTCCCATACTACTTACTGAAGAATCCCCATTTTTGACCCTGTTGGTCATTGTAACTGCTGCTCCTGTATCTACCAACATATTTTTCCCTACCCCTGCGATGACTGTATAACTGGTAGGCCGACCTGCCTCATCCATGGTTAAATTAGCTGAGTGAATGAGATGCTGAGGCGCAGGGGTTGGGATTTGTCATTGTGACTCACTTCTACTCTGTCCCTCTTTTATCATCTTTGCCTCATTTTCCTTCAATTTCCTCTCTGACTCAGCTACCTTGTTTTTAAGTATGTGATTTTCCTCTTCTATCCTATCCTTCTGTCTCCTGAGTTCCCAATAGCCCATGTTACCGTTTCTCTCTCCCTCCTGATTAGCCCTCCAGTTGCTGCCATCCCTATTACTATAGTCCCTAGGTGGATCTCTCCATCTTTTGTCAAAGTTCTGTTTTGGTCTCCAGTTTTGATCATCCTTCTTGTTCTGGGGTACATCCCACGTCTGGTTTCTCCAATTACCATCTATATCTCTACCAGACTCGACCTTAAATGTTCTTACAGCAGGCCTGTTCTGTGAAAGGATGCTTGATCCACCACTTATCAGCTCTAGTTAGTACCATTTCCAAGTCTGTTGGTGTTGGATCAAAAAGCCTGATAAATTCTTGACACTCCCGGGGAAGGGCTTCCATTACTTTTGCTATATGTTCTGGTGAGCCCAGCACTAGAGGCTGTTGAGGTTGTCGTAGAGTATACCAAAAAAATATCCTTTGAGCTACCTCTCTAGGACCATCTATTGGCCTCATGGTAATATTTGCTATTTCTTTCTCTTTGCTAAGTAGATAGAAATTAGTTGCAGCAATTCTTCCTGCCTGATCAGACACACTGTTATTAAATCCCAATAGTCTACTAGCCAAAGGACCCATAGCGTATTCTAACAGTTCTGTCCATTTCTCTAAGTTAAGACCTCCTTTTTTAGCTCTATCTGCTCCCCTCATAAACCAATGTGTAAACGTATTAAAGTTGTTAGTTGGCATACTTCCCCACCATTTCTGGAAATTGTCTTTATCTGCCATAGACATCGGTCGAGTCTGCATGGAAAATCCTGTAGGTGTTTGCCTTGCATTAAATAATTCTGAAACAATAACTGGTGCTTGTGGTATGGTATCTACTTGTGGAACAGAATAACATAAGAAATCTTTTCTATCTTGGTTCATTTTCGGCACTGGTTCTTTATTTTGTGCCACGAACATATCCAGATCTGGATATATTTTGGCAATGTCTCTGACTCCTTTTATCCCTTCTAACTTTGTTTTATTTTTATAGTCCATTATTATGTTTTGAAGTTCTGTTATTTTTACTCCATAAGCATCCCTCTGTTCCTCTATTTCCCCTAACTCCCTTTCTAGTTCCCCCGTAATTCTACAACTAAGTCTATTAGGCCTCCTATTGTGGCTACAACAGCTTGTGTGACCAAACTTTTTCTCTTCTTTGTTCTATACTTTTTGTTATTTACAATTTGTTTTAGAACATCCATTAATCTCTTCTCTTTTCCACTGTCTGGGTTTGCTGGCTCTGGAAGCTCATATGGACCATCATGTTTTTGAATATGTTTCCTAAAGTACTCACGCACTTCTGTGGGAAAGTATTTGGCCCCTTGAAAAGACATTTCTACTCTTTTACTCACCCAAGTAAGAATCCAAATCAATTTGCGACTAAAGTAGCATGCTTCTGAGTAGCCAACAATAGTTGATGACTATTCAGTAGGCCAGGTGTAATATGTAGAAAAATAGATTAGTACCCACAATGCAAATTATACTTACCTTAGTATGGTGAAGGTAATACTTGCTAATTAACTTAAAATATAATAGCAAGGCCTGCAGGGTAGGAGATATACCCGAACTAGGATATGCAAGACACCCAAAATGTATAAGGTATGGAAGCCTATAGTGTATTAAAATGCACGCCTGAAATAATATATATATATATATATATATATATATAATATTTAAAATGGTTTATTTATTATTTTTCTCCAGGCCTGTACTATGATAAAGGACTAGAGAAAGAAAAAGAAAGAAGAGAAAAAACCCAAAAACAAAACAAAAATAATAGTATTAACAAACTCAGGTATTTGAAACACACAACAAACTAATTGTGGCCTGGTGCCCAAGCTTGTATATTAAAAATGGAGGCTTGAATTAGCATTTAATTACACAAAGAAGCCACATGGAGTCTATTCAAATGCAGGGCTAGGCCTGTACTCAAAAGCACAACAACTCAGATAAACCCACAAAAAGAACCTGTATGATATATATTTGTTTTATGTATCAAAATAAGCTAGTACGAACAAAACTCAACTCAGAAGCTAGTACGATATAGTACGATATATTTGTTTTTTGTATCAAAATAAGCTAGTACGAACAAAACTCAACTCAGAAGCTAGTACGATATATATTAAAAATGGAGGCTTAATTTAGCATTCAAATACACAAAGAAGCCGCATGGAGTCTATTCAAATGCAGGGCTAGGCCTGTACTCAAAAGCACAACAACTCAACTCAGAAGCTAGTACGATATTTATATAAAAATGGAGGCTTATCCTAGACTCCACACACAATCAGCACTTGATTTCCCATGCAGAGGATAATTAGACAAAGTACTTTTTTTCCTTCCCCACAAAAAAATAAATAAATAAATAAATCTGACTATCTATTAATGTGATATTACCTCATAAATAACCTTTGTAGAAGTCTAAAATTCGTGGTCGCCAAATGTGGTGTATCACCAAATTAATATATATAAATATTACACAAGGTTCGTCTACATTAAAAGGTATTTATTAAAAGGCAGATAACACAATACTATAAATGTATTACAAACACAACAGCCCAGACCCACGGAGCAACACCCCCTTTTAAATCTATCTACCTATATATATAGTAATTCCCTTCCCCAAACGCTTGATCTTACCCACGGTTAGACCATCGACATCACCTCCTCACCCTCACCATCAAGGAAGAAAAACAGGCCCAAGCACAAGTTTCCTGCCTGGATATATCCTTAGTTGAGATGATGTAATTTACATCACATCCTGTCCATGCATGACTTCCTTTAGCAATTGTGGGAGGGAAGTAAAGATTCTCAGCCCTCCTACAAAGGCCTGTTTGAGGAAGTCCTGAATTACCATTCAAGGAAGACAAGTTACCACACCTTCCTGACCCCAGATACTGGCGATCGGATTTCTCCCTGGATCAATACTCTCTCTCTAATTATCCATGATAACCCTGAATTCCCTTTTTAAATAGAAATAAATCCAGTGCCCTTTTAAAGTTATCGATCGAATCCGCTGTCACCAACTCCTCTGGTAGAGAATTCCACAGATTAACCACCCATACTGTGAAGAACCCTTTTCTTTCTTTATGGTGGAATCGTTTTACTTCTAACCTCAAGGGATGTTCTCTTGTCAGTTGAAAACATCAAAAAGCTCCCTTGACAAATCTTTATACTGACCCTGGATGTATTTATATAAGGTAATCATATCTCCTCTTAGACACCTTTTTTCTAGAGAAAATAAGTTTAATTTGGTTAGTCTTTCTTCATAACTTAGCCCCTCCATTCCTACTTAGCCCCTCCATTCCTACTATTCATACTTTGTCCCTAATTAGAAACAATTTATGGGTGGAAGGATTTGTGGATTCAGGTAAGAATACATATTAATTTCTGTTCAAAGCATCCAGTCCAAATAGCACACTTAATAACAGAACTCCCCCTCAAGTACAGAAAAACTAGCAGTTTTATTTTCCTGTTAATTTTTAGTTATATATCTAACAAGCACATTTTTCATGTGTTCTTATCTGCAGATGTATATGGCAAGTTTTGGATTAAATGAACATTAAACTTGGAAATGATCATGCACTTGTAAGAACATGGTCTAACATTTCAAATGTTATTTGTGTATCTCTGCTTGATTTGCATGCATATAACCATACATGCTACATTACTTCAGAGCAGAAATGCAAGGTTGCACAGTGTATGTAGATGCATTGAGGTTCAAGGACAAGGAGCCAGGTTGGAGGATAACTTATTATTTTTCTTCTTTACCCTTTTCACTGGCAGAGGAGGCAGGAATGCATTTATCAAATGGGGATGAACTCTGTTTGATACACAACTCCTATAGAGAATACAAGAAATGGGGATATTTAACTTTTTTTATGCCCACTTTTATCTCTAGCTTTATAAATATTCCTCTTGTGTTAGTATCCTTTTAAATGCTCAAACAATTTTAAGTGCATTATTATTTACAGTAGTTTGGATACATTTTCTGAGTTTTATTAAATAATTTTGACACAGATATTTAAGACTTACATACATTGCTGAATTGTACCATTATTTGTACTCATGCTGAGAATGGTTCTTAGTAATATATTTTCACTTAAATGTTATCAAACTGCGACATCTGCTGTTGTTTTTTTTCTTTGTTAACTCATTGTTTCCTTTTCCAACTTTGTGTCTATCAAGCAGACATTGTATTTGTAAGCTTAAATTAACAATCATAAGATTATTGCTCAAAGTTACAACAATATTTGATCACAAATCGATTTTCTGGAAGATGCAAGACAAATAGATCATCCAGTTTATATCTTAGGATGTCACTTTCAGTGGTAAATGGTAGTTATAGTAAAATAAAATGTTTAACCAGCAATATATTAGTCTTTGAATTAAAGAATAGACCAATTATGGTAGGATAACAACAAATGTTTTTAAAAATATAATTTAACAGGGAGAGAGCTTTGAATCTATTATAGTTTGGCACTCAGTGTAAGTGATCATCCCACCACAATGGTTAATTACCTCATTAGTGCATTATATTTTTCCTTTTGTAACTGGCTTCTGGTGTATCAAAAAGTCTGGCTGTACACAGATTTACATCTCAGAAATAATTTGCAAAAGTAAGCCATTAATCCATGGAACTATTCATCAGTAATGATGTTGGTAGATACTAATAGTAAGACCAGAATGTTGAGTGGATCCTTTGAGCTGAGTAAATGTAATACATTAAAATCTGTTTTTCTACTTAAAGACATTTTTTATTTTACTTTTTATTCTAATCGTAAATTTTCACATTTGTATTAGGTTAGTTTGTTCCTAAAAATGGGGGGAAGATGCACAGTATTGCAATACATTTTTCCTACATGTATAACCCGCTTATCGTTACCCCTCATATCGATGATTCGCTATAGCGCTATTTTTCCTGTAATTTCCCTGCTTAGCACTAAACCCTGCTATATCGCAAAAAAAAAACATTTAACACTGTGCCCCACTATAGCGCTGTTGTATCCTCACCAAACCCCTTTTACAGCTCTGAACCATCTACCATTTAAAGTGGACTATTTACATTTTATTTTTAAAAAAGTTTAGTTTGTGTTGTTTTTATGTTTGCTGTTTCTTAAAAGTTCATATAAAGCCAAAAAATTAGAAAATTCAGTTTCTTTTGTGTATTTTTTTCATGGGGTTCCCTATCCCTTTCTACCCTATATTAAAATCACTCTGTTTTGCTCTGTTCCTCTTAGCATTTCTATTGACTGGAACCTATCCACAGCGTTAAACTGGGTATTGCTGTACCTATAAGTGTTTCTCACGGACTAGACATTTTAGTTAACTAATGAGTCTCAATTTGAATGCACTGTTATACTTCCCTATGCCATCATTATCTACGGATACTTTGTATAGATATAAATAAAACATAAGTAAGATGGCTAGTAATCACTTAAACTAAAGGCCTGTATAAACTATGGCCCATATTCAATCACAAGATTTCAATTCAATTCAATTGCAGATTTACGAGCTTGAAATTGTTGTGCAATTATTTCATTTCTTTCCCCGTATTTTAAAGCGTAGTATTGATTTTTTTTAATTTAAATTTCCAGGTGTCTTGCATGTCTTATTTGGTGCCAGTAGGATTTTCTTCTACATTTGCCATTTACGGGTGTGATAACCTTTTCAGGCTTGAGGAATTGTAGCAATTGAATAGTGATTTGCGATTGTAACCCGGAAATCATTTGCGGCTACCGAAAAGATGCTAATTGAATAGCAAATTATTTTAAGGGCTCCATTACGGGCTCCGGTAACTTACAATTGCTCAATTGAGTGAGGCTCTTAGAGTCCTTTTTAAAACAGTATACACCCATACTTATGTGCTTGATAATAAGCCAAATGTTTTTGTAAAAATAAATAAATAATGCAATAAATTATTTATTTACTGTTGTTGAAATTGTATAGCAATGAGAGCAGTCAATTTTGTTTCTGCTGATCTTCCTCTGCATTTGGAAGGAGACCTTGATTACTAATTAGTTTGAAACTGCTTCAATCGATATCCTGTTATTCTATTATTAGACAAATTTTCCTCCCTGTTAGAAAATTAGCTTAAATAAGCCACTCAATCAAGGCATTAGCTAACAACTATAAATAGTTATTGGCATGATGTCACATAGACCTGCCCACCCTTAACTATAGAGGCTGCAGAGGAAGAGCAGGTCATCTACTGTAGGGTGTAGGATGAGCATTGGTTAGCAAATCCCCCCCCCCTTCCCCACGCCAGGTCCTCTCCAGGGACTCCTGAATGAAGTGAGTATCATTGGGGTATTATGTATAGCAATATCTTTATGCCCCAAAGAGCAATGATGACTTATTTGTTTATTATGTTAGGACTACAATGCCTTGGGAAAGCAGGAGGGAAAGGGAGTGGAGTAGAGGGGACAGGTGATCACCCCTGGCTGCCAAATGTACGAGATACTAGGTTGGCACACTGATTAAATTTACATATCTCAAAAGGGATCTTTAGACATGCAAAAAAGATAGCCAATGTACAGCACATTAAAATTGTTTTAGAAAAATGTATCATACAAATAAGATTCTTTCATGAAGAGATGTTCAGCTTACACATGCTTCTAAATCAGAATATGTCCAACTCAATTACAGATTAAAGGGTAATTTTCTAGTAGCCTTTTTACTTGATCTATTTGCTGACTTTGACACTGTCAATCACTCTCCCCTTGTCTCTAAGCCTCATGTATTTATTACATTATATCCCCAAACATTATACCCTGACACCACAACAACACCTCCATAACTAGTCCACCGACCTCACTTTGTGCCCAACAGTTATCATCAACTCACTAATTGTCATGTCCACTGTATCATATGATTATATAGAATAAATATGATATTGTAATGTAAAAGTAAAGTAAGTCTGGGTGGTTTAAAATAATAAATTCTACTCTGATTTCATTAAATTGATATGTTTATTATTTTAAACCGTAGGGACTTACTTAGCTTTTACTTTACAATATCATATTTATTCCCTATAATCTTATTGGCATATTCTTTTGCTACCAATACAGTGACATATTTAATTATATAGTTAGAGAGGCATGCATGTATCAGTTATAGCTTTAAATATCAATTAATAGAAACATGTTGTAGGCCTAGTAAGGTGATATGTAATATGATATTATATTATTTACACATATTTTTCCCCTGTAAACAAGTGATTTATTTAGCATAGTACAATATGGTTTAGTAACAAAAATAATGTCTCATTTAATGAAAAAAAATATTAGGTATATTAGAAAATACCAAATGATAAAGTATTAGACTGAAAATGTTTGTTTAGATGAACAAAATATGTGCTTTTATAGAACCCAACAGCAGCCTGTCATATAAGGTTGAATTCTCATTATGGTATCTTTTATAGGTTTGGTCTGTTAATTGATGATAATGCTATCATTGTACATTAGTAAGAAGGCCAGACATTTTTCTTACAAACAATACAAGATTTTAATATGTCTGTCCAGCAAAGATAATTTCATAAAATATAATATCATTCCTATACTAATGTGTCTAGTCTCTTGTTCAGTTCTGGCCAACTGAGCATACTCAGACATAGAGGCTGCTGGGATTGCAGCCCAAGCCCTAATGTTGGCACTGAGCATATTTGCATACATGATTTACTTTTAACTGGCAAAATATAGCCTGCATCAAGATAACTTTTAAATATTTTTTTTCTTATAAAGCATACATTTACTGTTCTTACCATATGTATTTTTTGATGTTTGTGTGGTGATCTGCTGGATAAAATTTGGTTGTATGGAACTAGGACTAGCTTTGTAATGTTATTGGAGGAAGAACTAATACTTTCATATTTTCACATTTTTCGTTTTCTATGGTTCCACAAACTATTTATAATATAGTGATGTACATCTATTCTATTTCTCATTTTCTCAGCTTTTTATACATTAGCATCTTGCTGTGAGATTGCATCTATTAAGGACATAAAATTATTTTTTCTGGCAACTATGTAAAAACCATCATTCACAGACATTTTGCATTTTTCAAATTTCTTTGGGGGACAACAATGAAAAGCATTCAACATTTGTTTAAGAGAGTACAGTAAAGCTGTTCTGTCAGTTCTGAATTTGAACAAGGATTTTGACCTTTAATGTAAAGAGGCAAGACAAAATCTTTTGGAAAGTGTAGTGACCCACTAGACAAACGGAATGACAAGTGTGGTGGACCAAAAAAAGAAGAAGAAACACATAAAATAGTTATATTAAACAGCACATATGATGACAAATAAACTTGGTGGGTAAACAAGGAGAAAGAAAGGTAGGGAAAAATAAACGTGGGGAAAGGGGAAAAATTTAACTGCAGTTGGAACACTCTATTCAATCGTGCAGTATTCTAAAATAAAAGATTGGAGAATGTTATCCAGTATTGATTAGTGGTAGTACTTTCAGGTACCCTAAGACTCCTAGGGTTACTTCAACCAAGTACTAATTGTGGAATATAGTGTTTTTTATG
Organism: Discoglossus pictus; assembly: GCA_027410445.1. NCBI lineage: Eukaryota > Metazoa > Chordata > Amphibia > Anura > Alytidae > Discoglossus > Discoglossus pictus. The sequence continues at coordinate 63,366,772 of CM050167.1, read as the reverse complement.
ACTAACCAAATTGTGTGCCTGAAGCTAACCTCAATGGAAAAGAAGCATTCTGTCTCACTAACCTTGGGCCTTATTCAATTGCAAGAATGCAGATTACGATATACAGACCGTTTGTCTGCGGGCTTGAAATTTTCTACAATTACAGAGCGATTCAATTGAACAAGCCCGCAATTTATGTTCCGAAATCCGAAACCATAAACTATGCAATCATAAGTAGCATTTCAGAGCATGATCATGATCAATTAAGCAAAGCCGTAACTACCGATTTAGAAACAGCCAATAGTAAATGAGACAGTCACCATTACATCAGTAAAACATGTAAGATAAACGTCAATCAATTAGCTGTTAGAGATTCGATATGCGATCAGACTCGCAATCCGGCATACTAAATTCCAGTCTTGTAAGTCCAACGTGTAGCATGTAAGGGCTGCATGCTTCAAATTTGGCCGTTTTACATTGCTATTAAATTAGAAAGGGCTGCGAGATACGAGCAAGAGACGCTATTTCGTAAACCAGTTCTCGGCCATCGAGGTTGCAAACAATTAAGCAATCACGTAGTTACGGGTTCAGATGAAGCCAATGGAAAAAGAGATTGTAAGCATTACGTCACTGAGAAAGGGGAGGGGAATATTTCGAAGTCATATGTGCTTCAATTACAGTTTGCAATCGGACCAACAGGCCAGATATAATGCAATATTAATAAAGCAGTAAATATGATATTCTGTCTCATGCGAGTTACAGTATATGCCCTAACACATTGATTGCAGGGATCAATATAACACAAAATATAATCATAAGACATAACATCACTTTCCCTTATAATAAATGTACAGTAGAGTGTTGTTATTTGTATTACAAGAGCTATGTATTGGACTTTACTCCCCTTGCGGGTGCTCTTGAGCACAGATTGGCCTTTGGGCTCCATTCACATGCTACGTGCTTACTTGTGAGTGACCACATTGCAATTTAATAGCAGAATTGAACAAGTAGCAGTTACTGGCATGACAAATCAAAGAATTTACTTGCGCAATGTTCAACGTTGCTCACCACATAGTCTATTCTCGGCCGTCCTGTATGTTAACATGCAAGGCCGCTGTGAGCAACGTTACAGGGCTAATTTAATACCCGTAACACGTAAAAATCTGAGTTACGGACTACGTTTTAACACGTAGACCCAGTTTAATGAGGCTGCAAGAGACAGCCAATAGTAAATGAGACATCATCATTACATGGAGGTTACACATCAATCAATTAGCGCTTAGAAGTCCCATATGCGATCAGACTCGCAATTCGCCAATGTGCAGAATCTTAAAAATTAATGGTGATACTGTTTCAGTCCATGTGGGTGGCCTTATATGTATTAACTCATTGATTCCTGAGATTGATATGAGATTTAAATGAAACATGAAAAAGTCCAATTTGGCGATGTGCAAGCTTGAGAATGTTTTGCTATTAATCCTCATGCCCCCCCCCCATTATGTTCCCCATCATTTACAATGCTTTGCAGTGCTGGATTGAATATATATTGGCTTCTACAATGCTTTGTTTGCGGCCCTCCACCTCCGAACCCGTGTGGGTTTTAACAAGGACGAGCCAGCGGGACTATGGGATGGAAAATAAACCGTAGATGATATAACGGATTTGGGCGATGTGCAAGCTTGAGAGGGTGTTGCTATTAATCCTCATGCCCCCCATTATGATGCCTAGTATTTACAGAGCTTTACAGTGCCATCTTGAATTTATATTTGCATTTACAGTTTTCTGACTTTGCGGCCAGAAAACAAGATTTACAGGCGCAGGAAAAATGCTTGCGGCCGTTTGCATGTTGTGCGGCTGTCCGTAAGGGGTATATCCTTGCGGCGCCGTCCATTTGAATAGCAGGGTAGCAGTAGCTCTACACGTGGCCAGAAGATGGCCGCAAGGAATTGCAGCTTTGCGGCCATTTTACGGCCATTAATAGAATGAGGCCCATAGTAATCAGGTGTTGCTTTAGCCCAGTACACATCATTTTTATTTTTGTGCATACTTCTTCAGAAGGAAAACGGATTGATTTACTATTTGCACAGAGCCCAGGAGACTTGAATATAGTTACATAGTAGTTACATCGTAATTGAGGTTGAAAATGGCTTTTAGTCCATCGAGTTCAACCTTTTTAGATCTCCTCTGATCTTTGAAATATGTGAATTAATTGTTTATTGCCAATTGATCCAGAGGAAGGCAAAAAGAAGCTCAATCATATCGAGCTTTCTTGTATTAATAATTTGATACATTATTAATGCATTCAGTGATCATATAACTTTAATTGTGATGCAGATGTAGAATTGTGCATTGCTATTGGTTGTAGGTTAACAACCACTCAGCTTTAATAGTGAATGATATGCCATTCAGTATTTGGGGTCAAAAAATTATAACAAAATCAAGAATATTGTTTTCTTCCTTTTTTACTATCATGTCAGAAATGTAAACCACTGTATCTAATTATTTAAAGTGTATAACTATAGTTATCTTTTACATAACTTAATTTAATAAAAACATATACACCAAAATACAGTAGAATATTTGAATTTATTAGCTTTATTGTTAGCTTTGTTGTAGTCTGTATTGTGGAGGGCTTCTCTTACCATTTTCTCACTATAAACTAAATGAATTGTGGCTATATCTAATTAGATTTTACATAATTTCATTATATTCTTTTAAATCCATAATTCATTTTAATATAGACTTCAACACTTCAGTCTTTTGTGAATTCTTGTCTATTATGCTTGCAAAATATGGTTTGCCCTCATTTCTGTATGCATCATATAGAACAAATACATGGTAGTGAGATTATACCAACATCAATTGTGACAGATGCTGCAGGACAGCTGTTGCTGTTACAGGTGGAAAGACAGCTTGAGATATTAACAAGACTGTATCTCTTGTGATTTTATGTATGCTTTATTGAAAATACTTAAGAAATCTTCAAAAACCCTTCTTATAAACATGATGAACAGATTGCATATTATTATTCAGCAACAAACACATGTATTATTTGTATTTTCTTCAACTTGTTTTTGGTCCTATCTACTAAAAAAAATGGCATTATGAAATAAAATGTATTTCAGAGGGATTATTGTTTTTACATATATTAGTTAGGATACATATGTGTAATACTAACATTTTTGACTATGTAACATACTAACATCATTAGTAGCTTGTAAACAATGAACATAAAAGCATTTTTAGAAAATATCTTACTCTTAGCACACTCAATTAAGCCTATGGCTTCCATCTCACTACAGCCCTACTTGTTGCTCGGAGAGAAGCTGTTCTGCCAATGTATTTTTATATTCAGCTGTAAGGAGGACAATTGTGGAGTGAATTCAACAGTTATGTGAGGCTGTCTACTCATATCTGTTCTATTTTCCATTTTGTGTCCTTGCTCTGTTTATGTCATGATTGCTCACTATTACCTAGACACCTTCCCCAGCTCCTCTTATCCTCACAAGCTAGTAATTATATTACAAAATGGAGGGTCAGTCCTAGACACTTGTAGCGTATACTAAAAGTAAGATTTTCTCAATATAGGCTATTAAGCTTTTGACTTACATAACTATTAATGTATTTAAATTTTTACATACTGCGCAGTTATATGAAATTTGCCCTAAAATACATGTATCTTTTACCAAGTCCAAGAACTTCAAGTAAATGGATTGTTCAATATAATGTATAAAATGTAAACGTTTAGATTAAAATGTGTTAGACCGTTATAATTTAGTTTTTGATATAACCTAATGTGTTTGGTACTTGTGAATTGTTTTAGTTGAACCATTAGACTGGATCATCAACAGAGAAAAACAAGGAAAGAAAAGAATACCCTTTCATGGTTATTTATATTGTATACCACAAACAAATATTTTTTTTATTTAAAAACTATTATTTGTCTTTATTAATTTAATAATAATGTATTACTTAATAAAGACAAATAATATTTTTTTCTATAAAAAATAGTTTGTGGTATAAAATATAATTATCAACAAAAGGGTGTTCTTTTCTTTCCTTGTTTTTCTCTATTGATGATCCAGTCCAATGATTCAAGTAAAACAATTCCTGTGATGAAGTACCAAACACCTAAGGTTATATCAAAAAGTAAGTGACAAAGGTCTAACACATTTAAATCTAAACATTCAAATAAGAGAGAAAATCCCAGTCTTGACCTTAGTATAAAAAGATAAGTTGACATTATGAATACTGATAATGGAATATATTTTAACCTTTGGTCAGCTGAAGCTGAGGAGGTTTTTAAAATGAAACATGTTCCAGAATATAGAATCAGAGATCTCTCATTAAAATAAACCCATATCCAAGTATTAAAAGAGCAAAAATTACAATTGGGAGATTACAAGTTTGAACAACTATATAAAAAATGGTATAGTACTAAGAGGCCTAAGAGCTAGATTAAGCCACCCATTCATTTGAAAGATAGATATTTTGGATTGAAGTGGGGAAAAATACTCGACTAAAATTAATGAGATTGACCATTGTTAAAAAAAAAGGAACTACTGGATAATGTCAACAAAAATATTACCAAATTAAAAGAACAATGTATAAAATAAAATGTAAATCATTTTATGTCATTTATGAAGGAGATGGGAGAATAACTCAAGACAGTGGACTTGAGATGTATGTGTGATAGAGGAGCTGTTTTTTGATGATGAAGAGCCAACCAAAACAAGATTTGTATGTCTGTATATATTTCTCTCTCTTCTGCATTTATATATAAGATAGACTCTTTAGTTCCTGACTTGCATTTTGGATATACATACTCAATACACAAAACAGAAGACTACCGTGTGTGACTTCAAAATAGTTAAGAAACAATAAAAATACTTGCGCAATTTCTTGCAAAAGCTTTAAAGATTCATCTTCATCTGACATCAGCCACTGTGGACCCGTGGACCCATATTGATTAGAAGGGTCACTAATTAATTACAATAATTAAAAAAATAGGCTGTATCTAAGACTTAGCCATTCCAGAGAATTGCACATACTCTTTCATGTTAACGTTACAAAAATACATATGAATTTGTCAATCACTACAACTAGTTGTTACATTTTCATTCAACTCAGCTAAAAGTTGTCAATGCCAGGCTCTTACAGGTTGCCCTTGGAAGTCCCACCAAAGAAACATTTCTAAAATCGCTATCAGAATTTCTAAATGGCCGTCCTTGATCTACAGACACTTAATAAGCCCTTATCTACCTGTTAATTGGATTAGTTTGAGATCTATGGATGAGCAGTAGAAAAGTATATGACATGAAAAGGGAAAACGGATACAAATTATATTGAGAGGATAGAAATATTATGTTTTTTGCCTCATAGAGAGAAGCACTGAGCTTTACACTCTGCATTTGAATTTCATATCATTGAGGTATTTTTGATAATTGAAAAAGCAACAGGATAAAAGCGATGAACGCGTCTGGTCAGTATTTTTCCAACTATTTATTTATAATTTGCCATTTTTATTCTTATTTTTCGCTATTGAACATATTTTATTATATTTAATTTTTTTTACAAACATTGAATAAATTGAATATTTATATCAAAACCATGTTTTATATAGTATTTTGATTAAAGACATCTTTTACTCCAAAGGGGATATATTAAACCCGGCCAAAATATTTATATTCAGATACCACTATGTATTGATAATGTTGTAATATTCCCCATGCTCTGAAAATTACATATATATATATTACCCCAATACCCACACTCTATTGGAAGAATATGAGATAAGATGTTCACGGAGGAAAGAAGTACCAACCTACAAGCCAACAAGTGTTGCAAAGTCTATAATATACCTCATAGACTGAGGTTAAAAAAGGTGAGAGCTTTACCTACTGATCTCTGTGAAGGGTTTGGGATTACAATATATCGGTTATTTTTCACTAGGTATTGGTAAATCTCTCCCCACCCCTCTTCTCTTTGTTGCATACCATACAGACACACCAGTGAACTGTGTTCCGAGAGAAGCAGCAAACCTACACTTTACTCAGTCTAGTGATTCAATCCCTGCATCTTTTTGTAAGGATATTTAGTTCATTAGGAAGTATGAGATTAACCAGATAGCTAACAAATCAAAATGCTAGATACTAGCTGTAAATCAAATATGGATAGCTGACAAAAGAAAATAAATTGTAATCATACATATATAGTTAAGAAACTAAGAAAGTGTTGCAACTGTAGATTTTACTAATTATTTCAATGTTTCTTGTATATAAGAAGTGTGACCCTGTAAATAAGGTTTTACCTGAGTATTCAGCCACTGAAGTAAACATCTTTTTGCTCAATCATCTAGAAAAACAGATAATAAACAGAAAATAATAATAATAATAATAATAATAATAATAATAATAATAATAATAATAATGAAACTGTCAGTAACAAACTTTATTAATCATATATGTTTGTTGAAAATAAAATCTAAGGTATTGCTAAATATTATAGATCTATGGTGTGGCAAGAAAACGTTTGTCTTTTTCGCCTTTTGAAAATATCAGAGGATTATGCCTACTGAAGAACAAAGACAAGGCACAGGAAAATACTCTTTACATGGAAATTTATATTACTGAGGATTACTCACTAGAGTATGCATATGTCACATAGCGTTATTTTAATCTCTACATAAGTGTTGTTTTTGATTTTAATATACTATAAATTGTAGTTAGTGTTTCAATACAAATGATTCATCATTGGACCAATATATTGTTCTTAACATTAAAGGGACCCTAAAGTTCCTACAAATTATTATACACTCTCTTCACTGCAAAATAAACTTCATATTTATAATGTACTAGCGACTTGCCCGTCAAAAAATGACGGCAATGTGATGTATATGTTTGTGAAGTTGTTTAGTTATTTAAATATATTTTTGACCCTTGTAAGTCTTGTGATATGAACATGTATTTTTGTAAAACGTTGATGTAATGGTTTTTTAAAATGAAATTTGTATCTGAAGAATTGTTCACTTTAATATACATAGAATCCAGAGAAAATTAAAAAGTAAAAAGACTTTTTGAAACGTGCCGAATTTTAACATGAAGTTTAAAATATATGTAAGCAATAACCTTGAAAGTATATATTTTAAAAATTGAACTTTATTTTTTATGTAACTTTGGAATTTTTGCAAAACATTTGTCTAATTTTGAACATTATAAACAGGAACATAGTAAATACATTTTGTAACATAATTTTGAATTAAAAGTATTAACATTTGAATGTAAAAACAGTTTAACTTTAAATTAATCAGTATTAACATGCAATTTGTATCAGAATAATTGTTAAGTTTAATATACATTGAATGTAGAGGAAGGCATACAGTAAAAACTCTCCTTAAACCGTACGTAATTAAAGTAATTCATTACTGAGCACATAAACTGGCGATAAATATTAATGTAGGTAGTAATCTTAAGATAACAGAGAATATTTACAGTGTGACTTAAAAGGTGCTTGAGCTCTTAACATGAACTTTGTAATATGTTGAATGAAATAACTTGAAAATATTGTTTTTAAACTTGTAACATTAGAAACCTTAACATAGTGACTTAACATTTTAACATAATTTTTCAAAGAAATGCAAGGCAAGTATTTTGTGATGCGAATTATCCATAAACATGACTTCCATTAATTATGACTGAATTAAACAACCAATTGTTTTGTATTTTTGAATGTTTTTCCAAAATGTTTGCATGTCTTTAGTTTTATCCTGCAAAGTTATAGTACTTCATAGTAGACAATGTTTTTAGTAAAAATACGTCCATCTTCTAATAAATCACCTTGACTTTCATTGTTTTCAATGTAAACTTTAATAGCCTGTGGATTTTTGCAGCGTGACAACGCAACGTACAATTGACCATGTGCAAAAACTGGTTCTTCCAAGTAAATACCCACAGATTTGAAAGTTTGACCTTGTGATTTATTAATGGTCATGGCAAATGCCATAATAATGGGAAATTGTCTTCTTTGAAGTATAAAAGGGAGACTACTTTCACTTGGTGCTAAATCTATTCTTGGTATGAAAACTCTCTCTCCTTTATGGGTCCCAGTTAAAATTTCAGCATCTATAAAATGGTCCTTTAATTGTTGAACAATTAATCTTGTTCCATTGCATAGGCCTTTTTTGGGGTTCATATTTCGCAGTAACATGATAATTGCACCTTTCTTTAGCTGCAAAATATGTGGTGGCATTCCAGAAGGAGTTAAAGAGTTAATGAATTCAGTTGAAAAGTTTGCCTGACTTTCATTGTCATCAGCAAGTACAGAATCAGCACTGTGATAATTTCTTTGTGGTGCATTAATTTTTTTTAAGATTTCATTATTGAGTATTAATGCATCTTTATTTTTACACGTCAGTATAACTTGGTTGGCAAGCTCTGAATATTCTTCGTTATTTATGCTCCCTTCAAATATAGCCGATATAATATCTTGTTGACAAATCATATGAGGTGGGATCTCTACAGTGTCGTCAGGTAAATGTATTATTTTTTCTGTTCTGCCTTCTCCAATTTTAATAAGCCAATCATTGAAATCAGTTTGGCCTCCTGATCTCATATTTTGTTGCAGTTGAAGATGGGTAAAATGTTTCCATACTGTACTTGACTTTATACATGTTTCAATAATGTCTGTTCGATTTCCATGTACAACGACAGGTAATGTTTGTCTAAAATCGCCACCCAACAACATTACCTTTCCACCAAATGGAAAAATATTATCCATGACTTCACGAAGCAAATGGTCAATACATTGGAGGGCATAGCATGACATCATTGTGGCCTCATCTATTATAATTAATTTACATTTCTTCAATTTCTTTGCTTGTAAGGATGTCATGCGAATATCTGACACAGAATTTTCTAAAATAGGCACTGGCAGTTTAAATCCACTATGAACAGTTCTTCCACCTTCTAATAAAAGTGCAGCAATTCCAGTAGTAACAAACACCATTGATATTTTTCCTTGTGCTCGTACTGAACTCATTAATAAATTGTACAAATATGTTTTCCCTGATCCGCCAGGTCCATCAAGATAGAAATAACGCTCTGTCACCATGTCATCATCTATAGCATTTTTAATGGCATGAAATGCTTGCAATTGTAGTGTATTTAAAGTTGCAAGTCTTTCTTCTGTTCTTTCTGCTTGTAGTTGAATGTCATAATCTTCAAAGTTAATGTCATCTATAAGACCTGGATCAGGCAAATTAAAACTTGCACAACTTAATCCATGAGTTAAAAAGACTTCTTGAATTTCCATTAACGCTTTTAAGTGTGCAATGGGTTCATTTGCATCTATGGGGGCAACATTGGCTGCTAATGTACCAGGACATGGTCCTTACTGTTTTAAAGTCCAAGGACAAATTTATCATCGGACTTCACATTTACATCCAGAGGAAGGAGAGCAAAGAAAATTCGCTCAACTATATGTCCTAGATACAATGGAAGCTGTTGACCAACGTATGCAGATGGAAGAAAATAAAAAATGCTTACCCAGTGTTTTTATAGAGCTAAATAACATTATGGACAACAATCCCTACAGTAAAGCTTACAAAAAATTGGCAGAAGTAGAAAATGAACAACTACTTCCTGCACAAAGACATCAATTACCCATGCCAAAGGTTAATATGGTGCTTAAAAGAGACAGACATACTGATAAACGTCGTTATAACTTGCCAACATCAAATGAGGTTGCAATGGTCTTTCAGAATGATGAAGGAGAACCACCATTTCAAAGAGACATTAGAGTATATCCCAGAAATGAGGAGCAACCATTTATTAATATTAATATCTTAAGTCCAAATTTAGATCCAATGACATATCCCATCTTTTTTCCCACATGGAGAAGCAGGCTGGCAACCAAAATTAACCCTTCCCAGTTACCCAAATGCTAAAGCCAGAATCCGAAATAATGTTTCTATGCTTGAATTTAAAGTTGCTCAAATTGCCATTAGAGATGAATTTAATCCAATTTTATGTGGTGGTAAACTAACACAACAATGGATTATTGATTCATATTTGCAAGTTGAGGCAAATAATTTAAACTTTATAAAATATCAACAAGATAAACTACGTGTAGAACAATATTGTGGACTCATGGACTATGTTGCTGACGTGGCTACAAGCAGAGACATGACAGCTGGCAAAGCCATCATTTTACCATCTTCCTTTCAAGGATCTCCTCGAAATATGAGAGAAAGATACAATGATGCTATGGCTATTGTGACAAAATTTGGAAAACCAGATTTATTTGTGACATTTACATGTAATCCACAATGGCCAGAAATTAATCAAAATCTACTTCTTGGACAAAGTGCTTCAGATCGACCAGATTTAGTAGCCAGAGTTTTTAAGATCAAATTAAATGAATTAATACGTGACTTCACTATAAATCAGTTATTTGGCAAATGTCTTACTTATGTATATACCATTTAATTAAAAAAAAGAGGCCTTCCACATGCACATCTTCTCATAATACTTCAAGAGAAAGATAAATTAGATACTTCGGACAAAGTGGATGCAGTCATAGTTGCTGAACTACCAGATCCAGAACTATATGGTAGACTATATGAGATTGTTACTCATCGCATGATTCATGGACCCTGTGGAGACCTTAATCCACAATCACCATGTATGGAAAATAATCAATGTTCAAAAGATTTTCCAAAAGATTATAGAGACAAAACATATGCAAATTGTGATGGATATCCACTTTATAAAAGAAGAGAAGGAGATAGTGCCATTATTCGTGGAAAAAAAGTGGACAATAGATATGTAGTACCCTACAATCCACATTTACTCATGAAGTACAACGCCCACATCAACGTAGAAGCCTGCACTTCCATCAAATCCATTAAATATGTCTACAAATATATTTACAAAGGTTACGATGCAGCTACTGTAGTCGTCAAAAGTGCAGACAACCCTGAAAGTAGTGAGTTAGTACATGATGAACTTGCATCTCATGTAGATGCTCGCTATGTCAGTGCGCCAGAAGCTATGTGGCGGCTTTTAAAATTTGAAATGCATGATAGATCACATGCAGTATATAGGTTAGCAGTACATTTGCCACAACGACATTTAGTCTATTTCCATGCTGGAAATGAAATGAATGCATTGGCCCAAAGTGAAGATCGTCACACTACACTAACTGCATGGTTTGCATTAAATTCCACTGATGCTGAAGCAACACAATACTTATATATTGAAATTCCATATCACTATGTTTTTGTGAATGGATTATGGAGAGCAAGAAAAACCAGAGGCAATAAAATAATTCCACGAATTTACACAGTCAGTCCAAGAGATGTTGAACGTTTTTGCTTACGGATATTACTTTTAAATGTTTCAGGAGCACAAAGTTTTGAACAATTAAGAACTGTTAATGACATTGTATATGAATCCTTCCATTTAGCTGCAAGACATAGAAACTTACTCGCTGATGATACAGAGTGGGAAAGATGTTTAGAAGAAGCAGCACAATGTCAAATGCCACGACAGATGAGAGAACAATTTGCTTTTATTTGTATCTTCTCAAATGCTCCAAATGCATTAGCTTTGTGGGAGACTTTTAAAAGTAATATGGCTGAAGACTTTATGCGACTTTGCTCTCCTTCCTCTGGATGTAAATGTGAAGTCCGATGATAAATTTGTCCTTGGACTTTAAAACAGTAAGGACCATGTCCTGGTACATTAGCAGGCAATGTTGCCCCCATAGATGCAAATGATATGGCACTATTGTAGGATCTTATGTTTGTCTTAAAATTTTTGTAATTTGGAAAAGTAGGTTCAGTCATAATATTTTGTAAATAGGTTGGAAATTGTTTCCTTTCTGGAAGTTTGAACTTTCCTTTTTGACAACAACTAATAAATTGTCCATCTCTGGGTCTCTCCTGTTTAAAATAATAAGCCTCACAAAATTGACATTGAGTACTCATGTCCCCACAACTATGAACCTCTACTGCTAAAGAGTTCAGTAAAGGACAATTTGCAAAGCATATCGGATGTTGACTTTCATATTCATCAGATGAAAAGTCATGAAATGTTTCAACAACAGGTTCTAAATGTTTAGTTTTTTTCGTGGATTTTCTTGGTATATGTTGTCCTTGTTTGGTTGAAATGTCCTGTAAGTTTTTAGTAAGAGTTTGTAAATGCTTTGTTTTTGTAGTTGCTTTTTTTGGTCTGTCTTGACTGGTATCTTGTAAAATGTCATCTGATGTTTTAGGAACAGTTTGTAAATGCTTTATTATCTTTTTATTTTTTTTTGGTTGTATCTTTCATTTTTGCAGCTGATATTCTTTTATTTGCAAGTCTTTTGCGTTCTTTTTCTCGTCGAATTTCTTTCTCCTCCGGTGTCTGCTGGGCGGCCCATCTCTCTTGTCTTTCTCTATTTTGACGTCTTTTCTTCTCTTCTTTGGTCTCGTTATCAGCCATATTAATCTGTAAAGGAAAAAAAATAAATGTAATTGTGTATATTTTAATTTGTAATTCCTGTTAAAGATTCTTGTGCACAATTGGTGAAATAAAAGGCAAATCATTAATGTATCATTTATATTTAGTTAAATTTATAATTCCTGTCCTCACTGGCTTAGAATTTGGCCAATGGAATACTGCTGTAAATAAGCATGTAACATATTTTTTTAAAATAATGGTTTTATTTATTAAAAACGTTGTTTGTGGATAGATATTTACCACTGCAAAACTTCTTTGCTAAAAAAAAAAGTGATGTGGTTATTGAGCTATGTATTGCATAGTAGCAATTTAAATAGAATAAGGGAGATAGTAAAATATTTTTTTTATTTTTCTGTTGACACGGATGCAACTGAAAGCAGTTTCTTTAGTTTTATACTTTAGTACTTATTATACTGTACCTTGGTTGAAGTGTGATTTAAATCCGAATGTTTGTTGGTCATCGGTTCAAAATCGTTGTCCAATGGTGTGGTCCTCTGTTGGAAGTCCTCGTCCGATGGTGTGGTCCTGTGGCGATAGCCATCGTCCGATGTTGTGGTCCTTTGGTGAAAGTCCTCGTCCGATGGTCTGGTCCTGTGTTGAAATTCCTCGTCTGCTGGGCTGGTCCTGTGTTGAAATTCCTCGTCTGCTGGTCTGGTCCTGTGTTGAAAGTCCTCGTCCGATGGTCCGGTCCTGTGGAGAAAGTCCTCGTCCGATTGTCTTCACGCAGTATCTGTTGTAATATAAAAAAGAAAATGTTGTTTGAGTGAAATGTCTTTTAAATAAGTAAAAAATTTATGAATTTGGCTGTATTGTATCAGTTATGGTTATTTTTTTCTATATTTTTTTTTTTTACTTTCTGTACAATCCCATTACTTTTGTTATTCTTATTTAAGGTTCTTAGTAAGGCTTGTGGGTTGTGATATATTAAATAAGAATATAAATTTATTTTGCTATGTGTTTATGTTATTTTTTGTACAATCCTGTTTTGTGCGCACCACTTGTGGTATACTTATTTAACCATTATTGGGATGGTTATAGTTAGTGAAACATGAAATAATATAATTAATGTAGTTTGCTATGTGTTTGTGTTAGTTTTTGACAATCCTGTTTTGTGCGCACCATTTGTGCAAAAGTTATTTATTCTTGATTGTACTGGTTATAGGTTGTTAAACATTAAAGAAGAATGTTAATGTAGTTTCCTATGTGTTTGTGTGATTTTTTGTACAATGCTATTAGGTGCGCAACACTTTTGTTATTCTTATTTTTGCTTCTTTGTAAGGCTTATAGGTTGTTAAACATTGAATAAGAAATTCTGTTGTGTGTAGCAGTTTGTGTCTCATTCAATTGCGATTTGGCTAATTGAATTGTGCCCTAAATAAGCACATAGCATATTTTTTTAAAGAAGTTTTTAGTCAGTGAAAAACTTTCTTTTGGATAGATTTTTAGTAAGTAAAAACTTCTTTTAAAAAAAATGTTATGTTGTTATTTAGAGCCCTATTCAATTGGGCAAATTGCAATTGAATGAGAGCCTTTGTGTGTACCATATGTTGCATAGTTTGCCCCTCATTCAATTGCATTTTTTACAATGTAATAGTACTCTAAGGCCGTCATTGAATTGCAATGTTGAAAATTGAATAGGGTTGTAAATAAGCACATCACATATATGTTTTACAATTGAATAAGGGCCTAAAAGTGCTTATTTATAGCCATATTTAATTGTCCAAAATAGCAATTGAATGAGGGCCTTTGGTTACTGCATTTGTTATATTGTCAGCTCCTCATTCAATTGTGTTTTGGCCAATGGAATAGAGCTCAATATCAGCACAGAGCATATTTTTTTACCGAATTTTGTATTTAGTGAACTTGTATCCAAAAGCAACGTGTTGACTAAATAAAAAGTTCCTTTAAAACATATGCTCTGTGCTTATATAGAGCCCTATTGAAATGGGCAAATCACATTTGAGTGAGGCCCTTGGCCATTAAAGGTATATAGGTCCTCATTGAATTGCAATTTTGGCAATTGAAGAGGGCTCTATATAATCACATAACATATTTATTGAGCAAAGTTTTTAGTTATTGAAAACCTTGATTGTTGTTAGAAGTTCTGTAACTAAAAAGTTCTGTATCAAAAATATGTTATGTGCTTATATAGAGCCCTATTGAATTGAGGAAGTCGCAATTGAATAAGGCTCATGGTTCTTTCTTGTTTATACTTAATACTTTACCTTGATTGAAGTTTGGAATGACAGACGTCCCCTCCTGCCAATCTTAATCCGCCGGTCTTCTTGTAGTGTCTGTTTGAAAAAGAAAGTGAAATAGTTATTTGTATATTTATAATTTTTCATCTAGCAAAGCATGGCCTTTTGAGCATGTAATGTCTTGTTGTATCTTACCTCTTCTTCTTTGTTGGTGTTCTTTAAAAGGGATTGTGCTTCACAGTGCACGGTGCAAATTGTTGAGAGACGCTGTTGATGCAGAGTCTGTTTGAATATTAAAAGAAATAAAAAGATTCAGCTTTATATGATCTATTGAATTGCAGTAAATGAATGTCATTTAAATATACTTCTGTAATTTTTTTCAATTGACCTTATTTTTTGTTGGGGGCTACACACATATGTCACATACATGAAGCACATTCCATAGTTTAATGTAATTATTTTGTGTACGTGTGACATATCAGTATACATGACTCATATTTAAATGGTTAAATTAACCTTATATTCTTTTTTTTCCAACACACATAAATGTGTGTGTGTGAGATGTCACTATACATTATACACATATATGTCCGTGTCACATGTCACTATGAAGGGGCAGTACACATAAATGTGTGTGTCACATGTCAATATACATGATACACATATATGTCCGTGTCACATGTCACTATGCAGGGGCAATACACATAAATGTGCGTGTCACATGTCACTAAACATTCTATACATATATGTGCGTGTCAGATGTCACTATACATTATAGACATATATGTGCGTGTCACATGTCAATATACATAAACCTCTGTTTAATATTGAATTATGTTTTTTTGTTGTTTTGTTAAATGAACCGTATTTTTTTTTTGAGCCTATACACATAAATGTGCCATATATGTCACTACATAAATCCTATTTTTTTTTTTTTATTTGTTTGACCTGTCCTGATAATAAAATGTAATATATTATAGCTTACCTCTCAGTTGTAATTTGCAATGCAAAGTAGTAAATTAGTAAAGAATTGTCTTCTCAAGTAAAAGCAGCAGTTATCTCAGAAGTCACTCCGTTGATCACCTGAGGAGAAATGTATTTTTTTGTTTGAAATAGGCAGTATTTATAAACTTGTAGAAAGTTCTGGAAAGTGAGACCGTTAGAACGCAATACGCATGCGCTATTTGCGTTCCAGCTTACAATTTGCGTTCCACCCGCCATTTTCTGCGTATTACTGTTCAAAATGGTGTTTAATATGATTGTGATACGTTCCGCATAGTATGTGTTTCATTATTGCGAGTAAGTGTAGTGTAGTTACGTCTGAAGCCTCGTTTTCGTTTTGTTCGTCGGCCATTTTTTCTGTCGCTTAGCGATGGTATTAGTGTCTAAAGTGTTTTATTTTGATTTAAATGTAGGTGTAACTTGTTTTTTTGAGGTGCTGGCTGGTTCCTCTTGCTGTAGGTAAGCTTTTTATGTGTTTGTTGTGTGTCTTTCTTAAGTTTTAAATGTTTGTATTTCGGCGTGTTGCGTCCGATGTTTGCGAAGTCGTAATGTGTGGTAACGTGTCTCGTATGGTGTTTGCATGTGTAGCCTCGTTTTCGTTGTATTCGTCGGCCATTTTTTGTGTCGCTTAACAAACTATTTAGTGTCTAAACTCTTTTATTTTGAGTGCAATTAAGTTGTAAGTTGCATTTTTGAGGTCCTGGGTGCTTCCTGTTTGTGTAGGTAAGGTTTTTATGTATGTGCTGTGTGTATGTATTGTGTTTTTAATTTTGTAATGTTCGCGAGTTGCGTCCGAGTGTTGCGAGGCCGTAATGTGTGTGAACGTGTGTCGTATGTTGTTTGCGAGTGTCGTAATGTGTGTGAACGTGTGTCGTATGTTGTTTGCGAGTGTCGTAATGTGTTGCGACGTGAACTTTTTTAAAAATTTTGCAAGGGTCGCAGTTGCTGCAACTGAAGACCTCGCTTTGCGAGGTCCTCAGGTGCTGGCAAGGAGCGCCTTCGGCGCTCCATGCCAGCAACTGAGAACCTGGCACAGTGCCCTCGCTTCGCGAGGGCCGCGGGCTCGCTACGAGAGCCCGCAGCGTTAGCAACAACTCGTACGCTCACAACTATATATGTGATAGTCCTTTCAGAGGGCCTCATTCTATTATCGGCCGCAGCCGTTGCGGGGCCGCAAGGACCGGCCGCAAGCTATTCTGCTATTCTATTCCCTTACGGCCGGGGATTCCGGCAGGCTTGCGGCCGGTGCCTTGCTATCTCTTGCGGCCGCTCGCGCCGGAGGAAAGCCTTTGATCTAAAACGGCCGCAAGAGATTTGCAATTCAATTGCTCCGGGAAACCTCTCTGCAAGGCTAAAAACGAGCCGCAGCTTACTTGCAGGAAAGAGGTCTCGCTAGCACCAATTAAGCACATAAAATAGCTCAAATAAAGCCATCCTGCACTTTGAGAAGACTATAAAGGGATTTTAGGTGTTAGAAAAAATAGCACATAATTATCCTGTACTCAAATCCGTAAAATATTTTATTTTTAATATCCGTAAAATATCCATGTAAAAAGGCCAGAGTGCTTGGAGCACCTCAGACACACCCACGCCGCAGCCGGAAAATAAACAGTTAATTTGAACTCGGGTTTGGGCAGATGTGCAAGCTTGAGAGTGGGTTACTTTTAATCCTCATGTCCCCCAATATGATCCCTAGCATTTACAGAGCTGTACAGTGCAGGCTTGAATTTATTTTTGAGTTTTTATATTTCACAGCTTACGGCCGGTTCCAAGATATGCGGCCGGCCGTAAAAGGAGATCCTTGCGGGGCCGTATAATAGAATCGCGAGTTAACTGAACCCCCGCAAGGAATCGCAGCCTTACGGCCGATTTACGGCCGATAATAGAATGAGGCCCAGAGTGAGTACAGAAAAATATATTCCAGAAAGGCTTTTTAATACAGGAGAACTGTAAAAGGAATAACTTGGTTACATAAAAATTATTATAAACTACTGAAATAAGCATCTATTGTAAAAATGGAGTGTAATGTTTAATGATATAGACCAGTAATTGTAATTGAATGCCTTATTAAAGCCTGTTGTTGTCAAGCCCATTTGATATAAAGAATATTTTTTATATTTTGCATATACAGTACACTCTCAGTTTACTGGAATTGAATAGTGTACTTTAAATTTAAATTTACTGGGCACAACAAATGTCAGGAACCATATTGTCATGCCACAAAATGCTTACAGGCACCTAGATGTCATCCACTGTACAATTCTGCAATTCATTGTTACCTGGAAGCAGACAGGCGTGAGTGACTGAACCAATGCAGTGTTGGCGTTACATTCCCCGGGTTCTGTACTGCACCCTCCAGCCTAACATACCTGTGTGTAAGTGAGGAGGGAAAGCTGCTGCTGCTAGAACAACCCTCGCTGACAAATGTTCTTAGTAGAGCAACCTATGTGCATCTAATCTAGGCCTCTTTTAATAGTAGCTCTCAAGCAACCAGAAACTACATTTATCCGGCATCTACCAGTCCCCAAGGGTGTCGGTTAACTGAGAATCTATTGTATTAAAAAAGCATAAGTATAAGATACCAATCCTCTTTGTATCACTATAAACATAATGTTATACTATTGTCATAAAATTTAATATAACTGCATTTAATTGATCAGTCATATAGTAATATCATGTTTAGAGATATACAATTCATAACAGTAAACTACTGTGTAGGCATGGATATCATTAACACCTGGACTGGTCATAGCTCATGGGGGTCAAATTGAGAATTGCCGCTCAAGACTATATATTGCCAATTCAATAGCCATCTGATGGAGGTTTATCTTTCAGACTAAAGGAAATATAGAAATTTGATGCAACAAAAAAGCTTTAGCATTATAAATAATCTACAGTTATAATATTAATATTATTTTTAAATTCATATACAGAAAAATATAATAAACAACAATTATAATACAAGACTTTATTATACAGAAATTACACACAGAAACACATTTCACTAACACCTATATTATGTGAGATACAGTATTGTTTCTTGGAAAAAAACTCACAATAGGGAGTTACAGATCACACTGTTTTCATTTTCACTTGCACAATAACAAATGACATTCCCAAGAGAGAAACTCAAAGTAAGTCCAAACACAGGAAATATGGAAAGGAAATAGTGCTCAATGAATTTTTCCAACATCAAGTTATTTATCCTTGGAAATGTCTTTAAAATTTTTACATGTCACGTGCTAATGCCTTATATATTAAGATAAGAATACAATTGATGATAATAATAATAATTAGTTTCCATAAATACATGTATATATCTGTGGCAATATTGATATCTAATCAATGTGTACTACATGCATTATACACCTGAAATTACTTTTTCTTTTCAAGTAACACTATAAAAGCTGAACTGAAGGTGATTACACACTATCTAGTTTACATGAAACAGAATATCTGAAACATTATATTCATAAATCCTTTGAGATTCCTGTCTGAGTCAGAATCTGTCACTTTGGAAAGCAACCTTTTCTGTCAAGATAACAAATATCATTGCAAAATGAACAAATTAAATCACTTGGGATTACTACAGAGAGAAAACTTTAAACTAAATGCCATTCATATTATTACAAAGCAAAGTAAATGATATACTGACTTTGATATCATAAAACATACCAACTGCCTTATCTTTCACCGGCTATAAACCACAATATAAAATAAACTGTTAAGATTTGGTATATGCTTATTTGTTAGATTGTATATCCTATTAAAGAATAATGCAATGGAACACTTTCCAATAATAGATAGATGTATCTATTACAAAACGAATAATAATATTTGATTAAATTAACACATGTTTTCTCTCACAGAAAGTATACATTTATTACATTTCTTTAATATTTTCCTATCTAAATGAACATTTTGAGGAAGGCAGAGACCAAACAATAACTGTTCAATTTTGCAGAATTTTATCCAGTAAATACACAGTGGTGACATTAATGTCAGATAAAATATTTCATTGGATTAGCAATACAGAACTATTTTCACACTCTATTCTTGATAATCTATTCAGTTTTACAAGGGTAGGTGTGAAAAAATCTATATTAATGAATATCCTGTTGAGGATGATAGCTACGAAAACCATACCTTCTACTCATTAACCAAAGGTGAGTGAAATCCTTTACTAGTTGACTCTCCCTCTGGGATGTTATAGTTATGCCTGACATGGTAGGTCAAATACATTTTCCACTTGATTTAACTATCAAAGGTGTTAAAATTGAAACTAAAATTAGTTGCAACGTACAGTGAGTAAAATGTTCTGGTTTCAATTCAATGCCAAAGAAATACATGAGAAATTTTTGGTATTTTTTCAGAATAATGTAATTTTTTCATTGTAAAGTTTTATGTACATTAAGAATCTCTGTAGGTTTTTGAAATATACCATATCATTTCCATATAATAGATATATAAATCTTGCCTTTTTTTCTCATCAGATAAGTAATCACAATAAAAAAAGAAATACTTTAACTAATGCTTTTAGTAACAGTAACTATTTTTCTTACACAGAAAACATGATTTACTAATTTTACTACATATAATTTTAGGCAAAAATCTTGGAACAATGTCTAACATATTAATGAAATGTATTAAGTGTTATTCCAAGTAAGAGGATTTCTTCTGAAATATATCATATATCACATATAATAGTTGTGGGAAAGAGACACAAGGGAGGGAGATAAGAGGGGAAAAAAACAGGGGAGGGAGAGGGGGCAACAAAACATATGAGGGAGAGAGGGGGAAACAGACACGGAAGGGAGAGGGGGAAGAGACACAGGGGTGAGAGAGTGGGGAGAAGCTCGCAATGAGCGCCGAAGGCTCATTGTGAGGTCTGAAAGTTGCGGCTCATCGCAAGGCTTGGAAAGTAGAGCGGGGAGAAGCTTGTAATGAGTGCCGAAGGCGCTCATCGCGAGGCCCACAAGTTAGGGGGGGGGGGGGGAAGACTCTCAATGAGAGTGGAACGGCTTGAAAAAAACATGGTGACAGTTAAACCCGTAACTTTTTTTCAAGCCTGCAAGGTTTGAGCAATAGCCATTTATGATTTAAGCTTTGCAGGCTTAAAAAAAAGTTACAGGTTTAACCGCCGCCAAGCCCGCAAATGTTTTTAAACTGGTAAACGGCAAAATGAGAGACAGAGGGAAAAAGGGCCAAAGAGAGACAGGGGAGGGAGAGGGCGGAAAGAGACAAAGGGGAGGGAGAGGAGGGTAAAGAGACACACGGGAGGAATATAGGGGGAAAACACAGGGCAGGGAGAGGGGGGCAAAGAGACATGGTAGTGAGAGGGGGAAAGAGACACTGGAGAGGGAGGTGGGGTAAAGAGACACAGGGGAAAGAGATAGGGGGGAAAACACAGGGCAGGGAGAGGGAGGCAAAGAGACACCGGAGGGAGAGGGGGAAAGAGACACTCAAGAGGGAGTGGGGGGAAAGAGACACAAAGGAGGGCAAGGTGGAAAGAGATATTGAGTGAGAGAGAAGGTAAGAGACACAGGGGAGGGAGAGTGGTGCAACGAGAAACACGGGAGGGAGTGGGGGGAAAGAGACACAGGGGAAAGGGAGGGGGCAAAGAGGCACAGAAGAGGAAAAAAGGGGGAAAGAGAAACTGGAGGGGGAGAGACACCGGGGAGGGAGAGATGGAAGACACAGGGGAGGGAGGGGGAAGAGAAACAGGTGAGGGAGTGGTGGAAGAGACAAAGAGGGAAAAAAATTGAATATTATCCCGTCATTTGTGATGAGAGGACGGCAATGCCAAGGGTGCTCAATGTGAGGCCTGCAATAGGTGTTGAAGGCGCTCATTGCAAGTCTCGCAGAGAAAAGAAAGAAGAAGAGAAGAGGAAGGGAGAGGACACATAAGAAGGGAAGGAGAGAGAGAGGAGCTGTGCATAGTGAGGCTCGCATTGCCCGGCTTTGCTGAGCATGGCGAGGCTCGCAATGTGCTGCATAATCACACATTGCGAGCCTCGCATTGTGTGGCAAACAACAGCATTGCGAGGATTCAAATTTTTATGCAGTCATTTTTGAAGGGCAAGTCGCTAGTATATATATATTTTTTGTTTTGTTTTGTTCTGTGTTTAATATATGTTATACAATGTCATAAAAAAACAATAAGAAACTTAGTAAAAATTACAACAATTTGTATATGTAATACAGTAAACAATATAAGAAATATTTTTTTTTCTATTTCATCATGTTATGCTTATCAAAATCAGCCTTGTCTTTGTAAGATGAAGCATGCTTATATAGTATCAATACTTTTACGTGTATTTTTATTTAGTGAAGAATTGTCAAGGACACATAATAATTTGCTTAATTTTGAGAAACGAGTGACTAATAAAACTAAAGAATCTGATAACTTCAATTAACAGAACTGACCTCAATAGTTTGTCCAATGAGCTCAAGCCAGTCAGCTTGGAGAGTGAAGTCAGATGGGTCCTAGGAGGCCTTGCTGATAACAAGGCTACAGGAGTTGATAAAATCCTAGCTGAACTATAAAAAATCCTTCAAGATGATGCTGTGTAAGTGTTGCTTACCTTTTGCCACCAAAGCTGGAAAACTCAACAGTGGACAGTAGATTGGAAAAAGCCAGTCTACATCCCACTCCCAAAAAAGGCAGTGCCAAAGAGTGCTCCTCTCTTTTCACATGCTAGCAAGGTAATGCATAAGATCCTGCAAGCTTGGCTCCTGCAATATATGGACTGAGAATCATCAGATGTGGAGGCCGGGTGTCAAGATCTACTTCTTCAAGCCTAGCAGGACTGTGTAGTTCTTGTTAGCTCTGGCATAAAAGATGACTTCAGGAAAGGAACTACATTCAAAAATATGTATAGAGTATGATACAGGCAGAATACTAGTGGTTTCAGAACAGGGTTACTCCCCGCTCATGATACAGGCACACCGCAAATAGCTCCACACATTGTTTATGTGAAAACTATTATAACTTTTATTAATTCAAATCCCACATATTTATACCCTGTCCCTAGTTATGAGCAGCCAATGTCAACACAGTGCATTCTTGATTAGCCAATCAGGACATGCATATGTGTGAGATGGAACATTTAGTAACCACTAATCAGACCATGGTGCATTCTCAGTTGCCTTGGGAACACATTATTATTATCTTTTATTTGTAATGCTCCTACATATTCCATAACGCTATACAGTGGTTAAAAATAGGGCAAAATACAGTAATAACAAATTAAAAGAATGGAGAGCCCTGTTTTGAGCTTAGATTCTTATGAAGAAAGTGCTTTTTCCCAAAGCACCCTACAAGATTGGAAACTCACCACTTACAATCTAAAGGGAATGGAATGGCAGAAAACTTTGGCAAGAAGAGAGATAAGGGTTAGGATAGTGGGAAAGGGAGAAGGGAGGAAGTTAGTCATAGTGAGGTAAAAGGCTCAAGAATGTAATCTTCACCTAGTGATCAGGTGATATAATCTGCATATGGGAAATTCAGTAATTTGACTTTTATAAAGCTGCAGCAATTAGGGGTGGGTGTATGTGGGAGGGCGTGGGAGGACAGTGGTATTTGGTATCAGTAGGGTAATAGGGGATCAACAGGCCTGGAAAGATAGGAAATGAAAATACAAACAGAGTTTGAGACCACACTATATAAAGAACAGGAGGAGGGGCAAGGGCAGGGGGAGGGTCATGGAGAGGCATGGAGGTCAGTGTTAAACAAAGCAAACTAATGAACTCAAACACATGGTTTTACACAGGATAAGTAAATTGCAGAAAAAGAACAGCAGAGTATCCATATTGATCATAGCAATATGCCTTGGTAAAATGTTGATGTATCTGGTATCGGCAGGGTTTTAGGTGATCCACAGGCCTTGGTTAAATTTAGGCGTATCTGGTATCAGCAGGGTATTAGGTGATCCACAGGCCTTGGTTAAATGTTAGTGTTTCTGGTATCAGCAGGTTATTAGATGACCTATAGGCCTTGGTTAAACGTTGGTTTATCTGGTATTAGGTGATTCACAGGTCTTGGTTAAATGTTAGTGTATCTGGTAATAGCAGGGTATTAGGTGATTCATAGGCCTGGAGAGATAGGAAATTAAAAGACCCTTGCCACATTTTGTTGTTATCCACACAAAGGTTTTAGAATAGTCTATGAAGCAGAAGTAACTATTTTCTGGATAACTCTTGCTTTCTCTAGTATCCAGTGAACACTGGCAATTTGATCTCCTGTGCCTCTTTCTTTGTGGAACACATGCGCACATGTCCAACATCCCAGGTGCACAGCACAACCTGCTCTGCAACAGTCGGTTTTACAGGTCATTCCCCCGTTCTGGAATAACCAAATACA
Organism: Discoglossus pictus; assembly: GCA_027410445.1. Taxonomy (NCBI): domain Eukaryota; kingdom Metazoa; phylum Chordata; class Amphibia; order Anura; family Alytidae; genus Discoglossus; species Discoglossus pictus. The sequence continues at coordinate 63,342,731 of CM050167.1, read as the reverse complement.
TAATACAGAGTAACAGTGCATATATATCTTTACAATAAAAGTGTTCCCTGACTTCAACACCAAGATGTCTGGCCAATCCAACATCAACTTATTCAGTCCAGACCTAGGTACATTGATCTTCACAGTCTCTAGCGTATTTGGCCATGCCACAAAGAAAGAGGCACAGGAGATCAAATTGCCAGTGTCCACTGGATAATATAGAAAGCAAGAGTTATCCTCACTTCTGCTTCATAGACTATTCTAAAGCCTTTGACTGTGTGGATAACAACAAAATGGGGCAAGGGACAAAAGATGCATGATGCTCTGGGTATCTTATAGATAATTCATTCTGGCTTTTGTGAACTAATTATGGCATTAATAGATCTTGGCAGTGATAGAAATAAAAAATAATAGAAGTGGATGTTCTGATCAGCATATGGGCCCTAGCTAGTCGGAAACTTTCATTTTTTTTTAATTGTGATAGATTTAGATAACTATTGAATTTACTGTGAAGATTTTCTTCCCTGAAATAATATTGCAGCTGTGATATCACGTATTATAATTGTCAAACTGTTATTTGTCGTCACGCATGCGAGCCTCGCAAAGCAAGGCGAGCCGTTAAGATATTGAAGCCTTCATAGCTCGCAGGACTTAGGCAATGAGCGCCAAAGGCACTCATTGCCCTTCTCGCCTCCCGAAGCGAGGCAACTAGTTGAGGCATTGATGCATGCGGGACTTAGGCTGAAATGAGCAATTAAGTAGCCTTTGGCGCTCATTGCAGCCAGCAGCCCCGTCACACATGCGAGCTTGGGGGAAATAATATGACCTTGGAAAAATATGAATTTAACGTCCGACACACAGAAATCGAAAAACACAAAGAACAAGAAAAACAATAAAAACAATAAAACTAAATCAAAAACACATTAACACACAGCACAGGGGGAAGAGCCAGGAAGCCTGGGAGTGAGGTTGCAAGTGATTTTGATCCTTATTTGATGTGTTTCATCACTCGAAAATTGGCTAAGCGGGGAAAAAAATGGCGGGTGAAAAACATAAAAAATTGTGAAACTGGATGAAAACGATGCTAAGCAAAGCCATGCATGCAATGGCACGCCAGGCACGCAGGACTTCGAAAATACACAACGGCAAAGACACCAACAAAATTCGACCTTGGAAAAATAAGAATTCAACGGCCGAACCGCAGAAATCGAAATTGCTGAAGGTGCTCAGAAAAGCAAAAGCCTCACATTGAAGCCAAATTTTTTGTTAACTTAAAAATATGCTAAAATATATACTGATTTTTTTTATCAAGTCACACATTAACTCACAAACATATATTTATATGAAACCAACTATACTGTAATTCCATGTTTGTAAAAAATATATTATGTGTAGTAGAAGTTATGAAGAAAAATATATTTAAAAAGTTCTAACGTTTCATGAAAACGAAGAATTGGACAACTGGAAAAAAATCATAATTTCACTCCTATGCAAATGTGTATTCATTGAACCATTTCAAGGCTTTATTATAAAAAAAAAACGTGATTCTTGAATCTGTGCTTTCTGTTTAAACAGCTAACATTATTTAATATTATGATAAAAATAATTTAAGTCCGTCAAGTTTTAACCCTGTGTGGTTGCAGGATCAGAGAGAGAGAGAGAGAGAGAGAGGCCCAGCGGTAGTGTAGAGACTGCAATAGAATATGAGAAGGAGGGAAGATGTTATGTCACAGATAAGAAGCAGTAAAACCTTTAAGCTAAAAGGCTTTAGGGGTGGGAATACAGGCAAGATAAGCTGGGTTTCAGACAAAAGCATGGGTATAGATTTGCTTAATGAAAGTTTCTATCTCCCAAAAATTATATTAAAGAAACATTCATGCAAGTTTTGATAGTAATTGAATACAGTAAAAATTGAGATTGCTCCACAGTGTCTTTTGATACCTTCAGCAAAGCTTTTAAGCAGTGAGTTTGGTTGCAGGATCAGAGGGAGAGAGAGGGGCCCATAGGTATTGTAGAGACTTTATCAAAGCTTCCAGGCAGTGAGTTTGGTTGCAGGATCAGAGAGAGAGTGAGGGACCCAGAGGTATTGTAGAGACTTTATCAAAGCTTCCAGGCAGTGAGTTTGGTTGCAGGATGAGAGAAAGATGGAGAAGCCCAGATGTATTGTAGAGACTTCAGCAAAGCTTCCAGCCAGTGAGTTTGGTTGCAGGATCAGAGAGAGAGGGAGAGGCCCAGAGGTATTGTAGAGACTTTATCAAAGCTTCCAGGATGTGAGTTTGGTTGCAGGATCAGAGAGAGAGAGAGGGACCCAAAGGTATTGTAGAGACGTCAGCAAAGCTTCCAGGCAGTGAGTTTGGTTGCAGGATCAGAGAAAGATGGAGAAGCCCAGATGTATTGTAGAGACTTCATCAAAGCTTCCAGGCAGTGAGTTTGGTTGCAGGATCAGATAGAGAAAGAGAGGCCCAGAGGTATTGTTGAAACTAGACAATTGGAACTTGACTGAGCACTTGCAAAATACGTATTATACTCGTGGCTCGTCATATTATGGATTTTAAAAGCAAAGATTTATGTGCACTAAATAGCAGCTTATATTAAAGAAACATTCATGCAAGTTTTGATAGTAATTGAATACAGTAAAAATTGAGATTGCTCCACAGTGTCTTTTGATACCTTCAGCAAAGCTTTTAAGCAGTGAGTTTGGTTGCAGGATCAGAGAGAGAGAGAGGGACCCAGAGGTATTGTAGAGACGTCAGCAAAGCTTCCAGGCAGTGAGTTTGGTTGCAGGATCAGATAGAGAAAGAGAGGCCCAGAGGTATTGTTGAAACTAGACAATTGGAACTTGACTGAGCACTTGCAAAATACGTATTATACTCGTGGCTCGTCATATTATGGATTTTAAAAGCAAAGATTTATGTGCACTAAGTAGCAGCTTATATTAAAGAAACATTCATGCAAGTTTTGATAGTAATTGAATACAGTAAAAATTTAGATTGCTCCACAGTGTCTTTTGATACCTTCAGCAAAGCTTTTAAGCAGTGAGTTTGGTTGCAGGATCAGAGGGAGAGAGAGAGGCCCAGAGGTATTGTAGAGACTTTATCAAAGCTTCCAGGCAGTGAGTTTGGTTGCAGGATCAGAGAGAGAGTGAGGGACCCAGAGGTATTGTAGAGACGTCAGCAAAGCTTCCAGGCAGTGAGTTTGGTTGCAGGATGAGAGAAAGATGGAGAAGCCCAGATGTATTGTATAGACTTCAGCAAAGCTTCCAGGCAGTGAGTTTTGTTGCAGGTTTAGAGAGAGAGAGAGGGACCCAGAGGTATTGTAGAGACGTCAGCAAGGCTTCCAGGCAGTGAGTTTGGTTGCAGGATGAGAGAAAGATGGAGAAGCCCAGATGTATTGTATAGACTTCAGCAAAGCTTCCAGGCAGTGAGTTTTGTTGCAGGATCAGAGAGAGAGAGAGGGACCCAGAGGTATTGTAGAGACTTCATCAAAGCTTCCAGGCAGTGAGTTTGGATGCAGGATCAGATAGAGAAAGAGAGGCCCAGAGGTATTGTTGAAACTAGACAATTGGAACTTGACTGAGCACTTGCAAAATACGTATTATACTCGTGGCTCGTAATATTATGGATTTTAAAAGCAAAGATTTATGTGCACTAAATAGCAGCTGCAAATGGTTTTAAAAGCCCATCTGAGACCTGCAAAAGTTAAAGAGACAGTAAAATAAAAAAAATAAAAAACATAAAAAACAAAAAAAAAATCTAAGTGCATCAGAATTTAATGCTCATCAGTTCCATGGGCACAGATGTGCAATTAAAAATGAATAATTTATTCATTCATTTGTTTGAGTCATTATGCATATTGGGAACATCATAAGCATTTGTGAGACATGCAAAAGAAACAGTACAGTACTAAAAATAGCATATAAAAGCATGTAACTGCATTAGAAGTCAATATGCAACAGTCCCATAGGCACAACTATGATATTAAAAATATTAGTATACATATTGGGAACATCAACTATTGGCAATATACTTTCACATAACACATATCAATCTCAAAGGGTAATATATACCCCAAGAGGTTAATACAAATCAGGAAACCCACATGACCTACAACAGTTGCTCCAATGCATTTGCTATTAAAGGGCTAGACACATCCCAAAAAATAATCATAAACACTATGGATCCTAACCACAGTAAAGTTCTGAGAGCAACCATGTACATTTCACCCATGGGAAGGTATGTCATCTACACAATATAATTTAGTGTAATATTCTTGTGTGTGAGAAATCTCATCATGTTGATCCAGAACAGTGTTATGTAAATAAGCAATGTATGAACTCACAAAAAATGGTATTATCGTTGTTGACAAATTATTTGGAATTTTTTGATAATAACATATAAAATGGTGCATGAACACACTTTGGACATATGAATACATGTGACCTACACTTAAGCCACACATATGTCACTGTAATGGGTTGTATGGTTTACATGACAATGTTTTTGATAGGAAAGCACTACATTCAAATATGTGGTGTGTGCACCAATATGTGAATTGATGTTACATAATAATGATATTAAAAACAAAGAAAGTGTAAACACTTGGCCATGACAACATTAATTACTAATTAACATACTTTTAATGACATGCAAACATAAGATTACAGTTATCAAATGCATGAAAGGATGGGTATATGGAAAGATATGTTTACAAAAATATTATCGTTATGTAAAAGTGATGTATGTTTATGTCTCAATCAGTAACCATTAGAGACATTTATTATGTTATAACAATAAAAAAGTTTATTATATTCACAGAGCACAGTCATAGATGTAACTGAGGTTGAGTGGGAAAATGTGTAAACCTAGAGAGTTAAAGGTAATAGAGTATGATAATAATGATGCCTAACATCTTCTAGAGTCACGTGTGGCCATTATACCACAGTAACGATAAGAAAATGAATATGAATCTCATCATTCATCATTTCATATAATAGAAGTAACCAGTAATGAGCATAGCACTTATATTGTGTCTTTATATGCTTAATTAAATAGATACATTAATTACTGGATTATGTAATCTAATTCAAATATACACATACATAAATCAAATATGAAAAAAAATGTAATAACCTAAAAAAGGCAGAGGAAGAGAAAACTCTAGCAATATGTGTATGTACAGTACAATGCTTTATATTGTAACTGTAACAATAAACCAACTTACCTGATCTTCGTCTATAAGCAGTGCTAACCATGCTGAATCTGTCATGTGAAATCACTGGCCATGATCATCAGTAATGGATGTGGGATCTCACAAATAAAGGTTTGTTTTTGTTTAGTCATTCAGTCGCGCCTGACTCTCTGTGACCATATGGACAGCAGCACGCCAGGTACATCTCTCAGTCATTTCCACTCTTAGCTTCAACAAGTTCATGTTCATTACAGGGACCTCATGTATCCATCTCTGCCTCTGTCGTCAACTTCTTATTTTGCCTTCAATCTTTCTTAGCATCAGAGTTTTCTGTAGAGAATCATGTCTTCTCATGATATGGCAAAAATATTTGAACTTCAGCCTCATGATCATACCTTCTAGTGAACAGTTTGTCTTAATTTCCTAAAGTACTGATTTATTGTATCTTCTTAAACTCCAATGGACTCTAAGTAGTTTTTGTCTTCTTTATGGTCCAGCTCTCACATCCATATGTTACAGATGTTACCATAGTTCTATGGACCTTTGTTGATATTTTAATATCTTTACTTTTTATTAGCATGTCCAAGCTTGTCATAGCGCTCCTCCCCAGAAGCAAACGTCTTTTAATTGCTGTTTGTCTTGATCTTCGTCTTTTTAATGTTGATAGGTAGATTAACTTTCCACTCTATTATTTTACCCTCATCAATAGGCCTTTTAGTTCCTCCTCACTTTCAGTCATCAAAGTGGTATCATCAGTGTATTTGAGGTTGTTGATATTTCTGTCAACAGTATTCCGGCTTTGGATTCATCAAGTCCAGCCTTATGTTCGGTTTTGATTGTGGCTTCCTGGTCCACATACATATTCTTCAGGAGGAGGATGAGATGATCTGGTACCCCCATCTTTAAGAACATGCCATATTTTGTTATGATCCACACAGAAAAAGGCTTTAGAATAGTCTATGCAGCAGAAGTAAATGCTTTTCTGGAACTCTCTTGCTTTCTCTATTATTCATCGGACATTGGTAATTTGATCTATTGTGCCTCTTCCTCTGGCTTGCACATCTGGTCATTCCTATTACACATATTGTTGGAGTTGAGCTTGTAGAATCTTAAGCATTACCATGCTGGCATGTGAAATAAGTGCAATTGTTCGATAATTGGAGATCTCATTGGCACTGCCTTTTTTTAGGGAATGAATGTAGACTGACCTTTTCAAGTCTATTGGCCATTGTTGAGTTTTCCAAATGTGTTTGCATAAAGCAAGCAACACTTCCACAGCATAATCTTGCATAATTTTGAATAGTTCAATTGGGATTCCATCACCACTTGCAGCCTTATTATTAGCAAGACATCCTAGGGCACATCTCACTTGGCTATCCAAGATGTCTGGCTCCAGCTCATTGGACAAACTATTGAGGTCATCACTGCTGTTAAGATCCTTCCTGTATAGATCTTCAGTGTATTCCTGCCACCTCTTCTTTATCTCGTCTTCTTCTGTTAAGTCCCTATCATTTTTGCCTTTTTTCATGCCCACTTTAGCCTGAAAGGTGCTTCTGAGTTCCCAAATTTTCTTAAGAAGATCTCGTAATTTACCCATTTGGTTATCTTCTTCAATCTCTTTACATCGCTCATTGTATAATGTCTCCTTGTCTCTTCTTGCTATCCTCTGGAATTCTGCATTCAGAAGGAAAAATATTTTCCTATCTCCACTACCTTTTGCTTTCCTTCTTTCCTGTGCTTCTTTCAAAGCCTCATCAGTTTGCCTTCTTACTTTGCTTTCTTTTAGGAATATTCGTTGTTGCTGTTTCCTGGATACTGTTGCAAACTTCGGTCCAAAGATCTTCAGGCATTGTATCTACCATGTCTAGTCCCTTAAAGGGCCACTTAATTCAGTACAAAGTGGAGCAAACCAATGTAACAGCATGTTTAAAAACTTTTACATTTTTTTTATATATTTATTGATTAAATGTATGTTTACATGTGTCACTGGCCAGCTGCTAGACAAACTGACAGTAAGCTCCAGAGCAAAGAGCAGAGGGAACCTACAGTTCAACAGTAAACCCTTTAGACATTCATCTGGGCATAGAAAGAAGTGTTAGAATCTTTGAAATAAGTTATTTGTGGGTTAATTGCTGGGCTGTAGGATTTCTCAATGCCAAGAAAACATATAACTTATTCTCTACCCCGGAGCTACAGCGGGCATTGTTGGCAGATGTCATTAATCATGGAATTGTAAACAGACCTACAACTTTTGTTTTTTAACTGTTATAGGAGTAATTAGAGAAAAAAATAGATCATTTTAACATAAAATTGTGTACTCTTTCACACCATGAAGAGCACTTATGGTGAGGTAACTGCCCCTTTAAATCTATTCTTTACTTCCACTGCATATTTACAAGGGATATTATTTATTTCATATCTACTTGGTCTGATGATGTTCCCTCTTTTCTTCAGTTTAATTCTGAACTTTGCAATAAGAAGCTCATAATCTGAGCCACAGTCAGCTCCAGGTCTTGTTTTTGCTGATTGTATAGAGCTCCTCCATCTTTGGCTGCAAATTATATAGTCAATATCCTCTGATGATAGTAACATATTTTCTTGATGTTATATCTGATGTGTTGAATATCATCATAGTACTGGATAAACTATTGGATGTTTACTCACTTTAAAATGTATTTTGTCATCAATATCCATTAGTAAGTGTTATTTGTACATATTTAACACCTTTCATTCTGTCTACCAATGAACATGATATGTAAGCTTCCTGGATTTGACTAGTGATAGGTTATTCCTAATCAAATCCACAAAGCTTACATATTACTTTCAGTGGTGGAGAGCATTTACATGGTATGTGTGTTATATTTAGGTTTGTGGTGTGGGTATGTGGGGGGATGATGGTGTATATGATATTCACCTGTCACGGTGGCTTCACCTGCCTCCTTTTCAGTCCTCCTCTTCACTTCTGATCATTCATCTAGATTACTGGACACTCTTTATATATGTATGTATATATATATATATATATATATATATATATATATATATATATATATATATATATTTATAGCAGTGACTGGCTTCTAAAACCATTGATACATACATTATCCCCTTACAGTGGACCTCTGGAGACACTACTTGCATCTCACTTCCTTCTCTTGACAACTAATCTACATTTTGGTTGTATGTTGAACATCGATCAAATAGGTCTGTAACTCTAATTTCCTTTTAAAAATCTATTTTGAGACTTCGTAGTATCAAGTTATCAGTTATCAATGTAAAGGGTCTGCCAAAAAAGTAATAGCTCAAGGTGTCTTTACCCCACATCACAGATAAGCACTCCTTCTCTACTACAGCATAGTTTTCTCTCTGGGAAGTAGCTTCCTACTTGGATAAACAGTTTGTTGTTCTTCCCAATCTGTAACCTGTGACAATACAGCCCACCAAACCTACAACAGAGGCATCTTTATGGGAAGCCACTGGTCAATCAAAATCAGGTCTGTGCAGTGCTTGTTCTGCACACAACATATATTTTTTTTATTTCTTGCTAGGGTCCAAGCCACCTATTTAGGAGCAGAGTTCTTACTTAGGTCTGTCAGTGGTACTGCTTGGAAATAACATTTCATATACATTTTATATAATATCCAGCTAAAACCAGGAATGCCTCAATACCAATGCCTCAACCTTGTTTTTTAAAGTTGTCATTATGCCAATACCCAAGGGAATCATAACTAATGAGTCTCAACCCTTCCTAATGCACAATTCACAATTCGGATTTCCTTTATTTCAGCCTATACCAATTTACTAAGGACTATTACTACCTTATCAAGCTGATCTTCTCAGTCAGTGCTATTGATAACAAGATCATCCAGATAGGCAGCATCATACTCTCTGTAAGGATGAAGAATGTGATACATCAGTCTCTGAAGCGTTGCAGGGGCACCATGGTGACCAATAGGTAAGGTACGGAACTGGAATAACCCTACAGGAGTAGCACAACCTGTCTTTTCTTTTGATGCCTTACTAATAGGTTTCTGCTAATATCATTTTATCAAATCTATTGAAGCAGTATATTTAACTTTACCTAGCATATTGAGATAGCTCATTAACTCTAAACATAAGATATGCAGCAAAAAGTATCTAAAGTAAATACAAAATCTGACCTAATTATTTAGTTTAGGGGCTGTATTATTAACTCATTTTGCACCACTTGTTTCATGCTCTCTGGAATCTGTTAAGGTCTCTGTCTCACAACTTCCCCATCCTTAATTTTTATCCAGTGAGCTACTTAGTTTGTCTTTCCTGGTAAGGTAGAGAAACTATTATCAAAAGCCTACGCAACTTGAATTTTTTGTTTTTATTGGAGTGCACTTAATTGTTATCCCATTTGCTCTTTGTTTAAGTCTCCAATGTCTGGCCCTAAATCCAAAGACTCAGTTTTCAGAGCAATAAACATATTTTTATCTCCATGACTTCAACAGATTAACATGGTGATTGTTTCTTTATTGTTTCTTTATTCTGCATCACGGCTGATTATTATCATAATCTACTTCTCCCACCATATGTAACACCTGATATGTCGCATTAATTTTGTCAACAATTTGCTTTCTGTGATAGATAATAGCAATAACACTTTGTCTCCAGGTTAAAATTCTTCAGGTTTTACATATTGGTTGTGTTTGCTGCACCTCTTCTAGATTCATATAAGCTAACTTTCTCACAGTATTTTTCTTGGAAAACTGGAGGGCATTTTCAGCACTACTAGACTGTACATTTGCAACCACTAGCTGATAATCTGGGCAGGATATGCAAACATTCTCCAATTTCTTGTAAATACAGAACAGGAAAATCAATACAGTAGGCACCCTAATGTTTTTTTTTCTATTTACAAATTAATTTCCAAGAAAATAGTTTGAGAAAGCTGCAATATTTGTTTCTATAGTATTTGGGTACCACTATTTTCTCGCTATTTTCTAAGTCTTAAAAAACCTACAGACTTAATATAATAAGTCCTCTCTTAACATAAACATGAGGAAAACTACTACATTTGGGTACATATATTCACATTTACTATTGATAGATTTCCATATTATTTCTATAATGTTCTATCTTTCCTTGGGTCCCATGTAACATCAGATGGCATTGCCAGTAACTCTCTTGAATCAGGTTCAAATGCCACAGCTACATACATGTTTCTAGAAATCTCACGCTCTCTCTCTTACCCTGTTTCTTGCCTTGACCAATACAGTGTTTAAACCCTGTCCCATGACAATCTCTCTGTCCATTGTCTATAAAGGGAATAGCTCTCTAAATTCAAGATTTTACCTTAGAAAAATGTTTCCAATCATTACTAATGATCATTGAGTAAGGCAATTCCTTAAATATCCCCACAATTATTTGTTAAGTATACTCATCTATTTGTAAGCTCATTTTGGCAGCAGAATAAGGCTTTATTTCATTGTGAAAAAGGCAAGATTTTGTTAGTGATTGTATGTGAGGAAAGAAAGAGAGGGCAGGGTCAAGTAGAACTCCAAGACAAAGTGCCCAGAGATGGCATTATCAACAGTGAGAGATATTTGAGTGAAAGCAGTATGAGAGTGTAGGAGGATTAGGAGCTCAGTCTTTCACATATTGAGTTTGAGCAGGGGGGCAAGGACTGAACCTTGGGGTATGTGAGCAGCCAGAGGGTGAGAAGAAGAAGTGGAGACACTAAATGTTTGATTTTATAGGTATGATGTGAACCATGGACTAGCAGTGTCACGGATGCCAAGATTGTGGAAGATATTAGAAGAGGGTGGTCAACTGTGTCAGTCAGCAGATCCAGGAGAATTAGAAAAGAAAAATGACCCTTTGACTTGGGGGTGAGCAGGTCATCAGTGACTTTTGTGAGAGCTGTCTCTATGGAGTGCTGGGGCCAGAAAGCGGATTGGAAAGTGTCAAGAAGGGAGTTGGAGGAAATCATTGAGTAAGGCGATTGTAGATGAGATGTTTAAAAAGTTTTGAAGTCAGGGGAAGTAGAGAGACAGAGTGCTATTTAGATGCAGAATCTGGGTCAGGTATGGGGTTCTTAAAAATTACTGTTATTTTGTCATTTTTTAAAGATAATGAAAACTTGCCAGTGTTTGGGGAAACTTTGAATATATGTGTGGGAGCTTGTATAAGTGTGGTAGAGAAGGGTGGGATTAGCTAAAATGGAATAGGATCCTGTGGACCACTTGTAATGAGAGAGGTCGATAGTAAATGAGTCATAAATGAAATTGAGTTCTTTGCAAATAGACTGTGTTTTTCAGACGGCACAGGAGAATGCAAAGTAGAAGGTTTGTGACAGGTAACAGATATCAAATTATGGGTGTATTAGGTGTTTGCGCCCTGGGAGCTGTGCGACAGCAGGTGAAAATGTGTGAGAAGCCTGGGTTAGGAGAAATATTTCCAGCAGCCAGTAGAAGAAGGAGTGAGATTGAGAGGAGATGGGAGTGCAACGTACAGAAGTGTATCTGCTTTCATGGAGGGATGAGATTATGACTGGAGGAAGGTGAGGGGCTCATGGGAGAAGAAAAGCAGGAAAGGTAAGAGGGTTAGCTTGTTGAAGACATGATGTGGAGAAAATGTATATGAGAGTCTGAGAAAGAGTCAGTAGGATATAAGGAAGAAGAAAGTATGAGAAAACACTCTGAGTCAATGTGTAAGCATAAATCAATAGAATAAGTTAAGATAAAGGTAAAATTTGCTTGCCTTCATAATTTCAGTCAGAGGTAATATACATTTTAAGTGTGTTCAGTCCTATTTTAAGCCCTGTATAATTTTAGGTGCAGGTAGAAATGAGTAAGGGAAGTTTGATCAGGTTAGCTGTAATGGGTGGGTAGGTCATAATGTAATAAGTGTTTTTTTTTCCAGGCATTGCTCTTTGAACAGGTGCAGGTCATTTGTGTTTGAAAAAATGAACACAGAGCAGGTGCAGACGGACATGGAGGGAGGGCAGTGCTATCAGAATACAGAATACAGTGAGGTGAATGAAAGAGAGAGAGAGTAATAGAATGTAAAAGGAGGTCATATGGTTAGTAGACTAAAAAAAGGTGTGGGCCGGGGTATAGGGCTAATGGAATGCATGAAAATAATCTAAGGAACTATGTTTTTGTCTATAGATCCACAGGTGAAGGTAATTTGGGAGATTTTTGATATACTGTTCTGAGATTATTATGTCCAGTATTTCAGATACTAGGCTATGCTGTTAAGTAAGATTCAGGATTACCTTCTGGTCCCATATTCACCAGAGCATTTGCAAAGGTCCCTTGATTGGAGATTCCTGCAGTTTTTTGTTTCTCAGTTTTATTCATCAGAATTTGTAACATCAGAACCCTGTACCATGATAATCCACAGAAGCTTTTTGTCAGACAGCGTTAATTTTTTCTTCGTTACACAGAACATTGTTTTTCATTTATTTTCAACCAGAACAGCTTAAATGTAATTATTCATTTTCATGTTTTAAGATACTTTTTCTTTTAAGTTTCTCAGATTTTTTCTTTTTATGATGTATTGAAATTTCTATTTGTAGTTTCTTCTTTTAGTTGAAATTTCTAACCATATTAATTTGGCCAAACTTATTTTTCACTGTTAAGCCTTGTTTTTCCTAACACATAACACTACAAATATTCACTTTTAAAACTAAATTTTAAATTTAACTAGAAACGTTTCATTGTTTTCACCAAAACCATGTGGTCAAACTGCAATGACAAATAATGACATAACATCTTTAAGATCAAAATTGTATCTACTTCAACCTATTATAATCTATGTGTGATTGTCAGAGTGCTATCTAAAGCCCACTTTTCAATATTACACATTATAGCCTCCAGAAGTCTTTGCTCTTTCACTTTTGCAAGGCTGAAATCGCAAATTGCGATACAATTGCTCAATTTCCCCAAGCCCCAAATGTTTTCACACCCGTAAACGCCAAATGAAGTAGAAAATCTGAGTGCTAGAGAGGACATGCAAGGGGGTTAAACACCTATTCGTAGCACTGTAAATGCAAATAAAACATCAATACTGTACTGTAAGTAACAGGAAAAGTGATGAAAGACATTATAATTAATTGCACAACATTGTCTCAAGCCTGCAAATCGGCAAGATCTTAGACTATTTTTTATGTTTATTTTCGGGATTAACTCGATCTTGGGTATAAATGAGTTAATACATATAAGGCGACCCATATGGACTAGAACAGTATTGGCATTCATTTTCATAATTCTTTATTTTGAAGTCTGATCGCATATTGGACCCCCGAACCTAATTGATTGACCTGTAACCTCCATGTTTTACTGCTGTAATAATGACAGTCTCGTTTTCCATTGGCTGATTCGAAATGGGCGGTTTCGGGCTTGCTGAATTGATCATGTTCCCGTCCTGAAGTGCTCCGAACCAGTGCATATGGTTTTGACTTTGGGCCCGTAACTTCTGGGCTTGAGCAATTAAATAGTATCGCAATTAGAGACTAAAGGGAGCCCGCAACACACTCGCAGGCATTCAGCTGTCTGCGATCGAGTTGCGGGCTTTGAATTTAATATGGCCCAATGACAGCAAAGAGTCAGAATAATTTATGCATGGCAAATATCAGAAGCTAAGCTCTGTACTCAGGCATCTACAGATTACACATAGCTTTTTATTTGTTTTCAACTTTAACCTCTTACGTTCAATTTATCTTTGTTATTTATTTACCACTCTAATCATACAAGTCATCCATTTCTTAACCTAATTCATATTATTTATTTATTTTTTATCCAGTTTCCATCTTTTTACCAAAGCACATTTTGCTATAAGCAAAATGTGAGAGCCCAATAATTTACAATGAGGAAATAAGCTATCAATATCCAGTTGAAGTATCATATGCTCTAACTCAAGTGGAATTTCTTTACCTGTTATTTTTAGTATTTGTATCTTGCATTGGTTCCAGAAAGATTGAATTAGGTCACATTCCAACCACATGTTTGGAAGAGTACCCTGTTTTACCCATTCCTTCCAACACAATTTCTGAGTGGATACATCAAACCTGCCCAGGTCAACAGGAACTAAAACCCACCTTTGGACAGTTTTAAAAAAACAGTTCCTTATATGAGGAGCATAAAGAGGATTTGTTAACTAGACGAAAAGCATTATTCCATGTTTCTATTGTCCAAGACTTATTCATATCCCTTTACCAGATCTTAATTCTGGTTGTTTTATCAAAATCTTCTTATGAAATTGTGTCATTTAGACAATATATGCAATTTATTGTCCAAATGAAGCAATTTTTCAAAAAGGGTCATTTCACTCATTCCATTTAATTGGAAAATTAACCTAAATGTTGCAGCATCGTTTGCATTGCCAAGAACTGTAGCCAGGTGAAACCCTTCAAAATGATTTTTTTTAACCAAGCTTGACAAACTAAGTATAGATCCATTAACATACATATCTCTAATCTTATTAATTCCAGCCTTTTTCCATTGGGATATATCAAAACCTTTATTAAGAAAATCTACCAGTTCTATCAGGGCCCTTAATAATGGAAACACAGATCATTTAATTTTATCCTTATTTTTAAACCAGAATTGAATCAGGGATTTGATCCCATTTGGAAGATTTGCTTAATTTGATACTACAGATTGTGGTGACCATAAAATTAATCGGACAGGAGTATATTTTATCATATCCTGTTAAATTGTTCGCCATATCGCCAAATGGATAGTACTGTTTCAGTTAATAAGATGGGATAATATGGATGCATTATGAATCTCTTTTATATAAGGGGAGGCAAGTCTACCCTTATTGATTCATCATTTAGTAATATCAAGTTTTATCATGGCTTTTTTGTCTCTATACAAAAAATTATCAATCAATTTCTGTAGCTTCTTAATAAGAAATTAGGTCCTACAACTGGAATACACCTTAATATATAAGATATTTTGGGTATAATTGACATTTTCTGCAATCCGAGCTAGCCAGTACATGTGTAAAGTATTCCAATCCAATAGACTAATCCTGATTTGACTAGAAATAAAATTCAGATTATCGTTAAACAGATTTTTTAACCAGAATGGAAATCTCACCCCAAATAAGTGATATATCCAGTATTCCAGTTGTATTTATATTTTTGTTTCAATCTTACCAGTTGGTCAAAGCTAATAACTCTTGCAATGATATTTGTTTTGTATAATTTATCTTGAAATATGATATTTTTCCAAACTTCTCCAGAAATGTTTGTAGGTGTTCTAAGGATTTTTCAGGAGCAGAAAAAGTTGGATTTTGTATTCAGAATTTCTAATATTTAGTCCTTTTATATCAGCAGAGGTTCTAATCATTTGGGCTAGAGGTTCTATAAATAGAACAAATAGATGGGGAGATAAAGGGCATCCTTGCCGGGTGCCATTAGTGATATGGAATTTTTCAGTTTCATAGCCAAACCCTATAATTTGAGCCTGACAAACAAGGCTCCTATAGATTTAGTGGCAAAGTATGCAAAACCAAATTTCCAGAGAACAGCGTTTAAAAATTCTCAGCTGACCATGTCGAATGCCGTTTCAGCATCTGAAGACAGGGACAGCATGGGAATCTTGTTTTTAATAAAGTGTGACTATGTATTATATTTGGTATAATTAGATTTAGACTATTTGCTAAGCGTTTTGAATAAATCTTCATATCACTGTTTATTAACAAAATAGGTCTATAGTTTTTAAAGTCTTGCAGGGTTTTTTCTTGTTTCAGAATATTTATTATTTTAGCATCAGACAATTCTGGTAACATCTCACCTTTGTTTTTTATTTCATTGAACATATTACATAAGTGATCACCAAGTACTGAAGCAAATGTTTTATAATACAGGGAATCAAATCTGTCTAAGCCTGAAATGCATTGTTAGGTTTTAGTTTGTTTATAACTGTAAGTATCTCACATTTAGAGATATCTTTATTGAGGAATTACAGATTCTTCTCTGATATTTTTTGAAGATTAATTTTTTAGAAGATTTTTTCAATTAATGTTTTGTTAGGCTTTTCAAAGCCCTCTAGCTGTTTCAAATTATATAATTATCTCTAAAAATTATAAGAAGATTCTACTAATATCTTTAGGATGGGAATAGAAGACCTTATCCTGACCTCTCAGGGAGTCTATTCTTTGTAGTGTTTTATTTTTCTTTAATTTATTTGCCCACAATGTTCCAGTTTTGTTACATAAGACAAAGTATTTTTGTTGGGCATGCCACTTAATCTGTCAGACTGAAGTTGGAGAATTTTTCTTGTTAGTTTGAAAAACAAGCTCTTTATTAGATGTTATTTTATTTAGCTTGTGTAATTTATCCAATTAAGTATAGAATTCTCTCAGAGGTTTTCCTCTCTTTTTTTTTATATCAGCTGATATTGATATCATAGTTCCCCGAATATAAGGTTTGTGCAAAGACCAGATCATCGAATGAGAAGATACTGAATTTATATTATAAGAAACAAATCTGGCAATTAAATGTCTCAAAGAATTAATTTGCTATTGATTTTTAAATAGGTAGAGATCTACCTTCCATGTTCTGTTTTTTATACTACACTGATTGTCTTTCAAAATTAGACTGACCATAGAATGGTCGGTCCAAGAAACAGATTACATTTTTGTTGATTTAGTATTATTAGAAAGTAGTCAAATCTAGATTATCAACTGTGTCTTTTAGAGAAAAAGGTAAAATCTTTAACCTACGGGTTAAGTGGTCTCCAGACATCAAAGAGATCATAATTTATTATTTCTTGTTGGAATTTCTGAGCTTGATTTCTAATATCACTCTCTGATTTAAGCTGTTTATTAGAGGATCTATCTGAATTTAGATCTGAAATCATATTTAAATCACCGCATATAACTAATGAGCCTTTTTTAATTTTATAGATTCATTTTAAGGTATTTCTCAGAAATCCAATTTAATTTTTATTAGGGGCAAAGATATTGGCAAAAAGTTAAATCCATATTATTTACTTTCCTCATATTATAAATTTACCTTCTTCATCTATAGTTTTATATTCCTCCTACAACAATAGCTTTTTATTGAAAAATATTGCAACAACTCTAGATTTGGTCTTATATGTAGAGTCTATGGAGTCTAAATAGGACTTATTTTTCTGTTTCTGGGTTACTGTTTTTTTTCAATGTGTCTCCTGGAGACATATTATATCAGCTCCAAATTTAAGAAAAGTTTGTATTGGCTATTATCCTTTTTTGAGGGATGTTAAGACCTTGAACATTTAAATAAATTATTTTAATTCCCATTAGATGATTTGTGGGTTTCCAATACATGTATTCAATACAAGAAGGCTAACTTTTTTTAAATATACTACAGATATATATTGCTTTTTTGCATTAAATTCCTAAGTGTCTTCTAGTCTCCCTAATCATTTTCTGGTATGAAATCCTAACCTCTGGAATTACAATCATACTAACATTCATTCTCCATCTTAATTGGAGGCTTTCCTCCCCTTTTCTACTTGCTAAGGATAACATGTTGGAGAAAAGTAAATAAAAACATCACAGGCTATTTAACTAATTTAAGCCTAGTGGGATAAGAAAAGGAAAAAGTTATACTAGTACACATTGAATTACCTGGTAATATGATATGGAGAACATAAGGAGCAAATATTAAAGCCATGCCTTATAGTATCCAATTACACAAAATATCTAAATACTTCAAATCCTTATTATCCCAAACTAGACATTTTGAGAAAATATATTCCACACACCTAATTGCACCAAAACAAATTAGTCAAATACATTTTATAGGCTCCGTTTATCAACTATATAACCAGGATTTGTGGATTAATACATTATATTAATAAAGCATTCCTCTTAGTAACTTATTTTGATATATAAACAACATAAATGTAAAAAATATCTTCATATTAACACGTGTAATTTAACACCAATCAATTGTACCCAGGTGAGAGGGGTGTGGCTTGACTGTGTAACTAATATAAAAGGTTTGTAAGCTGTTTTGGGGCCTGTTTACAAGTGGATTTTCCTTTACAGATAAAGGCTGATAAATTGCAGAGTGCACTAATTGTGCCCAGGTGGGAGGGGTTTGTCTTGACTGTGTAACTAATATAAAAGGTTTGTGAGCTGTTTTGGGGCCTGTTTACAAGTGGATTTTCCTTTACAGATAAAGGCTGATAAATTGCAGAGTGCACTAATTGTGCCCAGGTGAGAGGAGTGTGGCTTGACTGTTTAACCAGTATAAAAGGTTTGTGAGCTGTTTTGGGGCCTGTTTACAAGTGGATTTTCCGTTACAGATAAAGGCTGATAAATTGCAGAGTGCACTAATTGTGCCCAGGTGAGAGGGGTGTGGCTTGACTGTTTAACCAGTATAAAAGGTTTGTGAGCTGTTTTGGGGCCTGTTTACAAGTGGATTTTCCTTTACAGATAAAGGCTGATAAATTGCAGAGTGCACTAATTGTGCCCAGGTGAGAAGGCAGAAGTTAGTATAAACAGGGAAGGGGCGAACTTGTGAACATTTTCAGTATCAGGTGCAGTTCTAGTGAAGTGTAGGAGTTTAAATAGGGGTAGGGACTTCAAAGAAAAGGGAGGGCAGATTTATAGTAAAAAGGAGGAAAATGTTGTACAAATATATTATTTTATATTCTTTATTTTTCCCACTGAAATTTTGTAGACAATAATAATAATTAAGAGTCAGTCCAGTGGCATCCTCACTCAGTGTACATCCTGTCATATGTATGCAATACTGGAACAGATGATCCAGGGTCCATATCTCTGTGACAGGTGTGAGCATGTTGCCTCTCTGGAAGCTCAAATTGAGATCTGGAGAGGAGAATTGCAGCACTTGGTGATATTGCTCCACTGGAAGGGGGGTTGGTGCTCACTGAGCACAGTTTAGCTGGGCCTAGCATGGAGGGCAGAGCTGGGGCTAATGAGGATGTCCAGGGAGGTAGCTGGGTTACAGTTACAAGGGGAAGCAGGGGGAACAGGGGGAGGCAGGCCAGTTCTGAGTTGGCAAACACCAACAGATTTGCCAGATTGAGTGAAACTGTTGGGGATGTCCATTCAGGAATGGCAATGCCAGAGAGAGCTGTTCCCTCTAACAGCCAAGAGAACAGCTCTACTGGAGGAGTGGGAGGGCAGCATAGGCAGAGCAACAGACAGGTTTTGGTTGTAGGGGACTCTATTATTAGGAAGGTAGACAGGGTGATTTCTCACCCAAATCCCAGCAATCGAACAGTTTGCTGTATCCCGGGTGCTCGGGTTCATCATGTTGTGGATCGGGTAGACAAATTATTGGGAGGGGCTGGAAATGAACCGGCAGTCTAAGTACATATTGGTACCAATGACAAAGTTAGTGGAAGATGGAGTGTCCTAAATAGTGATGTTGCGAACATCAAATTCCGCCATAGACTTCAATGGGCAGGCGAATTTCAAAACCCACAGGGACTCTTTCTGGCCACAATAGTGATGGGAAAGCTGTTTCAAGGGGACTAACACCTGGACTGTGGCATGCCGGAGGGGGATCCATGGCAAGACCCCCACGGAAAATTACATAGTTGATGCAGAGCCTGGTTTTAAGCCATAAAGGGCATAAATCACCTAACATTCCTAAATTGTTTGGAATAACATGCCTCAAAACATCAGGTATGATGTTGTATCGATCAGGTAGTATAAGGGTTACACCAGCTTTACAGTAACAGACCAATCTCCCCGTTTAATGCACCCCAAACAACCGCAAACAGTCCCTTTGCACAACCGCAAACTCCCCATTTGCACAAGGTTGGATACCAAGCTAGCCATGTCCCGTTCCTTGTCCTCACTGATGTCATTGAAGGTCTCTTCCTCTGCCCAGCCACCAAGGGTCCCCGAAAGGTGACAACAAGCCCCCTGGGATGCCTGCTGTGTTTGGTCTTCCACCTCCTCAAAGCTACCTTCGTCCTCTGACTCCTCTTCTTCAGACTCCTCTCTCTGCGTTGCCTCTGTCTGCATTATTATAAGGTGTGTACTGTTAAGTAGTACTATTCTTATCGGTTTAATCCTTGTTAGGTCCACTATTAGGGTTCGTGTATATGGCATTGATTTTTGGAACAGGGAGATGGAAAAAAGATGCTTGGTCGGACCTCCTTCTTCGAATTTGGGGCACTGCGCGTCCAATCTAAAGTGCCACCAGATATAAGTGTCACTGTGCACTGGAAAAAGTTGGCAGAGTAGGCGCTGTAGGCCTCACACACACGCCTGTAGGCAGGCAACTGATATTCAATCGATTACAGTCAAAAAAGTGTTGTTTTATGTCACTGTACACTACGGTTGCACTAGATATGAGTGTCACTGTGCACTGGCAAAAGTTGGCAGAGTAGATGCAATAGGCCTCACACACACGCCTGTAGGCAGGCAACTGATATTCAATCTATTACAGTCAAAAAAGTGTTGTTTTATTTCACTAAGCACAATATAAGCTGTTAGGTGTTAGCCTGTCACACACAGACGCTGCCAGGCAGGCATATGCAATTAGATTACACAGAAAAAAAATATAAAATAAAATAAATGATGTTCTAGCCCTAAAAAGGGCTTTTTGGGTTGCTGTCCTTCAGATGGAAGGCTCTGGAAGGGGAGTGTATGCTGCTGATTGGCTGGAATGTGTCTGCTGACTGTAAGGTGCAGGGTCAAAGTTTCCTCAATGATAAAGTATAGGGGGCAAACCAAAAAGCGGATGTGTTCGCCGTCCGCTGCGAAAGCGAACATGCCAAAATCGCCGCAAATAGTCCGCGGGCGAACTGTTCGCGTCATCTCTAGTCCTAAAGAATAATTTTAGAGAACTAGGTAATAAGCTACAAGGACCTCCAAGGTAGTATTTTCTGAAATACTACCAGTGCCACGTGCTAGCCCAGGGAAGCAGAAGGAGCTAAGGGAGGTTAATGCGTGGCTAAAGATGTGGTGCTCTAAGTCAGTAGGGATGGATTACACCTTAATGATGAGGGAGCTTTTGTACTAGGGGATAGGGTGGTAGAAAGGCTGGAGGAGTTTTTAAACTAGTAGCTGGGGGGGAGGGACTAGATATAAGTAATGGGGTAGAAAGTGTAGAGCGTATAAGGGATGAATTAACAACTCATAGGGGAGGAGATGGGGGAAGGGGTAGTATAGTCAATAGGGAGGTAGTACTAAGTAATTCAAGTACAGTGGCAGGCACTTCAGAACTACAGACTCATAACATAAGGTGTATGCTTGCTAATGCCAGAAGCTTGACAGGAAAAATGGGAGAGTTAGAATTATTAGCAATTAATGAGAAATGGGATTTAATAGGCATTACTGAAATGTGGTGGAATGAATCTCATGACTGGACTGTTAATCTGGATGGTTATAACCTATTTAGGAAAGATAGAGGCAATGGTAAACGAGGAGGAGGGATTTGTCTGTATGTTAAGCCTGAATTTAAGCCTATAGTCAGAGAAGATATTTATGGTGGACCTAGTGATAAAGCTGAATGTTTGTGGGTAGAGTTAAGTAGCGGAGCAGCAAATTCCAAAAGAATATTAGTAGGAGTATGCTATAAACCCCCAAATATAGCTGAAAGTGAGGAAATACAATTATTGTTACAGATTGAAAATGCAGCTAGGCATTGTCAAGTTCTAATAATGGGAGATTTTAATTACCCTGAAATAAACTGGATAAACGAGACCAGCAGTTCATCTAAGGGGAGCAGGTTCTTGAGTACACTCAGGGATCATTATCTGGCCCAGGTTGTACAAGAGCCTACTAGAAATGAAGCTATCTTAGATTTACTCATCACAAATAATATTGATATAGTATCTAATATTGGAATAGGGCAACCGTTGGGAAACAGTGATCACAACACAGTCTCGTTTGAGATTGAATTGAAAAAAAACAAAATTTTAAGGTGCCAAAAAAAACTCTTAATGTTAAAAGTGCAGATTTTAACAGTCTAAGGGCAGCAATACAAAGTATAGACTGGGACAGAGAACTGCCAGGTAAAAACACTGACCACAAGTGGACAACATTTAAATCCTTACTAAATATACATACACATCGGCATATACCGTGTGGGAATAAAAGTAAAAGTAGTAAATCACATCCAATGTGGCTTAACAATGATTTAAAGATCAAGATACGGAGTAAAAAACAGGCATTTAAATTATACAAACAAAAGGGGACAGAGACTGCTTTACAGGAATACAAGGATATCAACAAGGCTTGCAAAAGCGAGATTAGGCTGGCTAAAATAGAAAATGAAAATTTAATTGCAAAAGAGAGTAAGACTAACCCTAAAATATTTTTTAAGTATATTAATGGGAAGAAGGCGAGGAAGGAAGCTATAGGAACATTACAATGTGACACAGGCCGTCTGATAATTAGTGACCAAGAAAAGGCAGATGTGCTACATAGGTTCTTTTCTTCGATATACACAAGGGAGGTACCAGTGGTTGGGACACAGCAACATAATGGGGCTACACTACCTTTGCCAAATAATTGGTTAACACAGGAAGTAATCCAAACGAGGTTGGAAAAAATAAATGTTAATAAAGCCCCGGGTCCTGATGGAATACATCCAAGGGTACTAAGGGAACTGGGTTCTGTAATAGCCAAACCATTATATTTAATTTTTCAAGATTCACTCAACACAGGGTCTCTATCAGATGACTGGAGAAAAGCTGATGTGATACCTATATTTAAAAAAGGAGCAAGAGCAAATCCAGAGAATTATAGACCAGTGAGCCTTACTGCTGTAGTGGGGAATGTTATAGAAGGGTTAATAAGGGATAATATACAAGAATATGTCTATTTGAACAGGATTATAAGTAGGAGTCAACATGGATTTATGAGGGATAGGTCATGTCAAACAAATCTAATTAGTTTCTATGAGGAGGTTAGTAGGAACCTGGATCATGGCAACTCAGTGGATGTAGTCTTTTTGGATTTTGCAAAGGCTTTTGATACAGTGCCACATGGGAAACTATTGTGCAATCTAAGAGATACAGGAGTTGCAGTAAATATCTGCTCATGGATTGAGAGCTGGCGAAAAGACAGGAAGCAAAGGGTTGTTGTAAATGGAACATACTCCGATTGGACTAATGTGGTAAGTGGGGTTCCTCAGGGTTAAGTATTAGGTCCTCTCCATTTTAACATATTTATTAATGACTTAGAGGTAGGATTGGAGTGTTGTCTCCATTTTCGCTGATGACACGAAGTTGTGCAAGGTAATTAAATCAGATAGTGATGTGCTTTCCCTCCAAAGGGATTTACATAAAATTGAGGAATGGGCTTCTAAATGGCAGATGAGATTTAATACGAATAAATATAAAGTTATGCATCTGGGAAGGAAAAATAGCAATGCAATTTATAATCTTAATGGAGCAAATCTTGGTGTATCGGATATTGAAAGGGATTTGGGAGTGCTTGTGGACAACCACCTAGGTAACAGTGCTCAAAGCCAAGCAGCAGCTGCAAAGGCAAATAAAATATTAGCATGTATTAAGAAGGGTATAGAAGCCAGGGAAGCAAATATAATTCTGCCACTATACAAATCTCTAGTACGCCCTCATTTGGAATATGGAGTACAATTTTGGGCACCACTTCATAAAAAGGACATTTTAGAGCTGGAAAAGGTACAGAGGAGGGCAACAAAACTAATAAGGGGAATGGAGGGGCTAAGTTATAAAGAAAGACTAACCAAATTAAACTTATTTTCTCAAGAAAAAAGGCGTCTAAGAGGAGATATGATTACCTTATATAAATACATCCAGGGTCAGTATAAAGATTTGTCAAGGGAGCTTTTTGTGCCAAGAGATTTTCAACTGACAAGAGGACATCGCTTGAGGTTAGAAGTAAAAAGATTTCACCTTAAAGAAAGAAAAGGGTTCTTCACAGTAAGGGTGGTTAATCTGTGGAATTCTCTACCAGAGGAGGTGGTGACAGCGGATTAGATAGATAACTTTAAAAGAGGACCGGATTTATTTCTAATCAAAAAGGGAATTCAGGGTTATCATGGATAATTGGAGAGGCAGTATTGATCCAGGGAGAAGTCCGGTCGCCTGTGTCTGGGATCAGGAGGGAATTGATTATTATTATTTTTTTTTATATATACAACTAAATAATTAATAGTTAATTTGGCATATTGCAGATCAGAGGAGATCTTAAAAGGTTGAACTTGATGGACTGAAAGTCTTTTTTCAACCTTAAATACTATGGGCCTCATTCTATTAACGGCCGTAAAATGGCCGCAAAGCTGCGATTCCTTGCGGCCATCTTCCGGCCCCGTGTAGAGCTACTGCTACCCTGCCATTCAAATGGACGGCGCTGCAAGGATATACCCCTTACGGCCGGCCGCACATCATGCAAACGGCCGCAAGCGTTTTTCCTGCGCCCGTAAATCTTGTTTTCCTGCCGCAAAGTCAGAAAACTGTAAATGCAAATATAAATTCAAGATGGCACAGTAAACCTCCGTAAATGCTAGGCATCATAATGGGGGACATGAGGATTAATAGCAACACCCTCTCAAGCTTGCACATCGCCCAAATCCGATATATCATCTACGGTTTATTTTCCGTCCCGAAGTCCCGCGGGCTCGTCCTTGTTAAAACCCGTACCGGTTCGGAGGTTGAGGGCCGCAAACAAAGCATTGTAGAAGCTAATATGTATTCAAACCAGCATTGCAAAGCAATGTAAATGATGGGGAACATAATGGGGGGGGGCATGAGGATTAATAGCAAAACATTGTCAAGCTTGCACATCGCCAAATTGTACTTTGATTTTAAAATCCGTCCAAGTCCCACGGACTTCAATGATCAAGCCCGTAGCTCGTTTATTGAAGAATAGAATAGGCAAATAGCCTGCGGCCGGTCCTTGCAGCCACGCATCTCCTACGGTGGTTAATAGAATGAGGCCCTATGTAACTATGTAACTATGTAACCAAAAACTTAATTTCAAAAAGTGAGGCATTTAAAACTAAGGACAAGTGAAATCACTCTGTAAAGAAAGACAAACTAGTGTTCTAATTCTAATGTGATTCATCTGGATTTAGTTGCATTCTTATTTCAACCGGAAAAATGCAAATCCTTTTAGGTTTTTTTAAAGGGCTGAGCTCTAACCGCTGAGCCTTCATTTCAAAAAGTGAAGAAAAACAAGTGAGTTCCAATACATAAAGGAAAAAATAAATAAATAAATAAATAAATAAATATACTAAAACTCCTATTTTGCAAATTTCTGCCTGGCGCTGGTGTAGTTTATCTTTATCTAATTATATTCTTATTTAAACCTAAAAGTGCAAATCCTTCCAGATTTATTTTGCAAAACTGTGTTTATAAAGATATGGACACATAAAACTAATAAATAAATAGATTTACTATAAATCTCTTTCCTAATTGGTGCTCAAAGTCACATAATTCACTTTTGGGTTTGAAATTATTAGAAGAGCAAGCAGTTTAAAGAAATATTTTACTCTTTCAATTAGAAGAGTTAATCTACTTAAATTCGAATATATCTTATTCAAGTAGTCATTTGCATAAGATCCCCTATTTGGACTTATTTACATGGCAAAAATGGTAAACATTTTTAAACCAAGGAATGCTGATAATCCCACATTTTCAAGTTATTAGTTCTTATAAACACCCTTTAGTTAGGACAATAAGCTATCAACAAACGGAAGTTATAATAAAACCTGTAGACAATCTGAAAAGAAAAAGCCTAAAAATGGCTAGATCACATATTTTAGATAACCAAACTTTCCCCAACAGAGAAATTAGAGTTTCAGATCATTTCAGGTTCTTATTTAGCATACATGTCACATTTCAGTTCAATTTATATTATCTGCTTGTGTAGCTCACTACTTCCAGGTAAGTGATTCTGTAAACAAGTACACCCCATATATACATATAAAAAATGTTAGTGCATAGTTGTTTTCCATTCAGGAGCCTTAAGCAACAGATTTGGATTTCCTCTACTTTTAGTTTTTTTTTCAAAAGGAATATTCCACTCAGAAAGTAGTTTTTCCCCTTATGTAACATAATTTATCTTATGCCAGATGGAATTTCTCAGAACCCCAATTCTGGACGAGGATCTCCATTAATAAGTCAGATTCTCTTTTCTAAGTGCCTGGGTGGTAGCCATGTATTTCTTGCATCTGGCCAAAGTATGTCAGAAATGTTTTTGACAGATTCAAAGGGAGGTTCCAAAATTATTATTTTTTTGCTTGCTTTTAATATTGCTTTCTTCATAGGAAGGAAGTGTATCCTAGCTATGACATATCTTCATCTTGACTTTTTAAAATGGGGTGGCAATAGCAGTCTATGAACCAGGTCAATTTTGTTATTACTCTAAGATATTGGAATTTCTAATTGAGAGAATAGATCCAGAAGAAAATTTCTCTGAATCTGGATCTAAACCAGTTTCTGTAATCCCCTTAAATCTCACTTAATTTCTCCTTGAATGGTCTTCCAGATTCAGCAATTTGTCATTTAACTCACTTATTTTCTCTTCCAGATTTAGGGAGTATAAAATAAGAGTGATGTGATCTGCTATTAATTTGTGAGATTTACTTTCCAAACTATCTGTTCTAATGACAATTTCTTTTAAAATTTTAGAGTTATCCAAGCTTTGTTTTTTAAACTCTTCTGTTAGATTAGCTTGAAATTTAGTCATTAGTATTTTCATTTTTTAAACGACGAGAATGTCTTCTTGTTGGAATCAGAGGAGCTCAATATGCTTTGATTAATACGCAGATCATTTACAGATCTGTCTAGATTAGATAAATCAGAACCCTCCTTATATTTAGGAGAAAAGAAATCATGTGTTTTTTAAATGAGTTTTTCTTTTCTTTTGCTTTTAATTTGCCAGAGATGTTTTCTTTTTTTTTTCATTGTTCCTGATAACAATCTTATAAGGAATATATGAAGAAAAAAAAAATCAAACTGAACTTTGAATTCCAATAAATTGAGATCTCAATTGGCTCAGTTTCAAATTAAAGCAGATTTTAACAACTCTCTTCTGAAACTCTTTGCTTTTGCCTTTTTTTAAACAGAAAATTTTAGCTTATCATGTATCAGTATAGAAAGTGCCTTTATGAACAATTAACTTCTGTATGAGAAAAGGGAGTAGAAGTAAATTGAGGTAATCTCACCCAATTGGTTGCTGGAATAATTCTGGAGCTGTTAAAAGCATAGGCCCCTGTTTTTGGAAAGGGTGATTTAACTCCCACCTCCACAAACTTGCATCCCCTCACGATCTTGTAGAGGTGTATCCCTCACGCTCCAGGCTCAGGAAACTCTGGTGGCCTCCCCAGATCCCACTTCGGAAGTTAGATCCGACAACCTCATTCCTGCTATTGTGCAGCCATATTGGCATAGAGGCATGCTCTCCAAGGCCAACAGGTCCTCCTTGGCCATTTACACTGCATGGCGTGAAATAAGGTGCTCCTGAGATCTTTCTGGTCGCTATGCGACAATCAGAGCCATGGTCTGGAGAGAACGAATAGCTGCCATGGGCCTCCCCTGCACGCCACAAGAAATCTTAAGCTCACAGGAGCGTGACATAACTACACAGCGTGTCCTCCCCCACTGCCTACAGATGCATCATTCAAAGACTCGCCAAACCATTTCTTAAAGAATTCTTGTGGGAGCTTTTAGGAGCTTTCATCCAATTGCCTTTATAAAAAAAAGGATATGGATTAAATGTATTATATTTTTGGATGGGCTTCAATATAGAAGTTGCAATCAAAATGTATTACTTGAATCAAACTTGGGTAAATATTAGATCTGCATAATTCTGAATTTATCTATACTTGTAATTGTTTTACCATGTTTTGTGTAAATAGAACTAAGTCATAAAATTGGGAAGGAAAGTATATAACTTTTCTGTAAAAGTTTTATGACCCTTTGAAAATACATCACTGTTGTACATTTTCTAATTGATGTTATATTCACATTATTTTGTCTCAAACAGGTTTGTGCCAAGCTACAGTAACCTAGAGGTCTTTTGTTTGTAGTTAGTCATATTTCATGTTTTATTTACCCTTGCTTTGCTTGGAATTTGGCTCTGCATGAAACAAGTGCACATTAAGGGAGAAATGTAATATAAGACATGCTGGTATTTTCAATAAGAAAAGTATCAAGATACTGTACATTTACTACATACTGCAAGGCTTTGGAAATGTATCGATTTCCTCCAAGACAAAAACTCAAATAATTAATTTCCACCTGTTAGCATTTCTGACAACAGGATTATTGTTAGTTCTCACAAAATTATTAATACAAATTGTATAAAAAGGAGTGTAGAGTATGTGCAATTGGAAAACCTAACATACAATACACATATGAAATGTGATATGGGTTATAAGGTACTTCAAACGGGCCAAATGTACATCCCAAATTCAAATGTAATTGTCACACATCCCCTTGCCATGGGTAGTAAAAAGCTAAATATTTATAATATAACAAAAAGGGGCTTAATGCTCCCTTCTAACCACCAACAGTAAAATAAATGGAAATGTAAATATTCATGCATTAACACAACTTAAAGCACAATGGTTACTTCAGCTATGTCATCAATCTTAGGACCTTGTTTGTTAGTAATGTGCCAGGCAGCGCCAGCAGCAGAACTGCAATTGTCCGCTAGATGGGGCTGTTGCTGGAGCTGTATGCCTGGATAGATGGAATGCTGAAGTATACAGGGGCTATGAAGTGATAGGGGAGGAGGGTGAGAGCTGCACAACACAAAGAACAGTGGAGGGAATGGGGAGAGTGGGATCAGGGAGGAGGGAGAGAGGCAGGTGGGTAATATAAGGGTGGGAGGGAAGAGAGGAGAAGGAGGAGAGAGGATCAGGGCAGACTGAGAGGCGATCGAGAGGGAGGAGAGAAGACACAGACGAGGAGGGAAGGAAGGACAGAGAGAGACTTGTCTGGGAGGGGAGGAAAGCAGGAAAAGGGACCCACAAAGGAGGAGGCAGCAGGCGGAGTGGTGACATTGGGAGATGCACAGGAGACACTGCCTTTCTCTTGAGATCCTGGGCTCATGGAGCGGCTGCTGATCCTGCCTGGAGTGTAGACTGGGGACTACCGAGGGCTGAGAGTGCAGGCTGAGGACTACTGAGGGCTTGCAAATGTATGTGTGTGCGTGCTGGGGAGAGTGCTATAGAGAGGAGAATGGTAGAGAGGGCTGAAAGAGTGCAAGAAATAGGAGTCTGTGTTATAGAGGGTGCCGGGTATAAGCTCCAGCGACAGAGCCATCTAGCGGCCAGCAGTAGTTTTGCTGCTGCTGCTGCCTGGCGCAGGACTAACACACAAGGTCCAAATCTTACATGTTTACAGTACTCTTTTGCAAGGCAATTTTTTGAAAATGCATATATACATAACAACAATATTATTATTATTATGACTAGTAGTAGTATTAACAATGGCTCCATATAAATTACATGATATAGGTTTCAATTAAACCTCTTAATTGTGTTAAAACACAATTCATTGACCCTACATTTTAGAATATTAATGAATTAAGTAAAGCGGTCAAACTTCTTTTCAGCATGTTTTAAAGATTTTTATGTTTTATTATGCAGTTCAGCAAATTAGCTTTACACTCTGAGAGCTACTGCTAAAATCCTTTTAGAATATATATTATTCCATTCTTTAGTCTTCTAGACACATACCACAGAAGAACACTATTTAAAATGACAAGCTGTGAAAAAGCCATATTTTTCATTAATAATAATGTATGTTCCCATAATCCTGATTTTGAGCCTTTAATTTGCAATTTAACTGGCAGCTCAAACATTGGAATGAGGTAGCAACTACAATAACAATTTATCTAAAGGCTTATCTTTTGCATCAGAAAGGCTATAGGGATTTAATTCTAAGTTTATCCTGAGAGATCAGAGAGGTCATTGCCAAAGAGATACACAGAATTAATTTTGAACATTTTAAAAGCAGAATTCATTAAATACTCTGATAGTTTTATCAGAAAATGTTTCATTTACTAATAAAATAAAATTTATTTTTTTATGTGCTTTAACCCTAAATTTACTTATGCAGGATTTGCAATTTGAAATGCTACTTAAATTGGGAACTAAGCTAGATTCTGAGACCAGCAAATATCTACCAATAATGGTAAATTAAAGACATATAATATACCCCTAAAATACAATTACATTAGCATGTATACTGTTGTAGGAAGGTTGGAAATGAAGGCATTTTGCATGTATTTTCCTTTTCTAACACATTTTAATGTAAAACACTTTTTCTTTTTACATTTAATAGCTGGTTACTTCATCTGAGATTGAAAAATCTATCACTAATCTTCACTAGATATGTGTTAATTGCAAGATGAGCTAATTGAAGCAATGAACATGAGCTTTCGGGAGCTAACAGATGTGCCGGGCATACTGCGGTCCACAGAGTTACAGACAGTTGGAAATGACTGAACAACTAATCAACGATAATATATATATATATATATATATATATATATATATATATATATATATATACGGTATATATATATATATATATATATATATATATATATATATATATATATATATATATATATATATAAAAATATATCATGAAGATTGGTGAATTAATGGCCAAACTTCTTGCACAAGTTGTAATCATTAATAAATTAAGCTGGTGTCCTAAGTGGTTCTTTGTCGAAATCTGTTTGTTTCTGAAGAACATTATTTTACTGTCATTACAATAGGCTTAATAATACAAAAAGCTCCTGCTTTAAAAAAACAAAACAAATAATTTTAGTTATGTAATGTTTTACACAAAGCAGGAAGAGAGACAGAAAAGACACTTGGGTTGTTTGGTGGATTAGAGGCAGAATTTACAGTACGTGATTGTGCAGTTTACTAATGATTGTTAGCTTAAAAGTGACCTCAACATAGCTCAACATAGCTCATTATGAGTTCACATCAACAGCTTGTGGTGACATATTTAATGATTTGCATGTTGATGTTAAAAATGTTTAATTTTCTTTTTGAAGTTGTGAATTTTTTTTATATGAGTAGACATTTCATAAAGCACATGTTCTCCAATGTTCTTGAGAGATATACTTGCATGTGGCATTTGTTGAAGCAATTTGAGGAAGGGGCAAGGTGTTGTGTGTTGTAATGCAACAATTCAGGTAAAAAAATCCCTCTCTCCTAACTCACTCTATTTCCACTTTTGATTATTTGACAATTATGATTACACTCCTGCACAGTGTAAAAGATAGTGTTAAAGGAAGTGTGAAGGAAGTTTTGTTTGAAGATGCCCCATTAAATTGTCCCAATATGGAGCCCCGTAACGTAGCCTGCAAAACTTACAGCTATTAAATTGGCCTCTCAAAGCTACCCGTAAACAATCTGCGGGTTAAGGGCTGAAAAACCCATTGGGATGTTGAAATCTGAACTCCGTTGCTGCAATTCCTTTGATCTGTCAAGCCTGTAACTGTTACGTTCCAATATCGCTAGTAAATTGCAATGACTTCCCAAAGACGTCCTGGCGTTCAAGCCCGTAACCCTCAAATGGAGGCAAAAATATTAAGGCCTCCAAATAGGACCCACAAAGGGTTTACAGACAATTTCTCAACTCTGTGAAAGACAATATAAACAGACCAGTAGACTTTAAAATATAGGGAAAAGCATGGAAAGGCATTACAATTACTTGCACGATAATCCCTAAATAAAAAATAGGCATTCAAAAAATATTTTATTTAATCATATGTTGGAATGGTCATGCATATGTCAATATGAAAAGCCATGCTGCAACATGCAGAAAGCAATTGAATACATTCTACCTGATGAAATATTCCTTTAAAAATTATGTTATCTTATCATTAAGTTGGAATGGTCATGCAAATGCCAATATGAAAAGCCATGCTGCAACATGCTGAAAGCTATTAAAGACACACTACCTCATTAAATTGCATCATTATATATATATATATATATATATATATATATATATATATATATATATATATATCACTTATCATATCTACATTGGGGCAACAAATAGTGGCCAAATTACACTGCCAAATCAAATATATCAAGTCAAACATTTCACATATGGTTGTTCAGTCAATCAGTTGTGTCCGACTCTCTGTGACCTTATGGACTGAATCACATCTTCTAATGTCTCTGTCTGTGCATATTCACAATGTTTGTATGCCAAAGATACTGAAGTGGGTTGCCAGTTTCTTCTCTAGTGGATTGTGATCCGTCTGACCTTGCTGCTATCACCTGCCCACCTACAGTGGCCATACATGGTATAGCTCACAGCATAATTCAAGTACACAAGCCCCTTCACCACCATCACTTTTCAATCCACAAGGGACCAGGGAAACATACACCACACTAATGTAAATTGATGAATAGCAAAACACCAAATGGAAATGGCTATACATCTTGGCACATGGTCACCAGCAATGACGTGGGACTCTCCAGGATGGGAGTAGCGGAGATGGAGGTGAGTTGGCTGTTGATCCATGTGCCTCTTCACAGCCTCCATCTGTTTTTGCGGGCCCTCCTGATGGGTTACAGTGGATTAGCAGTGTGTGTGTTCCCCTGGTTCCCTTCAGGATTCCTAATTGGTGGTGGTGATGGGGCTTGTGTAACTGAATGAAGCTGTGAGCTATAACATGTAGGGCCACTGTAGGTGGGCAGATCATAGCAGAGAGGTCAGACAAATCACAGTCCACTAGAGAAGAAACTGGCAACCCACTCCAGGATAACCTGTCATATTCCTATCAGGCTCTTAGGGGAATGTTGATACTCCACAGTATCACTAATTGGACTTTGCATGTGTATTAACCCTTTATTTTAATAATATATGATATATATTATTATATGATATCTAATGCTATTATGACTATTATTATTAATTTACATATATAGGAATGTGACACAAATGTGATACATGTTAATGTTCCATAACCCCAACCATTGAAAACACACTGACGGTTACAATGGTATAACAAAGCTTTATTCATACACAGGGCACAATCAGAAATGATCAAGACTGTGCATTAATATGATGGGTGTGGTGTGGGTGTATCCTGGGAGAGCAAGAGGCTTGGGGGAAAAAGGGGATACCTACAGGGGATAATGTCATAGTCTAGAAAAAGCAGGATGCATAGCACCTACTAAGGTCACTACACTACTGCAACAGGAATCTGATGAAAAAAAGGATAATCAGAAATCACTTTATTTAATTGAAGTAAACAGTAATGTGAATAGCACTTACTTTTGGTTAGCATCTGCTCAATTAAACAGATGCATAAACATCTGGACTGGGGATATATAAAGGGGGTAATGTTATAGTCTAGAATAAGCATGATGCATAGCACCTACCAGGGTCACATATGGTCACTACACCACTGCAACCGGTATCTTATGAAAAAAAGGATCATCAGAAATTACTCCATTTAATTGAATAAGCCATTGAGGTGCATAGCACTTACAACTTGTCTAGATCTGCTCAATGAAGCAGATGATTCAACCTCTGGACTGTGTATTCCTACAGGTTTCGCACATACAATATGTTGACAAAACAAAAATCTAAAAAATATGGTCAACTAAAAAAAGGCGGAGGAGGATAAAACTTTATCAACATGCATGTACAGTACAGTGCTAGATACTGTAACTGTAACAATATACCAACTCACCTGATTCACATCTGCAAGCATTACTAACTATTAGCTAGGTCTCTGGATAATCAGCAATATGGGAAAATACCTATTAATACGGAGAGGATACAAAGGTCAGCAGCCAGTTTCACTGTTACTTACATTAGACCATATGATCTGTTTTCAGACTGTTATTGAGGTCAAGATCACAAGCTTCACTATCGCATATATCAATGCTGGCTGTCATAAACATGCCATTGTGAGACTTTGCAAGTCCACCGCCATAGCGGTATTAGTCTATATTTCAGCTAACAACTATCATGTCTTAGGGGCTGAACTGGAAACAATGTAATGCGTCAGCTTTCAGGACACTATGATGGCTGGAGGGCCACGAGGAACGTCGTCCTAGGCCCTGATCCCTGTTACCATTCCCTCATACCTCAACAGTAAAAGGTGATAGTGCCACAAGAAGAGTCAAAAAAAAAAAAAAGCGGATGATCGATTGATCCCGAGTGGGCCCTGGAGCTTCAACATGGACCCACAACACAGCGGGAATTCCCGCGAGATCATAGCAGGACCAGCTGTTTGGATACACAGAGTAGACGGCTTCCAGAGATGAAGGGTCCAAATCCAAGAGGAGCGGCATACCAGTTTCGGGGGGCATAGCTGGTGATATCCTCTCCTGCACCAGTCAAGCACAGCAGTTTACTGCAGAGGAGACAGGGCCGAGGGTCAATTTTCCCTAAGACTCAAGAGTCCTATATAGAGGTCAGAAACTCCTGCGCAATACAGCTGAGAGGAGTGGAAGTAAGAAGGAGAAACAACAAAAAGCTAAGATAAGTATTCCTTTTCCTCATCACTCAATTCTTATTATTTCTAATATGGTACCAGCACCTCTATATCTACTCTGCATAATAAGTTACAGGGGAGTGGAGCAGGAAAAATGGGCATAAATTTGCAAACATAAATTTGCCCTTCAAGGAAGATATCTGATTACATTAATCGCATAAGTGCATATATAGCATTTTGTATATGGGATTCCACCGATTATATTTACATCCCAGTCAACGCCAGAGCTGATATTGATTAGGAAAGACTGTAATTAAAATACCACAACTTCTACTTTACTAGAATTTATACGTCTGGAGGGAGCAGCTAATTATTCTAAAAACATACTTATCTATTCTTGCTGTAGATCAGATCACCAGCTTGCTTATACTTTACAAAATTATTTGGGCTTATCAAAGCCTGTAGAAAGGGAGATAAAGAGATGTCCAACAAGAAAGTAAAAATGCCTTCCAAACATAAAACAAAAAAAGGAGATGGAATAAAAAGATCAGATTGTTTTGCCCCAAAAAATAAATTTGAAGTTTTAAATACTTCCCAAAGCGAGTCTATACTGTTAGAGCAAACACCCAATCAATCGGTAGACAAGATCTTCCAATCCTCATTTGAAAGAACAAGTTCACCACAAGAAGATGAAGTATTAACATGTACTAAACTGAGAGAAATTGTGGGCGAATTCCAAATAAATCTTACCTCAGAGCTATCAAAACAAATAACAGCAAACACAAATTCAATAACTGAGGTCTCTACTAATTTTGAAAATTTGGAGTGTAAAGGTGATAAATTATTCTGTGATAATAATTCTTTGTTTAAATACTCCTCATTATTGGAAACAAAAATTTAAGAATTATCTAAAACGATCGCTGTAGAAAAAATAATTTACATATCAGGGGCATTTCAGAAACTATACAATGGGAGGATCTAAAGGCCTATGTGGAAGCTCTGTTTAAGAGCATAGAACTTGACTTCCCCAATGAAGACAGGAAAATGGATGCCATGCATAGACTACCCCTACCAAAGTAATTGGAAAACACTACCCCTAGAGATATTATCATACGTTTACACTATCTTCCCTTTAAAGAGGAGTTAATCAAAGCAAGTTTTATTAAGAGAAATTTTGAAATGCCGTATGATAAAATGAAGATCTTTATGGATATCTCACCACAAACTTTGGCCAAAAGAAAAGAGTATTCCTCGATTACACATTGTCTACAATAAGAAGAGATTAAATATAAATGGAAATCAGCTAATGGCCTTGTTATTTGGAAGGACTCAGTGTGGCATAATGTGAATTCTACTTTGGATGGTCTCTTGCTGCTACAAAGATGGAATTTAAATGTGGACAATCAGGCTAAATCCCAAATAAAACCACGCTTGAATTTGATATCTCCAGAATGGCAAACAGTTAAATAATCTTATTCCACCTATTGCTGGGCCTAGATAGTATTTTTCAGTTTATTTTTCAAAATAGTATTAATTACTTATGCAATACATACTAATCAAATTAATTTATTATGCAGAATTTAGTCATAATCCTAGTCTATGAGCATTAATATTTAGGGTCTAGTATGTAGCATTTTACTGCACAAGATAGTAGTTGGGTAGACAAAAACAATATATTCACGCACGTAATGATGTGAATTTTATTTTTTTGAGTTTATGTATGATAGATTCTTGATAAAAAATCATACCTTTAAGGTATCATTTTACAGTATGTAAATATGTCCTAATGTAGAAACAACGACTTAACAATTATGTCACATGTTTTTTTTTCTTCTTTTTCTCCATTTCTCTCTTCACAAGGATGTTGACATTGTGCAAATATATATACATAGGTTTTCTTTGCTTAATAATTCACTTTATTAGCTTTGAATATAGGCTTTAGGGGATGTCAAATATTACAATGTTTTCTTATTTGACATAAATTAATTAATTATACAAGACACAAGGGGTCTCTTTAAAATTACTGTGTAGTAATTTATTTTATTAGCTCTGAATTTTTTGCTTTTAGACGATCAAAACTACCACATGTGTTAGTTAAATAATGATTGTTTTCACGATGATCATTGCTCTGGTAAAAGAAGATTCACTTAAATAGGTTCCTCAAACCTCCAACCAAGATGTAATTACATCTTTATCCATCATTTCAAAACATTGGGAAAACAGCCCTGTTGAATTCAGAGGGGGGTCAGGAATAACTCCCCCTTGAAAAATGATTGTTGGTATGAATGAGCTAAGTATGAATTAGCTGCCGAGATTAAGAGGTTTACTCCTGAGGCCTTATAACTTATACAGGATCTTTCTCATTAGAGAATTCAAAATCTATTATATAATAAAAGAGAATAGAAAAGGGGAAAAAATAAAGAAAGAGAAAAAAGAGAATAAAACCCATAGGTTAATAGTTTATATTAGCAATAATATGCCTAACCCCAATGAGCATCAAAATTATCTCACATAATGTTAACGGAATGAATTCAAAAAGTAAAATTGCCTTCATGCACTATAAAAAATGCAAGACAGATATTATCTGCCTACAGGAGACACATTTGAAGGGAGATACAGTCCATTATCTGAACAACTTTAACTATAAAGAAAGAATAGACGTGACTTATAGCAATATATCTAGAGGTCTCTCAATCTTTTTTAATAATATACTAAATATTCAAGAAGAATTCTCCAAGATCGACCCATACGGCAGATTTATTATTTGGACTGGAGCCGTAAATGGTAAAACAACAACTTTAGTAAATTTATACTTACCAAACAAAAAACTGATTTCCTACCTTAAAAAGCTATTGAAAGAGGTTAAAAAAATAAGGAAGGGCTACTTATATATTTGCGGAGATTTCAACATGGTCCTAGATCCAGGAAAGGATAGAGTGGGGAATGTAAAAACAAAAACTGAATCTCAATTGATCAAAACATCTTATGAATTCTCCAAATTGACGAACCATATGTATTCATTGGATTCATGGATTCACCCATTCGAGAGAGACTATACTTTCTTCTCTGGCCGGTTCAGTTGATACTCCAGACTCAACCATTTATTTGTAGATCTTCAATCATTAAGAATGGTAAAAAATATTGAAATAAATACATCAGTATGGTCAGACCATTCTATGCTTACCATCATGTTAAACGATACTAATTATTCTAACTAAAAAAAATTGGAGAATCGATCCATCCCTATTCAAAGATCAGTCCTTTGTTAAAAAATTAAAAGAAGAGATATCTAATTTTTTTTAGATTAACCAAAATACGGTAGATTCTCCATCTGTTACCTGGTGTGCCAATAAGGCTTTTGTGAGGGGCCTATTGATTTCCAAAGCAGTAGAACCAAAAAAGTCAAGAGGCAAATCTTTAAGGCTTTTATATATTGAATTAGAAAAAATATTAGTCATAAACAAGATCAAGCCAAATAAGGAGAGTCAAAAATTAATAAATTCTTTAAATTTTCAGATTTAAAAAATACTACAAACACAAGCCGACAATCTCCTGTGGAAACATCAGATATCCCATTTTGTTTTTGGGAGAAAAATGGGAAAATTCTTGGTTAATAAACTAAAAAACCATCAAAATCTAAATAGAATTTTAAGGCTTAAGGGCTCTGACAAAAATCTATATTCCAATCCAGAGAAAATTGCTTACATTTTTATGAATTTCTATAAAACACTTTATAATCTGGATCAAGATCCATCTTTTATAAAACCAGATTTAGTGGATATAAAACAAATTTTAAGTCAAATAAAATTGGCATTAATAACCTTGGAAGAACTAAAAAATCTTAATGAGGACTTTAGTAGTAAGGAAATATTGTACATTATAAAAAATGGAAAAAAAAAAATAAGGCCCAAGGCCCCGACGGGTTTGATCAATAATACTAACAAATATTTTCAAAGGAGATTTGTGATCATCTACGCAACATGTATAATGAGATCAAAACAACAGGCAAGTTAAGATCAGAATTATGCAAAGCTAACATAATACATATCTTAAAGCAGGGAAAAAAAACAGAACTTAGTTTAAGCTATCGTCCAATTTCTTTAATAAATGTTGACGTAAAAATATATGCCAAGTTATTGACAAATAGATTAAATCTTATTATACCAAAATGAATACATTTAGATCAATCAGGATTCAGATGACAAGCTTCAGGTAATATAAGACGCCTAGTCGACATCTTGTCATTTACTTAGAGTAAATATCTACCCATACAGACCCTGTTGCTTGACGCTGAAAAAGCATTTGACAGGGTCAGTTGGGATTTTCTAGACGTAGTTTTGGAGAAATACGGTATGGGCGAATTTGTCTCTAAAGCTATTAAAGCCCTAAACACTAATCCATCAGCGTACATATGAGGAACCGGATTTGAATCCAAGAGTTTTACCATTAGTAATGGAAAGCGCCAAGGATGCCCCCCTCCTGTTTATTTTATTTATAGAGTCCTTTGCGGCATCCATAAGAAATAATGTTTTGATTGAGGGAGTGGAGATAGGAGAAGAGGCGCACAAGGTCATGCTCTTCGCGGATGATATCCTGCTAACACTTACTAATCCTTTGAGCTCATGTGTAAGTCTGCATCAAACTCTTTATGAATTTAGCAGGCTTTCATATTTTAAAATAAACTCTTTAAAATCAGATATAATATATAGAAAACTTAATTGGGAAACCAACTCATGATCAATAATACATTTAGGTCTGAAATGTTCTTTTTCTATGAAAAATTATATGAAAGCCAACATGAATACCCTTTCAAAAGACATAAAGCTTTTAAACAACGATTGGAAAACATTAAAACTCTCTTGGTCAGCAAGAATTGCCGCAAGAATTATGTGTGTTATTCACAAATTAAGTTATGTGTTCAGATGTATACCTGAGAAAGTTTCTAACATCTCCTTAAACTTGATTCAATCTATTGTAGATAAGTTTATTTATCTGGGTAAAAAAGCAAGAATTAAGAAGTCTATATCACGCAAAAAAATTTAAAAAGGATATTCATGATAAAATTTTAATTTCAAAATTGATAGTTTTGAATTTCCAGTGTAACAGAGCGATTTGGAAAAATATAGAGGATAATCTTTTGGGAGATATACCAATCCATACAATATTGTGGCTTCCAAATATTGAGTCTATCCCCCTTAGAAATTTACCAGGAGGGTTGAGAGCCATGATGAAATTCTGGTTTAAAATCAGATCTAAAAATACATTTAATTTATATTCCCTCCTTAGCTTCTCCTATAGAAATTTTAAGAACCAAAGAGAATCACCAGACCTCTACTTATTGGAAAAATAGGGGTAATAATTATATTGGTGATATGTACTCAGGGGGTAAATCTCGTGGTTTGAATATGAATCAATAAAAAAGCCTATGATGCACTGGAAATTCAAACCAGTGAATGAAGAAAATCCATTCAAAATAGAGATATTGGCGACCAAAGAGGATGACTCTAAAATTATATCAAAATGCAGTAAGGCAATGTCCGATGAGTCTATTTTCATAAAATCTAGTGCTATTTTGGCTTGGGAGGAAGACTTAAACCAGTTTTCTGAGCCCTCTTCCTGGTCTAATTCCTTTCAATTAGTAAAAAAATCCGCGATTATTGCCTCCTATCTGGAGTTTTATTTTAAAATCACACAGAGGTGGTATTTTACCCCCAAGTTTATGGGAAAACTACATTTTCAGCCAGATAATTTATGCTGGAAAGAATGTGGTATGCGTGGCACTAAACTACATGTTTGGTGGGAATGTGAAAGCATTAATACACTATAGGCAAAATGTTTTCTAGAATTATCAAAGATCCTTGGTAAACATCTAACAGGCACTCCCCAGATGGCCCTTTTACACCTAGACATAAATATGGTAGCTCCACAAGCAAAATTCTTATTGATTGTAAAACATCTTTTAACAAAATACTGGAAACAACCGATAATCCCCTCATGGAATGAAGTAGTAAACACAATAAAAATTAATCGGAAAAGCATGAGGAAGAATTTTGATTTTAATCCTATAAATAAGGCCCTGTGCGCAAACTGGGCGCTACGGGATCAATATGTATTGTCAATACAAAGGGCACAGGAGTAACTACCTGATTAAAGGACTGATATGGTCAACGTTTATTGTTATACCTTAACACATTTGTGTAGCATGAAATGT
The DNA here is from genome assembly GCA_027410445.1 of Discoglossus pictus. Lineage (NCBI taxonomy): Eukaryota > Metazoa > Chordata > Amphibia > Anura > Alytidae > Discoglossus > Discoglossus pictus. The sequence continues at coordinate 63,301,966 of CM050167.1, read as the reverse complement.
TATGGCAGCTATGTGAATGCTTATGTCTGTATTTATGTGTTTTTGTATAGTGTATATTTTATGCTAGCGACTTGCCCGTCAAAAATGACATGGCAATAAAATTGTAAGGCAGGTAATGCTGTTTGCCACAGACATTAATTGTTTTGTGGTCTGAGATCCTTTGGCGCTCATTTTTTATCAGAGGGGCTTTTGCTGTCATTGTAAGGTCGGCGCTGATCTGCTCTTTGAGCTTATTGCAAGGCTGTCCCCTGGTGTAATTTGTGTGCTATGAGCAGCGTTGGCGCTCATTATGAGGCACGCAGTGAATAGCTTTTGCGTTTATTGCAATAGTGTTTTTTTTTGTTTTTTTTTGTGTATATGTATTTTTGTATGCTAATTAAATAAGGAATAAATTAATATACTTTACCTATTTGTAAGTAATATATGCAGGAAGCATTGTGCTGAAGAGCTGACAATCTGTTTTGATGTTCCTGCAGCATACAATGCAGGTTTGAACTGTTCTGGAGATGAGGTGTAAGTGTCAGCAATGTGTGCAGTGTGTAGTGTAAATAGGCTGCGTGCGCAAGGGGAAACCGTTAGGGTTGCTGTGTACTTCCGCATTCTGTAAGTTAGTGTTGTAAAATGGTGGCAAATGTGTATATGGTACGCAGGTGTGGATGATTTAGCATCCTTGCTAAAAGTATATCTTGTACCTCGTACGGCTTTTTGGAAAAGCTGTATGTGCTTGGTGGTGTTTTGCGGCTTTAGGGTCATGTAGCTTTGTTTTCGTTTTTTCGTTGGCCATTTTTTCTCTCGCTTAGGGGATTATCGTGTGTCTAAACTCTTTAAATTGGACTTAAATTGAGGTGTAACTTCACATGCAGAAGTCCTGGGTCCCCCCCCCCCCCTTGCTGTGGGTAAAATTGGATGTCATTTTTGCGTGTATTTATTGTTTTTTTATGTTCTCATCTGCGCATGGTTTCGGCTGTTAAGGTCATATTTTTGCGAGTTCGGAATGTTTTTTTTTTTCTAAGTCTAAGCTCGTATTTTTCTATGTAAGTACGTATTTAGTCATTGCGTGTTAGATGTATTTTTTCAAAGTCCCGCTTCTGTGGTTGTTTGTAACCGCTTGTGAGGCACCGTAGAGCCTCCACCTCTGCAATTTGCGGCCTGCAATAAGCCTTCGGCTCATTGCAGCCGACGTTGGAGCCTCCACCTTCCGCAAATGTGAGCCCTCTTTTCCTCCCTATTATGCCTTGCAAGGCTGCGCATTACCTCTGCATGATTGGCGGAGATGCTGGCCTGGAACCCCCAAAGACAATCCAACTGCTGACGCATGAGGGCCAGCATCTTCTCCTGCGCAGCCTGGCCTGATGATTGGGATGGAGGTCCCAGGGGCCTGGCATGGTTAGGAGGTGGCGGTGTGGGAGTGGGGAGGGTCTTAGGCTCAGCTTGAAGGAGTTGCAGTGTTGGCGGTTGTGTGGTGGTGTCCAGAGCACTGCTGTGGGGAGAAGAGGTGGTGGCTGGCTGCCATCATCATCGCTCCATTGGGAGGGCCCTAGGTCGATATGCTCAGTCTTTGGAGGAGGGGGATAGTGGAGTTGAACCCCTGTGGTGTTGCCGGTGACCCCACACGCCATATGACATCCTCCTTTCCTCCTCTGTGCCAGGGCCCTTGGTCCTCTTCCTTCCTCCTCCCCTGCGCTGATTCCTGCTGGGCGGGGGCTTGCCACTTCCTGCTCTTATGGCGCTGATGCCCCACCTCTGGAGCGCCACTGGGCTCAGACCTCCTTGATGCTGAAAGAGAGAAAAGAGAGGTATATGTCATTAGTATGATGAAAAATAAGTTGTTTTGTGTGCATTCCTAACTATCTGACAACTAAACTTGAACATGGATGATACTACTAATTGCAACTCAAATTAGCTATAATTTGCTAGATGTGATCTATTTTTCGGCTCTTGGTCTTGATCATTCTCTTCTCCTAACCATATCTTGATTCCGTCTGCGGTCTGTAACTGCATACGCTGCAGTGGGCACACCAGTACATGCACTATCTATTGGTTGATTACTGTTGTTGTGCCCAGGAATGGAAGTGATATGTCAGCTTCAAGGATTTAATGACACATCCATTTATCTCTTGCTAATTCCATGGAGCTGACATGTAAGTGTCCTTGTTGGTCATCATGTACATGTTTAGTGTGTGTGATGTACATGTGGTGGCATGTTGGTGTATGTGATATTCACCTGACATGGAGGCTGGGACCTGCTGGGTCACCAGGCCTGAAACTCCAACGGCGGGCACCTGTCTCAGAAGGTCCCTGGTGACCCTCGCCCACTCATTATAGCTCACGGTCTGGTCCTTGTCTTCCTTAGTCATCATCCTCCTCACCTTGTTGTGACCTAGCTCTATGAGGCTCTATGTGTGTTATTTAAATTATGTGTATTGCAAAGATGTGTAATCTGTAAATATGTGTAATCAAGGATTAAGTGCAAAATATTAAATAGTAGAAGATAAATTAACAAAACCGCAAATTACTGCTCTGAAATAACTCCTGCTCTCTCACTACCAACTCTGGGACCTGCATGCTACTTCGAAAGAAAATACAACACAGTCAATGCATGGGCGGGTGAAACGCAAATTTAAAATCTTCCTCTGTCAATCATCTGTGGCTAGACTGCTATATATTGGCTGAGAGGCTTGTGTCGCACTATGTTATACAGCGATTGGATAGTAACCGCTGATCGCGGCTTTACAGATTGTAAAGCCTGCACACTTTGGGGTGTGCCGTTGCCACTACAGGTTTGGAATTTAATGGGGCTGACAGTCTACTAAAATATACAATGGACATATAAATGGTTTTATGACCAAGCCTTAAAAAGTTACTAATATTATAAAGATGTTATAAATATTGACATACAATAAATAACTCAATCTACAGTGGCCCATTAATACAGACATTAATGGAAAAAACATGTTAGGAGATAGTGGCTTCAATACATCTGGGCCTGAGAGGTGGTGGTGAAGTATAAGCTGGCATTTGGATAAGAAATATAGTATGGTGCATAACATATGGTGACCCTTCATCTGTAGGATTTGTGTGTGTTGGTGCTAGAGATTCCTATGGAAAAAAGTTTGCTTCGGGATCTGTGGAGAGCAGGCATGCAATTCTGAAATGTATATGCATGATTCCCTTATAGCAGGACTGGAGCAAGTGATTAAAAAGCTCTTATCCACCCCTCAGTTATATGCTTGTATACTTTTAAGAGGGGTAGTGTATTTTATTGACATGCACAGTGACTTAAATTAATTAGTGTGAGTGCAGAGTAACAAAAGGTGACCTAATTAAGATAGAAAGCCAGTTAACAGTAGCTCTTCAATGCTGAATACCACCTTTGTGTTAGTTTTCTAATTGGCCTCTTAGACGTCCTTCCAAACAAGATTGAACCACAGTATATGAATTAGAAAACTACACAAGACTACGTATAAAAATATATACCAATAGCAGGCATGTTTATCAGGGATATAATTAGTATAACAAGTGGTTTGCCACAAAATTCCAAAAATACATAGACCCAAGGGGTTTTCACTGGGGATTAGGATTTCCAGACCCTAGACAATCCAAACAGAGGTGTCATGACCAATTGGACTAAGTGGACAAGACTCCATTGGGAAAAAAGTAGAAGCAGGTACCACAGTATTTTATTACAGACGCCTCTCTTCCGTGTCTCCCTACTCCTCTTACTTACCATCCATCTCTTTAACTTCTCTTGTGTCTTTCTATCCCCTTTTATGTTTCCCTCTCTCCACCCTGTGCCTGTCCTTCCTATTCCTGTCTCTTTTCCTTAACCCCCTATTAGTGATGTCGCGAACATAAAATTTTCGGTTCGCGAACCGCGAACGCCAACCGCCGCAAATGTTCGTGAACCGGCGAACCCGGAGGAACCACCATAGACTTCAATGGACAGGCGGAATTTAAAACCCACAGGGACTCTTTCTGGCCACAATAGTGATGGGAAAGTTGTTTCAACGGGACTAACACCTGGACTGTGGCATGCCGGAGGGGGATCCATGGCAAAACTCCCACAGAAAATTACATAGTTGATGCAGAGTCTGGTTTTAATCCATAAAGGGCATAAATGACCTAACACCCCCATCCATCATCATCCTCCCCTGTATCTCTTTACCCCCTCCCTTATCATCCTCCCCTGTGTCTCTTTCCCCCCTTCCTCATCACCCTCCCCTGTGTCTCATCCCCCTCCCTCATCATCCTCCCCTGTGTCTCTTCCCCCCCTCCCTCATCATCCTCCCCCCTCCCTTGATGATAAGGGGGGGAAGAGACACAGGGATAAGTGTGAGGGGTGTTAGGGTAAGGGGTGTTAGGGATAAGGGTGAGGGGGTTAGGTGTTAGGGTGAGGGGTGTTAGGGCTAATTGTGAGGGGTGTTAGGGTGAGGGGTGTTAGGGATAAGTGTAAGGGGTGTTAGGGTGAGGCATGTTAGGAATACGTGTGAGGGGTGTTAGGTCTTAGGGATAAGTGTGAGAATGTTAGGGTTAGGTGTTAGGTTGATGGGTGTTATGGATAAGTGTGAGGGGTGTTAGGGTTAGGGTGAGGGTTGTTAGGGATAAGTGTGATGGGTGTTAGGGTAAGGGATGTTAGGGTTAGGTGTTAGGGTAAGGGCTGTTAGGGATACGTGTGAGGGGGTATAAGGGTTAGGTGTTAGGGTGATGGGTGTTAGGGATAAGTGTGATGGGTGTTAGGGTAAGTGATGTTAGGGTTAGGTGTTAGGGTAAGGGCTGTTAGGGATAAGTGTAAGGGGGTATTAGGGTTAGGTGTTAGGGTGAGGGGTGTTAGGGATAAGTGTGGGGGGTGTTAGGGTGAGGGATGTTAGGGTTAGGTGTTAGGGTATGGGCTGATAGGGATAAGTGTAAGGGGGTATTAGGGTTAGGTGTTAGGATGAGGTATGTTAGGAATAAGTGTGAGGGGTGTTAGGGTGAGGGGTGTTAGGGATAAGTGTAAGGGGTGTTAGGGTGAGGCATGTTAGGAATAAGTGTGAGGGGTGTTAGGTCTTAGGGATAAGTGTGAGGGGTGTTAGGGTTAGGTGTTAGGTTGATGGGTGTTATGGATAAGTGTGAGGGGTGTTAGGGTTAGGGTAAGGGGTGTTAGGGATAAGTGTGAGGGGTGTTAGGGTTAGGTGTTAGGGTGAGGGGTGTTAGGGATAAGTGTGATGGGTGTTACGGTAAGGGATGTTAAGGTTAGGTGTTAGGGTAAGGGCTGTAAGTGATAAGTGTGAGGGGGTATTAGGGTTAGGTGTTAGGGTGAGGGGTGTAAGGATAAGTGTAAGGGGTGTTAGGGTGAGGCATGTTAGGAATAAGTGTGAGGGGTGTTAGGTCTTAGGGATAAGTGTGAGGGGTGTTAGGGTTAGGTGTTAGGTTGATGGGTGTTATGGATAAGTGTGAGGGGTGTTAGGGTTGGGTGCTAAGGTGAGGGGAGGATGATGATAAGGGGGGGAAGAGACACAGGGGTGTCCTTGCAGCAGAGATCAAAAGAGTCCTTCAGGACTGTATTGCACACTGTGTACAGTAGCCTAGCTATGGTTTTCCCTATTGATGCAGTATCACCTACACTCTCCCTCCTCTCAGTAAGACTAAAAGTTAGTTATGATTCCAAAATGGCTGCTGTCCATGAGGTAGAAGGGTCTGGAAGGCAGGGTATGATGCTGATTGGCTGGAATGTGTCTGCTGACTGTGAGTTGCAGGGTCAAAGTTTGCTCAATGATAAAGTATAGGGGGCGGATCGAACATCACATATGTTCGCAGTTCGCTGCGAACGCGAACATGCTATGTTCGCCGGGAACAGTCCACCGGCGAACTATTTGCGACATCTCTATCCCCTATATCTCTCTTACCTGCTGTGTCTGCCTATTTTCCTTTTTTTCCACCCTTTGCCTGTCTCTCTCCTGTTTCTCACCATCACTCTTTCTATCTCTCTTTTTCTCTATTCCTCACCCCCATGTCTTTTCTTTATCTCTCTAACCATAGCCCTTTATTTTTCTCCCATTTTTGTGTTTCTACCCATTCCCTATCTCAAACTACCTCTGTCTCTCCCTCTCCCCTGTCTGTCTCCCCATTGGCTGTCACTATGTCTTTCATCCCCCACCCCCCTCTGTTGCTCTCTCCCATTCTGCCTCTTTCTATCCATTTAACCCTTTTTCTTTTCCTCTCAACCTATTTTCTTCCCCTCCCTTGATTGTTTCTTATGTGTGGGTCTGTCTGTAATCCTTCACTCTGTCTTTCAATTCCCTTCCTTTTTGTCTCTCTCCCCTTTTCTGCCTCTCTCTAACTTTTATCCCTCCTCGTGTACCCTCTCTCTCTTTCTTTCTCCTTTTCCTCTTTTGTCTTCCTAATCCCCCTCTTATCTCCCCCCTCCACTCTTGTTTCTTCCTCCCCCTATTTTTCCCTATTTGTCTCTTTTCCTATTGTATTTTTCTCCATCTGTCTCTTTTTCTTGTCTCTATCATCTGAATCTCTTCTGTCCTCTGTTTTCTGTCTGTCACCACCCCTGTGTCTGTCTTCCTCTTCACTTGGTCTCTCTATTCTCACTCTGCCTTTCACTCCCCCTACCCCTCCTTCCCTGCCCTCTTTGGACTCTTACTCCCGCATCTTTTCCCCTTTGTCTCTAATTCCCCAATATAGCTTTCTCTCCTACCATCTGTCTTTTACTTCTACCCTCTAATTTTCTCATAGCCTGCATCTCTTTCTCAGCTCCTCCTCTCACTCCATCCCTGCCTATACCCAACTTCTGCTTGCTTTCTTCTCTCCCTATCTGTTTATTTCATACCTTTCTTCCCCTTTTTACTCTCACAGCTTTTTTGCAGACTATGCTACTAACTTTTGCCTCTCTTTTGCTCTCTTTCCTCTCTTCCTTTTTCTCTCAGTCCCTTTTTTATTTCCACTCTAATTTCTCTTTGATCTTCCGAAGTCCTCCTTTTCTTAAACCCTTCTATTCTGTTTCTTAATCATTCGGATCTTTATTCTCTCCCTGAATCTTCTCCTTTCCTCCTCTACTGTCTCTTTCCCTTCTCTTCCCCAGTCTCCCACTTTATCTGTCTCCTGACTTTTCTTTCTTATTCCCTTTTAGCCCTTTCTCTTTTCTCTCCCTCCTTATCTCTTTCCTATATATATCCTATTTTACTTCTTTTTTCCCATCTCCACTTCTCTCCCTGTCCTCTTCTCACCTTTTCCACTTCATATTCCTCATCATCCCTTCTTTTCTTCCTGTCTCTGTTTTTTCCATGTATTCTTTCTTCTGTCTTCCCTCTCCCTCTTATCTTCTTTACTTCTTTTTGCCTCTCATGTTTTTTTCTCTGTGCTGTGAGCTCCATTTTCTCTTCTTTCTCTCTTCTTTTTTTCTATTCTCTTTTCTTCCATTATCATCTATTCTCAAAAACCTTAATGTTTCTCGCTTCTTCTCAACTCTTTTCTCAACTCTCCGTTATCTCTTGAGGTTGTTCCAGGTGAGAGTCTATCATTTGTCCATTGTCAACACTAAATAGTTCAGCTGGTCTGTGAATGATCTACACTTTATAGTTTTGGGCTCTATCCTACCCTTGCCTTTTTGCCATTATCTCTCGTCTACACTCCCTCTATATAAGAACATTTAAGGATGACTATAGAGAGCATACAAGGACATCATAGGGTTAATCATATTCACACAGTATTGGAAATTTTATTAGTGAAAAAATAACGTCGATTAAAAGAGTTTAAAAAAGGTTTAAAAACACTGTGAAAAGTAGTTCCTTCAATGGCTGTTGTAACTACTATTACCACTCTGTCATATAATATTCTTAGAGTGTAGTTACAAAGATAATTTGTCAGAGTATACAAAAGGGCATTTGCTCACTGACTTAAGAGCTATAAAGAAAATCCCATAAGTATATATATATATATATATATATATATATATATATATATATATAATGCTGGTAGAGATTACTAGCAAGTGGTATGGAGCACCTATTGTTAGTAGTATTATGTAGGTGGTCAAGGATACAGAGCATACAAAATGCTCAGCTTCATATGGGAGTGTAATAGAGTCTGATATAGAGTCAAGTCAGTGTATAAAGCAAAGCTGCTTTCCCTTTGTGTATATATGCACACACACAACTGACATTTAGTTTCTGGAACGATAACTGTCTCCTCTTAACTAAATCACCAAGGATACTTATCAATTCAAGATATAAGCTATAGTAGCCAAAGTTATATATATGCCCTTAAATTGCCTCTGAACTATTTACTACAGAGCGTTTGCGCCTCCATCAACTCGGAGGTTCGCGCTTATATGACAGAGTGGTAATAGTGGTTACAACAGCCATTGAAGGAACTACTTTTCACAGTGTTTTTAAACCTTTTTTTAAACTCTTTTAATCAACATTGTTTTTTTCACTAATAAAATTTCCAATACTATGTGAATATGATTAATCCTATGATGTCCTCGTATTCGAAGATATTACTTTTCTATTTGACTATAGAGAGCATCAGAAGCCAATATAAAACAAATATACATGGGTAAAAAAAGGCATAAATTAAAAAAACTGCATAACTAGCACAAGCTAACAGTTAGGATTTGTTCTGCTGATAATCTGTTTGGTACAAACAATTACAATACTACTGATAGCACTGTAAAAAAAAAAATCTATATACATTCCTTTTTTTCTTATTTACTTCCATTCCTCGTTTGGAGATTATCTCATAATAAAGGATACACATATAAGGCAATATGGTTTAGCCCTCCTTTCCAATGGAGTAATGATAACACTGGGCCCTATTCTATTGCCCAATTTGTAAATTTATACACACTTAAAATAAAAATTGGCACATTTTCTATTAGATTCTCACAATCCGATTATGAGTTCCACGCGCACACTACAGGCCAGCTGAAGACGGAATTGGTCTAAGAATTAAATTTATTTTAGCACTGCTCGGACATTATAAGCTCCTAATAATTTAAGTTACACAAAATCAATATTCTATTAGACCTATAGCTCTAGCTTGCAAATAAAGTCTGACCCGCAACAAAAAAAGTATTACGTTTCTAACTGAAATATTGCGAGTACTAAATAGGACTTGCAAGGGCAAAATAGACAAACAACGCATCTATAGTATTTGTAGCTTATAAATATAAATTAACAACTCTTTGATGTGTGAAGGTACTCCTCTCCTCCAAATCAGTGTGTAGCAAAATATTCCAGGTTGATATCGATATTTGGCATGCTTTTACTCAGTGGATAAGGTTTCTGTGAGCTTTCATCCCCTAGCAAGCTCCTTTATGCATTTCAACACAATGACTTCAAAGAATAATGATTGCTATCACGGCATCACAAAGCATGCCCCCCCCCCCCCCTTCCCAGCCTCTAGTAAGCCACAAAACACCACCAGCAAGGATTCTCTTACCATGATCAAGTAAGGGATAGCTGCACAAGGACCTTTCAGGAGTAGTTGGTCAGCCTCAGGAACACATATAGATGGCCACTGAATCAGGTGGCTTGCTCCCCTGTCTACAAACCTGGACCAGCAACTTCTGAATGTAACACATGAACACTGGATCATAGGAATGCAGGAACACCGGAACAGTGAAGTCAGCTAGTTGAGTAGGAATACCCTTGTCTTCCTATGAAAGATCAACAGCTCTCAGGCATATAGTCTTCCCATCAGTACCTCAGAATAAAACTCTTTTTTCCTTTGGATACCCATTCAGAATATTTTACTCTGTCCCAAGAGAGTACTGTTTGCTTTATTTTCAACAGAACATGTATAGACAAACAGAACGTAATTGTGGTTCAACGCACAAACATGATTACATTATCTGCCCTTAATTAATCGACTCAATCAGCCCTCTGCAGTACCTCATTGTTCAACCTGAGGGGTGTGGGTACACATTTTTATAGAGACTATAGGGAATTCACAGGTCTGACTATGGTGTCAGAAAAGTTTCATCCCTATCTATTGTTCAAATTTCTGTCTCTGGTGAGGGAATTAGCAGAAATTGGAAAGCTCTGGGGAGAATAAAAGCTCCAGGTGAGCCATCACAGTGTTAATGTCATAAAAGCCTACCTACCAATGTAAAGTCATTGGGAAAATGGAGAGGACATAGTTCTTTCAGTGAGAGGTTTTCAGTTGTGACCAGCAGGCCCCAAGTCGACTGTAACAGTTGTGTCTATCAATACATCTTTTTATAAGTTCTTCTACTTAATTTCCCAATTTTTACTCATTCATCCTTCATTATACTTATATATTTGAACTCCTTTTATATATGTGACTTTAATGTCCTTGTTATAAAATAAACCCCTTTAATCAATATTATTTTTTTCATAGATTTTTCTTAGCTCTTATTAATGTTTATTCAGATTCATACACCATTCTATAATACACAGTCATATAGCAGTAATATAATTTTAATCTGGCCATGTTTTACCACATTTTCCACACTTTTTTTATCAATATATATTGTAGCTGTCTTCGCTACTTTTTATAATATATACATATATACACATATATTGCTACTTATGTACAATTGTTCACAAAATTATATTACCTTCTCTTGAAACCTTATGAACTCCATCTTATCAATAGTATTAGTGTTTTACAATAAAATGTTGCTGTACTATAGTAATTTACAATCTAATCTAGAGAATTTAAAATTATTAATTTGATTTTGCAACTTCATTCCTAATTATATGTATGTACATGAATCATTTTTGTATTCATCAGATAGCATTATATATACATTTTTGGAGTTATAATGTAAGATGCTTAAAATACAATGAACAAAAGAAACATATGTACCTCAACATATTTATTACATTTCTAGTATTATAAATTATTTATACATTATGCCAACTAAATTAACTTCACAAAATTGACAAATCCACCAGATTTATCACCTACAGAAAGCATTTGCTGTTTGTGGATATAGGGAAACGAAGGGATAATAAATCCAGTACATCACAGTGCATTTTAAGTGAATCTGATAGACTATGGTATGTGGCATTTTGCTTCCAATATTCAGTATTTTGTTGAAATCTAAAATAATGCATTAAATCTTATTAGTATTATTAATCATAACACATAAAAGTGCATAATACACATTTCAGTATTATATTCTATATTTCGTTTTTATATTTATTGTATCAATTAATTAAACATTCTGTGACCTTTGATATTAACTATACTCATATTTAATACATATATATAGGGAAAATACCCAATATAGCTTTACTTTGAAAATATCACATTTATATTTCTTTTTTACCTTTTTAACATGTGATTTTTACTCATACAGTGCCATTCTTGTTCTTTATACTATAGTGGTTGTTTCTCATCAGACACTCTTACTGAGTCTCTATTAACTTTTACAATTTAAAATGGAAATAAACTGTTAACATAAGTAATGTAAAAGTGGTTTGACTTCTTTGACTATATTAGTATAATTTTCAGATTACTCAAACAATATTAATTAGGAAGACTTAAAATATATGTGTTGACTGCCCCTTATACTATCCATATAATAATAGTTTGCTGTAGTTCTTAAAAGTAATGTTCCTCCACTTTTTTCTGGATATATTCATCTTAGGTTTCAGCGTTGTATTAAGTTAATTATTTCTATTTAATCATACCTCACATGGGGCCTCATTCTATTAGCAGCCGCAGCCGTTGCGGGGCCGCAAGGACCGGCCGCAAGCTATTCGGCTATTCTATTCCCTTACGGCCGGGGGCTCCGGCAGGCTTACGGCCGGTGCCTTGCTATCTCTTGCGGCCGCTCGCGCCAGAGGAAAGCCTTTGATCTAAAACGTCCGCAAGAGTTTCGGCCGTAAGAAATTCCTATTTGCTATTCAATTGCTCCGGGAACCCTCTCTGCAAGGCTAAAAACTAACCGCAGCTTACTTGCAGGAAAGAGGTCCCGCTAGCACCAATTAAGCACATAAAATAGCTCAAATAAAGCCATCCTGCACTTTGAGAAGACTATAAAGGGATTTTAGGTGTTAGAAAAAATAGCACATAATTATCCTATACTCAAATCCGTAAAATATTTTATTTATAATATCCGTAAAATATCCATGTAAAAAGTCCAGAGTGCTTGGAGCACTTCAGACCCGCCCACGCCGCAGCCGGAAAATAAACAGTTAATTTGAACTCGGGTTTGGGCTGATGTGCAAGCTTGAGAGTGGGTTTCTTTTAATCCTCATGTCCCCCAATATGATCCCTAGCATTTACAGAGCTGTACAGTGCAGGCTTGAATTTATTTTTGCGTTTTTATATTTCTCAGCTTACGGCCGGTTCCAAGATATGCGGCCGGCCGTAAGAGGAGATCCTTGCGGGGCCGTATAATAGAATCGCGAGTTAACAGAACCCCCGCAAGGAATCGCAGCCTTACGGCCGATTTACAGCCGGTAATAGAATGAGGCCCATGGTTATTTAATTGATTTTATGTGGACAATAAAGGTGGCCACAAAACAAAGACTCCATTTATAAAATTTAACTTTTACTAAATCCAATCTAAAATAGTTTTATTTCTGGGAATTATATAAATTAGTATACATAAGTGAATATTACTAAATACTCATTGCTCATTATGGTAGAGATTGCCAGTACCATAGGATATTGGCATAATTATTTCCAACAACTGAAATTGATTGTAGAAGTTAAACATGCATTTACTTATTTAGTCATTTTACTTTCACTAACTTTCCCTATTTTAGTTTGAATGTGTTAAAAGTTAAATTGTATTGGTAGAGTCTTTGTTTTGTAGCCAACTTTATTATCCATAAAAAAACACTGAAATAATCTTGAATTTACTCTGTAAACTATTATCAAGTTGTAGTGGCATTTCCACATTGTTAACATAACTCACATTAGTCAATATTGTATAAAAACACTGATATATTAGGATCCAATAGTAGCTAAAGTTCATGAACATTTCAGAATATTGGATTTGAGTGTCCATTTGAATGATTTTTAATGTGATGCCTATTTTCATTGTTGTTTTATTTTTACATACTTCACTATAGAGTCAATGGGAAGGTGACTCAGTGAGTACATATTTTTTGTAGTAATATTTTTCATTACTTACTTAAAAAGAAAAAACAAACATGTTTTACTGTTATCTTTAATTAAACATTAGGGGCCTTATTCAATTGCGATGTGGCCAATTGAATAGGGCCCTAAAGAAGCACATAGCATATTTTTATTAAAGAAGTTTTTAGTTAGTGAAAACCTTTCTTTTGGATAGATGCTTGCTAACTAAAAACGTATTTAAAAAATATATGTTATGTGCTTATTTAGGGCCCGATTCAATTGGCCAAATTGCAATTGAATGAGGGTCTAGATGTCTGGTCTAGGATATTTCCTATAATAACTTAGATTGAGATGCTTTGACTCTCCCTTAGATGTTTTTATGTGAATTTTGCAAAAAATAAAATAAATACGTTATTGAAACCTATTACAATGTAGTTTATGTTAGTGCAAGTTCATGTTCTATGCATGCAAGCGTTCAGCTAATCCATCAGTTAGATTTTAAAGTACGCCAAACTACTTTTATATACAGTAGGATTTATTGACCTATAATATATAAGTGGGCACCTTCCTTACATTAAATAAATCCAAAACTGCTTAGAATAATTATGCACTATCCTAAGAAATAAGTAAGTCATGATTTTTTTTAAAGAAAATAGAGTGGAAAGAATATGTGTGTTTTGCCTCATATATTTCTCATGTCTGGATGTGTAGTCATTACAAGTGAGTATCCACATATGCATTAACCGGTATTACATGATAAAAATGCCGCTAAGAGAAGTTCATATGTCTATCTTATAGAACTTACTTTTTATTTCAATTAGAAATTTGTATGTTGGGAAACCCAAGTGAGATAAAGAGGAACACAAAAAAACATCACAGGGTTGAACTTTAGCTGTAGTTTGTCTAACTCTTGGTTGTTTGAGCCAGTCAAATTATACTGCTCGTAACTTTAAATATCGCTGACTCAAATAAAAATATATTTTTTTTTTATTAGCAGGTCTCTGTTCTCTCTGACTTTGATTTTGTAGCTTACAAACTACACAGTTTGTTAATCTTTACATTCATAGCTAATATTCTTTATTCAATTCCAGCCCAGTAAGTCCAACGTGGAGAACATAACGGCTGCGGGGTTGAAATTTGGGCGAGTTACGTTGCTATTAAATTAGAAGGGGCTGCGAGCCACGGATTTGAGACGCAAATAGTAGGTCATTTATAGAACGTTGGATTTGCGGCCGATCAATTAGTGTAGACTGTAGTTATGGGTTTAGACGGAGCCAATGGAAAAAGAGATCCTTAGCATTATGTTACTGAAAAAGGGGAGAGTAGATTTCAAAGTCCTACGGGCTTCGATTAAAAGTTGTGATCGGACCCACATTTCACAATAATGCAATATTAATAAAGCCATACATATGATATTTTATTACATGCAAGTTACAGTATATGTCTTAACACATTGATTGCGGGGATCAATATAACACAGAATATAAATATGAAATAAAGTATTTTTCAGGGCCAATTTGCCTGCTTGAGAATGTTGTGCTATTAATTCTAAGAATTAACATCACTTTCACTTTTAATAAATGTACAGTAGTGTGTTTTTATTTGCATTACAAGTGCATTACAAGTGCTACTTATTGGACTTTACCCGCCTTGTGGGTCCTCTCGAGCACATGTTGGGCTTTAGGCTCCATTTCCGTGTTACAGGCTTGCTCGCGAGTGACTTTGTTGCAATTTAATAGCATGATTGGAAACATAGCGGTTATGGGCTTGACAGATCATATGATTTAAGGCCGCAAAGTTCTACTTAGTTCAAATCGTAGGCTATTTTCGTCCCTTAACCCGCAAGTCCTCTGCGGGCTGAGTTGCAGGGCTAATTTAATAGTCATAACACGTAAAATTTGAATTTTAAAAAGTAGCCCCAATTTAATGTGGTTAGTACTTCCTCTTTCAGATATTCCATCTAGACGGAGAAGTTGCTAATATTCTGTGCTTGTCTGGTCTGTTCTGACGATTCGCCTTACACCAAGATAAGGACAATCTTGGCTAGAGAGTGACTAGAGAGTGGATGGTAATCTGAACTAGGTCTAATGTAACAGGTCCATATGAAGATGTGACTGCACACCATTTGGAGTTGGATTAACAGTATAACAAAGCAGGCAGACATTATGTTGATAATTGGTCAGCAGTGATATCAGTCAAATTTGCCATTTTGCAGTAAATGTAAACAGTAATACTCTGTAGTGGCAGTAGAACAGTAAAAATCACAACAAACCATTTCCTTGGTAAAATATAGACATATTTAACAATCTGTAAATATAGTCTATTCCCTGATTACTTTTAATTACATCCTCATATAATTCATTAGTTTGTATGATTGATTTCAAAACACAGTGCAAAACAGCATGTATTAAAATAAATCCAAAGAGTAAGTGACTATATGACAGAATGTTTAAACACATTAAGTTCAGCCAAATATGTTACTTTATTTTGGCTTATTTCATTTTGCATACATATCTGCAGAAAAATCCGGAATATTTAAAAACATTTTAATTTCCATTTACTGAGTTTTCTATCATGCGCTCTACCAATAATTTTCTAATAATGCTTTGTGACAAGAGAAATTAAAAACAGTTTTTATTATTATTTAGAGATAAGTAATTGCTAATTAAAATTAGTTTGGTGCGCAACAGAAGAAGACACTCAAATACCGAATTCCTTCTCTATCACAAATTGTTTTATCATTCTACACATGGAGTGCATATTTTGAAAACAAAGTTAATAAGAGATGGATGTCATTTTGCAAATGGAAATTAACATGAGGAAATGAGCATCCCTGTGGGGGAACTACTTCATTAGGAAAGTCAGAATCACTGAGCAAGCTGGATTTATTGGAGGATCTCTTTATTAGAAAACTGCTAACAACAGATGCAAATGAGTTCTAAAAACAACAAAATATTTCTTTAGGTGTGAAAATTCAGAAGCAATTAGTTTTGGTTAGACAAAAGTCAAAATCAGGTATGTACAGCAATAGTTATTTACAATGTTTTTTGATACAGATGGAAAAGGAATTTCTAATTATTGTGTGAGAACTATTTGTTAAATATCAATTATAAATTATTCCATCCATGAGTGGCGCTAGCTGGGATAAAGGGTAAGTTATTTGTAAGTGAGGTAGAGAATCAGTTTGTGTGTATATCTATATATATATATAGATATGTTTACTGTACTGCTGTACGGTGGAGGGCTTCTATCGCTCTTTTGCCCACCATATTATAAATGATTGTTGTGGTGAACTACCTACTCATAAGGTCCACAACACAAGCTGAGATCCCACTCCATGCTGATAGCCAGTAAGCTTGAAACAACTGTACATGGATAGGATTCTTACATTGTGTATCCAAACTTGGCTTTGCATTAAAGCTGTGTAATACAGCATGCATAAGCTTAAAGGAAGCCATGTTTGAAAATTGCTATGATTTGAAGATCGATGCATTTGTGGGCATATTTGCATGTACCAGCTTCCCAGAATGCAGTGTAATAAGTGTTTTTCTCGGAATTCTGAGCTGGAAGCAGTTTTTTTTTTAACTTGTTTTATACTACACATAATACTTTCATTCTTGTTTTCCCACATCCACATATATATTATATTTATTTATCCTTATTAATATTTCATATATCATAGGAGGGTAGAGGAGGGGAGGAGGAACGTGAGAGAGAGAGAGAGAGAGAGGAGAGGAGGAGAGAGAGGAGAACACCGGAGGGGGAGAGGGAGGAGGAGAGTGAGGAGACCTAGAGGTATGGAGAGAGGGAGGACCAGGTTAGGGAGGTCAGGTGGAGGAGAGCAGAAGGGGGTAGGGATGTGCCCCCAGATGTAACACAAGGAGTAGGGCTAGAGGGTCAGGAGCCTTATCCCGAGGAAGGGGGTAGTGGGGACGAAGGACCGGTCCCAGGAAGAGGACAGGGAGGCCGGGAACCCAGGCATGGTTGTTAAGGCAAGAGGCTGAGGCAAAGTACAGGGCCCCCAATTATAGCCCAGAGGAGATGGACATCCTCCTCAGGGAAATCCATGCCCGCTATCAGATCATACATGATGGAAGAGATGTGAGGGCTAGCCAGAAGGCAGAGGCCTGGAGTCAGATTGCTTCAACTGTTACAGCATTAGGGGTTGCAAATAGGGACGTAAGGTCTGTAAAACACAGATATGATGTCAGCCGGCTGGAGGTGAACAGGGAGATGGCAGAGGAGGCAAGAGCTGCACATGCAACCGGTGGATGGGAGCAGACCCTGAGAGAGTGGATTAAGCCAGCAGCAGTGGTGAGCGTACCAGGACAGACACGGGTGTGCCAAGAACCATGTAGAGTGAGTATCATATTACACCACACACATTGGTGTATGAACTCGGGGGAGGGGGGGGGTGGACAAATGCCATGCAGATTTCATGATATTTGTATGTATGTATAAATAAGCTTGTACTCTGGCTGGTGTATACAATGAGCTGTATCCCTCTAGAATTATTCTGCCTCCTTCACCCCTACCCACATACATAGATAACTGACATACAATGGCACTGTAGCACTATGGTTATGAGTGAAGTTAGATGGGGCATCAATAACCATGTAAATCCTGGTAGCAAACATATAATTTTCATAATTTGTATCAATGAAATTTCTGGCCAATACCTGACTTTCAAACTGCTAATGAGTACAATTTGCTATTACATCAAGATTGATCTGACATTCAAAAAAAAGTACATGTCTGGGTGTGTCCACTGCGACTTATGTGGATACAGACTCTCTAAGACTACATGTGCGTATCATATACTGTGCCAACCTGGATCATGCCTCCGCTGCATATTAACAACCATTGCTGGGAACATGTCACAGATTGGTCAGTCTCACACCCTGCACAGCAGATCCAACAGAGCATGTGTCTGATGCACATGCAGATGGCACACCACACCTGCAGTACACATATTCATATGAGCCATGATCCACAACGCTCATTATGCAGGCTGTAGTTCAACACAAGCACCATAGTCAATCACAGGTGACCATGATGTCAAGGTTATGGAAACACATAGCTGTCAATTATGTATAGAAAACAACTCAAATATGGTTTTCTTCCATTTCAGTACCCAGGAGGATAAGGCAAACCACAGTGGAACAGGGGGAGGCTCCACTGGAGGTGGGAGTGGTTGAGGAAGAAGGACATGAAATTCCAGAGGACCCGGAACCATCCACACAAGCTGGACATTCAGGAGTGGGAATCACTGCCTGGGCACACAACACCATCATCCAGCCAGGCACAGCTGTTCCAGTTAGAGATGTCGCGGACAGTTCACCCGCGGACTATTCGCAGTGATTTTGGCATGTTCGCGTTCGCAGCAGACACATTCGCTTTTCGGTTCGCCCCCTATACTTTATCATTGAGGAAACTTTGACCCTGCACCTCACAGTCAGCAGACACATTCCAGCCAATCAGCAGCATACACTCCCTTCCAGAGCCTTCCATCTGAAGGACAGCATACATTTTAGAATCATTCTGAAGCTGCATTCGTTGTGAGAGGACAGATAGTGTAGCTGCTGGAGATTTAATAGGGAAATAGATAGCCAGGCTGTGTATTTAGCTTCCACTACAGACCTGAAGGACTCATCTTATATCTGCTGCAAAGACAGCAACCCAAAAAGCCCTTTTTAGGGCTAGAACATCATTTATTTTATTTTATAACTTTTTTCTGTGTAATCTAATTGCAAATGCCTGCCTGCCAGCGTGTGTGTGTGACAGGCTAACACCTAACAGCTTATATTGTGCTTATTTTCACTACTTATACCAGGTGGTGTACCATACATTGAAAACAACCATTTTTTTCCTGTAATCTAATTTCAGTTGCCTGCCTTTGTCAGGCTCACAGATTATATTGTGCTCAGTGAAATAAAACAACACTTTTTTGACTGTAATAGATTGAATAGCAATTGCCTGCCTACAGGCGTGTGTGTGAAGCCTATTACATCTACTCTGCCAACTTTTGCCAGTGCACAGTGATACGTTATATCTGGTGCAACCTAGTGTACAGTGAAATAAAAGAACCCTTTTTTTACTGTAATCGATTGAATATCAGTTGCCTGCCTACAGGCGTGTGTGTGAGGCCTACAGCGCCTACTCTGCCAACTTTTGCCAGTGCACAGTGACACTCATATCTGGTGCAACCTAGTGTACAGTGAAATAAAAGAACCCTTTTTTACTGTAATCGATTGAATATCAGTTGCCTGCCTACAGGCGTGTGTGTGATGCCTACAGCGCCTACTCTGCCAACTTTTGCCAGTGCACAGTGACACTCATATCTGGTGGCACCAAATATGAATCAGTGCCCCAAATTTGAAATGGGAGGACCGACCAAGCATCTTTTTCCATCTCCCGCTTCCAAAAATCCATGCCATATACACGTCCCCTAATAGTGGACGTAACAGGGATTATACCGATATAAATAGTACTACTTAACAGTACACACCTTATAATAATGCAGACAGAGGCAACGCAGAGAGAGGAGCCTAAAGAAGAGGAGTCAGTAGAGGAAGGTAGCTTAGAGGAGGTGGAAGACCAAACACAGCAGGCGTCCCAGGGGGCTTGTTGTCACCTTTCGGGGACCCTTGGTGGCTGGGTGGAGGAAGAGACCTTTAATGACATCAGTGAGGACAAGGAACGGGACATGGCTAGCTTGGTATCCAACCTTGTGCAAATGGGGATTTGCGGTTGTGCAAAGGGACTGTTTGCGGTTGTTTGCGGTGCATTAAACGGGGAGATTGGTCTGTTACTGTGAAGCGGGTGTAACTCTTACACTACCTGATCGATACAACATCATACCTGATGTTTTAAAGCATGTTATTCTAAAAAAATTAGGAATGTTAGGTGATTTTTCCCATTTATGGCTTAAAACCAGACTCTGCATCAACTATGTGATTTTCGTGGAAGTTTTGCCATGGATCCCCCTCCGGCATGCCACAGTCCAGATGTTAGTCCCCTTGAAACAACTTTCCCATCACTATTGTGGCCAGAAAGAGTCCCTGTGGGTTTTGAAATTCGCCTGCCCATTGAAGTCTATGGCGGTTCGCCCGTTCTCTAACATTTAATGGAAGTTCGCGTCCGCTGTTCGCGAACCGAAAATTTGATGTTCGCGACATCACTAGTTCCAGTTCCTTCCTCCTGCCATGTCCTGGCCCCAGCCATCATCACAGCTGCCACCTGCTACAGCAATATTGCAGCCATGACAGCCCTCAACTACTCCCACACACTGGGGTCCCCAAACATGGCCTCCCACACAATGGTATCCTCCAACATGGCCTCCCACCCAATGGGGTCCTCAACACCCCAGCCCTCCTGCCAACACCTCAGGCCCTCCTGCCTACAACTCAGGTCCTCCTGCCGATAACTCAGGACCCCCTGATGACACCTGAGGGCCTGCTGTCGTCACCTGAGGGTCTGCTGCCATCACCTCGGCCACCGATGCTGTCACCTCGGCCACCAATGCCATCACTTCCGACCCTGCTGCCATCACCCCCGGCCACAATGTCGACACATCCGGCCCCAATGTCAACCCCTCCGGCCCTGCTGTCATCACCTGTGGTCCCATTGCCGTTAACACCAACACATTGTGGGAAAACATGGGCCGGTTCTCCAGGGAGGACATGGCATTCAGGAAACAATAAATTGAGAGGCTACAGAGGCAGTGTAGGCTCACACACACCCTCCTGGCGAGCACATTCTGAAGTGAGGAGGCACAACCGAAGGATGGAGAGATATGAGGAAAGGGCGATTAGGGACAGATGGCAACTCATAGAATTAGCCAAATGCCAGCTCATACATCTCCAATCTTCGGTTGCTCAACAACAACCTGAGATGTCGGCCTCCTCATCTCAGACCATCATCTCAACCAGATCCCCAGCCAGCATACGTAGTGGCACCCCATGCTCCTCCACAACAATGATGTGGAAGAGGGAGACGGGGCATGGGCATGGAAGGTGGGTGCCCAGTGCTGAGGAAGATGAGGTCTTAGGACCATCAAGTAGGTCCTCCTCCTGATCACGCCTCACTGAATACTGATTGTTATAGATGTTGGCATACTATTGGCTGGCTACAGAGTGTTTACATGCCTGGTTATGTTTAACATTTCAACAATTGATGTTCAATGTGAATTGACCTTGAGATTAGATGTTGTATTTACTATTGGCTGGCTACAGAGTGTGTACATGTCTGGTTATGTTTAACATTTCAACAATTGATGTTCAATGCGGATTGACCTTGAGATTAGGTGTTGTAGTTAATCAGAATATTGTTATGATTGACATCTTGTTCTTGTCTCTGTAGGTGTTAATAGCCAAATCTCATGACCATGAAGGCATGTTCCTCATCTTCGAGCAGTACAATACCATCATGTAAATGAACACTTAACCGAGTTCCCAACAGCCATTCGATCAGTGTCATTCACCACTGCAGATGGATCTGAAATGCAATATATGACTACATATCTCTTCACTAATGAACATGCCTGATGTAAGTTTTAATTAGCATGAATAGTGTCCCTGCTTTAGAGTTGCATGGTCCCATTAGGATCTGCTAATCCAAACCAGTAGTTATACTGTACATGCATTTTCTTGCATGTCATCCCGTTAACTGTATGAAAGCGTATTTATGTATTTCATATCATCCAACAAAAATAGATCATCTCCTTGGTTTAACATCAGGATCAATGTGCATGTGTTTAGGGTAATGTGAACAGTGCAATCTGTCTGGCCTTGGTACCACCTATATACCAGTGAGAAGTGATATCAGCATGGTACAACTATTCCATGTAGATAGTGATAGTACTTTTTTGCTGAAGGTTTGTTTTCACAGTGAAGCATGCCTTGCTGTATTACACATCCTCAACATATTCCGGGAAGGCTGATTGAACAGGACAGAATCAATATGGTTACCACTGCTCGTAGATGATGTTCATGTTAATTAGTTTATTGTAGTGTCCAGAACAAAAACAATGTACTATAATAACAGCTTACACCTCCTCTTAATTTTTTCCAGATTCCTATATCTATTTGGGGATCAGCAGTAATGTATGAAAATGCACTTTGTGGAATTGATTAGTATCACATGATCCCTGATTTCTAGAATCTGTTTAATATAGCAGACACTATTTGGTTGCTGTTTGCTCATTAATGGTTATTTCTATGAAATGGAGTGTCATATGATGTTCCTATGTCACATCTGATTGTGGTTACTGTGGTGTCCTGACCACATGTGACCCTAGTAGATGCTATGCCTCATCTGTATGATGTTGTTTAACAGTTAACCCTTTAGGTGTCCTTTGATTGCCCACAGTCTCTTGCCCTTCCGCTATCCGCCCACACCACACCCATGATATTAATTCATAGGCTTGACCATTTCTGATTGTGATCTGTGAATAAAATAAAGCTTTATTATACCGTTCTAACTGTGTCAGTGTGTTTTCAATGGTTGGGGTTATGGGACATACACATATGTCACATTAGTGTCACATTCCTATATCTCTAAACTAATGAGACCTAGTGACCATGCAATAGATCAATACATATAAAAGTAATAATAGTCATAATAGCATTAGATATCATATAATACTATATATCATATATAATATTAATAAAGGGTTAACACACATGCCAAGTCCAATTAGTAATAATGTGGAGTATGAACATTCCCCTGAGGGCCTAAAAGGAATATGTTAAGTGATACTGGAGTGGGTTGCAAGTTCCTTATCTAATGGACTGTGATTTGTATGACCTCTCTGCGTTATGCCCATCTAGAGTGACCCTACATGGTATAGCTCACAGCTTTATTGCAGTACACAAGCCCCTTCACCACCACCACACAGCGAGGCTGAAGGGGACCAGGGGAACATACACCACACTAATCTACTCTAACCCATCAGGAGGCTTTGCAGAGGCACAGGATCAACAGCCAACTCATCTTCATCAGAGGTAATCTCTGCTGGACCCATCCTGGAAAGTCCCACGCTATTGCTGGTGGCCATGTGCCAAGATGTATAGCCATTCTCATTTTGTGACATCACAAAACAGGATCCTCCATTTTTGGAAGGTTGTTAATGCTGTATTTTTCCTTGTTTTTTATCCCCTGTATTGCGCTACGGAATATGTTGGCATATTACAAATAAAAGTTAATAATAATAATAATAATCCCATTATGTTCTGCTATTCATCAATTTACATTATTTAGATTTGCTAATTGGTGGTGGTGAAGCTGCTTGTGTACCTGAATGAAGCTGTGAGCTAGACCATGTAGGGCCAGTGTAGGTGGGCAGGTGATAGCAGAGAGGTCAGACAAATCCCAGTCCACTATGAAGGAACTGGCAACCCACTCCAGTATCTTTGGCATGCAAACCTTGTGGAACAGCAGAGGCAGAGACCTAGTTAAATGTACTGCAGTCCATATGGTCACAGAGAGTCGCACACGACTGAAGGACTGAACAACAAAGATTAAAATGTTTCCTGGGTACTTGATATATGTGATGTGGCTGTGAAATATGGCCACTATTTGTTTTCCCAAATGTAGATGTGATGAGCGAGATGTATATGCAAATATATATATTTCAGGGTCCACATTAGAGCCTCTGTGAGTGTTAATATGGCATAAGTTTCATGGTTTTGTGTTGCAATTTAATCAGGTAGTGTGTCTTTAATTGCTTTCTGCATGTTGCATCATGGCTTTTCATTTGGCATATGCATGACCATTCCAACATATGATAAAATAAAATGTTTTTTAAATGCCTATTTTTTTATTGGGGATTATTGTGCAAGTAATTGTAATGCCTTTCCATGTTTTCCCCATATTTTGAAGTCCACTGGTGTGTTTTTATTGTCTTTTACAGTGTTTAAAAGGTGTCTGTAAACCCTTTGCAGGTCCAATTTGGAGGCCGTAATGTATTTGTCTCCATTTGCAGGTTATGGGCTTGAATGCCAGGGCGTCTTTGGAAATTAGTTGCAATTTACTAGCGTTATTGGAACGTAACAGTTACGGTCTTGACAGAACAAATGATTTGTGGCCGCGGAGTTCAATTTTCGACATCCGTAAAAAAAATTCGCCCTTACCCTGCAAGTCGTTGGCGGCTTGCTTTACGGGGCCAATTTAAAAGCTTCAAATCTTGCGGGTTACAGGCTATGGTTTTACATGTTATGGGAATTTAATAAGGCTGTTAGGGAACCTAGAAACAAACAGTACTGTTTCAGTCTTTAGAATCAGATCAGTGTGTGGGTTGTTCTTGCCTCATGCTGTGGATTTCGTTTAAGGCTTATCAAACACAATGTATTTATTTGGTTCACAATTAAATGGAAGAAAATAGGAAAAATCATTAGACCAAGCAGATACTAAATAAATAATATCCTCTGTGAATATGCAGTGGAGGTAAAGAATAGATTTAAGGGACTAAACATGGAAGATAGAATTCCTAAATAATTTTGTTTGGACAAGGGTTTGTGGCATTGTCCAGAAAACTGCAACAAAGTATATCCCCCCAAAAAAGAAAACTAAGAAGGCAAACTTGCTTTTTGATGAGGCTTTGAAAGTAGCAAGGAGACAAGAGACAAGGAGACATCCTATAATGAGTGATGCAAAGAGACAGAAGAAGATAATTAAATTGGAGAGTCAAGATATCTTTTTAAGATAATTGGGAATCTCAAAGGAAATTTTCATGCTAAAGTGAGCATAATAAAAGACAAAAATAGTATGTATTTACCAGAAGTTGATCAGATAAAGGGGTGGCAGGTCAAATGAGCTGAAGCCAGACACCTTGGAGAAGGATGTGAGATGTGCCCTAGGAAGCCTTGCTGATAACAAGACTGCAGGAGTTGATGAAAAGCCAGCTGGAACACAACAAGATGATGCTGTGAACGTGTTGCTTGCATTATGCCAACAAATTTGAAAAACTCAGCAATGCTCAGTAAACTGGAAAAGGTCAGTTTATATACCAATCCAAATAAGGCAGTTCCAAAGATTGCTCCAATTATTGAACAATTGCTATATCACATGGCAGCCAGGTAATACTTATGATCCTGCAAGCTTAGCTCCAAAAATATATGGACATAAAACTACCATATGAGCAAGCCAGATTTTGCACAAGAGATCAAATTGTCAATGTCAACTGGACTATAGTAAAAGCAAGAGAGTTCCAGGAAAACTTGTACTTCTGCTTCATAGACTATTCTAAAGCCTTTGACTGTGTGGAGAACAACAAATTGTGGTAAGTTCCAGATCCTATTATCTGCCTCCTGAGGTAGACCAAGAATGGTTCAAAACCAAACATGGAAGAACAGAATGGTTCAATATCGGGAAAGGAGTGAGACAAGGTTGTATATTGTCACCTTAATTAATCAACTTATATGCAGAATACTCTTGCGTAAGGCCGATCTGGAAGAATTCAAAGCCGGAATTAATATTGCTTGGAGAAATATCAACAAATAACCAGTTGTTAACCTGGAAGTTGTGGGAGGGAACTTCTCTCCTCCCCTATATAACCCCTCCCTTCAGACTACATCCTCACCTGAGCCTAATCGCTTTTCCCCTCCCACATCACCCTCATTTAGGCCTTCTCTTCTATCCTTATGGCCACTAAGCAGGCTAAAATGGGTCTAGTAAGAATTGCCACCCGCCAGCTACTATCCGAGAAGGTCCCGACCACAAACTCAGATAAACGGATAATTCTACTCTGAAGGCCGAAAATGAGGAGGAACTAAAGAGCCTATTGATGAAGGTGAAACAAGAGAGTACAAAAGTTAGCGTGCTGCTCAACAATTAAAAGACAAAGATCATGGCAAACTGACATCTCAGATTCTAGCAGATAGATGGGGAAGAAGTAGAGGCAGTGACAGATTTTATTTTCTTGGGATCCGAGATCTCTGCAGATGGTTACATGATGAAATGAAATGATGTCTGCTTCTGGGGAGGAAAGCTATAGCAAGTATGGAGAAGGTATTAAAAAGTAAAGATATATCACTACAATATGTGAGAGCTGGACCATAAAGAAAGCCTAATGCTATAGAGTTGATGCCTTTGAATTGTGGTGTTGGAGAAAACTGTTTAGAGTTCCTTGGACTGCAAAAAGATCCAGTCAATCCACACTGCAGGAAATCACTCCATAATGTTCACTGAAAGGTACAATCATGAGGTTAAAACTCAAATATTTTGTCCATATCATGAGGAAACAGGATTCCATAAAGAAGACACTGATACTGAGAAAAATTTAAGACAAATGGAGAAGGGGACTGCAAAGGCAGAGATAGATAGATGCAGTCAACGAACATGAGCTTGATGGATCTCTAAGGGGAAGTAGATGTGCATGCTGCAGTCCATAGTATCACTGAGAGTTGGACATGAGTGAATTATTAGACAAAAAATATATATATATAACTAGCGACTTGCCAGTCAAAAAATGACGGCAATGAAATTGTAAGGTAGCTAATGCTGTTTGGTGTATAATAATGAAAGATGTAATACATTAATAAATGAATATGTAATGCTGTTTGGTGTGTAATAATGAAATATATTATACATTAATAAATGAATATACTTTACCTATTTTGAAGCATTGTGTTGAAGAGCTGTCAATGTGTTTTGAGGTTGGCGCAGCATTAGTGGTGTGGAGCTGCTGTGTAAGCGTGCTAAATGTGTGCAGTGTAATACTGTGCGTGCGCGAGACGAAACCGTTAGCGTAGTGTTGTACTTCCGCATTGGCATATAATGGCGGGTTATCTGTGGTATGCGTCTTTGCGGATTATCCGTCGGTGCTTCGTGGTGTTTTTCGATTTCCGTGTGGTGTTTAGCGAGTGTGTAGTGGTGTTTTACGTGTTGAGAGTGCTGTAGCCTCTTTTTAGTTTTGTTCGTCGGCCATTTTTTCTCTCTTTATTTTTATGTAAATGAAGGTGTAACTTGTTTTTTTGAGGTGCTGGATGCTCCCTCTTGCTGTAGGTAAGCTTTTTATGTGTGTGTTGTGTGTATTTATTGTGTTTTAAATCTTTGTATGTCGGCGTGTTGCGTCCGATGTTTGCGAGGTCAGAATGTCTGGTAACGTGTCTTGTATGGTGTTTGCGTGTGTAGCCTCGTTTTCGTTTTGTTCGGCGGCCATTTTTTCTCTCGCTTAGCAATTTTTTTAGTGTCTAAACTCTTTTATTTTGAGTGAAATGAAGGTGTAAGTTGCATTTTAGAGGTCCTTGATGCTACCTCTTGCTGTAGGTAAGCTTTTTATGTATGTGCTGTGTGTATGTATTGTGTTTTGAATTTTGTAATGTTCGAGAGTTGCGTCCGAGTGTTGCGAGGCCGTAATGTGTGTTAACGTGTGTCGTATGTTGTTTGCGTTGGTTGTAAAATTTAGCGAGTGTCGTAATTGGTGTGTCGTGTTGTTTGCATTGCGACGTGAAATTTGCGAGGGTCGCAGTTGCTGGCATGGAGCGCCTTGCCAGCAACTGGGGCCCTCGCCCAGTGCCCTCGCTACGCGTTAGCAACAACTCGCATGCTCACAACTATATATAGGATGTCTCAAGTCACAAAATATAATATACTCCAGTATTGCAATATATTCTAGTAATGCTGACCGCTTCTCAACCTTTTGGCTAAGATCAAGTGTAGTATCTGTTCATATCAGAGCTAAGATCTGGAAGAAATTTCAAGAAAGAGAAATTTTCCTTCAAACAAGAATTTATGCAAGGAAGAAGAGAAGAATTCTACAAATATGAACTATACAGAGATCTGCTCCAGCTCCAGAGAGAACTGCAAAGCCTAGCTGATCCCTGCCCAACAAACTCAAGCACCCTTCATATTATAAAAAGACTAGCGACTTGCCCGTCATAAAATGACGACAATGTTATTGTAACTGAGCTAATGTTGTTTTGTGTGTAATAGTAAACATGTAATCAATTAATAAATGAATATACTTTACCTATTTTGAAGCATTGTGTTGAAGAGCTGGTGCAGCATTAGTGTTGTGGAGATGCTCTATAAGCGTGGTGAATGTGTGCAGTGTAATACTGTGCGTGCGCAAGGCTAAACCGTTAGCGTAGTGGTGTACTTCCGCATTTGCGTAAAATGGCGTTTTCTCTGTGTTGTCCGTCTTAGCGGATTGTCCGTTGGTGCCTCGTAGTGTTTTTTCGATTTCCGTGTGGTGTTTTGCGAGTGTGTTGTGGTGTTTTACGTGTGGAGAGTGCTGTAGCCTCGTTTTCGTTTTGTCCTTCGGCCATTTTTTTCTCGCTTAGCGATTTTCTTAGTGTGTAAAGTGTTTTATTTGTATTTAAATGAAGGTGTAACTTGTTTTTTTGAGGTGCTGGATGCTCCCTCTTGCTGTAGGTAAGCTTTTTATGTGTGTGTTGTGTGTATTTATTGTGTTTTAAATGTTTGTATGTCGGCGTGTTGCGTCCGATGTTTGCGAGGTCAGAATGTCTGGTAACGTGTCTTGTATGGTGTTTGCGTGTGTAGCCTCGTTTTCGTTTTGTTCGGCAGCCATTTTTTCTCTCGCTTAGCAATTTTTTTAGTGTCTAAACTCTTTTATTTTGAGTGAAATGAAGGTGTAAGTTGCATTTTAGAGGTCCTTGATGCTACCTCTTGCTGTAGGTAAGCTTTTTATGTATGTGCTGTGTGTATGTATTGTGTTTTGAATTTTGTAATGTTCGAGAGTTGCGTCCGAGTGTTGCGAGGCCGTAATGTGTGTTAACGTGTGTCGTATGTTGTTTGCGTTGGTTGTAAAATTTAGCGAGTGTCGTAATTGGTGTGTCGTGTTGTTTGCATTGCGACGTGAAATTTGCGAGGGTCGCAGTTGCTGGCATGGAGCGCCTTGCCAGCAACTGGGGCCCTCGCCCAGTGCCCTCGCTACGCGTTAGCAACAACTCGCATGCTCACAACTATATATAGGATGTCTCAAGTCACAAAATATAATATACTCCAGTATTGCAATATATTCTAGTAATGCTGACCGCTTCTCAACCTTTTGGCTAAGATCAAGTGTAGTATCTGTTCATATCAGAGCTAAGATCTGGAAGAAATTTCAAGAAAGAGAAATTTTCCTTCAAACAAGAATTTATGCAAGGAAGAAGAGAAGAATTCTACAAATATGAACTATACAGAGATCTGCTCCAGCTCCAGAGAGAACTGCAAAGCCTAGCTGATCCCTGCCCAACAAACTCAAGCACCCTTCATATTATAAAAAGACTAGCGACTTGCCCGTCATAAAATGACGGCAATGTTATTGTAACTGAGCTAATGTTGTTTTGTGTGTAATAGTAAACATGTAATCAATTAATAAATGAATATACTTTACCCATTTTGAAGCATTGTGTTGAAGAGCTGGTGCAGCATTAGTGTTGTGGAGATGCTCTATAAGCGTGGTGAATGTGTGCAGTGTAATACTGTGCGTGCGCAAGGCTAAACCGTTAGCGTAGTGGTGTACTTCCGCATTTGCGTAAAATGGCGTTTTCTCTGTGTTGTCCGTCTTAGCGGATTGTCCGTTGGTGCCTCGTAGTGTTTTTCGATTTCCGTGTGGTGTTTTGCGAGTGTGTTGTGGTGTTTTACGTGTGGAGAGTGCTGTAGCCTCGTTTTCGTTTTGTCCTTCGGCCATTTTTTTCTCGCTTAGCGATTTTCTTAGTGTGTAAAGTGTTTTATTTGTATTTAAATGAAGGTGTAACTTGTTTTTTGGAGGTGCTGGATGGTTCCTCTTGCTGTAGGTAAGCTTTTTATGTGTGTGTTGTGTGTATTTATTGTGTTTTAAATGTTTGTATGTCGGCGTGTTGCGTGTGTCTTAACGTGTCTCGTATGGTGTTTGCGTGTGTAGCCTCATTTTCGTTTTGTTCGGCGGCCATTGTTTCTCTCGCTTAGCAAATATTTTCGTGTGTAAACTCTTTTATTTGGAGTGAAATGAAGGTGTAAGTTGCATTTTTGAGGTTTCTGGATGCTACCTCTTGCTGTAGGTAAGTTTTGTATGTATGTGCTGTGTGTATGTATTGTGTTTTTAATTTTGTAATGTTCGCGAGTAGCGTCCGAGTGTTGCGAGGCCGTAATGTGTGTGAACGTGTGTCGTATGTTGTTTGCGAGTGTCGTAATGTGTGTGTTGTGGTGTTAACGTGTGTCGTATGTTGCTTGCGAGTGTCGTAATGTTTTTGTCGTGGAGTTTGGTTTGCGCCGTGAATTCGGCGCTCCATGCCAGCAACTGAGACCCTGGCCCAGTGCCCTCGCTTTGCGAGGGCCTTGGCTTGCTTCGCGAGCCTGCAGCGTTAGCAACAACTCGTACACTCACAACTATATATGTGATGGAGAGAGATCAGCGCACCACAGGACTGTGCTCTCAAGCTCCAGACCAGTGACTGAGGACTGCAAGAACTCAGCTGACCCCAGGAACCATTTTTTTTTAACTTTCAAGAGGTTTTAAATGGTTGCACTGTCTAAATTCCAGGAATGGTTATTATCTTTTTTTTGTATGAACTGTTCAATAAACAAAGAGGAACACGACAGCACAATGGATATGAGAAACCCCCACACTTTAGGGAAGGATATTGTCACCTTCACAATGCGCTTCTTCACTTGAAGAAGCGGTCCCTCAGGATTCTGAACACTGTGAACTACTGGACGGGAAAAATCTCCCACACTGTACATCTCAAGGCTGACCCTCAAATAAGTCATGTTGTTTATATGGTCTATCCCATTTGTTCAGACATTACGCAAGACTGGTACTCCTCTTCCTTGTTGGCTTCCATCCAGAACTATCAACAAATGTGCCTTCTGTAAAATGTATGATCCTGCAAAGACTGTAACAAGTCCATTGGGACATGTGACTCCTTCTATGGGCCCCATTCAATACTTCATGATAGAGTTCATTGAAATGACTAACCAAATACACATACTGCTATGTCCTGGTCATTATCTATTGATACACCCAATGGATCAAGGACTTTTAATGCAGAATGGTAGATGCATCACTGGTTAAATGCATTGTGAAGTCAGATAATGGAACCCATTTTGCAAATGATGTCATGACAAAGGTGTGCAAAATGTTATCTATCAAACATACGCTTTCCTGTGTGTGTCAACCACAATCCAATGGTATTGTAGAGCGGGCAAGTTGTATCTTGAAAACCAAACTTGATAAGCATTGCCATCAAACTAAGAAAAACTGGATTAATTACCTTCCCCATGGCCTTAAAAGTATGAGCAATTCATGTGATTGGGTCACTTACCTAACCCGTCATGAAATGTTGACAGGTAGACCCCTGGTTACCCTTTTTTCCAGACCTGGTTGTCTTGTTCCCCATTTAGACCTTTTGACTGAGGAACTAAAAGCATACCTTAAGTGCCAAACCATTATTGTGAGAACTATATTTCAAAGTCAGTGCAAGAAAATGTAGGTCCTGACATTTCTGAATCAGAGTAGGTAGTTCTGTAGATATCACATGTGGAGTTTATCTGTAGTTAAAAATATGCCATGCAATATTGTAATCAAGATCTGTAATACACTACAATTTAAAGAGTTTCTAGTGAGATTAATTCACTCTTCTGACCAATAATCTGTATCTCAGGCCAATGTTCTTTTGGTGGGGAAATGAAGGGATTGTACAAGTCAACTAGAACCCCATGGCAAGCAGATCCTGGTGACAAACTCTAGAGAACTGGGTTTTCTGTAGGGAGGGAGGAAGGCTTTACATTTGGCAGTAACAATATATTTTAGTTAACAATATTCAAAATGATTCTCTAGAGGTAGGTGACATTTATCTCTAATATCCTGATATGTTAAGAGTTGAGCTTAATTCACCCAGTATTGCAGTCCTATCAGGTCACAAGCCCACCACCACAAGAAATAAGATGGGTAAAGTTCCACTTTTAAATCATTAGATTGCCAAGAGATAGAAAAATGGAAGCCATAATAAAGTATTCCAAGCAAAGCGTGACATTTGAGTATTTTCTGGTTTTACCCGCAGGGGTCTATATTGCAGAGAGTGTACTATCGGAATACAGAATAATTGTGTTGCTGTCAGGGGCAGTAAGTGTCTGATGTGGATGTTGAGAGGTTAAGCCTCTTTGTAGAATAAGAAGTGTTAAACTGGGGAAAAGCTGAACAAAATGGTGAAGACAGCAAGCTAAAATAGTGGCTTTGGAGATGCTGACAAGAAATATAGACTTGATAAAGCAGGTGTCTGAGGTTGTGCCAGAACCTGCAGCTCAACAGGGACCCAGAAAATGAGCCACAGCAGGCCTTAATGAGCAGGTGCTGTGCAATGGACTCCGCCATAATATAAAGGCTCTGGGGCAGTTGGGTTGGCTGAGCCCATGCCGTGTAGTTAATAAAGGGTGAATCTATGACACATGGAGCAAAACAAAAGGAAGTGAGGAATGCACAGCACCAAAAAAAAAAAAAAACAGTTGACGCAGGTTTACTGGAACCCCTGCCACAAGAATGCCACAGACCCAATCATGGAGGCCCTTCCAGGCCTGCCTTGAGATCCAAGAGAACAGGTAACCTTCTTGACAGCTGCTCTATAATATATCATGAGCTTTAGAAAAGATAAACCACATAAATGTTTATATCTAAACATAGTAGAGCACCCAATTAATTGAGTTTTATGATGCTAAATTAATTTAATTTAACATTCAAGTCCTGTAAGTGTTTAGTGTCTGCTATTTTAATAGGCGTAGGAAGGGTATGGTAAAGATCCAGTAACCATGGGGATAAATAAAACATTTTTACAGAATTTATAAAAATGTTTTGAAATTGCCATATAAATTATGCAGTGAGTTTACCAAAATATTGCATTAAACGGGATAATCCACTTATACTTTATAGTGAAAGTTTTAACTCTGTTCAGTCCTGTTAAGATGTATTCCTCTTTTCTAAAAAAATTACTTTTCTTACATCTCAGTTGAGGCAAACAAGAAGTCCTAAAGCTTCTGGCATGAGATTATTTTGTGAGTTTGGTTCATGAAGGATGCAACTTCTAATCACCATAATTCCATACAACTCTAGACACAATTACTCTATCTGGCAAGCCAAAATGGGACAGTAGTTATGTCCAGGCCTAATCGACCATTTTTATCAAAAAAAGCTTTGCAGAGATGTGTACATGTATGATCAAGAAGGAACCAGATAGGTGGATGGTACTGAAGGTGAGGAAAACCAAACATGAAGGTGGGTGGAACCAAACGTGGAAGAACAGAATGGTTCAGTATCAGGAAAGGAGTGAGACAAGGTTGTATATATATTTTGGTTGTAGAAAAATCTTCCTATTAAGTTTGTTTGGACACCTGTCACGGGGGAGAAGTATTACCACATTAGGACAATAGCCTAGACAGTTCACACTGCTCAATGCATACGCAGTTGGTGTCAAAATATATATACCCAGTGGGGATATTTTTTAAAATATGGATAAAAGTAGGAATAAGTGAAGGTAAGTGGAGCTAAGTTGAGTAAAAAAAAAAAATATATCAATTTCCAATGTTTTCTGTGGAAACTACTTATCAAGTGGAGATACATTCTATTTAATAACTATCTTCGATAAAAAAAACATTCTAAATTGTAAAATGTAAGCACTTTTTTATAGCCACTTGTTTCCTTGCTTGATAAACTTAAAATATAAATATACCCCATTGTATTAATCTACTAGCAAGGTGTGGGCAGTTTTTCTTTTGTGCTTAATATTTTATTTGTTTTTAGTGGTATTTTTTTTAAATACAAATATAATAGTGGGTGCAATGGGTTTATCATTATGTTGGTAAGCCATGGTAAAAAAAAAAATCTGTGTTTGAATCCAAAATAAATACAATATTTTTTATCTCTACTGTGAAAAAAGGCACAATGAATGACCATCTAAAAACGAGTACACGTATCTCATTTCAATCTTATTACTAATTAAGGGTTAAAATAAACTAGTCAATTAGGATGAAATATACTTATTCTCTTTGCTACCTGATTATGTTTTTGGTGAAATAATTGAAAATGTAAGTTTCCATGCTATTGGGAAATAAAATCAAAATCATCCACAATTAGAAGTGCATGTGTTTTGCTTTGCTTTAAAAATACAATCTCCAGCAAATATGTAAGTAAATAAAAATAAGACAGAGTGAACCTGCAATCAGTGAAAATAATAACTGACAGATAATGTGCCTGGGATTACACAGCTTCTTGTCAGAGAACCTGTTCTGCAGTACTGTGAGGAGAAATACAAATAACAGTATAGGTACCACACTACTGATTTCTGTCTGTCTGACCAAGCATTTGATTACATGGCTCCTGTAGGATCTCCCACAAGACTCATAGCTAAAGGAATTCTTACAGTATGAAAGAATTTAAGTAACTATTACATAGCTTCTATAGGCTATTTCATGTAAAAAAATACTGCTATGTACCGAAGGGGTCTGGGTGTGTGTGTGTGTGTGTGGGGGGGGGGGGGGGGCAGGGTTTGCATAAGGGAAATAACTTATGAGACCCACAAGGGTCCTTATGAGTATACTTAAGTAAATACTATTGTGAGCCAGAAACACTAATTCCCAAGCTCAACCTCAGTAAACATGAACATTGTAGTTCAGACACATTATCTTGTATTATTATTTTTTTTACCTATTACATGGTAATAAATGACAGGTATACACAGGTGGATGGGTGGCAGGTGGATACGTTTTACTCATGGTGTTCTGCATTAATCAATTGTGACTTAGAATTAGTGTGGTGTCAGTGTTTGTGAGAAGGTTTTTGTAGTCGATTGTTCTTTGGTATTGCATAGTGCTGGGTTAACCATTAGAAAGGTTTATTGTTGTGCTTTAGGATGTGTATGCTTCAAATTTATTTTATTAGTGTCATGAATATGCTTCTTTAGGTCCTCCATTCCATGCCCCCCGGAATCTAAAATCTGAGTTACTTTCATTCGGAAAAATCTACTGCTCAATCACATTACTCTCTAAAATGAGACATGCCTTCCAAGTATACAAAATGGCGGGATAAATATAAACTAAATACATTTTATTAAATACATGACAGCGACGTCTTTAAAAACAAGGGATATTAAAAACACTAATAAAGGGAATAAAACAAGGGCAGATGTAAGGGATAGCAAGTAACCCTATAGCACTGATATTGTGCAATGTAGGACTCTAAAGTGAGTGGTTATTGCTATTCACACCTAGCGGGCAGGCCAAGACATT
This sequence comes from Discoglossus pictus, assembly GCA_027410445.1. Lineage (NCBI taxonomy): Eukaryota > Metazoa > Chordata > Amphibia > Anura > Alytidae > Discoglossus > Discoglossus pictus. The sequence continues at coordinate 63,266,713 of CM050167.1, read as the reverse complement.
TACAAAAAGTTCCCAGGGCAAAAAAGCCCTATAATATTATAAATGATGTATATACAAAGCACCCTTATGCTGAAATGAATATCCTCCACATATCTAGAGGATGACTTAAATAAAGCAATATTTATGCAAAAACATAGGTAAAAAGATGCCTTACTGATAGACCTATTGTGCTTTTATAAAGGTACCAAGAAGCTGTACCTATATAAGCATAGTTGGCAAAGAGCTCAACTTGGAGCACAAATAAATTTATCCTGAACAGCTATATATTATTACACAGCATAGGGTTCAAGCTGTGTCTGTGTGCACAAATAGGTAACTCGCTGCCATATGGTACAACAAGTACCTAAAGATGTGTGTGCAACAATAGAAGCTGTTCCCAAACTTAAAGGTCGTACAGGAGGTGCTATCAGGTATTTTCAGACATATTATGCCACTAGTGGGATATAAGGGGCTTTAAGCTAGGCCATAACTGCAGCAGATTCGCGCTTCCTGGAACGCTTGGCCGCTAGGTTTGCAACGCGCATGCGCACGTCTAACGTGATGACGTACGCAGCGTGGTTGCTAGGAGCCTGACGCGTTTCGACGTATCACGTCTTTGTCAAAGGGAAATTGTATGACGCTGTCTCTGAGAGCTTTATATAGGGAGCTGTCACCAAGGCAACGTGAAAGTAGTAAATGCATTGCCCGTACAGGGTCACAAAAGTGCAAATGGCATAGAAATTACGTTAGTATATGCAAAAGGACACTGAGAGGGATGTAAAACGTTAATGAAAACCAAGGCAATAACATAGTATCAATATATGGGTCCTATAGACAGGTGGGGGACTAATAGTAAGAAATGTAGTGTGAAAAGTATATTGCATTTAGATAATTAAATTAAAGGTGACACCAAGGTTAAAAGGCCGTAATATAGGTGAAAAGTGAGCTCCATAGTATAATAAAGAGAGGGGGATCAAGGGACAAAAACTATATAAGGAGACTGAAGTCTCAAAGTGTAAAATTATATAAGATGTGTGGAAATAGCTGGAAAGCTAGTGTTAGAAGGTAAAATATGTACTATAAGGCGTGTATGGACTATGGTGATAAGTACCTCTAGCATATTGCTAGTCTAAACGTAAAATTGAAAAGAGTAATAAAAAAGGGTGCTAATGCACTAAAAGATTAACTGATGAAATGGACAAATACTTGCTAGGGTGCATGTACATAACGGTGAAGCAGATTAATACTCTGTGGGGGTTAAAGTGTACTCAGTGTCTACCAAAGGTGGACAGAAAAAAAGGGGGGATATTAAATGTATAGCAAACTGAGACATTGTGAGGGTTAAAGCGTACAAAGGACAACAAGGCCTACCAGAAGGTTATGCACATAAAAAGAGAAAGGGACAAAGTGCTAAATGAAGGGCGTAAAAGTAAACCCCTCATTGAGTCCATAAGGTGCTTGAGCCTTCAATTGGTATATCCAGCGTGCCTCACATTGTAATAATTTTCTCTCCAGGTCACCCTGTCTTGGGCCTATATGGACCTGGTCTATTGCACAGAAAGATAAAACTTCACTTCTATTGTTGTGGCAATACTTAACATGGCGGGCAATTGGTGTATCCAATGTATTCTTGATACTGTAGATATGCTCACCAATCCTGCGGCGCAGTTGGCGCCTCGTTTTTCCTACATAGATCTTCCTGCAAATACAGGTGGCCACATAGATAACCGCCGTAGAACAACAATTCATAAATTCTTTTATCTTGTATTTCTCGCCAGTAATAGGATGCTCATATATTTTCAAAGGTGTAACATACCTGCAGAATTTACATCTGCTACATTTGAAACATCCTGTTAGGGGTTTTAACCAGGTCCCTGGTTTCTGTTCATTAAAGGAACTATGGACCAGTCTATCTTTCAAGTTCTTGCCCCTACGGTATGTGATGGAGGCCTTTGGTGTTAGAACATCTTTTAGATCCTCGTCACTCCTCAATAAATGCCAATGTCTAGATAGAATATCTCTGATAGCCTCGGAATCATAGCCAAAGGTCATAATACAGCGAGATAGTTTGCTTTCCTTATCTGTATTCTTATTGTGGCCATTTAAAAGTTCAGATCTCTTGCAGTTAGATGCATAGTTAAAGGCAGACTTGAGACATTTATTTGAGTAACCTCTGTCTCTGAATCTAGTTCTTAATTTATCTGCCTCTACTTTGAACTCTGCATCAGAGCTGCAATTCCTCCTTATTCGAAGGTATTGACCTCTTGGTATCCCCCTTTTAAGGGGTTCGTAATGCTGGCTATCCCAAGTCAACAGAGAGTTCGTGGCAGTGTCCTTCCTATAAGTACTGGTTGATATCTTTCCTTCCTCATCTTTGGTTATCAACAGATCTAGGAATGTGATGGAGGATAGGTTTAACTCGTAGGTGAATTTAAGGCCCAGGTCATTGGTATTGAGGTCAGACATGAATTGTTCAAATTCAGGCTTAGTGCCTGTCCAAACCACTAACACATCGTCAATATAGCGCCGCCATATTAATGCGTGCTCGGAGAGTGAGGATGTATATTCATGGAAAACAAACTTCTCTTCCCACCATCCCAGGAACAAATTGGCATAACTGGGAGCACATGGTGTACCCATGGCTGTCCCTTTTTGCTGGTGATACCATTTGTTGTTATGCGTAAAGTAATTATGTTTTAACACGAATTCCAAAAGTTCCAAGAGAAAACCATTGAATTTTGTGTGAGTAACACCTTTCATACTTAGAAAGTAACTTAGGGCCTCTATACCGTACCCATGTGGTATGCTGCTGTATAATGCCTCCACATCTATAGAGGCTAGCCATGCTGATTCAGGTATATGGAGGTCATCCAGCTGTTTTAAAATGTCATTTGTATCTTTGACATAAGAGGGAAGGCTTTCTACCAATTCTCTCAGATGGTGGTCAATAAATATGCTGACGTTATGGGACAGGTTATCAGTGCCGGATACAATAGGCCTACCAGGAATTGGTAATTTCTTTCTATGAATTTTAGGGAGGGAATAGAAAATCGAGATGGTAGGAAACTTGGGGTATAAAAACCTATAGGTTTGCTCATCAATAAGGTCCTCTTTCATTGCATTATCCAAAATAGTTTTCAAGAGTGTCTTATACTCGTTAGTTGGATTTTTTTGGATCACCTTATATGTGCTAGTATCTCCCAAAATTCTGCTACACATATCTCTGTATTCCTCATTATTCATGATGACAATGTTACCTCCCTTATCCGCAGGCTTAATTTGTATCTCCTTGCACTTCTCCAATTCTTTTAATGCTATGAATTCATTATTAGTCAAATTGAATACTTTTTTCAATTTGTAATAGTCTATGTCCTCAATCTCTAAAGTGGCTTGCTGAAGAAAGACCCAGATGTTAGCATAGTCTTTCATTCCTGGTGTGAAAGTGCTTTTATTTCTCCAGGTTTTAGATTTATTCATGGAACCAACTGGTTCATTCTCTTTAAGCAAGTATAACAGAGATTGTAAAGTTTCTATATCTTCCTTTCCCACACCCAGATTCATACATTCTCTCTCCTCCTTCAGTTTATAGAATTTGTGCAGTGCTAGCTTGCGGGCGAAGAGGTTTAGATCTTTTATGTGTGTGAATGTATCTGATCTGGATGTTGGGACAAATGTCAAACCTCTCTGTAACACTGAGGTGTGATGTATATTGAGGGGAAATTTGGACAAGTTGACTATCTGTGGATTCATAGCTGGGGGGTTAGAGGGGTTGGGAGTCAGGTATTCCTGTTTCCCTTGGATCTGAGTGTCCTCTCTGGCCCTTTCACAGGGATCCTGCCTCTCTCTAAAAAAGATTGTTGTGGTTCGTTAAATCTAGGGTTCTCTCTGGTCTGAATATTTGCTCTTGTGTCATAGTTCTCTCTTTTCTGAGGGTAATTTCCTCGTCTGGGCCTGGTGTTATAAGGGTGAAAGTCATCATTATCAGAGTTCTCAAACTCTGAGGAACTAATGTCAGAACTTCTTTGGTTAACATTCAATTTTGGGAATCTTCTAAGTATCCTGCCAGTTTTAAAGTCAGTCTGATCCCTCCAAAATTTCTTTTGTTTACGTTCTTTAATCTCTTTCTTAAACCTGTCTATATTATCATTCAACCTTGTGCAGAACATATTGTACTCAGATATTTCACTGAATTTACCAAACTCTTGTTGGTATAGTGTCAACTTGGGTTTGATGATTTCTAAGTTCTGCTGTTCGGTCTCAATTATAAGGGACATAAGTTCAAATGAACATTTTAACAATATTTCTTGCCACTTCTTTGTGAATGTCTCATTTGACAGGTTACTTGCTGGACTTATATTTATTCTCAGTCCTCTAGGGACAATTTGATTTTTTAGATTTTTTAGATTTTTTTTTTGTCCAAATTTCCCCTCAATATACATCACACCTCAGTGTTACAGAGAGGTTTGACATTTGTCCCAACATCCAGATCAGATACATTCACACACATAAAAGATCTAAACCTCTTCGCCCGCAAGCTAGCACTGCACAAATTCTATAAACTGAAGGAGGAGAGAGAATGTATGAATCTGGGTGTGGGAAAGGAAGATATAGAAACTTTACAATCTCTGTTATCCTTGCTTAAAGAGAATGAACCAGTTGGTTCCATGAATAAATCTAAAACCTGGAGAAATAAAAGCACTTTCACACCAGGAATGAAAGACTATGCTAACATCTGGGTCTTTCTTCAGCAAGCCACTTTAGAGATTGAGGACATAGACTATTACAAATTGAAAAAAGTATTCAATTTGACTAATAATGAATTCATAGCATTAAAAGAATTGGAGAAGTGCAAGGAGATACAAATTAAGCCTGCGGATAAGGGAGGTAACATTGTCATCATGAATAATGAGGAATACAGAGATATGTGTAGCAGAATTTTGGGAGATACTAGCACATATAAGGTGATCCAAAAAAATCCAACTAACGAGTATAAGACACTCTTGAAAACTATTTTGGATAATGCAATGAAAGAGGACCTTATTGATGAGCAAACCTATAGGTTTTTATACCCCAAGTTTCCTACCATCTCGATTTTCTATTCCCTCCCTAAAATTCATAAAAAGAAATTACCAATTCCTGGTAGGCCTATTGTATCCGGCACTGATAACCTGTCCCATAACGTCAGCATATTTATTGACCACCATCTGAGAGAATTGGTAGAAAGCCTTCCCTCTTATGTCAAAGATACAAATGACATTTTAAAACAGCTGGATGACCTCCATATACCTGAATCAGCACGGCTAGCCTCTATAGATGTGGAGGCATTATACAGCAGCATACCACATGGGTACGGTATAGAGGCCCTAAGTTACTTTCTAAGTATGAAAGGTGTTACTCACACAAAATTCAATGGTTTTCTCTTGGAACTTTTGGAATTCGTGTTAAAACATAATTACTTTACGCATAACAACAAATGGTATCACCAGCAAAAAGGGACAGCCATAGGTACACCATGTGCTCCCAGTTATGCCAATTTGTTCCTGGGATGGTGGGAAGAGAAGTTTGTTTTCCATGAATATACATCCTCACTCTCCGAGCACGCATTAATATGGCGGCGCTATATTGACGATGTGTTAGTGGTTTGGACAGGCACTAAGCCTGAATTTGAACAATTCATGTCTGACCTCAATACCAATGACCTGGGCCTTAAATTCACCTACGAGTTAAACCTATCCTCCATCACATTCCTAGATCTGTTGATAACCAAAGATGAGGAAGGAAAGATATCAACCAGTACTTATAGGAAGGACACTGCCACGAACTCTCTGTTGACTTGGGATAGCCAGCATTACGAACCCCTTAAAAGGGGGATACCAAGAGGTCAATACCTTCGAATAAGGAGGAATTGCAGCTCTGATGCAGAGTTCAAAGTAGAGGCAGATAAATTAAGAACTAGATTCAGAGACAGAGGTTACTCAAATAAATGTCTCAAGTCTGCCTTTAACTATGCATCTAACTGCAAGAGATCTGAACTTTTAAATGGCCACAATAAGAATACAGATAAGGAAAGCAAACTATCTCGCTGTATTATGACCTTTGGCTATGATTCCGAGGCTATCAGAGATATTCTATCTAGACATTGGCATTTATTGAGGAGTGACGAGGATCTAAAAGATGTTCTAACACCAAAGGCCTCCATCACATACCGTAGGGGCAAGAACTTGAAAGATAGACTGGTCCATAGTTCCTTTAATGAACAGAAACCAGGGACCTGGTTAAAACCCCTAACAGGATGTTTCAAATGTAGCAGATGTAAATTCTGCAGGTATGTTACACCTTTGAAAATATATGAGCATCCTATTACTGGCGAGAAATACAAGATAAAAGAATTTATGAATTGTTGTTCTACGGCGGTTATCTATGTGGCCACCTGTATTTGCAGGAAGATCTATGTAGGAAAAACGAGGCGCCAACTGCGCCGCAGGATTGGTGAGCATATCTACAGTATCAAGAATACATTGGATACACCAATTGCCCGCCATGTTAAGTATTGCCACAACAATAGAAGTGACGTTTTTTTTCACCTATATTACGGCCTTTTAACCTTGGTGTCACCTTTAATTTAATTATCTAAATGCAATATACTTTTCACACTACATTTCTTACTATTAGTCCCCCACCTGTCTATAGGACCCATATATTGATACTATGTTATTGCCTTGGTTTTCATTAACGTTTTACATCCCTCTCAGTGTCCTTTTGCATATACTAACGTAATTTCTATGCCATTTGCACTTTTGTGACCCTGTACGGGCAATGCATTTACTACTTTCACGTTGCCTTGGTGACAGCTCCCTATATAAAGCTCTCAGAGACAGCGTCATACAATTTCCCTTTGACAAAGACGTGATACGTCGAAACGCGTCAGGCTCCTAGCAACCACGCTGCGTACGTCATCACGTTAGACGTGCGCATGCGCGTTGCAAACCTAGCGGCCAAGCGTTCCAGGAAGCGCGAATCTGCTGCAGTTATGGCCTAGCTTAAAGCCCCTTATATCCCACTAGTGGCATAATATGTCTGAAAATACCTGATAGCACCTCCTGTACGACCTATAAGTTTGGGAACAGCTTCTATTGTTGCACACACATCTTTAGGTACTTGTTGTACCATATGGCAGCGAGTTACCTATTTGTGCACACAGACACAGCTTGAACCCTATGCTGTGTAATAATATATAGCTGTTCAGGATAAATTTATTTGTGCTCCAAGTTGAGCTCTTTGCCAACTATGCTTATATAGGTACAGCTTCTTGGTACCTTTATAAAAGCACAATAGGTCTATCAGTAAGGCATCTTTTTACCTATGTTTTTGCATAAATATTGCTTTATTTAAGTCATCCTCTAGATATGTGGAGGATATTCATTTCAGCATAAGGGTGCTTTGTATATACATCATTTATAATATTATAGGGCTTTTTTGCCCTGGGAACTTTTTGTAAATGTCTTGGCCTGCCCGCTAGGTGTGAATAGCAATAACCACTCACTTTAGAGTCCTACATTGCACAATATCAGTGCTATAGCGTTACTTGCTATCCCTTACATCTGCCCTTGTTTTATTCCCTTTATTAGTGTTTTTAATATCCCTTGTTTTTAAAGACGTCGCTGTCATGTATTTAATAAAATTTATTTAGTTTATATTTATCCTGCCATTTTGTACACTGTATATTTGGGGTGGAAAACACCCAGGGAAATCCAAATCCTCACTTTTCTCTCTTTGATGCCTTCCAAGTACTCATAATGTTCAGAATTTCTGTAATTCCTAAATGGATGTTCCATGTATATGTTCAAAATCACAATTACAAACTCCAGGAATATAAATTGAGCTCCCGGACGTTAACTCAGATGGTTCATAATTTGTGAAAAGTCTGCAGATGCCTTTACTTTAGCAGTAATGTCATGAAAATGCTACCAGAAAACCTTGCATGCTAAATTCCAAGTCACTAAAAGAACAAAGAGAGCCTACAACAAGTGTAGGTATAGAACCATAGCTCTAGAGTGTGACAGATCCTAAACCTATGAATATGAAAAAATATGCTATGCCTCATGCAATAAACAAAATATAGACTCAGTCTGTGTAGCATCAATAGCCAAGTTCGTGGTGTACAACAATCCACATAAAAAAAGTGTATCCAACCTTGAGTATATACTGTAGGTCCAAAGCCAGGTGCAATGTCCATGAATATAATTCTTTCCAGTAACTCAATCACTGTCAAATGAGAGCATGCTGCTATGGACAGTTGCTTCTTTTAATAGCACTTATTAACTAGTAAATTGAAAAATAAAGGAGAAAAAAAGGGGGAGGGGTAAGAAGCGCAATTCCTAGTGCAGAGAAAACCAGACTCTCTAATAATAACTGTTGAACATCAAAAACCAATACACCCACACTTCCTGACCTCACATCATGAGGTGCTGGTCTCATCTTATTTACATGGGGCTACATATAAAAGTGAAACCAACAGCACAGAGAAATACAATTTATTGTAATTACTTGGGTGCATGATTGTGGAGTAACTGTATGCATAATAAAAATTAGAAATTAGAATATCAAACCACTGGGCTCTATTATATAATATCAGGCTAATTAGGCACATAAAAAATACTATGATAACTATATGAGAAAAGAAAGAGGGAAAAAATAAGATAAAATAAAATGTGATCCATAAAAGCAAGGTGGCCTTGCATTATCAGTATAAACGCAATACAGTATAGCCATTGTAGCTTACATAAATAAATAAAAAATACAAAATAATGTCATATATAATGCTAAGTCCATAAAAACATTACATATAAATGCCTATAGAAGTGTATTTGCATACAGATACTGCATACAGGTACTCATCAGTAGCACAAGTATAAATCCAAAATAACAATAATTAAATAATATAACATAAGGTAATATAAATACTACCATTACTCTATAAAAGAGAAGCACAAAACCAACTATGTATAAACAGCATAATGGTTACATTAGATACATAGATAAGAACTCAATGAACATTTATGTGGGAAACCATATAAACCATATTAATATTCAGAAACAATAAAATCTACATACAAATAGCCAAAGGTACTGTGTAAGAAATATAATAATAAAAATGAATGGACACAACAGGAAGCAGATATAGGTGATAACATAAGGAAAAAATGTATATGCATATTATAGTATAAATCTGCCAATAGAATTATGTGAGGGAAAAGAATGCCCCACACAAGTTAGCAAATTAAAGTAGTTAATAGATAAATAATAATAAAATAGATGTCAATAGCACGGTTTACATACATTTGGATATCATTGAAATCACGTGAAACCAGAGAGAAGAGATATTATTCATTAAAAGCAGCTAGGTCAATATGTCTATTAAGACCCTCTTGTTCCAACGTCCCCAAGGCTTGTATCCATTTAGTTTCAGCACGTCTTAATTTTAGAACCCTATTCCCCTACCCGTAGGGCCTATTTTAACATGATCAATAGCCTGCACCATAATACCTCTAATATCTTTATTATGATATCGTAAAACATCACCTGTCTGTCCTTGCTTTGCTATTTGTTAATTTGTATTTATCTTTGTCTGAACTTAAGGTATGTACAGCACTATGGAATAGGTCGGCGCGTTATAAATTAACTATAATAATAATGATAATAATAATAATAATGGACTGAAACGCCATTGGTGAGAACTCTCTTGTTTATATTTTATGAATGTTCCTGGAACCTTGCCTTAAGGCATCTTTTTGCCTGGCCCACATATTGTTTGGAACATTTACATGTATTCACGTATACAATGCAATCAGACTTAAAATTAGTTAGGTGTTTAATCCTGAAACTTTATTTTTGCTCATATATACAATACATTTTCTATCTCTAGCTTTTAAAAATGTACATGCGGTACATCCCTTTGAACTGCATTTAAAGCTAACCGTAAGTTGTTTTCCCATGGGTTCATCTTTTTATTTAATGCCTTTATTTGTAGCTTACTTGCTGCCAAACAATTTTCATGGTTTGCATTTTTTCTAAATGTAATGACTTGCTTCAATTATAGAATTTCCTTCAGTACATCGTCCTCTCTAAGAATTGGGCAAACTTTTCTCATACTATGCAAGATACTTTTAGCTGCCTGGCTATAACTCGTGAGAAAACAGCAACCAAAAGATAGAGTACTATGGGCTGCATGGTTGTTATTGCTCTTTTTCTTCTTGATTAAATGCATTCTGTTTAGGGACTTGGCTCTATCATAAGCTTCTGTCACAGTTTTAGGGTCATATCCCTTGTCTAAAATGTATTTTTCAAAATCACATACATTTGTACAATTCCTTTGTACCCTCTGAAATTGATCAAGAGGAATGTTTTAAATCCATTTTGGATCGTGGTTAACGGGTTGCATGCAAACATCCATTTGTGTCGATAATTTTATCACCACTGCATTATCTTCACCTATTAGAATCACATCCAAGAATGGAACTGATTTGATATATGTATGCATAGTGAAATTTAGATTCATGTTATTAGAATTAATGTAAATAAAAAAACCTTCTATAAATCCCGGGTCATTATTGTCCCAAATTATGACAATATCACCTATGTACCTATACCACATGGCAATATTTCTTGAAAATGGGTCTGTAAATAAAAAACTTACCCTCAAAAAATAAAATAAAATGTGTTACAAAATAAATTGAATGGCCCCTAAAATAAAAATACCTGTGAGTATTCTATATTATCAAAAGTATCAAAGAAGTATCAAATAGCTGATCCTCCTAGATCTTGTGAAATAGAGGAATAAAGTGTGGACACATCTAGTGTCACACATCTGTTTGTATCCTTCCATTGTTGATCACATAAAATATCAAGTAGATGAGGGGTATCTCTGATAAATAATTTTAGAGTACAGACCATGGGTTTAAAAAAAATCCACATACTTGATAGCCTTTTTTTTGGCTTCTAACAACAGAGATTTATAGGCAAATAGAATGTCTTGTCATCCTTGATAAGATTAAAAGTTCCTTAATATATATATCCCATATATTGAACCACTTTACCCTCACCCTTGTCGGCTTGCCTGATAACTATTGTAGCATCTTCTTTAAGTGAAATCAGGGTCTCTATTTCCTGTTTATTAAGATTGAACCTGTTCTTTATATGTTTTTTTACACAAATACTTTAAAACTTTTTTAGTGTGAGATTTTTGAAGACTGGGATATGGTTACCCAGGGACTGGACAGAGTTCCACAGCAGAGACTGGAGTATCATCTGGCCAGAAGAAAGCCATTACTTTCAGCAAAAAACGAAATGGCACATTTTGAGTTTGCAAATAGGCATGTGGGAGACTACCAAAATGTGTGGAGGAAGGTGCTCTGGTCTGATAAGACTGAAATTTAACTTTTCGGCCATCAAAGAAAACACTATGTCTGGTGCAAACCCAACACATCACATCACCCAAAGAACACCATCCCCACAATGTAGTATGCATAAAACAAGTATTGTTCAATTTGTTGGAAAACTCTTTGGCTAGACTCCTACATGTAATCACCTCTATGAGTGATTCACCTGGGTTACCGCTAAAATCTGCCAATTCTTAGATACCTAGAATGAGGTATATATCATCCTAATCTAGTTTAACCATTTTGCTATTATTATCTTCCAAACCTGCATCTCCCTTATTATCAGGGGCGTAGAAGCCAAAAAATGTCACCTTACCTAACATAGTCTCCTCCCTCATTTCGCAACGTTTTCACCTGTCTTCTGTAACACACTGATGATGCTCCAGATCAGACACCGTCCTTCTTACAAGTTTCTATATTAGATAGAGGGTATATTAAGTATCCTGATGTGCATTAAGATACAGTAATGAAAGGTACTTCTTGAAAATTCAGAGTATTAAGAGATGGAGAAGATGGTTAAGAGAAAAGGATAGTAGATACAGAGAAGACAAGAGAGAGAAAACAGAAAAGAGAAGAAAGGAGAAGGGAAATGAGTGGAGAAGTGAGAGAAGCTAGGTATGAGAGAATAGAGGAAGATGGGAGAACACAGAACAGGAAAAATAGGCAAAGAAATAGAGAAAATTTAAGTCAAAGCACATAGAAGAAAAAAGGAGAGGCAAAAATAAGTAAAGAAGAAAAGAGTGCAAGTGGAGATAGAAGAAAAGAAAGGAATAGAGAGGAAAAAAGGGGAGAGAATACATGGAAAAGAAGACAAAGCCAGGAAGTGAAGAAGTGGAAGAAGATAGAGTTAGAGAACAGAAGAATGGAATTTAATATATTGAGAGAACATAAGAGAACAGGAGACAACAAAGAGGGAGAAAAACATGGAGTGAGAGAAAGGAGCACGAATGATAGGGGAAAAAGGCAGCAAGAGAGGCAGAGAAAAAAAAGGAGAGGCAAAAGTGAGATGGGGTGAGAGAGAGAAAGGAGGAAAGGGATAGGAAAAAATGAAATAGAGAAGAGGACAGTGAGATTAATGGAGACGGGAAGAAAATTAAGTAAGAAGAAATACATGGAGAAAATAGATGGGCCAAATGGGATTGTGAAAAGAACGCAGGAGAAAGAGAAAATGGAAGAGAGAGAAAACGGAAGAGCAGGAGATAGGGAGAGAGGACAAAGAGTCATTTTTTTGTGTCATAATTATTTTAATTAACCTTTTAAATTATCTTTGCTATACTGTTTATGTGTTAAAATGCTTATGAGATAGGGGAGAGAAAAAGAAGGGAATGAGACAGTAGAGGTAGAAATAAGAAAACTTGGGGAGAGAAGGAAGAACAGAATGAGTGAGAAACAGAGTGGAAGAATTTAAGAAAAGGAGGACAGATGGATATCAAAGAGGAGAGGGTAGAAAGAAAAAAAGAGAGGAAAAGGAGAAGAGAAAAGAGGGAGAAAGAGACAAAATGTAGAAGAATGGATGACAGAAAGACAGTCAGAGGAAAGGGGAAGAATAATAAGAGGAGAAACATAGACAAGAGAGAGAGTTAGGCTAAGGCAATAGACAGACAGAAGTGGGAGAAGGAAGAGATGGAGGAGATACAGGGTATGAGAGAGACAGAGGGTGGAAAAAAAGACAGCGGTATGAGAGATAGATACAAGAAAGTTAGAGACAGTTGAATAGAGATGCAGAAGTAAGAGACAAAGGGGACAGGAAATAAAACAGAGGATGAGAGACAATGAGTTAGAGAGATATGAAGGAAGGAAAGAGAAGGGGGTGGGATACAGTGGGGATTAGAAGCAGTGAGAATATATGTATAGGAGAGATACAGAGTGGTCAAAGGTAGAGATATGATGATCTGATGGGTTTGAGACAGAAAGGAGGGAGACAGAGATTGGGAGGAGGATAATAGACAAAGTAACAAGTGGTGTAGATTGGGATAACAGAGACAGTGGTTTGACACGTAGAGGGGAAGAGAGACATAGGACAGGAGAGGCTAACAAAAGCGGGAGAGGAGTGAAAGAGACAGACGGGTTTAGAGACACAAGGAGGTGTGAGAGATAGGGAGAGGGACAGGAGTAAGGGGAGAGTGGGGGGGAAATTGAGCAACAGAATTAAAGAAACAGAAAGGGGAGAAAGACAGATAAGGAGAAATAAAGCAGGGATGACACAAGGGAGAGCTTGGGGGGGGGCAGAAGCAGGGAGAGAGTTTTGTTGTTTAGTCATTCAGTCTTGTCCAACTCTCTATGACTCTATGGACCACAGCACGCCAGGTGCATCTTTCAGTCACTGTCCCTCTGAGCTCCATCAATTTCATGTTCATTGCTTCAGTGACCTCAGCACTCAGATTTCTTTATGGTCCAGCTCTCACATTCATAGTTCGAACTATGCAAACCTTTGTTGATTGTTTAATATGTTTACTTTTTACTAGCTTGTCCAAGCTTGCTTTCCTCCCCAGAAGCAAACGTCTTTTAACTTCATGACTACAGTCACCATCTGCAGAGATCTTGGATCCAAACAAAATAAAATCTGTCACTGTCTCCACTTCTTCCCCGTCTACTTGCCAGGAAGTGCGATTGCCATTTGCTATGATCTTCGTCTTTTTAAAGGTGGGCAGCAGTCCAACTTTTGCACTTTCTTCTTTTACCCTCATCAATAAGTCCTTCAGTTCCTCCTCACTTTCAGCCATCAGAGTAATATCATCGGCGTATCTGAGGTGGTTCATATTCCTTCCAGCAATATTGATTCCAGCTTTGGATTCATCCAATCCAGCCTTACACATGATGTACTCTGCATACAAGTTGTATAAATAAGATGACAATATAGAACCTTGTCGCACTCCTTTTCTAATCTTAAACAATTCTGTTGTCCCATGTTCGGTTCTGACCGTGCCTTCTTGGTCGACATACAGATTATTTGGGAGGAGGATGAGATTATCTGGTACTCCCATCTCTTTAAGGACATGCCACATTTTGTTGTGATCCACACAGTCAAAGGCTTTAGAATAGTCTATGAAGCAGAAGAAATGTTTTTTTGGAACTCTCTTGCTTTCTCTATTATCCAGCGGACATTGGCAATTTGATCTCTTTTGCCTCTTCCTCTGTGGAACCCAGCTTGCACATCTGGTAGTTCCTGATTCATATATTGCTGGAGTCGAGCTTGTAGAGTCTTTAGCATTACCTTGCTGGCATGTGAAATGAGTGCAATTGTTCTTTGGCACTGCCTATTTTTGGGATTGGGATGTAGACTGACCTTTTCCAGTCTATTGGCGATTGTTGAGTTTTCCAAATGTGTTGGAATAAGGCAAGTAACACTTTCACAGCAGCATCCTGTAGATTTTTGAATCATTCAATTCGGATTCCATCAGCTCCTGCAGCCTTATTATCAGCAAGACATCCTAGGACTAGTGATGTCACGAACATCAAATTTTCGGTTCGCAAACAGCGGACGCGAACTTCCATCAAATGTTCGCGAACGGGCGAAACCGGCGAACCGCCATAGACTTCAATGGGCAGGCGAATTTCAAAACCCACCGGGACTCTTTCTGGCCACAATAGTGATGGGAAAGTTGTTTCAAGGGGACTAACACCTGGACTGTGGCATGCCGGAGGGGGATCCATGGCAAAACTCCCACGGAAAATTACATAGTTGATGCAGAGTCTGGTTTTAAGCCATAAAGGGCATAAATCACCTAACATTCCTAAATTGTTTGGAATAACATGCTTTAAAACATCAGGTATGATGTTGTATCGATCAGGTAGTGTAAGGGTTACACCCACTTCACAGTAACAGACCAATCTCCCCGTTTAATGCACCGCAAAAAAAACGCAAACAGTCCCTTTGCATGACCGCAAACTCCCCATTTGCACAAGGTTGGATACCAAGCTAGCCATGTCCCGTTCCTTGTCCTCACTGATGTCATTGAAGGTCTCTTCCTCCACCCAGCCACCAAGGGTCCCCGAAAGGTGACAACAAGCCCCCTGGGACGCCTGCTGTGTTTGGTCTTCCACCTCCTCAAAGCCAACTTCCTCCTCTGACTCCTCTTCTTCAGACTCCTCTCTCTGCGTTGCCTCTGTCTGTGTTATTATAAGGTGTGTACTGTTAAGTAGTACTATTCCTATCGGTTTAATCCCTGTTACGTCCACTATTAGGGGACGTGTATTTGGCATTGATTTTTGGAACAGGGAGATGGAAAAAGATGCTTGGTCGGTCCTCCCACTTCAAATTTGGGGCACTGTGCGTGCAATCTAAGGTGCCACCAGATAGGAGTGGTGTGTTCAGTTGTACTATTTATTCCTATCAGTTTGATACCTGTTACGTCACCTATCAGGGGATGTGTATATGGCATGGATTTTTGGTAGCGGGAGATGGAAAAAGATGCTTGGTGGGTCCTCCCACTTCAAATTTGGGGCACTGCGCGTGCAATCTAAGGTACCACAAGATAGGAGTGGTGTGTTCAGTTGTACTATTTATTCCTATCAGTTTAATACCTGTTACATCACCTATCAGGGGACGTGTATATGGCATGGATTTTTGGAAGCGGGAGATGGAAAAAGATGCTTGGTCGGTCCTCCCACTTCAAATTTGGGGCACTGCGCATGCAATCTAACGTGCCACCAGATAGGAGTGGTGTGTTCAGTTGTACTTTTTATTACTATCGGATTTAATAAAGCCAATAAACCTGGCCCGTTACTAGCCAGGAAACTACAAACCAAAACACAAAATAGGATACTTCAAATTAAGACCTCGAAGGGAGAAAAAACAACGAACCCAAATAAGATCCAGAAGATATTTACAAAATTTTACAATACCCTTTATACAGCAACAAAACACATATATCTACACAAAATGAGGGGATGTCTTAATTCCTGTGATCTCCCCTTAATAGAAGAAAATGACTTAGAGACTTTAAATGCCAAAGTGACTCTAGAGGAAGTGAGAAAAGCAGTCCAGAACCTCAAACCTGGTAAGTCACCAGGCCCAGACGGGTACACCAATTGATATTATAAAAAATTTATAGACATATTATGCCCGCACTTAATCACTCTAACAAAGTTCTAGAAGGCAAGCAAACACCAGCAGAGCTGAACAGGGCTGATATCGCTCTATTCCCTAAGGAGGGTCGAGATGCCCTAGAACCAAAAAACTACAGGCCAATATCATTACTAAACTGTGATACAAAGAACCTATCAAAAATAATAGCGGATAGAATGTCCTCCTTCTTGCCTAAGTTAATACATAATGACCAAGTAAGCTTTGTCTCCCACAGGCAAGCGGGAGACAACATTAGAAAAGTCATGAACCTACTGTACCACACCAAAGTCTCTAAAATTCAAGCCTGTCTTATTGCCTTTGACATTGAAAAGGCGTTTGATTCCCTGGAGTGGACTTACCTATACACCACGCTTGAAAAATTTGGTATTAAAGGCCATTTCATAAATCTCATACACTCATTATACAAATCATCTAGGGCAAGGTTACCGATTCCGGCAGATGAGAGATCCTTAATTAAAATAGAAAGAAGAACAAGACAGGGGTGCCCTCTTTCTCCCCTTCTATTCGCAATAGCTATAGAACCCCTGGCTCAGACAATTAGGGCCAACTCTGGGATCACAGGCATACAAATAGGCCATCACCATTTCAAAACTTGTCTATTTGCAGACGACCTGCTGTGTATGCTCTCAAACCCTACCCAATCGGTCCCAGAGTTGATTCGAACTATGAAGGAGTTTGGTCAGTTTTCTAGCCTTAAACTGAACATAGAGAAGACAGAAGCACTAGCGATTAACTTAACAGCAGTAGAGAAGCAGGGTTTCCAAGAGAAGTTTAATATTAAGTGGGATAAGAACCCCATAAACTACGTGGTTCTTATCCCACTTAATATTACCGACTAACCCCTAAGCTAGAGGACTTGTACAAAGCCAACCACTCCAAACTTTAGAAAACAATAATTAATGACCTGAGTAAATGGACAAAGTATAGGTTATCATGGCTAGGGAGAATAAATACGATAAAAATGAATGTCCTTCCTAGGTTGCTCTACATATTTCGAACACTCCCGATCCCGATTAAATAAAAAGAAAGAATTAGAAAATATTCAAAGGAAAATATTTCAGTTTAACTGGAACCACTCTCCCTCATGCATCACAAAGAAAATGATGTACCTTCATAAGTCAGAGGGGAGACTATCGTGTCTAAACTTAAAATATTAACACAAGGCAGCTCAGTTATCTTTACTCCCAATAGCACATTCTATATGTCATCAACCGGCCTTTGTGTATTTAGAGAACCACACTTTAAGGCCCTTAACCTGGGACAAGGTGGCTTGGCTATCAGAATTGCCTCAGAGCCTTAAAAACTCACCAAACCCCCTAATCAGACACTCACTATCATACTGGAAATGGGCCAAGAAACACATGGGTTTGTTCCCTGGATCCACCCAAATAACCCCAATTCTTGACCACCCTCAGGCCCCGAAACACATGAGCACAACATCACAACACTGGTGGAGGTCAAGGAAACTAGATAGACTGGGAGACTGGTTAGTAAAGGGCTAGACGCTCACCTATGAGGAACTGAGGGACAAGCATGAGCTACCGCTGTCAGAACATTACAATTACTGTAGGCTGAGGCATTTCAAACACTCCCTGACCCAGAAACAGGGGACAGCGGTCTTTAATTGGTTCTCCAAAATTTGTAAAGATAAACCTCTATAAAGGGGGATCATTGGGTCGCTTTACAAATATAAAACATTTGTTACTGGTTGAAGCGACACTGGGGGAAGGACTGGAGTGGGGGAGCCCTGGAGACCCTTCAGAAGCAACCAGCGGCAAAATGATCCCACGAAAGGAGAGGTCACTTACTGAAGCCTGTCCTAGGGTAACCCAAGGGTGATTGCCCAGGTTAGATATTGTAAATAATAAGCTAATACTGCTGGAGGGATGATAGCTAATAGGAATTTGGTGTTTCCTGACACTTGAAGCGGGGCAGGACAGAAGTTCTATGGCAAATTGGAATAGCTCAGGCCACAGGGCAAGTGTGCACACCCAGTAGTCAAGGGGTTCATCGCTCCTCATAGTGTCGATATCTGTAGTTATGGCGAGGTAGTCTGTTACCTGATGGTCGAGTCGTTCTCTGAGGGTGGACCCCGAAGGGCTGTGGCGATGCATAGGACTTAAAAAGCTCTGCATGTCCTCCATCAACAACACGTCTGTAAAGCGTCCTCTCCTTGCCGGCGTGGTCGTGGGAGGAGGAGAATTATGTTCACCTCTTCCGCTGTTAGATTGCCGTTGTGCTGTGACATCACCCTTAAACGCTGTGTAAAGAATACTTTTTAATTTATTTAGGAAGTGCTGCATCCTTTCCGACTTGTGGTAATTCGGTAACATTTCAGGCACTTTCTGCTTATACCGGGGGTCTAGTGGCGTGGACACCCAGTACAGGTCGTTCTCCTTCATCCGTTTTATACGAGGGTCCCTCAACAGGCACGACAGCATGAAAGACCCCATTTGCACAAGGTTGGATGCCGAGCTAGTCATGTCCCGTTCCTCATCCTCAGTGATCTCACTGAAGATATGTTCTTCCCCCCAGCCACGTACAACACCAAGGGTACCAGATAGGTGACAACGAGCACCCTGGGATGCCTATTGTGGTTGGTCTTCCTCCTCCTCCTCAAAGCCACATTCCTCCTCTGACTCCTCTTCCTCACAATCCTCTTCCAGCGTTGCCGCAGGTCCAGCAAGCGATGCTGATAAGGCTGTTTCTGGTGGTGATGGTGACCACAACTCTTCCTCTTCCTCTTCACGCTCATCTACGGCTTGATCCAGCATTCTTCGCAGGGCACGCTCCAGGAAGAAAACAAATGGTATGATGTCGCTGATGGTGCCCTCGGTGCGACTGACCAGGTTTGTCACCTCCTCAAAAGGACGCATAAGCCTACAGGCAATGCGCATGAGCGTACAGTAACGTGGCAAAAAAATCCCCAGCTCCGCAGAGGCTGTCCTAGCACCCCGGTCATACAAATACTCGTTAACGGAATTTTCTTGTTGGAGCAGGTGGTCAAACATTAGGAGTGTTGAATTCCAACGTGTCGGGCTGTCTAAAATCAAGCGCCTCACTGGCATGTTGTTTCGCCGCTGGATATCTGTAAAGTGCGCCATGGCCGTGTAGGAACACCTGAAATGGCCACACACCTTCCTGGCTGTAATGATATAGGAATCACAAGGTTGTGGAGACCAGTAGCCAAGGTCAGCAATAATCCAGTTCAGCAACTTGTAGGTGAAACAGGAACAAGCTTTATTGAAGGGATCCAACAATAATCTGGCAAGGATACAGAGACAGGAAGTGCCTTATATAGGCCAAGAACCAGACAGCTGACCAGACACAGCTAAAGAGAGTTGTCACTGATTGCATTGATTTTAGAGTCAATTTATCAGATCTCAGGTAAATCTGCAAGAGGCAGGCTGGCGTACCGGTAGGGAAGAGGTTTAGCAACATGCAAACCAGGATTCGAATCCCAGCAGAGTCAATTCCTCACATTACCCCCACCTCTATAGGCGCAGCCTCTGGATGCCCTATTACCCGGTTTAGCAGGGTACTGTGCATGGAAAGACCGAAGAAGATCAGGAGCATGAATATTGTCCACTGGTTCCCACGATCTATCCTCCTCACCATAGCCTTTCCACCGAACCAAATATTGAAGCTTGTTACGGAAGATCCTGGAGTCAAGAATTTTTTCCACTTCGTATTCATCTTCTCCATCCACGAGGACTGGAGGTGGGGTAGGTAGGGCTCGGCCAGGGAAAGTATTTTCATGAAAAGGTTAAAGCAGTGCAACGTGAAACACTGGATGTATTTTCAGGGAATTTGGAAGTTGCAAACGGAAAGTGACAGCATTGATCTGAGCAATGATCTCAAAAGGTCCCATGAACCTTTGACCCAATTTATGAGAAGGAATCCAAAGCTTAAGATTTTTTGTTGACAGCCACACCTTGTCACCCACATGATAGACTGGGGCCTTCTTTCTATGCCTATCAGAAGCTCTTTTGTAACATTCCTGAGCCTCCAAAAGAGTCTCTTTCAACAGTGCTTGGGAATCACGTAAGGCGGTTAGCCGGTCAGTGACTGCAGGAATGGGAGTAGTAATCGGGAGACTCACTAGAAAGGTTGGATGGTAACCATAATTGGCAAAAAATGGGCTCAGAGAAGTGGAGCAGTGTTGGGCATTGTTATAGGCAAACTCCGCAGTGGGTAAAAAATCCAGCCAGTCATCCTGCAGGTAACTAATATAGCACCGCAAATATTGCTCCAAACTCTGGTTGGTTCGCTCAGTCTGTCCAATACCTAGGTTAGAACAAAAATGTTTCCAAAAACGAGATGTAAACTGCACTCCCCTGTCAGAAACTACTTCATCAGGCACTCAATGCAAGCAAAATATTTCCCGAATAACCAGGTCAGCCGTCTGTTTAGCTGAAGGGAGACCACAAGCTGGTATGAAATGACCCATCTTAGTTAACCTGTCCACAACAACAAGAATGGTAGTGTGTTCCTTAGAGGGAGGTAGTTCCACAATAAAGTCCATGGATATAGATCCCCAGGGACAATGAGGAATCGGAAGAGGCTGAAGCAAGCCAACAGGGGATGAGCGAGGAGTCTTATGTCTGGCACATACATCACAAGAGGACACATACTTCTTAACATCCTCATAATACTTGGGCCACCAAAAGGATCGGGCGAGTAGCTTTTGTGTCTTTCGGATTCCTGGATGACCTGCTGGTTTTGAGTCATGGTAGAGACGTAAAAGGTTCAGTCGCACTGACTCCGTAACAAACAGACGTTGTTGAAAAATCCAAAACCCATTAAGCATCATCAAATGGAGATCACGAGGAGGATCACGAAGAACTGGGTCTTCAGCGTAGCCCTTTTTAATGCGAGACATCAGATCAGAAGGAAAAGTAACTCCTATAAATATATCCTCCGGCAAGATGGTCGTCTTGGTTACGGTAGCATGGTGGGGGTCAGCTATTCTAGACAAGGCATCCGCCTTACCATTCTTGGAGCCAGGACGGTATGTAACCAAAAAATTAAACCTTGAGAAGAATAGGGACCAGCGTGCTTGTCTGGCTGACAGTCTCTTAGCTGATCGAATACATTCCAGATTTTTGTGATCTGTGAGGACAGTAATTGGATGGGTAGCTCCCTCCAAGAGATGTCTCCATTCGGTGAAGGCAGCTTTTATAGCCAATAGTTCCTTATTCCCTATGTCATAGTTTCTTTCTGCTTGCACCATCTGTCGGGAATAGAAGGCACACGGATGTAACAGCATCTTAGGTCCAGTCCTTTGAGACAGTATAGCACCAACAGCTGAATCAGAAGCATCAACTTCCACAATAAATGGTAATTCCGGCTGAGGATGGACCAGGACGGGGGCAGATGTAAACAGAGTCTTTAATCGGGAAAATGCGGTATCAGCCTTATCGGACCACTGAAAAGGAGTCCCCTTACATGTGAGTTCAGTGATCGGTGTAATAACGGCAGAGAAATTCTTAATGAAACGCCTGTAAAAATTGGCAAACCCCACAAATCTCTGGACATCTTTTTCATTCTTGGGGATGGGCCAGTCCAGCACAGCTTTAATTTTACTTGCGTCCATAGTTAAACCTTTAGGAGTTATGACATACCCCAGAAATTGAATTTCTGTTTGTTCAAACTCACATTTTTCTAGTTTAATGTATAGGTGGTGGGTACGAAGGCGCTCCAGAACTATACGGACCTGTTTTCTGTGGTTTTCAAGATTATCAGAGAATATTAGGATATCATCCAAATATGCCACAACAAACTGATCCAGAAGGGCCCGACGTAAGTGGAGAACCGTCCACTGTCTCCATTAACAAAGGTGAAGAATTAGGGATAGACTGAATTCTATTTCCTGCTGCAAATTTAATGTCCATAAAGTTTCCGCCTGCTCCAGAATCTATCATAGCTGTAGTTGAAATTTTATGATCACCACATTGCAACGTGATAGGTACCACAAAATGAGGATGTTGAGTCAACATACCCTTTTCACCATGAGCCAGAGAAAACAAGGGTTGTGTGACAGAATTCAGTTGATCTGCAATCTGGGATTGTTGTTGAATCTGTGCGCCCTCAGTAGCCATAGCTATTGTTCTTTTGGATTTGCTAGGGCAATTGATGGCATAGTGCCCTGCACTACCACAATACAGGCATAAATTGTGAGTGAGTCGCCACTGTTTTTCTTCATTGGATAATGGCCCTTTATCCTAATAATACCCTTTACTAGTATTGGTGGTGGCGGCAGGCGGGCGAGTGGTAACTGGAGAGGTGCCCGAAGCTAAGCTGGAGGAGGATTGTGCGTCTAGGTTCCGAGCGGAAGCTGTAGAAGATTGGGTGTCCTGTGTTAGCCAGGCAACCATGTCCTGAGAACTTTTCAAGTTCAGGGTACGTTGCCTCTGAAAACTGGGCATTATTCTAGGGCCAAAGGGAATCACAGCACCACGACGGCCCCTGTGGGGTGGCCTGCCTACTGTGACATCAGATATGAGTGTCACTGTGCACTGGCAAAAGTTGGCAGAGTAGGCGCTGTAGGCCTCACACACACGCCTGTAGGCAGGCAACTGATATTCAATCGATTACAGTAAAAAAAGGGTTCTTTTATTTCACTGTACACTAGGTTGCACCAGATATGAGTGTCACTGTGCACTGGCAAAAGTTGACAGAGTAGATGCAATAGGCTTCACACACACGCCTGTAGGCAGGCAATTGCTATTCAATCTATTACAGTCAAAAAAGTGTTGTTTTATTTCACTGAGCACAATATAAGCTGTGAGCCTGACAAAGGCAGGCAACTGAAATTAGATTACAGGAAAAAAATTGTTGTTTTCAATGTATGGTACACCACCAGATATGAGTAGTGAAAATAAGCACAATATAAGCTGTTAGCCTGTCACACACACACGCTGGCAGGCAGGCATTTACAATTAGATTACACCGAAAAAAATTATAAAATAAAATAAATGATATTCTAGCCCTAAAAAGGGATTTTTGGGTTCCTTGCAGCAGATATCAGATGAGTCCTTCAGGTCTGTAGTGGAAGCTAAATACAAAGCCTGGCAATCTATTTCCCTATTAAATCTCCAGCAGCTACACTATCTGTCCTCTCACAACGAATGCAGCTTCAGAATGATTTTAAAATGTATGCTATCCTTCAGATGGAAGGCTCTGGAAGGGAGTGTATGCTGCTGATTGGCTGGAATGTGTCTGCTGACTGTGAGGTGCAGAGTCAAAGTTTCCTCAATGACAAAGAATAGGGGGCGAATCGAAAAGCGCATGTGTTCGCTGTCCGCTGCGAACGGGAACATGCCAAAATCGCGGCGAATAATCCACGGGCGAACTGTCCGCAACATCTCTACCTAGGACCCATCTCACTTCACTCTCCAAGATGTCTGGCTCCAATTAATTGGACAAATTATTTAGGTCATCACTGCTGTTATGATCTTTCCTGTATAGATCTTCAGTGTATTTCTGCCACCTCTTCTTTATTTGATCTTCTTCTGTTAAGTCCCTACCATTTTTGTCTTTTATCACTCATACTTTTGCATGAAAGATGCCTTTTAGGTTCCCAAGTTTTTTGAAGAGATCTTTTGAATTGCCTAATCGGTTATCGTCTTTAATGTCTTTAAATCGCTCATTGTAGAATGTCTTCTTGTCTCTTCCTACTATCATCTGGATTCTGCATTCAGTTGGACAAATATTTTCCTATCTCCATTACCTTTTGCTTTCCTTCTTTCCTGGGCTACTTTCAAAGCCTCACCAGACAGCCAGTTTGACTTCTTACTTCTCTTTCTTTTAGAGATATTCTTTGTTGCTGTTTCCTGGATTATGTTGCAAACTTCAGTCCAAAGTTCTTCAGGCATTCTATCTTCCATGTCTAGACCCTTAAATCTATTATTTAATTCCACTGCATACTCACAAGGGATATTATTTATTTTGTATCTACTTGGTCTGATAGTTTTTCCTATTTTCTTCAGTTTAATTTTCAACTTTGCAATAAGAAGATCATGGTCTGAGCCACAGTCAGCTCCATGTCTTGTTTTTGCTGACTGTATAGAGCTCCTCCATATTTGGCTGCAAAGTATATAGTCAATCTAAATTCCATGTTGTCCATCTGGTGATGTCCATGTGTAGAGTCATCTAGGAGGCTGTTGGAAGAGGATGTGTGTTATGACCAGAGAATTATCTTGACAAAATTCTACTAATCTCTGACCTGCTTCATTTTGTACTCCAAGGCCAAATTTGCCAGTTTTTCCAGGTGTCTTTTGGTTCCCTACTTTAGTATTCCAATCTCCAATGATGATAGTAACATCTTTTCTTGGTGTTATTTCTATGATGTGTTGAATGTCTTCGTAGAATTGGACAACTTCAGCCTCTACAGCATCCGTGGTTGGAGCTTAGACTTGGATCACTGCGACATTAAATGGCTTGCCTTGAATTTGAATTGAAATCATTCTGTCATTTATTGCGTTGTAACCGAGCACTGCTTTGGTCACTCTTTGATTGACTAGGATGGCTACACCATTTCTTCTGCAGGATTCTTGACCACAGTAGAAGATCTGGTGGTTGTCTGATGAGAAATGTCCCATTCCAGTCCATTTAAGTTAACCTTGTCATTTCATTCTTGACCACATCTAGTTTTCCTTGGTTCATAGTTCTAACATTTCAGGTTCCTATTCTGAAGGAATCTATGCAGCATCAGACTTTTCTTTCCCCTCCAGACAAATCCGCAGCTGTGTGTCCTTTGGCTTTGGCCCAACCACTTCATTAGATCTGGTGTTACATGTACTTGCCCTCTACCCTTCCTCAGTAATGGCAACTTCTGACCTGAAGGTCTCATCTTCCAGTGCAATATCATTATGTCTCTGGTTGTGCCTGTCCATAAAGTTTTCTTAACAAAGATACTAGAGTGAGTTGCCAGTTCCTTCTCCAGTAGACCACAATTTGTATGACCTCTCTGCCAAGACCTGCCCATCGTTGTTGACCCTACATGGTATAGCTCATATATTGAAAGTGAGAAATAGTGGGAGGATATACTGTAAACAGATGGGGAGAGAAAGAGAAGTTTAAAGAGATATAGAAGAGGGAGAGAAAAAGGAGAAAAATGGAGAGAGAATGAGGTAGATGGGTTTAGATACAGAGGGGGGATGGGGAGAGACAGGGGAGAGGAAGACAGACGGAAGGTTGGAGACAGACAAAAAGCAGATGACAGCGGAGAGGCAAAGACAAGAGAGGAGGAAAAGAAGCAGATAGGGACAAAAAGACAAGAGGAGAAAAAGAGAATGATAGGTAGAAAATGGTAAAAGTAAAGAAAAAGGTAAGAAGAGGCAAGAAAAGAGGGGGAGAGGTGAAGACAAGAGGGAAAGAGGGAAGCCGAGAGGGGAGTGGAGAAAGGTGAGAAAGGGAAAAATGAAGATAAGAGGGGAAGGGGAAGACAGGAGGAGAGTCGGAAAGGCAAGAGGGGTGAGGTGAAGACAAGAGAGGGAGGTGGGAAGACAAGAAGGGGAGAAGAAAAAACAAGAGGGGAGACATGAAGACAAGAGGGGGAGAGATGGAGGCAGGAGGGGAGGAGGAAGACAAAAGGAGAAGGGTAGACAAAATCGGAAGGGAGAGTAGACGGGAGGGGAAAGACATAAGAGAGGTGGAAGAAGACAAGAGAGGAGGGGGAGTGGAAAGACAAGAGGAGAGGGGATGGGGAAAGTCAAGAGGGGAGACGAGGCAGGAGATAAGAGGGGAGGGGCGGACAAGTGAAGAGATAAGAGGAGAGAGAAGAAGACAAGGGAGGGGAAGTTAAAAGGGGAGATAAGAGGGAAGAGGGGAGACAAGAGTGGAGGGGGAGACAAGAGAAGATGAAGGGGAGACAAGAGGAGAGGGGAGAGGGAGATAAGAGGAGAAGGGGGATATAAGAAGGGAAAGGGGAGAAGAGAGGGGAGGGAAGAGACAAGAGGGAGGAATGAAGACAAGAAGGGAGGGAGGGAAGAAAAGAGGGGAGGGGGAGACAAGAGGGGAGGGGAAGACAAAGAAGGCGGAGACAAGAGAGGAAGGGAAGACAAGATGTATAATATGATTATATGTCACCTGTTCAAACATATTAATAATATGCAAATAATTGAGACATTTATAAGCCATATTAATAACTCATAATATATGAATAAGACATCATTAGTTATGATGTCAGTTTTAATTATGCTAAGATGTTGAAAGTCAATGATCACATATAATGACATATTGCCTTATCACATATATAGTTGTGAGCTCACGCTTGCGGGCTCATGAGCGAGGGCTGCGGGCAAGGGCCTCAGTTGCTGGGATGGAGCGCCGAAGACCCTGCAGCCACCTCCTCCCCACAATACCCCGCCGCTGGAGAGAGGGAGCAGAACTCCATGCCCCATTACACCCATCAGACTACTTACATTCATCGAAGTGAGGGCCGCGGCTCGCGCAGTGAGACACGGCCCTCGCGTAGCGAGGGCTGCGGGCAAGGGCCTCAGTTGCTGGGAGGCGCTCCATCCCAGCAACTGAGGCCCTTGCCCGCAGCGTACGGCCCGTTGCTCACGCTGAGACCCTGCAGCCACCTCCTCCCCACAATACCCCGCCGCTGCAGAGAGGGAGCAGAACTCCATGCCCCATTACACCCATCAGACTACTTACATTCATCGAAGCGAATTGGAAAATTCAAGCAATAGAGATTGGAGAAGCATTGGTAAAGATGGTCAGTATGATGAGCTCAGCATGACTGATATGATAGCTTTTCCACATCAGGGGATGTCTGTGAAAGCCCCTGGACCCAGAGTTGTACCACCTGGATGGTGCATTGAATGGTAAGACAGGATAATTGTTGAGTGACATTGTAAAGGTATGTATTGGGCAGGTGGATTTGGGTTAATCACTGGAGTTCTGTTAATGAGGTTAACAGCATAAGTTGGGTGTCATGATTAACTGTGTGAGCAGGTATTTGTAATTGCCATTTATTTGATTCTTCCTGATTACTGATGTATAGGGCTGGGTTAACTATTGGAAAGGTTCTTCTGTGCTTTAGGATTTTAAGGATTTGTTTTAATGGTACAGTTCTGAAAAATATGTATATTTTTCTCCTATTGTGACAATTGTAGTCTTGTGAGTGTCTTGTAAGTGTTCTTGTTAAGTTTTCCCATTAAGGTTACGGGAGGTTGAGTTTTCATGTAAGGTTTTACCTGGTGCTGCTCCTATTCTTTGGAACTCCTTGCCCCGCTCCACTACACTATCCTCCCTCCTCAAAAACTTCAAAGCCTCACTAAAAACACATCTGTTTAAAGAAGCTCATCTCCTTCAGTCTTAATATGCATAATGCACCATTCACCCATCTGTATCACACTCAAACCCTTTAGACTACAAGTTTGTGAACTTTCAATCTTGTAAGGTGCTTTAAGAAAAGCACTATGTACATTTGATTTTAAGCAATGTTTTAAACCGGTCTTGATTTGTATTTACTTCCTGATAATATTAAAAATAATAAACATCATTGCGAGCACTAACAGAGCCTTCTTAGAAAGTGTAGAATGCTCAGCAACTCTTATGGAAAATATTTTAGGTATAATCACCCTTAGCAGCAGAGCCATATGAGCACATGTTGGATGTTAAATAGCTCTTACAGGATGAATGTAAAAAACTTTAAATACAATCTCCCATTGCTGCAGGGGTCTTATGAAGTGATCACTAATAAAGGTTAACTGTAGGTTGCACTTAATATTTATGTGGCTCCCTACATGGAAAGTTCATTTATATGAGTTATTATGTGACCCATGTAATCAGGTACATGCAGGCCTGGTGGGTTATCCATTAAGCAAACTAGGCAGCTGCCTAGGGTTGCCTCCCTGTGAGGTGTTTTTTTAGCTTAAAACTCCCTAAAATACTTTTTTGGGCTTAAAAACAAAATTCTGCAGTTCAAAGATGGAAGATACCTTCCTTCAGTCCTCCATGTCTGTCCACAGGCCAGCAGCAGACTCTTTTCTCCTTGTTTATTTTACAGCAGTAAGACAAAAGAAACTGATAATACTGATATATATATATATATATATATATATATATATATATATATATATATATATCATGGATGTCCCCAAGACCGAGCAGAAACATCAAATTGTATTTTATCTCATGAAAAACTAACTGTATCCCTTTTTTTCCTGATTACTTATGCTCTTAGTTGGGCTACATTTTTCCAGACAATTTCTGTTTTCATTGTGCAGTGGCGCTATAACTCTCATGATTACGCAGTTTTTATTTGTGATAAAAGTGATCATGATATTTGTTTGTGTAACATATGTTCTCTGTGCTCCCATAGAAAAATATAATTGATATGGCATTTTATAAACAAGTAATAGCGAAGTACACGCACAGAAAAGGTAAAAATGGGTGCGTGCTTACCTTGCGCATGCACTTACAGGGTGATGATATGATAGTGATGATATTCAAATATATATAAAGGATTCAATAAAGTTTAAGAGGGAAGTAATCTCCCAGATAGATGAACACAAGGGGCAAGGATTTGGAGTTGTAGGTTTGAAAATGTAGGGGTAATGTGAGAAATCATTACTTTACAGAAATTATAGAAGTTAAGTGGAACCACAATGGAAGTAGTTGGGTTAAACAAAGTTAAGGAATGTAAGCATGCCTGAGATATAATAAGGCTGTCCTGAGGCTTTTTTAAAGATAAACTTTTAGGTAGATATATACACATTAGATGGGCCTTTTTGGTTCTTATCTGCCACCAAATGTATGTTTGATTTGCTATGCTAATATATCACTTTGAGTATACAAAAGAGTGATGAATATTGCAGCTTCAGCAATGTTTAATAAATCCCCACCATAAGCAATGTGCAGTCATGTTATGTGCAAAGTTTGTGTGTTTGCATCGCTCAGTCGTGTTTGACTCTTCGTGGCCTCATGTGGCAGCAACACACACTATGCTGAGGCTGATCCACTTGTTAATCGTGGTAGAGATACTGGGGTGGGTTGCAAGTTCCTTCTCCGGTGGGCCACAGCATACAGCTCCTGGTATTTCTAGGTGATCTCCCATCCAAGTACTCACCAGGCCTAACCCTGCATGGCTTCAGGGTGGTGTGACCTCTTGGTTCTCTGACTAGAATTGAACACAGGTTGCAGCGGTGAAAACACTGAATCCTAACCACTGGCTTTTATTCTATTGTGTAATCTTAAAATACCTTAAATAATGGTTGGAATATTTTATAAACAAAAATAATAAACTAAAATGCCTCACCATTATAAATATGCAAACCTGTGTAAGAGTATATGGCGAATCTTACAGTAATGAAACTGCGCAACTGATTCTGTAAAAGCAGAGAAAGCCGTAATCATTTATATCACCTTTTTGTAAACTAATATTCCTAGGGCTACTATCACAATGGTTGTAATAGAGTAGTCTTTAATCATCTGAACTCTGAAATTAATTGAGGTTATTAAGGTTAATTATTGTTTTGTAAGGTTATATCTTGAGATTTCATAGTACTCAATAATAAAGCACACGTGCCTGTTTCTCTCTAGGAAGAGACCTGCTCAGGGTACCTGTTTGTTTATAAATCCAAAATATCAAAATAAATAAATAAAGCACAGCTCTCACTGAAAAAAATCGAATAAAAGATGCTAAACTCAATTGCTGCAATTTTGAGATCCGAACTCGCAAGTGGAGGTCGCAAGCTACTTTGCTATTCAATTGCCTTCCATTTGCGGGCACCGATCGGGTTACTTGCTGCGAGCTGAGATCCACTGCGATTCCTAAAATTGCAAGTTACTTCCATCCAAGCCTTTGATCTTTCACGGCCGCAAGAGTTGCGGCCGCTAAAATCACAAATTGCTATTCAATTGCTCCAATTTCCCCTCAATCAAGCCCCCAAGTGGCAAAAATCGAACCACAGGTTACTGGGACGAAGGAAGTCTCACAAAGGGCTTACTTGCAAATTGGAGCACTTTAAAATGCAAATAAAATATCAATACAGCACTGTAAATGTTGGTGGACACAATGGGTGACATTAAAAATAGAGGTTGGATTCCAAAGTCCTATGGGTTTGGAGGTTGAAGACTGTAGGACTTTGGATGGAGAATAAACATGAAGTAAAGTTGTTTGTTTATTTGGTGATGTGCGAGCTTGAGAATGTTGTGCTTTTAATTTTAATGTCACCCATTATGTTTCCCATCATTTACAGTGCTGTATTGATTTTATAATTGCTTTTAAAGTGCTCCAATTTTCGGGCTTGAACCACGAGTTACGGGCTTGCGTCCGCGATCATGTTCAAGCCCACAAATGCTACGGTCGAGAGCATGGTTTCCGATTCTCAAGACCGGCGCCTAACTTGCGGGCCCGGCCAATTGAATAGCAAGGTAAAAGTAGACCTACTGGAGCCCGAAAATCTATCACAGGAAATCGCTTACTTGCGATCGAGTTATGGCCCCAAACTGAATGAGGCAGAAGGTTTTTATCCAATTTTGTTTGTTGCTGTCTTAAGATCAGAGATACTAATATACATTAGAGAATAGTGTTTCTCCATAGTTAAACCTGAACCAAGTGAAGATGTTTCTGTGAGTATTATTTAAAGAACCACTGTAATGTTCTAACAAGAGGAAAGAGGAACCAGTTGTTTTAATTATACATTGATCATTAATAAAATTCCTATTTTTTTTATATGCATATTCAACATTAAATTCATAAAAAAAAATGACTAGTAGGCTCCAGTTGTGCTCAATGTAACCAACCTGATAAGTTCATCAATGGGGAAGAGGGAGGCATGAGATACAGATCTAAAGTGATAAACATCATTCATAGGGTATTTGTACAGCTAAACATGTGTTGCTTTAACATAAGATGTCTACAGCCATCGGACAGTATTGTGTTCATATAACTATACGTCTGAAAAATGTAGCCAACCAGTTAGTAGGAAGACCAGCAGCAGCTCCAACCTTATAGTAGGTAGAGACCAGTAGCAGCTGAATCTGATGTTTAAAACTAAGTTTAAAGGCATATGGAAGGTTTCAAGATTTTATCAGGTACAGTATGTAATAAACCTATGTATTTATTTGTATTTGCTTTGCTTTGCTTTATTAAGAAGTGCTTAAAAGCTCTGTTTTACTGCCTAATGCCACGCAAATAGTCCATGTATCGGTCTGCCTACATTAGCAGGGGCGAAGCAACCGCTGTTCCAGACCGTACAATGCAGGGTCCAGGGTGGCCAAGGGACATTGGCCAGGGTGGGGGATAACAGGGGGCGGCTACCCAAGCAAAAATAAATACAGAAAGCTGATATTCAAAAAAAACGTATCTAGATTATATAGATATATATATACTAGGAAACTGCCCTTCAAAAATGACGGCAATACAATTTGAAGCCTCACAATGCTGTTTGCCACGCAATGCAATTTTCTGCCCCCTCTGAGCACTTTCAGCGCTAATTGCGAGCCCAGCAATGAGCAGCTTCACCGCTCATTACTGCCTCGGCAACCTGCAACTTTTGTGCTTGGGAATGCCATGTGTCTCTTTCCATCTCCCCCTGTCCCTTCCCTGGGTCATTCTCCTCTGTGTCTAACAATGTATAACAATGTACATAAATTAATAAAATACACAGGTATATTACATACCTAGTAAAGTCATGAAACCTTCTATATGCCTTTAATATTGGGTATTTTTTTTTTTAAATCATTGAATATGATTATTGATGAGTTATCAATGCCTTATTAAAACATTTAAGCCATATTAGTATTTAGATTCAGTACATTTGAAGACTTTTCATGGAAGCATATTGTGATCTTGTTTATTTAGTTAATAATTATTGTAGTCTAATAAATACAAAATGCTCTTTTGAAGGAAAAACACAACAGGCAAGTGTTTTAGAAACAAAAATTACAAAAAAATAAGTACACATTTAATCTTTTACTATTAAATACAATAGTAATTTACTCTGGGTAGCCATTGTTTTAAATTAGATTATTGTCTTGTCTTTTTTAAAATATTAATAGTATTGCACATTTTAGTTTCAGCAGAGGAAAATTTATTTTCATGGAAGATATTCACCTAGAAGTGTAAAACCTGATTAGCAGAAACAAAAATGACAGCATAATTCCATCTAGCAGTTAATACACTAAATGCTGTTATTTTTTACCCTTTTAAATATAATTTACTTATTATCAATTATAGATGTTTAAGAGAAATATTTTTTAATGTGGGAGTACAATGACACTTTAGCAAAACTATCAAAAGAAAGAAACTGTCAGATAACTAT
Source organism: Discoglossus pictus (assembly GCA_027410445.1). NCBI lineage: Eukaryota > Metazoa > Chordata > Amphibia > Anura > Alytidae > Discoglossus > Discoglossus pictus. Next base: position 63,233,924 of record CM050167.1, on the reverse strand, counting down.
CCTGACAGTTTTACAAACTAATTATCAATCATTACAGCTATGAAAGAAAGAAACAAGTAAAAATGCAGTTTTATTTAAATAGCAATAAAGAGTTGTGTTTAAATATTTACCAGGTCCCTTTATAAAAAAATCTTCATAGTATTTCAGATTTATTATGTGATTTGCTAAAGATTAAAATATATTTAGCAGATAAAAATAAATAATAATAAATTTTTTTGTACCATTGTGGAGGAATTTGGGGTTTCTATTCATGTCTGTTTAAAATAGGCTACAATATTGTGCAACTTAACAATAGGATTGTAGGTAAGTGCATCACACAGTTGAATCCCTCAAGCTCCAGGCAAATAAGCAGCGCAAAATTGAAAAACCCATATAAAAGCAGAATCTGCTTAAATTAATATTTTTTCTAAAAAATATGCTATTGTCTTCATATGTGCTGTTAGTTTGTTAATTTGTTTTAATGTTTAATAATCACATATAATAGTTGTCAAACTACAAAACATTGTCACTAGTGATGTCGCGAACATCAAATTTGCGGTTCGCGAACCGCGGACGCAAATTCCATCAAATGTTCGCGAACGGACGAACATCGGCGAACCGCCATAGACTTCAATGGGCAGGCGAATTTCAAAACCCACAGGGACTCTTACTGGCCACAATAGTGATGGGAAAGTTGTTACAAGGGGACTAACACCTGGACTGTGGCATGCCGGAGGGTTATCCATGGCAAAACTCCCTCGGAAAATTAGTGATGCAGAGTCTGGTTTTAAGCCATAAAGGGCATAAATCACCTAACATTCCTAAATTGTTTGGAATAACATGCTTTAAAACATCAGGTATGATGTTGTATCGATCAGGTAGTGTAAGGGTTAAACCCGCTTCACAGTAACAGACCAATATCCCCGTTTAATGCACCGCAAACAACCGCAAACAGTCCCTTTGCACAACCGCAAACTCCCCATTTGCACAAGGTTGGATACAAACTAGCCATGTCCCGTTCCTTGTCCTCACTGATGTCATTGAAGGTCTCTTCCTCCACCCAGCCACCAAGGGTCCTCGAAAGGTGACAACAAGCCCCCTGGGACACCTGCTGTGTTTGGTCTTCCACCTCCTCAAAGCCACCTTCCTCCTCTGACTCCTCTTCTTCAGACTCCTCTCTCTGCTTTGCCTCTGTCTGCGTTATTATAAGGTGTGTACTGTTAAGTAGTACTATTCCTATTGGTTTAATCCCTGTTACGTCCACTATTAGGGGAGGTGTATATGGCATTGATTTTTGGAACAGGGAGATGGAAAAAGATGCATGGTCGGACCTCCTACTTCGAATTTGGGGCACTGCACGTGCAATCTAAGGTGCCACCAGATAGGAGTGGTGTATTAAGTTGTACTACTCATTCCTATCGGTTTAATACCTGTTACATCACCTATCTTTCCTCCCAATAGCACATTCTATATGTCATCAACCAGCCTGTGTGTATTTAGAGAACCACACTTTAAGGCCCTTAACCTGGGACAAGGTGGCTTGGCTATCAGAATTGCCTCAGAGCCTTAAAAACTCGCCAAACCCCCTAATCAGACACTCACTATCATACTGGAAATGGGCCAAGAAACACACAGGTTTGTTCCCTGGATCCACCCAAATGACCCCAATTCTTGACCACCCTCAGGCCCCAAAACACATGAGCACAACATCACAACACTGGTGGAGGTCAAGGAAACTAGATAGACTGGGAGACTGGTTAGTAAAGGGCCAGACGCTCACCTATGAGGAACTGAGGGACAAGCATGAGCTACCGCTGTCAGAACATTACAATTACTGTAGGCTGAGGCATTTCACACACTCCCTGCCCCAGAAACAGGGGACACCGGTCTTAAATTGGTTCTCCAAAATTTGTAAAGATAAACCTCTATAAAGGGGGATCATTGGGTCGCTTTACAAATATAAAACATTTGTTACTGGTTGAAGCGACACTGGGGGAAGGACCGGAGTGGGGGAGCCCTGGAGACCCTTCAGAAGCAACCGGCGACAAAATCATCCCAGGAAAGGAGAGGTCGCTTACTGAAGCCTGTCCTAGGGTAACACAAGGGTGATTGCCCAGGTTAGATATTGTAAATAATAAGCTAATACTGCTGGAGGGATGATAGCTAATAGGACTTTGGTTTTTCCTGCATATATACTCTTTACTATTGTCTGTTTTACCATGTTTTATGTATCTCTTAAATTGCAATCACAGTAAAAAATAAGAAAAATGATTAACCTAAAAAGTAAAAATAAGAAGGAATAGCCAGCTAACTTTCACAAAATGTCTTTATTGTAAATATGTATTTTTGCACAACTGTTATGCAAGACTGTTCAAAAATGCTTTATTTTTCATTACATGCTGTACGCCTTCTAAAATAAAATAATTTAAATGCAAAAGTTAGGTATTGTTGCAGCGACCAGAAAAATTGATGTTAGTTTGCCAGGCAGAAAGTGCCCTAAAACATTGCGTCTTGAGCCCTAGTTGGTGGCGAATAAGTCATGCAAGTCATCCGGCATTAAGGCATAAAATACAACTGCGTGTGGACCATTATTAGCTCAAGGCAGCTCATCTATCAGGCCTTTTTTAATCGAATGTATCGCCCACTGTCAGTCCGTTTGGGATCCATCCCTCATCCATCTTAATAAAGGTGAGGTAATCTAGACTTTTTTGACCTAGGCGACTTCTCTTATAAGTGCCAAAACCTCCTGCTGCACTGAAGGTCCTTTTCTGACAGGACACTGGAAACAGGGCAGGACAGAAGTTCTATGGCAAATTAGGATAGCTCAGGCCACAGGGCAAGCGTGCACACCCAGTAGTCAAGGGGTTCATCGCTCCTCATAGTGTCGATATCTGTAGTTATGGCGAGGTAGTCTGTTACCTGACAGTCGAGTCGTTCTCTGAGGGTGGACCCCGAAGGGCTGTGGCGATGCATAGGACTTAAAAAGTCCTCCATCAACAACACGTCTGTAAAGCGTCCTCTCCTTGCCGGCGTGGTCGTGGGAGGAGGAGAATTATGTTCACCTCTTCCGCTGTTAGATTGCCGTTGTGCTGTGACATCACCCTTAAACGCTGTGTAAAGAATACTTTTTAATTTATTTAGGAAGTGCTGCATCCTTTCCGACTTGTGGTAATTCGGTAACATTTCAGGCACTTTCTGCTTATACCGGGGGTCTAGTAGCGTGAACACCCAGTACAGGTCGTTCTCCTTCATCCGTTTTATACCAGGGTCCCTCAACAAGGACCGACAGCATGAAAGACCCCATTTGCACAAGGTTGGATGCCGAGCTAGTCATGTCCCGTTCCTCATCCTCAGTGATCTCACTGAAGGTATGTTCTTCCCCCCAGCCACGTACAACACCACGGGTACAAGATAGGTGACAACGAGCACCCTCGATTACAGTCAAAAAAGGGTTCTTTTATTTCACTGTACACTACGGTTGCACTAGATATGAGTCTCACTGTGCATTGGCAAAAGTTGGCAGAGTAGATACAATAGGCCTCACACACACACCTGTAGGCAGGCAACAGATATACAATTGATCACAGAAAAAAAAGGGTTCTTTTATTTCACTGTACACTACGGTTGCACTAGATATGAGTGTCACTGTGCACTGGCAAAAGTTGGCAGAGTAGATGCAATAGGCCTCACACACACGCCTGTAGGCAGGCAACGGATATTCAATCGATTACAGTCAAAAAAGGGTTCTTTTATTTCACTGTACACTACTGTTGCACTAGATATGAGTGTCACTGTGCACTGGGAAAAGTTGGCAGAGTAGATTTAATAGGCCTCACACACACGCCTGTAGACAGGCAACTGATATTCAATCGATTATAGTCAAAAAAGGGTTCTTTTATTTCACTGTACACTACGGTTGCACTAGATATGAGTGTCACTGTGCACTGGCAAAAGTTGACAGAGTAGATGCAATAGGCCTCACACACATGCCTGTAGGCAGGCAACTGATATTCAATTGATTACAGTCAAAAAAGGGTTATTTTTTTTCACTGTACACTACGGTTGCACTAGATATGAGTGTCACTGTGCACTGGCAAAAGTTGGCAGAGTAGATGCAATAGGCCTCACACACACGCCTGTAGGCAGGCAACGGATATTCAATCGATTACAGTCAAAAAGGGGTTCTTTTATTTCACTGTACACTACGGTTGCACTAGATATGAGTGTCACTGTGCACTGGCAAAGTTGGCAGAGTAGATGCAATAGGCCTCACACACACGCCTGTAGGCAGGCAACTGATATTCAATCGATTACAGAAAAAAAAGGGTTATTTTATTTCACTGTACACTACGGTTGCACTAGATATGAGTGTCACTGTGCACTGGCAAATGTTGGCAGAATAGATGCAATAGGCCTCACACACACGCTATCAGTCAGCCATATGCAATTAGATTACACAGAAAGAAATAATAAAATAAAATAAATGATGTTCTAGCCCTAAAAAGGGCTTTTTGGGTTGCTGTCCTTGCAGCAGATATCAAATGAGTCCTTCAGGTGTGTAGTGAAAGCTAAATACACAGCCTGGCTATCTATTTCCCTATTAAATCAGCAGAAAAAAAATAATAAAATAAAATAAATGATGTTCTAGCCCTAAAAAGGGCTTTTTGGGTTGCTGTCCTTGCAGAAGATATCAAATGAGTCCTTCAGGTGTGTAGTGAAAGCTAAATACACAGCCTGGCTATCTATTTGCCTATTAAATCAGCAGCAGGTAGAATATATGTCCTCTCTCAACGAATGTAGCTTCAGAATGATTCTAAAATGGAGGCTGTCCTTGAGATGGAAGTCCCTGGAAGGGAGTGTATGCTGCTGATTGGCTGGAATGTGTCTACTGACTGTAAGGTGCAGGGTCAAAGTTTCCTCAATGATAAAGAATAGGGGGCGGACCGAAAAGCGCATGTGTTCGCCGTTCGTTGCGAACGCGAACATGCGAAAATCGCCGCAAATAGTTCTCTGGCGAACTGTTCGGGACATCACTAGTTGTCACGCTTTGCGAGGGGCCGCATTTGCGGAGGTGGAGGCTCTACGACGCCTCACAAGCGGTTACAAACAGCCACAGAAGCGGGACTTTGAAAAAAAAATATAACACCCCATAACTAAATGCGGACTTACACAAAATACGAGACGTGGGACTTAGAAAAAAAAATTACGGACTTACACAAAAAAAATACGACCTCGCAAAAATACGACCTTAGCAGCCGTCCCGCACACACTGAAAAACATTAAAGAACACAAAATACACAAAAGATTAAAAAAATCATTACACTTACACCTCAGCTCAACTACAGTGGAAATCTACATCGTATGCTGCAGGAACATCAAAACAGATTGTTAGCTCGTCAGCACATTGCTTGCTGTATATATTAATTACAAATAGGTAAAGTATATTAATTTATGCTTTAATTAATTAATTATCATGAAAACATACATATACAGAAAAAAAAAAAGAAACGCCACAGTATCGCAATAAACGACAAAGACCTTCAGCACGCGACTCACAAGGAGCGCCAACAGTGCTCATAGGACACAAAGTACACCAGGGGAGAGACTTGCAATAAGCTCAAAAAGGAGATCAGCGCGGACCTTACAAGGAGCGCAAGGCACCAACCGAGAGTCTCGCAATGAACGCCGAAGGATCTCAGACGACCAAAACACTTAGGGCCTCATTCAATTGCGATTCGGCCAATTGAATAGGGTTCTATATAAGAACAAAGCATATTTTTTTACAGAAGTTTTTAGTTAGTGATTTCGGATAGAAGTTCACTAACTAAAAACTTGTGTAAAAAAATATGCTATGTGCTTATATAGAGCCCTATTCGATTGGCCAAATTGCAATTGAATGAGGTCCTAACTGTCTGTGGCAAACAGCATTACCTGTCTTACAATTTTATTGCCTCATCATTTTTGACGGGCAAGTCGCTAGTTACATATAAAGATTCCAACAACATTAAGAATATTTTAAAGTATAGTTCTTCAAAATTATATATTTTAAATAAGACAGCAGTTATCCTTTAGGCAACATTAGAACCAGTTGCATATTATACAAATAATGTTTTTTCAGTGAAGTGTAAATGCAGGACCAAACATGCACTATTCAGCTTAAAAAAATTCCTAAATCAGTGTACACTATTTTACATTGCTGTTTTATAATTGCCAAGCCCTTTTCAATACTTTCTGTAGTCTTCTATTTAGGATATAAAATCAAAAATATACAGCTGTGAATGCCCTAGAAATTGCCTTATGCCATGACTTATACATAAAGGTTTAATAAGTGTCATGTTTTCAAGCCATAATAAAAGGGAAGAATAATTCACTGAGCCATTTAGCTTTTTATAATGCACTCAAGTTCCTATGCCAGACATTGAGAGAAATGCCAAAGAATTAATCACCACCTGTTTTACAGATAAAACTATACAAGGCCGGTTCTTCCTTTTCTGTATATTCACTTAGCCATGACTGATTTAAAATAGAACTGTGACAATACAATAACACCTTTTAGATTTTGTTTAAAAGCATTAGAATGTTTACTGCTTGAAATGCATTCAAAGTATTAAACTTGCATGAGTTTTCAGCAATTCAGCAGATGTGCTAAAGCGATGAAGAACTGTAAGTTTCTTTGAAAAGACATTGGAAATAAAATGAAAATGTAGTATTGTTTTCTGATCTGATAATCTGTCTTGAAATATGAAATGAAAATCAACAAGTGGTAAAATAAATTAATAAGGAAAATGAAATATACATTTTATAGAAGCTTTGATTCTTGACTTGGGATCTGAAGGTAGAAAGTGACACATAAGATCCATACTTTAGTTTCAGCATTATTTTACTATGTTATATATCTCACATAAGAAATGCAATTTTGTTTAAAATAATATATAGAACACACTGTCAACACAACTATACAAAAGGTCACTGTAAGGTACTGTGAAGTTATCTCTTGGACTTTTTCTTTTCCATAAAACTCATGATGAACTCTATGGTAAACCATCATGCATGTTGCATGGATCCTGGAGCCAGTAGATAATCAGGATTTAATATAGCTAACCAAGCTTATTCTCAAACATTATCAAGGATATGCATTTTTTGGGGGGTAAACTTAAAAATCGAGCAATTTTCATAAAACTGGCACATCTTTTATTGTAAAAATAATAGTGCAATTTTTAGTTTATTGTACCCCGGTGACCCAGAAGTTAGGGGAAGGAAAATAATTCTATTTTTCTCAATAATGAATTCAGTCTTGTGGGCCCTGGTCAATTTATTTTTATGCACACTCCAAATGCTCAATGGGCTTTATGTGGTAGGATATAGGTCATCATTATATTATTCATTTCTGAAATGTTTCCCTTTACCTCTCGGTGCTGGCAAGAGAGTGTTATCCAAAAACTGCAAATTTTATTAAATTAGCCCTCGTAGTTCCCTTGGTCGTCGCAAAAGGAGTTTTTTTTGCTGTTTGCGAGGACCGAATCCCCAATACCGAATGACTCCGAAAAATGGCAGAGAATAAGCTCCGAGTGAGCTACGGAGTAACACGCAGCCTTAAATCTATTAGGTGAATCTTGTACCTCGGAAGAATCCCCACAGGGACAAAAAAGTGCTAACAAGGGATCCTAAAGCCTCTACGTGCTGCCTCGGAGCAGCCCGAGACAGCCGTGTGATGCTCCCGCCTGCTCCCGAAACACATCACCATGCTGCAGGAGTCCCTATCGGGACCACTGCACGCCCCCCCCCCCCACATTAAACCCCTTGCCGCGGGGGTCCCCGCTCGGCATAGATCAGGCCCCCGCTGCATTTAAAATGTTTAAATTCCCCGTTGAGGCTCCTTAAAGGGCCCGCGGCACACTATTAGCCAATCCTGGCCGCGGCACCTAAAATGAACCCCCCTCTATGCTGAGGGTCCCCATTGCGACCCCCGAAGTGTCCCCACATTAACCCCTTGAAGCAGGGGTCCCCGATCGGCATAGATCAGGCCCCCGCTGCATTTAAAACTTTTAAATTCCCACGTCACGGCTCCTTAAAATTGCTGCATTTAAAATTTTGCATTTCCCGCCGTGCAAGTCCTTAAGGGACCGTAAAGGTCCTGAAAGGACTCGAGCTAAAAAATATTAACCCCAGGCTATTAAATTAACCCCATAACTCATGGGGGTCAATACAGACCCCCATAAGCCCTTAATTAACCCTGTCCCTCATGGGGGTCAATACAGTATTATATTATATAGTATATATTGTATGTTAGATAGGGGTATGTATTTTAGATAGTTAGGATTTATTGTGTATTATATAGTATATATTGTATGTTAGATAGGGGTATGTATTTTAGATAGTCAGGATTTATTGTATATTAGGATTGATTGTATGTTAGATAGTTAGGGGGTATGGTATTGTATTGTATGTATTCTATATGTATTTCCTTCTCAGGTGTGTAATTTCTGTTCTTTTTCTGTAGTGCGGTGGGTTGTAATGTATTTTTTTTATTTTCTGTAATGTTCCTTTTTTACTTTTGGTTTTCTGTAAGGTAGATTTTTTTTGTGACTTAGGTTTTTTTATTTTCTGTAAGGTAGATTTTTTTATTTTTTGTGACTTAGGTTTTTTTTTTTCTGTAATTAGAGTGGTGGGGTATTATGGGGGTAGGTAGGTACTGTAGGTAGGTAGTGTAGGTGTTAATAGATTAGTGTAGAGGGGGGTCAGTTTAGATTTAATGGTTTATTGGTGGGTATAGTGCAGTGTAGTGTTTGTAGTTAGTGTCATGAGGGTCCTTGAGGACCGTCACGGCACTCATGTGGTTAATGTTAGGGATGTAACTGCCCCATAAGGGTCATAATATACCCTTATGGGATTGATGGGGTTAAATAGAGGCTTATGAGGGTCTGTATTGACCCCCATGAGTGACAGGGTTAATTAAGGCTTATGGGGGTCTGTATTGACCTCCATGAGTTATGGGGTTAATTAAGGACTTATGGGGGTCTGTATTGAACCCCCTGAGTTATAGGGTTAATTAAGGGCTTATGTGGGTCTGTATTAACCCCCATGAGGGACAGGGTTAATTAAGGCTTATGGGGGTCTGTATTGACCCCATGAGTTATGGGGTTAGTTAAGGGCTTATGGGGGTCTGTATTGATCTCCATGAGGTATATTGTTAATTAAGGGCTTATGGGGGTCTGTGTTGACCCCCATGAGTTATGGGCTTCACTAACAGCTTATGGGGGTCTGTATTGACCCCCATGAGTTATAGGGTTAATTAAGGGCTTATGGGGGTCTGTATTGACTCCCATGAGTTATGGGGTTAATTAAGGGCTTATGGGGGTATGTATTGACCCCCATGAGCTATGGGGTTAATTAAGGGCTTATGGGGGTCTGTATTGACCCCCATGAGTTATGTTATTAGTTAAGGTTTAATGGGGTCTGCGAGGCGGGAAATTTTAAATTTTAAATGCAGCGGGGTCAAGATCGGTGCCGATCAGGGACCCCCACTGCAAGGGGTTAATGTGGGGTGGCTGCTGGGGTCCCTATGGAACCCTGCAGCAAGGGGTTAATGTGGGGACACTTCAGGGGTCCCTATGGGGACCCCCCGCATAAAGGGGGGTTTATTTTAGGTGCCGTGGGGTTAGTTGGAGTACACCCCACTGCAGGGCTTATGTGTGGGACTGCCACGGAGATCCGTTTAGGACCCTCGAAAAATTCATTGAGGTGTGGGAGCCTGCGAGATCGTCTCGCAGGCTGTCACTCCTCATGTAGATTTTCTCCGGGTTGATGGCCCTGCTGCGTAGCTCACACATTGCTCACAGCAGGGCTAATTTAATAGCGTCGTAACTTTTATAAATCTGCAGCACGTAGGGTTTAAGTAGAAGCCTCTTATCTATGAGGCTGGAATATAATAGCGCTATTAATAAGTATTTTCTCCATGAGCACTACTATGGACAGCTCCTTGTAAAGAAGCAGCACACCCCTGAAATGGAAATCATTTGATTTATCCAGTGATTTTGTCTGGATCATCATCTAGAAAATGTAACTACATGATCGGTACTCAGGATTCTGAGAACAAGGTCTGATATTCATATATATATATATATATATATATATATATATATATATATATATATACGTACATACATTTAGCTTTCTCTGCCATTTTCTACAATTTTCTCACTAATCTACTGGGCTAACAGTTGGTGCGATATTGGAACATATTTTGGGAAATATAACCTGGAATATATACTTTTTTGTATTTTAAGATATTGACAGGCCTCCACAAATTATATTTTTAACAAGTGTGCTCTTTAACTCTTCAGATACATACCTAGACATAAGGTTGGGTATACAGTGTGTTATTACAGGCAGCTGCTATATTTTGGGGTTGGGCCATAATGACATAAGGTCATCATGTAATTTAATAGAGCCTTTTTTATCTAAAATACTCAAACCCATCAATTGTTTTAATGTTAACGGACCTCCAATAACGAATACAATTAAAAGCCTTTGGTTCTTGTTTTAATTATATTTATGTTTGAGGTCATATTATTAAATCATTATACACCTTACCTGCTAACAGAGGTTTAAAGTACTAAACTAAATAATAATGGACAATCATGGAGTCCTTCAAGGGACTCCTTCTTTAAAAGTATTGTGATTGTGGCTATGAAGGTATTTACAAGCCTTCTAAATAAATATATATAAAAAAAAAAAAAATAAAAAAAAAAATATATATATATATATATATATATATATATATATATATATATATACAAATATCCTATGCGATCCCTACATACCTCATCTAGCCCCTACTAGACAAATGAGCTAGAGTAGGGACCCAATAAACTAATTACACATGAGTTTCTATCATGAGCCCCACATTCCAATCCTAATTCCTATGGGGTATAGAGTCCATCTTTACTACAAACCACCATACCTCCTAATTTACATAGGGGACGGAGACCAACATGATTACTTTATGCCCTAACGATCATAGGGTTCTATTAGGGCTTCTCCTTGTCTCTAACACTACCACCTATTGGATCCATTAAGACTCCTCTGGACCTCAAATATATATCCCTCCACTAGGAATCCAAAGGTCCCCAACAAATCATAACAGAAAAAAATTATACACAGGAAAAAAAACTAAAACAATAAATAACTCTCTATCTCAGGATATAATAAAATAAAATAATAGACTCTTCTTAAAAATAATAATAATAGCATTTAAATGAAAAAGTGTAAATTAGCATAAGAGCACTCCTACCTCCCAGGCCCATTGTCTTGGGTTTCTACTGGACTCTGCCCTTTCTTTCATTCCTGTGACACAATCAATAATAAATTATTGTCAGTTTCACCCAATAAACGTCTCCAAAATACATTACTATCTTACACAAAACATAACTAAAATTCTAATACATTCTATCATCATAACTCAACTCAACTACTGCAACTTGCTTCTTGCTAGCCTCACCATTACTCATCTGTCTCCACTGGCAAATCAGCAGTAAATAAAATGTATATTTATGTTTCATTTTGCGGTTATATCGACCTCAGGAATCAATGAGTTCTAGTCCACCCATATCTATAATGAACGCCTCCGCTATATTCTTTCATACTCAGTGCTCAGTGTCTGCAGCTCCTCTCTGTCTCTTTCGACTGGCTTCCCAGTATAAATGTATAAGCCCTCAACAAATGTGCACCCCCTTATATGTCTGCTCTCGGCTCACAATACTCTACCAACCGCACTCTTTACTCTGCTAATGCCTTCTTTTTTCTTCCTCTCTTATCACCTCTGCTTACTCCCGCCTTCAGGACTTTTCTAGTGCTGTCCCTATTCAATGGAACTCCTTGCCTTGCTCCACTTAATGCCTCAAAATCTCAAACAATCACTAAAAACACATCTTTAAAAAAAGCTTATCACCTTCAGCCTTAATATGCACAATTGCACACTCTACAGCATTATATTACTCACACCCACTATCCACAGTGCAACACACAGTCACCTCCACTTGTTTGAGCCTATTGCCTACATACTGTAATTTTGCATCTTTAACCCTCCTGTATTACAACCAAACCCTTTAGATTACAAGATTGAAAACTCAAAAAATTTACATTCTTGTAAAGTGCTCTTGCGAAAGCACTATGTATATTTGATTTCAAGCTCAAAAACCACAATTCTTTTGCAATGTGTTAATTTTGTTTTCGCTTGTACTTAACCCCTGTATAGCGCTACAGAATATGTCAGCACCTTACAAATAATGGATAATAATAATAATTACTACAGCAATTTAGCATAGTCAAAGAAAGACCTCAGTCCTCCCTTCAGCCCTGATAATTGACCACACACAATCCAAAACCCTGTCACTCTTTAAAAAATAAAAAAAGGATTACAAGCTAATAGGAACCCCTCAAAGCTGGAGTTCACGACTGATACATTTTGGACTTGCCCTGACATTTAAAAGGATTTTCTAGGCTTCTGATTCACTGAAATATTGGGTAATTATTAGATCAAAGGGTCTGAAATGTTATCAATCAGAGACAATTACCTACCCTATTCTGATTGGTTAGTTGATAGCTAATCAGATTACAGTATAATGAGAAATTTGCCAATCTCCTCCAGTCAGATAAATTAATAGAAGGATGTAAGCATAGATTGCACAAGTTCAGGTCAAGTTTGGTCAATGCACCCAGTGTGTGCTATGGGAATCTTCTAATCATCCTACAATATTTGTGCCTCTGAAATCCAAAAATAGGTTTCAGAGAAAGTTTCTAAAGATTTCCTAGCATATTTTTTATTTATACAACACAAATAATGATTGTGTTGATATATTAATTGACTTATTAATGCAAATCTGTGTATTTTGTTTAGAATAATAAATATAAAACTTTGCACTTTGAAGCCTTATTCAAATGGTTATTACTTCACAAACTTTGAGTTATATTTAAGAAGTGAGATATTAAAAACAGACCTCTGAGAACAAATCACTAAGGAGCATCAGAAACTTTGCTTAGGGCATATGTAATAAATAGTGAATTGCAATAATTGTATTAAAGGAACTTGCTGTTCCCTTCCAAATAACTTGGTTTAATAAAATATGATTTGAATTCAAGGTCTTCATAAAAGTTCTTTAAAGTACAAAATTTCAGCATATGGTGATTAATGATTGAATCCTGACAGACAGCTAATCAAGCTTTAAATTTGGCTGAATCTACCCATTATTGGATTGTGTTTTTAAACTTGAGATGAAACGTGTAAAAAATGGCTCATCTAGGGAAAGTGTTGATAGTTTCTGATAAAATATGGCAAGAACAATTTAATTGCATACGTTTCGAGAATGCTTTAAGGCATAAAGCATCAATATGGTTCATGGTCCATATGATAATAAGATCAACATTTTTATTAGGATATTTTATTACTAGCTGTTTTTTAATGGAGGAATTCCACAGAGCAAAACCATTAAAAATAAATCGCCCTTTTTCATTACTTTTTACAAATAGACTTAAGCACACAATGGCCCCTATTTTAATTGCAAGCCCATAATTACCTTCAAACTGAACATTTTTACTTATATATGTATTCAATTGACTCAAGCCCGCAATTATATGGTCACAGCCTCCACATGCAAACCAGAAACCTGTAGGATTTCAGGAAATGATCATGATCAATTAAGCAAGCCTGTAAGTTATAATTTAGACAGAGCCAATAGTAAATGAGACCGTCATCATGACGTCAGTAAAATAAGTAGTTTAAACTACAATCAATTACTGTTTAGAAGTCCGATTTGCAATTGGACTCGCAATCCAGAAATGTAAAAATCAATAAGAATCAATAAATCAAATGTTCTAGTCCATGCGGATTACATGATATGTATTAAAATCTTGATTCTCAGGATCAATATAACACGGAAATAAAACACAAACATTTTTTTTTATTGCAGATTTGCAAGCTTGAGACTGTGGTGCAACTAATTCTAAAGTCTATCATCGCTTTCCCAGTATTTTTAAGTACAGTATTGTGTGTTTATTTGCTTTTGCAGTGCTACGAACAGATGTTTAACCCACTTGCGAGTCCGATCTAGTACTTGTATAATTTTTTTAGACATTTGCCATTTACGAGTTTGAGGGCAATTGCAGGCTTTTTGAATTGTTGTAATTAAATATGGATTCCATGTCTTTAGCACTGGTAACATTTGCTGGCTTAAAACATCAAAGGAGTAGATAGGACAGAGTTACATTTTTGACAAATGCAATGCTTTTGAGCTTGAAACTCGCAAATGGAACGTGAGTAGCTATAAATAGCCAACTGAATATCAGTAACATTTACAGGCTCCATTTCGGGCTCAAGTAATTGTGATTTAAACAATTAAATAGCGGCCAGTGTATTTAGTGATATGTTTTATTTGTGAAATGTAAAAACGTGCTATGTAGTCTATAATACCAGAAAATTGTTAGGATATTTAAGAAGACACAGGGGAAGGAGTTGGGGAGAGGGGGGAAAGAGACACAGGGGAGGGAAATAAGGGGACATTAAAAACCAGGGGAGGAAGAGGGGGCAAGGAGACACGGGAGGGAGAGAGGGGGAAACAGACACAGGGGAGGGAGAGGGGGAAAAGAGACACAGGGGTGAGAGCGCCTTCATCGCACATTGCGAGGCGCGAAAGTTTCTTGTTGCCAGACGCCCGTAAGGTAGAGGGGGGAAAGGCTTGCGATGAGTGCTGATGGCGCTCATTGAGGGGCAAGAAAGTTGAGGGTTGGTCGAGGCCTGCAATGAGCACCAAAACTCGAGAGAGCTCCTCACAAGGCCTGTAAGTTAGAGGGGAGAGCCTTGCATTGTTGGCAAACAGCATTGTCAGGCTTCAAAATGTATTGCCGTTATTTTTGACAGACAAGTCGCTAGTAGAAGTAATAACATTCAAAAAAAGAAAAGACAAAGAAATTCCTATAGAACCAGCATCTTCCTATAATTGTACTATCAGTATCATATATATATTATAAAACAGGAATTATGGCACCATATGGTTAAAATTCAACCTTAATTTACATGATTAACATATCCATCACATTAAAATCCATCATATTACCATTTTGATTGTAATAGTGTAATATTAATATGTAAGCAATCAATGGATGCATATTATTTATAACATACACATGAATAAGATTGATTTATATGTCTGTATTAAAAGAGACAGCAGGTGTGACATTATTTTATGTTTTTATAACATTCTTAGGGCCTCATTCAATTGCGATTTGGCCATTTGAATAGGGCTCTAGATAAGGATGGATGTTATTAATGGGGTCCAGTCAGTGGCCCCGCTAGAGCTTTTCCCACCAGTCACTGGGTCCAGTGACTGCTCTAAGGCCAAGAGACTGATAAAAGAGAGGCGTGAATAAGGCTTAGATAGGATCAGTCTTTTCCACCCAAAATGATGGGTTTAATATTCCATCTGTGATTATCCCGGTTTGGCAGCTGTACTCGGGGAATAAAGAAGGCTCAACATCTTAGCAATCATGTAACTGATCGTCTTCCTCATCCTCTTGATTCTCCTCTTTGTTGTTTAGTCATTCAATCATGTCCGACTCTCCATGACCTATGGACTGCAGCATGCCAGGCATATCTTGTGTCTGGTAGCGCTTATCCGTAAGATTTTCTTGTATAAAATACTAGAGTGAGTTGCCAGTTCCTTTTCCATTAGACCCTAATTTGTCTGACCTCTCTGATATGACCTGCCCATATTTTATGACCATCCATGGTTTAGCTCACAGCTTCATTTAAGTACACAACTCCATTCACCATGTCAAGGTAGCGATTGAAAAGGGGTTTACCTCTACCAAGTCACTAAGGTAATAGACCAATCAGGAAGAAGCATGGAACTGGCTGGTGGAGCTCTGGGGACAATCTCTCTTTATGTGTTGAATACATTGATAGCCATGGTCCCACCCAATCATTATGGCTTTGCTTGATAGGCTGCACCAGAGGGAGTCACTGAATGGCGGCTAGGGTACATTGTCTGTGGCCCATGTGTACGGGAAACTGGGAAGGATAAATGATTGTTGTGGTAAACTGCCTCGCCACAAAATCTACCTCACAAACTAGGAACCAGCCCCACACTAATGAGATCCATTTAAGATTGACACAGTACCGTCTGTGGGTAGGTGCCCTGGTTTGGTTATAATCCATCCTCTGCTGTGCTTAAAGCTCTCCAATAGCTCTCCAAAATATATATATACTACTAAATTCCTATTTGTGGGGAAAGCAGACTGGGAAATTTTGTTATACAGGAAGCAGGAAGCTGAAAGGAGGAAGCTGCAAGGAGATTGGCTGAGCAAGCAAGAGCAGGTAAATAGTGGGTTAATATTGCTCCCCAGATGCTGCATGCTAATTGGGGGGGGGGGTTAGATGCCTCTTTAGGTAGGAAGACTGAAGGTATCAAGATAATCATTAGAGGGATATTTATATATTTATAAAAATAAAACGTTTTATAAGATGTGCTGCATACTCATAGGCTGCTTTTTGCCTATAGAGTGCAGAAATGTAGTAATCCAGCAAACGTAGAAATGCCTTTAAATAATGGTAAACCCAAAATAGGTTTGACATGAAAACTGCTTACACTGGCCCTTTAATATAATGGTACTTTTACACTTTACTCCTGAATTGTCTACATTGGAAATTGAATGGATGGCATTTAAAGGCCTAATTTTGCATACTTGAACACAATTAGCATTTATTTTTTTGAGAATTAAATAACTTTTTTTTTTTTTAAAGTGAAACCAGTTTTCTAAAAATGACTGGCAAAAAAAATCCAATTTTAAATGAATCAGACTGAAACCCTTCTTCACAGTCAGTATTGCGCACAATGCAAATATCTCATTATGCTGTATCTTGATTAACATTAGTGTGCATGTTTTCTTTGTTACTTGCTACTTTAATATTTACACCAAGAAACAATTCTCCAATAATGTTTCTATACTCTTACCTGCCCATTTATCTACACTTGGTAATAAAATGTTAATGTCACGCCAAATCTTACTTCTAACACTGATTTTTTTATTCTATTGTTATAAGCTCTATGCTCATTATTTGTACAAAGTGAAGATTTTCTATCCATACTGTGGACTTTATCATCCATATATCAAGCCACAACCACAGCCATCATTAGCTCTTGAAAGCTAGTATGACGCCCTAATCCTTTTACGTAATAACAGTAGGAAACTTTAGTAATGATGTGAAGATGTATCATATTAGGAGCTCTGTGTTTCACAGTGTGCTTAATACAGGCATATCCTGTATTATGAATACATTTGATAGAGGATAATCAATAGTGTATGAAAACATGTTTTTTTTCATGAAAAAATACCAAAAATAAACAATAACAAACTCACCCTGATTTTTGCTAAATCTCTTGAGTTTGCAAGCAGCAGCTTTTGTTAATTAGTACCCCTGAAAATCCCTGCTAAAATTAGCATAAAATTCACAATTTATTTTAGCCAATCACAGGCAGCTATACATTTTAATACAATGTAACAATCAGTGATGGTAATTATTGAATTACTGCAGGAAGGAATCATGGGATGTGTAGTCCTCCTGGCAGAAGGAAGCAGGAGCAGTCAGACACTGATCTGTAGATCTCTGCATTGAGCTGCTGCTTGAAGCTTAGTAAAGTGTTATAATCCGTATTTGATTACTCTGTTTCTATTGGTAGGTATTAGATGCCTATATAAGCAGCTCTGGGGTGTGTAAAACAAGTTTTATGTTTTAATACAATCTGTGTGTATAGAATGACTCAATGCAATGTGTGTTTCATCATGTGTTAGATTAGTAAAAGGTACCTTGAACTGACCAAAAACTTAAGTTATAAAGTTATGTGCCAAAATGCTGAGGAGTGATCAATCTGCTGATTTATTTAAGAGTTTCCCAACTGAGGATGGACAAAATTGATACTTTAACCTTTTGAATTCTCTGGGTGAGCATCTGTGACTTACAACTCTAGACTTACAACTTTATAGAAATAACTTATGTGTTCTTGTGAATTGGGGTTTCTTAAAGTTAATTTCATTGATCAAAGTCACCATAAAATTGTAACATTTAAAGGCTACTTTTATAGGTGGCATCTTCAGTTCACTTTAAGCAATGAGGTAATAGACTCTTTTATTAATAATGAGTAATCAGAGCTTCCATAAGACCAGACTGATCTTCATTTTGTAAACATTTCCTAATTCTGTAGAAAGACTGGCCATTACTAAAATGGACTCTGTGGACAGATGAAATATTTAGAAGCAAATTAAATATTGTGCACTATAGAGCATGGACAAACGGATGTAAATAATGAACATTCAAATAAGCAGACAATATATCAGAAGTCCTTTTAATGAGGCATCTAATGGTTTTATTTACGATAACATGCCATTACTCTGAAAAAACTTATGCAATAAATTAACGACTATGGAAGCACTAAGATTATATAAAATGTTAGCTAGATTAACACCATTTTAAACAGAGATACAAACTGACGAATCAGATGCTACGAATAAGGCAAATATCATAAGAAATTGTTCATTGCGTTTTAATATTTTTGTATGGTGCTTTAATTCAGTAGTGAAGTCACCAGATGTGCTTGGCACCATCAAGTAGGAGATTCAAAAAAATGGGAAAATTGATAAAGAATTAACTTAAATATCAGCATAGTTATTGTTTGTTTAGTCATTTATGTTATCCCACAATAATTGTGCCATATTAAATTATTTAATTTACATACCACTTGCTAGCATGTAGCATGTTGGACTGGTTGTTAAAGATTGTACTTAAGAGTTTTTCCATTTGTAAGTCATGGGTGTTATATATATGATATGTGTAAATAAATACATTAGTCAAACACAAAAGAGTGCTGCACCTATGTCTCATTTAAAAAACATTTAATCACTGCCAGAATGCATCAAATCAATCAAAAAAATAAAGATTATATATATATATATATATATATATATATATATATATATATATATATAGACGTATATATATATATATATATATATATATATATATATATATATATATATATATATATATATATATATCGTATTTATCGGTGTATAACACGCACCTCATTTTAAGAAGGAAATTTCAGGGGGAAAAAATAAATTTCAAATCCTCATCCTCAACCCCCTCCTCAACCCCCCTCCTCATCCTCCTTCCTCAACCCCCCCATCCTCAACCCCCTCCTCAAACCCCCCATCCTCAACCCCCTCCTCAAACCCCCTCCTCCACACCCCTCCTCCACGCCCCCATCCTCATCCTCCTTCCTCAACCTCCCTATCCTCAACCTCATCCTCAATCCCCCTCCTCAACCTCAACCCTCCTCCTCAACCTCCCTCCTCATCCTCAACCCCCCTCCTCAACCTCAACCCCCCTCCTCAACCCACCTCCTCATCCTCAACCCCCCTCCTCATCCTCAACCCCCTCATCATCCTCAACCTCCCTCCTCATCCTCAACCCCTTCCTCAACCTCCCTTCTCATCCTCCCTCCTCAACCCCCCCATCCTCAACCCCCTCCTCAACCTCCCTCCCGGTATATGCTAATGACGTGGTGCGCATGTGACGTCACGGAGCGGAGCGGAGGCCGGAGCAGAAGCAGGTAAGTGAGGGGGAGGTATTTAGGGGGGTTTAGGTTGAGGAGGGGGGCGTTTAGAATACGCAGTGGGGCTTAGAATGATGAGGGAGGTTGAGGATGAGGAGGGGGGAGGGAATATCAGCGTATAACACGCACCAATCATTTGCCCCCTATTTTCAGGGAGAAAAAGTGTGTGTTATACGCCGATAAATACGATATATATATATATATATATATATATATATATTGTTTGTTTTTTTTCACCTGGATTACCAGTATGACATGAAGCATGGAGGCAATTCATAGAGGCAACTAGGAGTAGTGACACTATTAGGTAGAGAATCCTGAGTCACCTGAATGGACTTGAGTTTCTCCTGTGACAGTGCATAAATGAAACTACCAGAAGAGATGATAGGTATACTTTTTTTCTTGTCAATCTGTGTTGCAGAAGACTGCCTAGAGAAGGCATAAGATTTAGTGTTCTTAGTAGGAAAATCAAAAGAAAAGCAATAGCCAGCTGTCTTAACTGAGACTGAGATGTTTAGCATTCCGCAAATAAGTCCGATTCTTAGGATCAGAAGATACCTTCCAGATAAACCTCTTTTGAGATTACCAGTATACACTCCTTTAGTGCTACAGTTTCTGGCATGGGTAATGAATAAGCATGTCCTTTTGAAGTTATGGTTCCCAGAAGGAGGTCAATGACAGTCATAGAGGAAAAAGGGAGAGAGAACTTCATATTGCATCTTGTCAAATTATCTTGGTATTTGGAATAGAAGGTTTGCTGTGTCCAATAGTTCCGAAGCATCCATAGTCTCCTGGCTGTTATTTCCCCTAATACACAATCATGGGTGTGCATACTCATGATAATACAATGATAATTGTAGCTGTGGCAATACCTCCAATACAATCTCTTCTATATGAAGATATTGTACAAATAGGTGAATCAATTGAGTCTCTTGTGAAATTAATCTGTTCCCTAATGACATCCCATCTGCAGATCATATTTTAGGTAACTAATTTTTCTGTGGGGCAGACAATGAGCAAGTTAATTTGCTATTCAATTGGCGTCTTTTTGTAAGCTCGAAACGGGTTAAAATTGCGATGGTTAAACATGTAACTTACAGCCTCCCGAAGCCTTTGATCTTTCACTTTCACAAGAGTTATGAAGGCTAAAATTGCAAATCGCTATTCAATTGATCAATTTCCCCAAGCAAGCAAATATTTTCACATCCGTAAATGGCAAAAGAAAGAGAGAATCCTACGAGTGCTAGAGAGGACTCAAAAAGGGTTAAACACCTGTTCGTATGGCACTGTAAATGCAAATAAAAAATCAATACTGCACTGTAAAAAAAAAAAGGGAAAGCAATGACAGATATTAGAATTAATTGCACAACAGTCTGAAGCTCGCAAATCGGCAGCATATAAGATTTATTTTTATGTTTTATTTCAGGGTTAAATCGGTCTTGGGTATCAATGAGTTAATACACATCAGGCCACCCATATGGACAAGAACAGTATTGGCATTCATTTTCATAATTCTTTATTTTGAGTGTTTGAGAGTCTGATCGCATATTGGAGCCATAAACCTAATTGATTCACATGTAACTTCCATGTTTTACTGCCGTAATAATGACAGTCTCAATTTCTATTGGCTGATTCTAAATGGTAGGTTACAGGCTTGCTCAATTGACCATGTTCCCGTCCTGACCTGCTACAAAACACTGCAGGGTTTACGGAGTCGGCTTTGGGCCAGTAACTTGCGGTCTTGAGCAATTGAATAGCTCTGGATTCAGAGACGAACAGGAGCCTGCAACACACCCGCAGATATGCGGCCTACTACAATTGAGTTGCGGGCTTGCAATTGAATCGGGACCAATGTCTATTGGCAAAGAATAGGTCCACAAAACGGCAGACATGTGGCTTTGAGGAAGCTTCCAGTAGTCACAACTGGGTGAAGTATTCCATCTCACTACAATAAACACATAAGTCCCCCTCTCAACTCTTGCACCGCTCACGATCAAAGAAATGCAGGTGATCCACCTGCATGGGATTGTCTTGGATAGAGCAGGAATGAGGATGTAAGTAAGTTTGCGAGTTTTCAGTTTTGTGCCTTGGAAACAAGCAATATGCACATCTGATTCTAAACTCAAAAACAGGGCCCTCTGTTCTTCATAAGGTGTTATTTTATTTTTTTTGCCATGTAATCAACAACTGTACATAGCTACAGAATATGTTGGTGCATTGCAAATAAAGATAACAATAATAATAAGGCAACAGGTACACAGATGAGGGAGTCAACATGAGAGGGTACTTTCAAGCTATCTCTTAGTTTCTCCACGATCTGCACTGTTTTCCTGTTGGCCAGATTCAGACATAGGTGGTTGATAGTTTCCTGGTCCTCAGGAATGCCATGGTAAGTGAGCTCATCCTTTATCACATCAGATAATCCCTTGGGGAAAGTTGTAACAATTGCTTTGTCTGGAATTCTGTACTTCTCAATGTGTGGTATTTTTGTCTAACTGTTAGCATGGCTGCTGCAGATGAAGCTGCTTTTCCTGTACTGTAAAACAACAGCTTGAAAGTTGTATGAAAGTCACAGAATCCTCGAGAAAAAGGGGCCTTCTGCTCCCAAAGTGGTGAGGCTTAGGCTAGGTCACAGCCAGTCAAGAGTGCCAAAATACAGACTACTCTGGAATGATGTGTAGGATATGTAGCAGACTGGAGTTTAAACCTGGAAAAATATCAAAAATACGAGAGAGCAAAACACAACATTTAGGGCCCCATTCAATTGCTAAGTTTTTGATATCCGCAAGCTACGTTGCTATTCAATTGCCTTCTGTTTGCGAGCTTCGCTCGAGTTACGTGCTGCAAGCTACAATTCCAGCTTACTTTCCTCAAAGCCTTCGATCTTTCACGGCCACAAGCCTGTAAATGGCTAAACTCGAACCACAGGTTAATTGTACCAAGGAGATGTCGCAAAGGGCTTACTTACAAATCGTAGCACTTGAAATGCAAATATAAAATCAATCCAGCACTGTAAATGATAGGGAACACAATGGTTGACATTAGAATTAAAAGCACAACATCATCAAGCTAGCGACAAAATATAATATTTTATGTTCATGTTTATTTTCTGTCAGAAGTCTTACGGGCTTCTACCTCCAAGCCTGTAGGGCTTTGGTATCCAACCTCCATATTTCATTGAGGTCCTAAGGCCTTGAATAACGAGTTATTGGCTTGGAGGTCATTCAATCCTGTAGACGGAAATTAAACATGAAATAAAGTATTTGAATATGGTGATGTGCGAGCATGAGAATGTTGTGCTTTTAATCCTAATGTCACCCATTGTGTTCCCCATAATTTACAGTGCTTTACAGTACTGGATTGAAATTATATTTGCATTTACAGTGCTTCAAGTTTGTGAGCTTGCAACACAAGTTGTGGCTGCGATCATGTTCAAGCCAGCGAATGCTTACTGCAGATAGCATGGTTTGTGATTAGCAGGAGGGGAGACTAACTTGCGGGCTAGGCCAGTTGAACAGCAGCAAAAACGTAGAGCTACGTGAGGACGTAACTTGATTGCAGAAAATCGTCAATTTGCAATCGAGTTACGTCCCACAATTTAATGAGGCCCATAGTGAAGTATGTATGAAGTTCTTTAAGAGACACCTTTTAAAAATTATACTTAAAAGAACACTTTTTTTAAAATGTGATAAGTATTGCACAATACAGTATATCATTAAATCATTATCATTAAACAACATAGCATATGGAACTGCAACCAAAGAAAAACAATTATTATAAATGAATTACAAGGTCTAAAGGATAAATGTAGAAGACAGACATGGCAATAAAAAGCTCAACAAAATATTTCATACATCCAACTAATAAAAGGGATTTAAAATAATATTAGAAGCACAGCTAAATCCTTGTAGGCACACTCCTTCCTATTCTATGTGCTTTGTATAATGACAACTTTATCAAGATATAATGACTGTATGGTCCCTTACACTTATATACCAATATAAATATTTAAACTTTTATTAATTAATAGTAATTAGTTTATATGCAGTTACAACCATTTATGAAATATCTAATCAAATTATTCTTCATAACAATATTTATTTAAATAAATATATATATCTTACCAAAAAAAACAAGGATTAAACACCACAGAGCTCTGTCCCAGAATTTACGTGGTACATGTATCCGCACAGTCATTTGTATAGTTCGTATGATGATGTAGCCCATGTCCCACATGACCCACAGAGTGATAGAGCAAGAGGGCTATTCAATGACACTGTCTTATTACCTGATTACTTTGTTGTCCAGCAACATGAATTTGCTATTATATTCCACTTATCCCAAGTTTCTCCATCTCCACCGCTAAACCATTTGATATGCAGGAGTACCCAGCAATACAGAGAAAAACTGGATGACTCAGTTTTGTACATCTTCCCTATAACATTCGACATATTATTTATTTTTAACAAATATAAGTGCATTAGTGTTGTATAACGGGAGTGCATTGGTGTACTGCATTAGTGTTGTAAATGAGAAGTGGTTTTATCTTCATTTTACAATCTTTTTCAATTTAATGCATGCTTTCTATACTGCAGACCACATATTTTTCAAACAAATGTTTTTTAAATACACTACTTCAGGTGAATGATTAGTTAGAAGTAAACTTTTGTTTGTTGGGCATAGACTGTTTACAAAGTAAGACAAAATATTATCTTTTATTTATTTTAACCTTTGTACTTTTTAAAATTTTCTATTGTCTCCTCAAGCAGATTTTCTTTGACATGGCCCTGTACCTACACAGTGGTAACAGCTCTATTTTAACCTGCCCCATTGATCCCACCCAGTGACAATGCACGAGCCATCACAACCCCATCGCCTTTATGAGTATTCTCAGCTTGGACTAGAACTGGTCAGTTTTTTTTTAGTCCAGCTACCAGCCAAGATGACCAAATGCAGGTGAGATTAAGCATAAACTAACACAAAAGAAGATCATATTAACTTTTATTTATTTTAAATTGTATACTGTTTTTTTAACAGTCTATGCCCAACAAACAAACATATAATCTTTACTTGTAAATGCATGACAACGGTGCCTTAAGTATACATTTATAATATATATCATCAATTGTATAGCATAACTTGCAATTTTTCTTACTCAGAAATTTGAACAAATATCATCTGATTCAAAGGTGTCATTGTTAATCTAGATTCCATTTTATGTGTTGCATTACGAGAGAGGGATAATTAGTATTCCTTTCTGTTCTACAGTGAAGAGATCTTATTTCATATTAAATTCTTCCAATATAGTGCTGATATGTTTAAACATAAGGCATTGGTTTCTGCTACATTTATAAATTGAAAAGCTTGGCACACACATTCATTCACCTTTAGATGCTTTAACAATGAATAATTGTATTTGTTTCACAAAAGAAACACATTTTTCAATGCCATGCAGACATGTGCATGTCATTTTTGTCAAGATTCTTTAAACATTTCAAAAATACTCCGCATATTCATGAATCCTGCCAAAAAGAGATATGATATTTGAACAGAAAGGGAAGAATTATGAGTGCCTGAATGGATTTGAAGTGATTGAGAGTGTATAAGAAGCATGATGAGCAAACTGAATGACTTAACTGCCAAGTGTAGCATATTATCGGTCAATGAACAAATGCACAGGAAAGTTGATTGTAGGTTTCATTCTTCTCCTGCAGATCTAACCTTGAAGGAAGCTCCTCCAGGAGAACTTTATTAGACTGTGATTTATCCTGCTGATTTCTGCCTTTTCCAATTTCTGTTTAAAATAGTTTATTTTCACATTTAGTTTGAAAAATAAAATCTCAATAAAACAATATCCTATTTCATGTATTTAATTGTGCTAGTGACAAGTAGATTATACAATTTATAACACTGTTTAAGGACCACTGTGGTCAAATCTTTTCAACATTGTATTTTAAATAACTAAACATGATAATTAGCAAACAAATAAAACAAATAAAACAAATTTAAAAAAAACACAATTTTTATATTTTGAACATTTATATACAATTATTCTTTATTGTGTTGCAAGGAGACAACCTGTTGCTGATTTCATGAGGTTGTGTCCTTTCAAGCTAAAGAACTTAAATTTAGTCATACTGAGATCACTGTGATATGTAATTGACATATTGCCACAGTGGTCATTTAAACATACATACATATATATTTAGCTATCTAGGAAGATCTTTCAGAGTTAAATGCAATTCCCAGTGAATAACATATCATTGAGCAGCTGACTTTTGTGGGTTTATAAAGTGATTAGATTCACTATTTACAATAGTACTTTTGAGTACAAACATCTTTACTGAATTCCATTGCAACTGTGCCGAATAACTTTGCTTTACCTGTACGATCCTCCGATGAGAATGCCATTCCCTAATCTAAGAAATGATCACAAATACCAAATATCATTGGAGAAAATTCTGTACAGATGAAAACATACATGACTTTGGAACCAAGCCTTATTAACTCCTCCCCTCACCCTCCCCTCACCCTTCTTGGAGAAATCTCAATATTAGGCACTTTTTACACAAGATAGCCACATTAAAACATAACATGAGAGTATGCGAGACTTTTACTCCTTTATCTACCCGACTTGTGTAATAGTTCATGTTAGCTTCAAAACTTTTGTGTTGGGAGCACTCTTGATAATAGTTTATGAAATAACATAGTTAAATGGGTACAATATGCTGGTCTGCACTATTATGTGACTGTTTATTTTGTAACTGTAAAATATAGAAGGGAGAAGGAGGAGAGCAATAGGACCAATTCGTGTAGCATGAAAACACCATTTATTACGGGTTCAAGAACAAAAAAATGAAATTCCTGTATGACCTTCAATAGCCATGAAGAAGTCTTGTCTTGACGAAACACGTAGGAGCCTGTTAAGTTGTTTTAACATTGTTTTTTGAGAGTAATACATATTGTTTTCATACTAGACTAATTAGTCCTTTTGTTCTCATGAACTTCTATATTTTACATTCATTTATACCCCTCTAGAGGATTGACGCATTTGAATCCAACATCCATATATATTTTGAAGACAAAATTACTTTGTCCAGCACTGCCTTGGGACGCTAATTTGCTAGCATCTAGGCAGATAAGTATCTTGTTACTGAGTAGAGTTTTACCACTTTCTGACTGAGCACCTTTGAAGGTATTTGAAGGCTTTCATGTCTCTTGCAGGTAACCTCTGAGTCAGTTGAGGAGCTAGTGAATAGAAGGCCTGGGTGCAAAATAATTTGAGTCCCCCTTGCAACTTCTCTATCACCCCCTTGGGGTTCATAAAAAAGCAAAATATATGTAGAGAATCAGATCGACTATATTGCTCAGATTACCTTTCTATAAAGTAATTATCTACCAAACTCATCTAATTATTTAATATTTCTTATGTAATGCCAGTAGCAAGGGGCCCTTACCACTGTTGTGATTAGCCAAGCTAACAGCCTTATTAAATTGCGATACTGTAAATTTAAAAGGGCTCTATTTAAGCACACAACATTTTTTTTTTTACAGAACTCTTTAGTTAGTGAACTTCTATCCAAAAGCAAGGTCTTCACTAACTAAAAACTTCTCTAAATAAAATATGCTATGTGCTTAGATAGAGCCCTTTTAAATTTACCGAATCGCAATTTAATAAGGCTGTTAATATTTACCAGATGTGTTATCACATCTGAAGTAGGTGAATTTGTGGTAAAAAAATAAACTTTTGCATCATTTTTTTTCTTGCATCTAATTTTTCAAATATGCTTTTGAATTTCATATAATTTTGTTTGGAGTGAGGTGTCATATTTAGCTGATATCACATTTATCACATATATAGTTGTCATCAGCGTGACCTTGCCAAAATCTGTTGGTAACGCAACGTTAAAACTGCAGGCTCGTAAAGCGAGTGCGCAGCAACTGCAGCCCTCACGAAGCGAGGGCCGCTGTTGCAGCCAGGAAAGGAGCACCAAAGGTGCTCCTTGCCCTGGTGAAGATGAGCACCATAGGCGCTCATCCCTACGACCCCGTACGACTTAGGCAGGGATCGCTGAAGGGCTCGATGCGCTTGTGGAGATGAGAGCTGTAGGCGCTCATCCCTACGACCCCGTAGGACAGGCAGGGAGCGCTGAACTACACTTCAACACAAAACTCAAATACACAATTCAAAGTGCGAGACCCGTAGCACTTTTGAAAAAATCACCTATAAAAAGTACGGGCCATAACACTTAGAAAATAAAACCGCGGTTGAGGGGGAAAAAAATACGAACCGCAAAAAATACAAACTTAACGTCCGCACCATGCACAGCGAAAAAAAACACAAAATACTAAATAAAACAAAAAATACGCACACAAGGGGGGACAGCCAGGACTTCTGGGAATCAGCTTACACGCCAATTTAAATACAATTTAACCATTTTTGCCACTCGAAAATCCCATGAGAGAAAAAATGGTCTCCGAAAGAAACGAAATTAGGCTACACGACCCCTAAGCACGCAAAACACCGCCAAGCACATACGCCTTTTCCACAGACCTGTATGGCCTATTAAATACACTATTAGGAAGGATGTTAAATGCTCAACACCCGCCTAAAACATACACACTCGCAGCCATTTAGCCAGAATCACTCAAACCTAATAACATTACCATTACAAAATGTGGAAGTACACACCTAAACAACGCTTTACCCTTGCGCACACAGTTTATTTACACTGCACACTGCACACATTCCAGACACTTACACCTCAGCTCGCCAACAGTGCAAATCTACATTGTATGCTACAGGAACATCAAAACAGATTGTTAACTCTTCAGCATATTGCTTAATGCATATATTAATTACAGATAGCTAAAATATATTACTTTATAACTTTACTAATGAATTATTTAACATTACAAAATACAAGCACATAAAAAAAAAATAACAATAAACTCTAAAGGTGCTTAGCGCGGGCTTCACAAGCAGCACCAACGTTTTTTACAGGACCACAACTACACCAGGGGAGAGGCTCACAATGCGAGCCAAAAGCCCATCAGCGCAAAACTTGCAATGAGTGCCAAAGGAGCTCTCATAACCAAACATACACCAACCAAGAGGCTCACAATGAGCGCCGAAGGTAGTCACACAAAAAAAAAACTTACTTTGTGTACCAAAGGCCTGCAATGCGCAATGTAGCCCATAGCAAGAATTAGACACAGCAAGACAGAGGTGGGTAAAGAGAGACGGTGAGAGGGGGAGAAAGACACAGGGGAGGGAGAGGGGGTGGAAATAGACACAGGGGAGTGAGAGTAGCACACGGTATAGCAAGGGTCAGAAAATAAGGCTTAGACGTGAATAGCGAGGCCTGAAAAGTGTGAGAAATTACAAGCATCGCCGCAGTGAGAGCCACAGACTGAGGTGTATATATACGGGACAATTTCCAGATCTTTCTCACTTTCTCCTCAGGTGATGAACAGCATAACTGGACATTTATCTGCTGGCGTTATTTCAAAAGAGATTGTTAGCTCTTTATGAGTTTTAATTTTGCTAATTACAGATAATGGGTAAAGTATAGTTAGTTAATTAATTAATTAATTAATTTAAGAAAAATTTAAGTTATGGAAATTAATAAAATTTCTTCCAAACTTAATTAAATATTTGTGTTAACATTATTCATTTATAGCAATATTTAGAAGACAGATGCTTGTTTATTTGGAAAAAAATATACAAATGTATTTAAACTTATAAAGGAGTACAAGCTAAAAAAATATAACTTAATAGATAAATGAAAAAGATAGTAGTGTATTATTCAAAAATGAGTATTAATTATTTTCATTTGATTTTACAATTTGCAGCTCTTTGTCAATAGACACTTGCTAAAGACAGTGCCATTGAAATTTTTACAACAGTGGCCATTTATGAAGACAGACTGTCAGCTCTGCATGATTTTCCATTCAGCTACTTACATATAGTAGGCGCAGTTTAATTAGTTCTTTAATAATTATATAATTGATTTCATAATTTAAAATATTTTAAATTGTAATAACAAGTTAATTAATAAAGAAATAGATTATTAATTTAAATATCATGAATTGATAGTGAAGTGTTGTGGATTGTGGTTTACTGAAAGTATATTAATAGGCAAAATAATCATTATAGGAAATATGCTGCAGATATTACTAATTTAAGAATTGGTGATTGCATGAATTAACTATTAATTTAAATGAATAAATAAAAAAAGAAATAGGACATTAATGTAGTGTACTGCTGTTTAGACATAACAAAGACAACTTATTAGATTGGAACACAGGTTTCTTATTATCACACTTATATTTCTCTTACAGATTAGAAAGAAAGGTGGACACAATTGACATACCATCATATGTTGAAAAGAAGAGTGGAGTCAGAAAAAGAAAGGATTTTTACTGCTTTAATCGATTACAATTTCAGGTAAGCTACATAAATATATTAGTAACTTTTACAATTAAAAAAAAAAAGCAATTAAATATGTTGAAAATTAAAAATTTAGATTTAAATGTACAGATTACAATGTCGATTACAAAGAAAACAATGAAGAACGCAAAAAATGTCTAACAAGGGAACGAGTACAAAGATGAAAAGATCCACTGTCATTGGAGATTTTGAAACAGTTAAAAGAAGAAGAATGTGAGAGAATTTCAAAGAAAATAAACATGTCTGGTACAGTTACACCGCAGTGCCAGAAAGCTATGAATAAAAAAAAAATGATAAAGATGCATGTGATGATAGTAATCTTGATATAGATAGTAATATAGATATATGTTCTCAGGATAGTCCATTATTTACATCTATATCAGTAGAGCCTCACAATTGTGGATGTTTGAATGTTGTTTGTCAGTTTTGTGGGGCTTATCATTCTCAACAGAAAAGACCTCGAAATGGTGAGTTCATTGGTTGTTGTCAGAAAGGAAAGGTAAGACTTTCAGAAAGAGACAAATTCCCAGCATATTTAAAAAGTATAATGAGTGGACCTACTTTTCCAAATTATAGTAATTTCAAACAAAACATACAGTCTTATAATAGTGGCATTTAATTTGCTTCTATGGGTGCAGTATTAGCTGCTAATGTGCCAGGACATGGTCAATATGGTTCTTAGAGGACATTGCCATTGTGATAAACACCGTTATAATTTACCAACATTTAGTTACATAGTTACATAGTTACATAGTAATTAAGGTTGAAAAAAGACTTTCAGTCCATCAAGTTCAACCTGTTAAGATCTCCTCTGATCTGCAATATGCGGAATAGTTATTAATTAAAATATTGATTAA
Organism: Discoglossus pictus; assembly: GCA_027410445.1. Classification (NCBI taxonomy): domain Eukaryota; kingdom Metazoa; phylum Chordata; class Amphibia; order Anura; family Alytidae; genus Discoglossus; species Discoglossus pictus. The sequence goes on along the minus strand of CM050167.1, from coordinate 63,202,971 downwards.
ATAATTATTAATAGTATAGTATTGGAGGATGAATAAAGAGTTAGTCCATCAAGTTCAACCTTTTTAGATCTCTGGACTATTTATTATTATTTGTTAATTGTTATTTAATCCAGAGGAAGGCAAAAAGAAAAAAAAAAAAAATTGAAACTTTGCCAATTGTCTCATAAGGGGAAAATAAAGCAAAATTCCTTCCTGACCCCAGAAACTGGCGATCAAATTTCTCCCTGGATCAATATTCCTTTGCTAGTTATCTAGGATAGCCTTGAATGCCCTCTTTATTCAAAAATATATATAACCCCTTTTTGAAGTTGTCTATCAAATTCGCTGTCACCACCTCCTTTGGTAGATAATTCTACAGTTTAACCACCCTAACTGTGAAGAACCCTTTTATTTGTTTAAGGTGAAATCTTTTTTCCTCTAACCTCAAAGGATGTCCTCTTGTCAGTTGAAAATCTCTTGCTACAAAAAGTTCACTTGACAAAGCCTTATATTGACCCTGGATGTATTTATATAACGTAATCATATCTCCTCTTAGACGCCTTTTTTCTAGCGAAAATAAGTTTAATTTTGTTAGTCTTTCTTCATAACTTAGCCCCTCCATTCCCCTTATTAGCTTTGTAGCCCTTCTCTGTACTTTTTCCAGCTCTAAAATGTCTTTTTTATGAGGTGGCGCCCAAAATTGTACTCCATATTCCAAATGAGGACGTACTAGAGATTTGTATAGTGGCAGAATTATATCTTCTTCCCTGGCTTCTATACCCTTTCTAATACATGCTAATATTTTACTTGCCTTTGCAGCTGCTGCTTGGCTTTGAGCGCTGTTACCTAGGTGGTTGCCCACTAGTACTCCCAAATCCCTTTCAATATCTTATACCCCTAGATTTGCTCCATTATGATTATAGATTGCTTGGCTATTGTTCCTTCCCAAATGCATAACCTTACATTTATTTGTATTAAATCTCATCTTCCAGTTAGCCACCCATTTCTCTAATTTATGCAAATCATTTTGTAGGGAAAGTACATCATTATCTGATTTTATTACCTTGCACAACTTAGTGTCATCAGCAAAAATGGAGACACTACATTCGAGTCCTACTTCAATGTCATTAATAAATATGTTATAAAGGAGAGGACCTAATACTGAACCTTGAGGAACCCCACTTATCACATTAGACCAATCGGAGTATGTTCCATGCACAACAACCCTTTGCTTCCTGTCTTCTATCCAGCTCTCGATCCATGAGCAGATATTTACTGCAATTCCTGTATCCCTTAGTTTGCTCACTAGTCTTCCATGTGGCACTGTATCAAATGCCTTTTAATGCGGTTGCGATGGTGTTTCAAAATGACGATGGGGAACCACCATTTCAGTGTAATATCAGAATATATCCCAGAGATCAAGAGCAACCTTTAATTAACAAAAGTATCTTAAGTACTAATTTGGATCCAATGACATATCCAATATTTTATCCAATTGGTGAAGCAGGATGGCAACCTAAATTAATACTTGAAAGTTATCCAAATAGTAAAGTTTGTGTAAAAAATTATATTTTAATGCTTGAATATAAAGTTGCTCAAACTGCTATTCAAGATGAAATTAATCAAATTTTATATGGCGGAAAACAGACACAACAAAGGTTTATTAATTCATATCTGCCACTAGAAGCAAATAATCTACTTTTTAAATTAAATAACAAAATAAGCAACTTGTTGAACAGTATTGTGGACTTATGGATTATGTAGCTGAAGTTGCTACAAACAGAGAACTTCCAGCTGGCCGAGCCATCATTTTGCTATCCTATTTCCAAGGTTCTGCTCGCAATATGAGAGAAAGATACAATGATGCTATGGCTATTGTTACTAAATTTAGAAACCAGATTTATTTATTACATTTACATGTAATCCACAATGGTCAGAGATTGTTGATAATTTGAAAACTGGACAAAGTGCTTCTAATAGACCAGATTTAGTGGCTAGAGTCTTCAAGATGAAACTGTCAGCCTTAATACATGACATAACCATTGGTAAGATATTTGGTAATTGTGTGGCATATGTTTATACTATAGAATTAAAAAAAAATAGGCCTTCCACATGCACATATTCTTTTAATCCTTCAAGAAAAATATAAATAGAATTCTGCTGATCGAGTGGATTCAGTTATTATTGCTGAACTACCAGATTCACAAATACATACTACACTCTATGAAATTGTTACACAAACCATGATTCATGGTGCATGTGGAGATATATATTCGCAGTCACCATGTAAGGAAAATAATAAATGCACTAAAGATTTCCCTAAAGAATTTAGAGTGAAAACGTTTGCAAATTGTGATGGATATCCTTTGTATCGAAGAAGAGAAGTTCAAACTGCAATTATTATTGGAAAAAAAATGTAGATAACCAATATGTGGTACCATATAATCCACATTTCCTGATAAAGTACAATGCACACATAAATGTTTGCACTTCTATCAAATCAATAAATTTTATTTACAAAGGATATGATGCAGCAACTGTTTTGGTGAAAAGTGGCCAAAACGAAGAAGACAATCAGATTGTACATGATGAACTTTCATATCATGTAGATGCTTGCTATGTAAGTGCTCCAGAAGCAATGTGGCACCTTCTGAAATTTTAAATGCATGATCAGTCACATGCAGTTTTTGGGTTAGCTGTTCATTTGCCACAAAAACACATTAGACACAGCCTAATTAAATTACTCCTCGTTGTTCCCTCGGCCCTCACTAATGGCCCCGTAGAGCTGTTAGCGAGGGCCGATTCCTCAAAATGTTCCTCACAGACAACTTAGCGAAATTATGTAAAAAAACTGCTGAAAATAGCTCAGAGGAGGGCTACGTATAACACACACACCTTTATCTATGCAGTGAACCTCGTCCCTCGCTAATATCCCAACAAGCACAAAAAAGTGCCCGCTAGTCCTACGAACACCTACACATGCTGCATTATGATCCCCTGTTCTACTGCTTCCCCCTGCACCCTGAACACCCCCCCCCCCCCACATGCTGCAGGGGTCATTATAGGAACCCCTGCCGCCTCCCCACATTAATGCTTGCAGCGGGGGTCACCGATCGGCTTTAAAGGGCCCGCGGGACACTATTAGCCCCACCACTCAAGGGTGCTTTATACAGAGCACCATGAGCCCCTAATGACCCCTATAACTCTTGGGGCTCTATACAGAGCCACATGAGCCCTTAATCAACCCTGTCACTCATGGGGCTCAATACAGAGCCCAATGAGCCCTTAATTAACTCTGTCACTCTTGGAGCTCTATACAGAGCCCCATGAGCCCCTAATGACTCCTATAACTCATGGGGCTCTAAACAGAGCCCCATGAGCCCTAATTATTCCCATCACCTATCAGTCTCATAAGGGTCTATACAGACCCTTATGGGACACTAATTAACCCCATTAGGTGAATAGGGGACTATATAGACCCATATAGGACACTAATTAACAGCTATAATAACATCATAAGTGCCATTAGGGTCCTCCAGGACCCTCATGACACAAAGTCTAAAAACAACACTATTAAGCCTAACTATACCCCATTAACCCCTTAACCCTAACTATACCCTGTTAACCTTATCTGGACCCAATAACCCTAACTGGGCCTATCTAACCACATATAGTCCTATTTAACCCTAACTGGGCCTATCTAACCATAACTAGGCCTATGTAAACCTAACTGGACCTAATAACCCTAATGGCGCCTATTTAACCCAATCACTTATGGGGGTTTATACAGACCCCTATAAGTATCCATCTAACCCCATCACTTATTGGGGTCATACAGACCTCTTTAAGCCTCCATTAAATCCCATCACTTATGGGGGTCTATACAACCCCCCAAAAACCTCCATCTAACCCCTTAACTTATGGGGGTGAATACAGACCCCCGTAATCCTCTCTTTAACCCAATGAGTCCCATAAGGGTCTATGAAGACCCTCATACGGATTTTCCGAAAAAGCCATACGAGATCCAAGATACACTATTAACAAGGATGCTAAATCATCCACAGCCGCGTACCACATACACATTAGCCGCCATTTTACAACACTAACTAACACAAGTACACCGCTACCCTAACGGTGTACTTGTGTTAGTTTTCGTTTTTTACGGCAGCCATTTTTTCTCTTGCTTCTGGGATTTTCGTGTGTCTAAACTCTTGAATTTGGACTTAAACTGAGGTGTAACTTCAGTTGCAGAGTTCCTGGGTGTCCCCTCTTGGTGTGGGTGAGGTTTTTATGTATTTGGTGTGTGTGTATTTATTGTGTTTCTATTGTTTTTATGTGCGCGCGGGTCGGGCGTTAAGGTCGTATTTTTACATCCTTGTTAATAGTGTATTTTGGACCTCGTACAGCTTTTTTGGAAAATCCGTATGTGTTTTGTGGTGTTTTGCGTGTTTAGAGTCCTGTAGCCTCCTTTTCGTTTTTTTCTTAGGGGATTTTCGTGTGTCTAAACTCTTGAATTTGGACTTAAATTGAGGTGTAACTTTACTTGCTGAGGTCCAGGGTGCCCCCCCATTTCTATGGGTAAGTTTTTTATGTGTTTATTTTGTGTATGTATTGTGTGCTTAATGTTTTCATGTGCGCGTGGTTCGGCGGCTAAGGTCGTAAAGTCCTGCGGTTGACGTGAGAGCCTCCACCTCTCGTATTTGTGCATGCTAAGTCCGTAAATTTGGCGGTTGACGTGAGAGCCTCCACCTCCGCAAATGCGGCCCGCACCTTGCGAGGGTCCGCGTTTGCGGGCTTAAAGTCCGATTTTGCTGGCAAGGAGCGCTATCGGCACTCCGTGCCAGCAATTGCGGCCCTCGCAAAGTGAGGCCCGCAGTTGCTGACAAGGAGTGTCTTCGGCGAAGCGAGGCCCGCAGCGTTAGCAAAGACCTGCTCGCTCACAACTATATATGTGACTAGAGAATTGCCTGTCAAAAAATGACGGCAATGAAATTGTAAGGTAGCTAATGCTGTTTGGTGTATAATAATGAAATATATAGTACATTAATAAATGAATATACTTTACGTATTTTGAAGCATTGTGTTGAAGAGCTGCAATCTGTTTTGATGTTGCTGCAGCATTAGTAGTGTGGAGCTGCTGTGTAAGCGTGCTGAATGTGTGCAGTGTAATAGTGTGCGTGCTCGAGACCAAACCGTTAGCGTAGTTGTGTACTTCCGCATTGTCGTAAAATGGCGGGTAATGTGTGGTATGCGTCTTAGCGGAATATCCGTAGGTCTTTTGTGGTGTTTTGCGAGTTTCTTGTGGTGTTTTGCGTGTTTCGAGTGCTGTAGCCTCATTTTCGTTTTGTTCGGCGGCCATTTTTTCTCTCGCTTAGATAATTTTTTAATGTCTAAACTCTTTTATTTTGAGTTAAATGAAGGTGTAAGTTGCTTTTTTGAGGTCCTGGATGCTCCCTCTTGCTGTAGGCAAGCTTTTTATGTATGTGCTGTGTGTATTTATTGTGTTTTGAATTTTTTTCATGTTTGCGAGTTGCGTCTGATTTTTGCGAGGTCGTAATGAGTGGTAACGTGTCTCGTATGTTGTTTGCGTTGCGAGGTGTTGTACTATTAAAAATAAATTGTACATACAATTTATTTCCGAAAATATGCCAATATCTATGCTCCATCACATAAAATTTGAATTAACAAAACATTGAACTTTAGGCTGTAATGTAACAAAATAGGTAAAAAGTCAAGGGGGGTGAATACTTTTGCAAGGCACTGTATATATATATATATATATATATATATATATATATATATATATATATATATATATATGTGGGCACATTTAAGTGTCCCAGCTCAACTTCCAAAAATGCAAAATGCAGTTTTCTCTGAACTCTGAGCTTGAAGCAGGTTTTGTAACTTGCTTTAGACATTCAAATGTGAACACAGATGTACTTTTTATTTACTGTACTACTGTACGGTGGAGGGCTTCTATTGCTATTTTGCCCACCATATTATAAATGATTGTTGTGGTGAACTACCTACTCATCAGGTCCACAACACAGGCTGAGATCCCGCTCCATGCTGATGATAGCCAGTAAGCTTGAAACAGATGTACATGAATTTGATACTCAGCCTGTGTTTATTCCAACCTTGGCTTTGCATTAAAGCTGTGTAATACAGCATGCATAAGCTTAAAGGAAGCCATGTTTGATAATGGCTACGGAATGAAGAGTGAGGCATTTGTGAGCACATTTGTGTCCCAGCCCAACTTCCCAGAATGCACTGTAATAACTGTTTTTCTCTGAACTCTCTTTAACTTGCTTTAGACATTCAAATGTGAACACAGATGTACTTTGTATTTAATATATATATATATATATATATATATATATATATATATATATATATATATATACACTTTATTTAATAACCATAAATATATATATAGACACTTTATTTATAGTTATTAAGGCAAGAACAAGTCACAAGTTAGCACAACAAATTATTTATATTTTTTTTATAACCCACATAATCTAATTTTTAAAGACTCCAGGGTAATCATTAATTTCAATACATATTGTTTATTTGCTTGTCTCTATTTTTCTGTTTAATTGCAATTAACAGAATGTTTGTATCTGTTCTGTGCAGCATTCTATACATTGTTATTTCTATAGAAAAAGAAACAATATGCATCTGTACCCAATACAATAGCTACATTTTGAACACTTTCAAAAGAATTAAGATTAAAGCTAGCATAATTATGCACTTCCTAACTTAATTAAGTTTCTTTTGCCATTTCCTATATTAATTCCCTGTATAACATTGTTGAATGCATGAGTACTTGTCAGTCTTATTTTGCATGAATGAATTAATTTGGATGAATGTATTCATTTTAAGATTAAAATAACTACTTGCTGCTCTTGTAAAACTATTTTGTAATGCAACATTTATTTAGCTAAAGTGCTGTAGAACAAAGCAGATTTTTAAAATATTTCAGCTCCAAACTGAAACAAATACATAAACATAAATGAAGGAATTAGCAATAATGAGATGAAAGACAGTTCCCTTTTTAGCAGAAGCAGAAGTTTTTTAAAGTTTTCAAGATATAGAGAGTCATGTTAAAATTAATCAAATATAATTTGGCCTCAGAAGGTTTAAATATGTGAGTGTAGCTCAAGAAAGATCTAAGATCTGTGTACCAAATTGTTATTTGCACAGTAGTGAGGTATCAAATTATAGATCACAATATGGCAGTGTTCCAGATCTGAAACAGCTTAGAAAGCTATAAAAAATGTAATTATGATACACATTCATCTTAGTATAAAATAGAAATCTCACATACAGTGTGAAATGTATTGACATTTTTAGTAGTTCTTAAGAAAAGAGAGAGAGATAGGTAGTTAAATAATATTAATCTTTATATGGTTCACATTCTGCCCTGGTATACAGGTTTGGAATCAAAATGTATGCTATTATACTTTATTTAAGTCATGTGGGGAACCATGTATCTAGGGTGTGTAAGTTTTAGATTATTGGGTACAGGGTCTCCACAATTTGGGGGACCCAGTAGAGGGTAGTGGGGCTGATTAGCGATCTCAGGGTATCTGCTGAGTGGGGAGAGAATAGTAGTAATGCCCAGTGAGTTCAGGAGACTAGGCAGTTGGGTCAACTCGCTCCTTAGCCAACCTCTGCTCAGATCGAGATACCTTTATTGAGTCAGAGGGAATTTGGTTAGGGGAGCATAGGCGGCATAAGCATCTCGTGGTATAAAGGCCGTATGTTTGCAGGCGTGCTGCGGACTTGAACTCTGCTACAATTCCAGTGCTATTCAATTGAACAAGCCTGCAATTTATGGGCCGAACGCTGAAACCTTAAACCATGCACTCGTGCATAGCAGTTCAGGGTGGGAACATGATCAATTAAGCAAGGCAGTAACCACCCATTTAAAAACAGCCAATAGTAAATGAGACCGCCATCATTACGGCAGTAAAACATGGAGGTTACATGTCAATCAATTAGCATTTAGGGGTCCGATATGAGATAAGACTCTCAAAACCTCAAAATACAAAATAAAAAAAAATGAATGCCAGGACTGTTCTAGTCCATGTGGGTGGCCTGATATGTATTAACTCACTAATTTCAAACATAGATATAACCCTGAAATGTCACATAAAATAATAAAAAAACATTGCCGATTTGAAAGCTCGTGACTGTTGTGCAATCACGTATATAGTTGTGAGCGTACGGGCCGTTGCTCACGCTTGCGGGCTTGCGAAGCGAGGGCCGAGGGCCGCTGCTCGCACAGCGAGCCGCGGCTCTCGCGTAGCGAGGGCTGCGTGCAAGGGCCTCAGTTGTTGGAATGGAGCAGCCACCTTCTCCCCACAATGCCCCGCGCAGGGCCGCCCAGTCCCCGGTTCGGGTTCAGCTTTAGATCCCCCAGTCTTGGCTCTAGATCCCTCTCCTCACCCCCCCGCACAGTGTGAGTTGTTGCCCTCCCGGTCAGTGCTCCTCCTGTGCTGCTCTTCCTCTCCTCAGCCCCCCGCGATGCCCCTTCTTCTCCCCCCTGTGCTGCAGGTCTGTGAGTGTGTGCTCTGCAGTCAGTGTGTGCTCTGCCGCAGGTCTGTGAGTGTGTGCTCTGCGGTAAGTGTGTGCTATGCAGCAGGTCTGTGAGTGTGTGCTCTGCAGTCAGTGTGTGCTCTGCAGCAGGTCTGTGAGTGTGTGCTCTGCAGTCAGTGTGTGCTCTGCAGCAGGTCTGTGAGTGTGTGCTCTGCAGCATGTCTGTGAGTCTATGCTCTGCAGTCAGTGTGTGCTCTGCAGCAGGTCTGTGAGTATGTGCTCTGCAGTAAGTGTGTGCTCTGCAGCAGGTCTGTGAGTGTGTGCTCTGCAGTCAGTGTGTTCTCTGCAGCAGGTCTGTGAGTGTGTGCTCTGCAGTAAGTGTGTGCTCTGCAGCAGGTCTGTGAGTGTGTGCTCTTCAGTCAGTGTGTTCTCTGCAGTAGGGCTGTGAGTGGGTGCTCTATCACATATATAGCTGTGAGCGTACGGGCCGTTGCCTGCTCCGCGAGGACTGCGTGCAAGGGCCTCAGTTGTTGGCATGGAGCAGCCACCTCCTCCCCACAATGCCCCGCGAAGGGCCGCCCAGTCCCCGGTTCGGGTTCCGGAGGGGGAGCCAGACGCCGCCATTGCCACTAGCCGAACCATCCCGGAGCCCGGCAATCCCGCGGGAATGTGGTGAGAGCGTTGGTAGTGGGGGAGGTTCAGGCCGCGCACGGAGCTCCGAGCTCTGATCAGTGCGGCTACCTTGGGGAGGCGGGGCTAGGCCGGCCTGGGGAACAGGAAACACCGGGGATCCGCGGACTGGAGCAGGCCTCAGAGCTGGAGGAGCCGGGCCTGGGTAGGTGACTGTGAGTGACAGGGAGATAATGTGGTCTGAGGAAGATGTGGAATCACTGAGAGCTGCCATATAAACTAATTGTCTTACTTATACACTGATCATTAACACCATGTGTATGTATATAAAGTGTGTGTATATTGTGTGTGTGTGTGTATATTGTGTGTGTATTGTATTGTGTGTGTGTGTGTATATATAATCTGTGTGTGTATTGTGTGTGTGTGTGTATATATTGTGTGTGTGTATGTATAATGTGTGTGTATATTGTGTGTGTGTGTATTGTGTGTGTCTGTGTGTGTATATATATATATATATATATATATATATATATATAATGTGTGTGTTTATTGTATGTGTGTATTGTTTGTGTATATATAATGTGTTTGTATATTGTGTGCTTGTGTATATTGTGTGTGTATATATAATGTGTGTGTATATATAATATGTGTGTATATTGTGTGTGTGTGTATATATAATGTGTGTGTATATTGTGTGTGTGTGTGTATATATATATATAATGTGTGTGTGTGTATCACATATATAGTTGTGAGCATGCGAGCCCGCTCGAGCCGTTGCTCACGCTTGCGGGCTCCTTGCCAGCAACTACGGCCCTCGCGAAGCAACTGCAACCCTCGCAAACTTTACGTCGCAACGCAAACAACATACGAGACACGTTAACACACAAAAATCGTCTGCAACCCGCGGACATGAAAAAATGAAAAACACAATAAATACACACTGTCATGAATCACCCAGGGGCCATATTGGATTTGGTGTGAACTATGCTGGGGCCATTTTGTGACTGGCAGCAGTGACCATTTTGGGCTGGATTATCTTACACATGCTGGTGCCATGTGGAAGAACAAAAGATTTGGGCACAAAGTTACTGCTTGTAAATGGTATGAATAGGGGGTTCCACTGTCACCATTAAATAAAGTCAGCATTACTGCATAAAATGGATTGACGTGGAAAACTTGCCCCACCCTGATACCATGTGGGAATGGGGAAATATGGTTATAGGTTATTAATATGTTAGTATTATATTGTATATTGTATTGGGGAGTGATAGCTATGTTTTAATTAGTCAACCCTTCCCCATTGTATAAACTCTCAGTCAGGAGTTGGCCATATGGTCTTTAGAATAAACACTTGAAGTGATAGCAAGGCCAGAACAAAGAGATTTGCCAGACTGCCAGGCACCGTAGGACAATGGTATAGTACAGGGTCTTCCAGCCTCAATACTAGGGCCTGGGCCATAGCAAAGAGATGTGTCTCTGTTGACTGCCAGCGCCCAAATGACTCTGTTAGCCACACCTAGTGGGCGGCCCAGGGGAGGGGTCTGGAAGTTCCCAGAGCTTACCTCTAGTCCATTGGCTAGAGGTAATAAAATTACTCTGGAGATTACTCCATTGGCCAAGAGGAAGATAAGGGTTGGACAAAGGGGTAGCCACTCCCTGTACTGGTTTTGTGAGTTGTTAAAAAACTTGTGTAAAAATAAAGAAGTTGTTCATAATTTTCATCAAGACTTTGTGTGTAGATGTATTATTTACCCAGGGACATATGCTTGCAGTAAGATTCGTCAGACTTACTGTCAATATTGCTCAGTCTAAACCAAGGGCTGAGACATGATGTTCCTGTACTCAAAGCTACTCCAAGGTCCAGAGTAACCCAAATCAAGTCAGCAGACCCCAGCCAGAGAGTGGGTCGTGATAATTGGTGGCACAGTGGTGGGGTACTCTGAGAAGGACCAGAAAATGGAGCAGATGGAAGCAGAGGACTACAGACTACTCCTGCTAAATCAATGGATGGCATTCATGCAATTATGGCATGGCCATGAGCTGGCAAGCTGGTTTGAGGAACTGGTAGAGAAAGAGATGGACTTGGAGGAACAGTACCTTGCCAGGATAGAGTCCTTGGGTGGCCGGAGAGAGGATCTCTATTTTCGTTTGGATCTAGAATATGGGGTCGGTGAGATTCTGAATGGTGATCCGGAATGTGGCATGGGAACTGCAAGGAGGCATAATAACTTGTTTGTTGAACGCTGCCGGGGTCTGGGACTGGAAGCATGGTTCCCGGAGGCTCCTTTGCTGGAACCCCTGATTCAGCAAGAGCTGCAACTGGAGGCTGAGTATGTGGAATTGTGGGATGCGATACCCAAGAAGTATTTTTACAACTCAGACGGTATGTACCAGAGTGAGTATGCTCACTGGAACTGGGGAGAGGCATTTCTAGACTGTAAACAAAGTGAGGAGTGGGAAGGGGTAAACACTGTTCCTTTGCCAACTCCTGGGGATGGAGAATATTTGCCCCTAGAACATGCAGTAACTGTGTCAGGGCCTAGTCACCAGCCCAAAGAGCCAGAGACCCAGTGGAATGTTCCCTGGGTGGGGTCAGATAATCCATGTCTGCCCCCTGATACCCCAAGAGATGTAATCCCAGAGGAAGTGGGAACTGCTCACAAGCTAGGGCCAGATAAGTTAAGTCTGCCCTCAGAAGTTCTAGGCAAAGTGTGTTGGCCAGTTAGCCACACCTAGTGGGCGGCCCAGGGGAGGGGTCTGGAAGTTCCCAGAGCTTACCTCTAGTCCATTGGCTAGAGGTAATAAAATTACTCTGGAGATTACCCCATTGGCCAAGAGGAAGATAAGGGTTGGACAAAGGGGTAGCCACTCCCTGTACTGGTTTTGTGAGTTGTTTAAATACTTGTGTAAAAATAAAGAAGTTGTTCATAATTTTCATCAAGACTTTGTGTGTAGATGTATTATTTACCCAGGGACATATGGTTGCAGTAAGATTCGTCAGACTTACTGTCAATATTGCTCAGTCTAAACCAAGGGCTGAGACATGATGTTCCTGTACTCAAAGCTACTCCAAGGTCCAGAGTAACCCAAATCAAGTCAGCAGACCCCAGCCAGAGAGTGGGTCGTGATACACACAACATATACATAAAAAGCTTACCTACAGCAAGAGGGAGCATCCAGGACCTCAAAAAATGAAGTTACATCTTCATTTAACTCAAAATAAAAGAGTTTAGACACTAAAAAATTCTCTAAGCGAAAGAAAAAATGGCCGCCGAACAAAACGAAAACGAGGCTACAGCAGTCTAAACACGCAAAACACCACAAGAAACACGCAAAACACCACAAAACACCTACGGATATTCCGCTACAGACGCATACCACACATTAGCCGCCATTTTATAACAATGCGGAAGTACACAACTACGCTAACGGTTTCGTCTCGCGCACGCACACTATTACACTGCACACATTCACCACACTTACACAGCAGCTCCACACCACTAATGCTGCAGCAACATCAAAACAGATTGTCAGCTCTTCAACACAATACTTAAAAATAGGTAAAGTATATTAATTTATTAATCTATTAGTTATTTTATTATTATACACCAAATAGCATTAGCTCACTAACAATTTCATTGCCGTCATTTTTTGACGGGCAATTCGCTAGTTAATTATAATGTCTTTCATCGCTTTCCCTGTGATTTACAGTGCAGTACTGATTTTACAGTGCTACGGACAGGGTTTAAAAGCCCTTGCGGGTCCTCTCTAGTAATCGTAGGATTTTCTCCTACATTTGCAGTTTATGGGTGTAAAAACATTTGTGGGCTTGGGGAATTGTAGCAATTGATTAGCGAGTTTTAGCAAATCGCTATTCAATTCCTACAATTCCTCAAGCCTGCAATTGCCTTCAAACCCGTAAATGGCAAATGTAGAAGAAAATCCTATGAGTACCAGATAGGACTCGCAAGAGGCTTAAACACCTGTTGGTAGCACTGTAAGTGCAAATAAAAAATAAATACTGCACTTAAAGAGACAGGAAAAGTGATAAAATACATGAGAATTAATTGCACAACAGTCTCAAGCTCACAAATCTGCAATAAAAAAAAAATTTGTTTATGTTTTATTTCCGTGTTATGTCAATCTCGGTAATCAAGACGTTAATACATATCAAGCCACCCACATGGACTAGAACAGTATCGTTATTCATGTTTATTATTTTGTACATTGCCGAATTGGGAGTCCAATTCCATATCAGACTTATAAACGCTAATTGATTGATGTTTAACCTCCATGTTTCCCTGACGTCATGATGACGGTCTCATTTACTATTGGATGTTTTTGAATCGGATTTAATTGATCATGGCCTGAAATGTTACTTACGATTGCATGGTTTACGGTTTAGGCTTTCGACCATGTAGCTGCAGGCTTGTTCAATTTAATCAATCTGTAACTGTTGCAATTTTCAAGCCCAATGCAATTGAATGGAGGCCATAGTCTTTTAAAATGCTCTTATGGCCATTAAACTAGCCCTTGGGTCAGGTAGCCACATCCATCTAAGTCCCAATTGCCATTTCAAAACATTTCAAGGGGTCGTGAGAAACTCTTTAATATACAGTGGTACCTCGGATTACACCGTTAATCCGTTCCGGATGGGACGGTGTAACCTGAAATCGGTGTAACCCGAGGTAGGATTTCCCATAGGAATCAATGTAAATTCAATTAATCCGTTCCAGATTTTTCACATTTTAGTTTGAACTAATGGTCTTGTTTTTGAATACAAACCCTTAAAACTAAACAGAAATTACTAAACAACAATAATTAAATCAAATAACTTAGAATTTATGTTCACTAAACTGAGAGGACTTGAGGGCCCAATGGGATGGGGGGGGGGGGGTAGAGGAGGAGAAGGAGGACACAGGTTATTGCTGGGCACATTGGCACATAGGCACAGGCTGGGCACATTGCTGATAGGCACAGGATGGGTACATTGGCACATAGGCACAGGCTGTTTTGGCTCTTACCGGCACAGGCAAATTGCACTCTTGCTGGCACAGGCAAATTGGGCTCTTGCAGGGACAAGCAAATTGGGCTCTTGGAAGCTCAGACTATAAAGTAATTGCGATTACATTGTTTACAGCTTGCTCCTCCTTTCGGATTCAATAGCGTGATTGCGATTATGCTTACAGCTTGCTTGTTTCTTTTAGGATTCAATCGTGCTGTCGCGTGTACATCAGCATTTGCTTTGTTCCTTCTTTCAGTTTCGATCACGTAACCCAAGGTAGCGTTGTAACCCGAGGCAGAAAATTGCTGAGGAGAAGTGGTGGCACCCGAAAACAGTGTAACCAGAGAGTGTTGTAACCCGAGGTACAGAGGTACCACTGTATATCAAAATCAATTAAAAGTTAGGCGATATATTTGTGGGCACATTTGCATGTCCCAGTTCAACTTCCCAGAATGCAGTGTAATAACTGTTTCTCAGAATTCTGAGCTGGAAGCAGATTTTTAAACTTGTTTTAGACATTCAAATGTGAACACAGATGTACTATTTATTTACTGTACTACTGTATGGTGGAGGGCTTCTATCGCTCTTTTGCACACCATATTATAAATGATTGTTGTGGTGAACTACCTACTCATAAAGTCCACAACACAGGCTGAGATTCCGCTCCATGCTGATGATAGCCAGTAAGCTTGAAACAGCTGTACATGGATAGGATACTCAGCCTTTGTTTAATCCAACCTTGGCTTTGCATTAAAGCTGTGTAATACAGCATGCATAAGCTTAAAGGAAGCCATGTTTGATAATGGCTAAGGATTAAAGAGCGAGGCATTTGTGGGCACATTTGCATGTCCCAGTTCAACTTTCCAGAATGCAGTGTAATAACTGTTTCTCTGAATTCTGAGCTGGAAGCAGGTTTTTATTGTTTTAGACATTTAAATGTGAACACAGATGTACTATTTATTTACTGTACTACTGTACGGTGAAGGGCTTCTATCCCTCTTTTGCCCACCATATTATAAATTATTGTTGTGGTGAACTACCTACTCATAAAGTCCACAACACAGACTGAGATATATATATACAGTGCCTTGAAAAGTATTCACCCCCCTTGACTTTTTACCTATTTTGTTACATTACAGCCTAAAGTTCAATGTTTTGTAAATCCAAATTGTATGTGATGGATCAGATCACAAAAGTCTAAGTTGGTGAAGTAAAATGAGAAAAATATATATATATAAAAATATTTTTTAGAAGTAGAAAACAGAAAATTGGCATGTGCGTATGCATGATTTGAGGCTAGGACAGAGGTTCACCTTCCAGCAGGACAATGACCCCAAACATACTGTTAAAGCAAAAGTGGTTTAAGGGGAAACATGTAAATGTGTTGGAATGGCCTAGTCAAAGCCCAGACCTCAGTCCAATAGAAAATATGTGGTCAGACTTAAAGATTGCTGTTCACAAGCACAAGCCATCCCACTTGAAGGAGCTGGGGCAGTTTTGCAAGGAGGTATGGGCAAAAATCCCAGTGGTAAGATGTGGCAAGCTCATAGAGACTTATCCAAAGTGACTTGGAGCTGTGATTGCCGCAAAAGGTGGCTCTACAAAGTATTGACTTTAGAGGGGTGATTAGTTATGCACATTGACTTTTTCTGTTTTTTTGTCATATTTCTTGTTTGCTCCACAATAAAAAAAAATAAAAAAAATCTTCAAAGTTGTGGGCATGTTCTGTAAATTAAATGATGCAAATCCTCAAACAATCCATGTTAATTCCAGGTTGTGAGGCAACAAAACAGGAAAAATGCCAAGGGGGGTGAATACTTTTGCAAGGCACTGCATTATATATATATATATATATATATATATATATATATATATATATATATATATACATATATATATATATATATATATATATATATATATATTACTTTTTTATTTATTTATTTATTATATATATACTTTATTATGAATTAACTATTAATTCATCAATTATTTTTACGAAAAAAGTATTCATTATTATTGATATATATTTTATCAATTATTCTAATTCTTCAAGTAGCCCAAAAATAAATCTAGTAACAATAAATAGAACCAAAATTAAAAAAATGTAAAAAAATATTCTGAAACAAATGGTGAAAAAAACAAAGTAAAAGATGACATTGTGTAAGGCACAATGGGGAAAATACTATGGACACTGGATTCTAAGCTCAAAGACAGGGCCCTCCAATGTTTGCAATTTGTTATTATTGAATTTGTCTTTGCTTGGAAATTAAGTTATGTATAGTGCTATGGAATATATTAAAGCATTACAAATAAATTATAATAATAATAATAATTATTGGATTTATGAATGATTTACTTTAGATTTGTTTATTTTTATTTGTTGTTTTTTTTCTTAGGTATATTGAGCTATATAATTTTATTTATATAAAGCTTTGTGAAAAAGTATATCCCTTTACTAAAAGTCTTGGTGCCATCCCTTAGAGTTTAACCTAAGAGGCAGAATAATCACTGAGTCATCATTACTCATATGCCAGGAAAATAAAAATATTCAAGTCTATTTAAAATAAAATAATAGGTCATATCCCGCACACTTAATATTGTGTCAAAATTCTAAAAACAGCAAGCACAACATCAAGGTTGCCTTAGCACATCCACTACTGCTCAAAAAAGCATGCATTTTTGGGCTATTATAATCATAAGGCCAACTGTATTACAGGAGAAAATTGGTCAACAATTTTAAGAGCTGAAGACCTGGGCAGTCAAAGTTATATCTATAGTTACCCTCATTGACCTTGCTCATTTTATCCTATATGTAGAGACAATAATCCTTAGAAAAGAAGACAGAAGATATAATAAAATAACACCGAGATAAGGCCTCTTCTAGCTGAAGTGATCTTAACATTGCATTCAGTTTTCAAACAATTTTTAACAATCTCATACAATTTTTTTTTTTAAAGTAAGAAAAACCCAAATAAATTGCCAGCTCAACAGAAAATCACTGTGAAGGGCAACTAACCTTGACCATTAATATTCATATTGCATATCTCACCACATTATTAATTAATATTAATAATGTAAACAATTGTTTTAACCTAGGAAAAAAGCTCAACTGAATGTTGCTAATTTTAAACTAAAGCCAGCTATAGAACGATAGAAGAAATACAAGATTGTTGCCTCTGTTCCATTGCCTTCCGCTGTAAGAAGTTTTGAACCTCAAGAGCTTTTAAAACCTAAGTATTGGAGCTATTCTATGGCTCCTGGAAAGAAAAAGCCTGTAAAACTAATTGCACCTAGGAGGGTTTGTCGTCCCCATAGCAATGCTGCAGAGTGGTACCCAATAGTGATCATAATAATCCTAATGTTTATTCTTATTGATTAAGCACTTAATCAATCATATATTGGTCAAGGGTTAAATCAAATATTCGATTGTGATTGGCTAAAACATAATTGCCACATAGTCTGCTCTGAATTTTTTTTTTTTTTAGAGTGGCAGGTATTTTAGGCTGGGGCGCATTTCCACTAACTTCAGTCAAGACTGGAACGTACTGAATCTTCTATGAACATGTCCAGGGCTGTACGATGAGGATGAGGGCTTTGGTGATAGTCGCTGAAGGGTGTCCAAGGATAGGTAATCTATATTTTTTTTATACTTTGTAGTGTTTTTTTATTTATTATGTGGTGTTAGGGATATGGGGATAATAATAAACTCCTGTGAGGTGGTTAGGTTCCATGGGAGTCCAATATGGACCCCTGTCATAGGAAGGATACCATGGGGGTCCATTGAGGATCCCCATTGTACAGGTTAACATTAGCTGCCATGGGCTCCATATTGGACCCCCATGGTATGATGATTAATGCTAGGTGCCCTGGGGTCCACGAAGACCCCATGGCACAAAGGTTAATGTTAGGCTTCTTATACATTATATGGTGGATCCCCTGGCTCATAGGTATTAAAAGATGGAAGGAAGAATCCCAGGGGAACCCCAGGCTCATAGGGGGTACCAGGTAGTAAGAGGGGATCCTGAAGATTATATGGTAGTGGGTAGAAATGGAGAATCTTGAGACAAACCCCAGGCTCATAGTAGATAGTAGATATTAAGGGGGGATCCCAGGGGACCCTGACTCATGTGGGTAGTGGTATTAACCCTTTAATTGTGTCTGATATGAGAAATTAAGCCTCAAATCTGACACAAAGTGTTAGTTTTCTGATGGAGGTTTGAAGCATGTATGTTTCTATGAGGCATGTCTTTGTGCCTTTACAGAGTGGGGCTGCATGTTCCCATACACTTTTTTAAGATTTGTGGCACTACAATGGACTCAAATCAGATATTGTTATGGGATACTTGTGATAGGGATTTGTAAAATAGTTATGGGACAGGTACAGGGAATCTTGAAGTATTTGGATGGCATCTCTGAGAGGTTAGAGTTATGTTTATGATGTCATAGATCAGTGGTGAGTTACCAGTGATCTTTACTTATATTTTTATTTGTGGGAGCCACAGAATGAAGGCCTATATGTACTGATCCAGTTGAAACACAAAACCTTCATATAACTTTCCTTGCTGGAATCAAAAAAGATACTTTATTTAAATGTTTCAATTTAACTATGTTTAGCAATAAAGTTGAAGCACATTATTTGTAACTTGCCTTATGAAACAAGATGACATGTCATGACTTAAAAACTACAGATTGAATGTTCTGCTTGGACACATCCTTTTTGGTTAGATAAACAACTGAAGAAACACACGGAGTGTGCAATAGTAGATAACAATACGGTAATGAAAATATATTGTTTCAATAGTGAACAGGTAGATACTACATGTAAGGAGGTAAGAAGTTCTGAATTCAAAAAGTTTATTTATTATGCACAATGAGTCACAGATTTTGTTTCCCAAATCTTTTTTAATTTGGAAAACAAAATCCGTGGCTCATTGAGCATAATAAATTAAACACAATTCAGAAATTTCTACCACATATTTTAAAAGTAACATTGGACTTTCAATTTTATACAGGCAATTATTTAATGACCAGTGGGTGGTTAATTGTTTTATTAATGATCTTACATAAAATTAGAACAATGTTCAATTAATTATGTGACTTTATTAGCAAGCCTTCAAATAAAAGTTTAGGGCGGAGCACTATTAAGTCTGTTCTAAACGCTTAGCAGCTTTTTAACTCTAGTATAAAAGACTATACATATTTTATGAACTTCCACAAAACAATAATGACACCAGATAAGTAATGTTCCTTAATGGTAAACCTTGTTCCACATATTTAGAAATAATATTTACTGCAATAGACAATATAGCTAGCCCATTTAAACTGTACTGTAACATGATTCACCTTGTACCGACTCTTTGCCTCACCATCTTAAAAATGACCTTGCTTCAGTTTTGTTGTTGACTCTCATGGATCATTAAACTTAGAGATAACAACCCCTCTTTATAATGGACTAATTAAATAAAAAACAGTGCAACTGTGAGGTCAAAAAGGTTGGTCAAAATATTCTAAGCCTAACCATATAGCACTTTTTTAATGGATTACTAGATGCATGGTTGTAGGAGCCAAAGAAAAGAAAATAACACACAACTGCTTCTCTATACACAGTTCAAGCACCCATGATTAGATGTGTCCTGCAACATTTGCATGCAACATTCCATATAAGTGGCAGAAATAACCTTCATAGCAGTAACTTCCGATCTATCTTCCTCCTGAACAACAAAAATACTTATCAAACTCCTTGCAAACACAGAAAACAGACCGAAAATACTTATCAAACTCCTTGCAAACCACCTGAACCTACTCTTACTGTTAATTACACACTCAGACCAAGTGGACTTTATTTCCACAAAACAAGCAAAAGAAAATGCAAGATAGGTTATCAAAGACAAAAATGCCACACTTATCACTGGAATGAGAGAAGGACTGACTCTTACTTTTCTTTCTTCTTTGCTTCAAACTCAACATATGAATTACAGATTCCTGGAGTGCTGCTAAACATGCCGAGAATGTTTCAATGTAATTATTATTTTAATATTTTGAAACAATATCTAAAAAGAATTTATATATGATGTGTAAGATTTTTATAATATATTTAAATCACAGTAGTCTAGCTTTAAAGCTAATATGTATTTATGCATGTAAGTATTTATACCTACATAGATGCTTACATATATACATAATAATTATATATGCAAATCATGAAATACATTAGATAGGACAACTATAAGTCAAAGGGTGAATAAACATTTTTTGTTTAGGTTTTAATGATTTCAATTATTTACGTAAACATTCAAAACACTATAAAGAGATATTTTCTTAAGTTTCTAAACATTGCTGCTTCTTTTATGCAGGGGAGTTTTATAGCTCAGCAACTATGGAGCAGCTTTTCTTCTACTGCCTTCCTCAGCTATTTATCATTACTTATTGAACTTATAGAACTGTTACCTATGTGTTCCTGCCCGTCTATGGCTTCCGTCACATTCCAAAGACCAGTATTAGCAGTTCTATCATTGATGTGAAGATTCATCACTTGGATGAAAGTGCTCATGGTTACAACTTCATAAAAAGTTGACACAAATTCCTTCCTGAATAAGTCACTAAGACAAATCTTGTAAGACAATTAATACTTTCTTGAGATCCTGGTAAGGCCTTATTGAATAGTAAGCTTTTTATGTAGGTATGCCAAAATAGATGGCCCTGTTGATTTTAATCCCTTGCCCAAATTAGTATATGCATTCTGTTTGATATGCTCCTGCATAATCCATCCTATGCTTTAAAGCTGCCTAATACAGCTGGCATTTGCTTAAATGTCCTCAGAACTGATGATGACTTGAACATCTTGCTCAAAGATGGTATAACACCAAGTTGGAGGAGGTCTCCGTCCTTGAAGGACGTACTTGTACCGAGCCACTTTTATAGAAAGAGTGCTGCTACTAAAAATTATGTAAAAGGCAGCCATCGCTGCGGATTATGCAGGAGGATATCAAACAAAATGTAAGATCTGCGCACATTTTGTTAATAAGTTCTTTAACTGTAGCTGGAAACAAGGGATTTATGCCCTAGAATGTCCATGCTCTACAATCAAAAGATATGTTGGCATGACTACAAGGGAGATCTGAAAAAGGCTGGGAGAACACGTTAGGAACATTGTCAATAGTAAAAAGGATGCTCAGAATAATAAAAAAAAACTTACATCTGTGGCTAGACACTTTCTAATGTGCCATGACTCAGACCCCACTAACCTCAAATGTTGGATGGTCCAGCAAATACTGTTGACGGCTCATTATAATCTCATTAGCTATAACTCTTATTTAATATACTGT
Organism: Discoglossus pictus; assembly: GCA_027410445.1. Lineage (NCBI taxonomy): Eukaryota > Metazoa > Chordata > Amphibia > Anura > Alytidae > Discoglossus > Discoglossus pictus. Next base: position 63,181,482 of record CM050167.1, on the reverse strand, counting down.
TTAGAGTTGTAGGAACTATATGAATTAGGGTCTGTATGGACTTTTCGATATATACCCTTTACCTTCCATATTTCATATTAATCATCTTTTATTGATTTTGTTAATACCTCCATGTGTCTATATATTATTTATCTTTTTCTTGATATTACAGCTGATATCATAATTAGATGAAAATGTAGGTCCGTAATTTAATGCTGTCACTAATGTAATCCATATATAGCAAATACAATATATAGGGGTCAAACATATATGCATTTGATGATTATTTCAAATTATTTTTGTTTGCTGATAGATACAGTTGTATAAACCATTTTTGTCATTTTCACCTATTTTTTTGTAGAAGGTTACATAAATGGGTTCTGTTGCACTAGACTCTCTCAATTGAGTATATTTTTGGCCCTTTCTTGATCATCCTGCTAAAGCATTTTAAAGTATTATGTAAATAATCACTCAAATTCTAACTTTAGTATTGGTTAAGATTGTTGACCTCATTTATTTACTTATATATGAGTGTTTAATATCCATTATCTTGTTTGAATTTATATTGCCTTCTTGTGGGTCATTTTGTTCTTGAGGTACTTTATTTGGTTGGTCCACTACTTCAAGGGTTAACCTACTGACCCAGGATGATATAAATAGGCAGGTATCTCCTGTGTGGGCAAGCCCCAGTAGAAGCTTAGTTATTCTGCGAAACGTGCGTTGGGCGATTATGTGCATGCACCCTTTTTTTGAACTACCGTTGTGATTGCGCAGGCGTGGGTCTTGTAGAGCTAAGCAGCATTACTGCACGCCAGGAGAGACAAACTAACACATATTTATATTGTGTTTGTTTTATATGTTTATTTCATGGGAACAGAGATGACATTGATCTTGATATCCAGAGACTATGATATTTCGGATTTGTAATTGTTGATACATTCTCACACATATGTAATGGATGTTTGAACGTTTTTATGTTACTGTTTATTGAACGTTGTAATATTGCAAAGATTTTCTAATAAAATAATATAAAAGTAACAGACTGGTAATTACAGGTAATATCAAGATACACACATGCTTGGCGGTGAGTACCTGGAGGGGTAGAGGCTAAACTTTGTTTGCTTATATGACAGAGTATTCCAGTATAAACATTATGTTATATTGTTGCAGGTAATTAGCATGTTTTTTGCATTTTTTGCCAGATATAACTATGGCTGCATGTATAGTCTCAGAACTCTATATTTGGACATTGATATGTTCATATTGTGTTTATTAAGATTGAATAGGCAGGCCGTGACCTGCAAGCCATAAATATATATATTTGCATGTCCTTGCACAGGTTCCCAGAATGCAGTAAAATTATTGTATATGCTTAAAAGGAGCCATGTTTAAAATGGTTTGGATTGATAGAGTGACGGTGCATTATGTGGTCTCACTTGCATGTCCCGCCCAGTTTTCCCAGAGTGCAGTGCATATACTGTATTTCTGAGAAATTTGAGAAGGAAATAAGTTTTTATTAACTTATTTTTTAGACATTCAAATAGAATCACTAATGTACTATTCCTTATTTGTACTACTGTACTTTGTACGGTGGAGGAATTCTATCACTCTTAGCCCACCATATGTGAAACAATTGCTATATATATATATATATATATATATATATATATATATATATATATATAGTTACATGGTTATTGAGGGTGAAAAATTATTTTAGTCCATCAAGATAAACATTTTTGGATCTGCTTTGATCTTTCTAATATGTGAATCGTTTATATATATATATATATATATATATATATATATATATATAAACATTAAATTAACAAACAGTATTGAAGTACTTTCCCACTGCGTGAGTTTTAAGGGGACTCTTGCTGCAAGCTGCAGTCTTACATGGCAAACTTTTACTCACAACAGGTAGATCTGTCAGTTCATATGTCTTTTAAACATCCCTTGAAGGAAATATCTTCTCGCTTCTTTGAAGTTAAAGGATTAATAATTGGTATTTCTCCATTTTTCAACAAGAGCTGCTTGAGAATAGTATGAACATCTAGAACATTTCTTCTAACAGAAGAAAAAAAAAAGATATCTTTCAGAACAGGAGTACAGCTTTTTATTAATTTGGATTATTAAGTCTAATCTTTTTAACCACAGAGATTACTATCAGTAAGACACTGTCTCTAGGAAGAAAAATAAACATATTCAAATGTAAAAAATGTTTTTGAAGTCTTAATATAGTGTTTTATATAAGGATGATCTCCATAATATTCCAGCTGTATCAGAATCATATATCTAATATGTATGTGTTATAATAGTCCTTCTGCATATGCAGCTTGAGCAATATTTATAATTCACCCAAATAAGTAATTCAGTTTATGCGTAACAGTGATTAATGAATATTTTACCAAAACAGTTAATTTACTATACAGAAAATGAGTGAATATGTTGTACATTAGCTTCAAGTAAGATATTTATACTATGGCGCATGTGAACCAAAAGTAGGCTAATTAGAATTAATACAATGTGTAATAGCTCTGAAAATGCCACTGAGGCTCATACTATCCACCATCTTCAACTGCCATTTTGCCAGTTCTATCTTCCATCAGGGCTAAAGCAGTCACTTCTGCAGGAGGCTCTGCAAATACCACTGGGCCTTATACCATCCACTCAGCAGAATCTTACTTTCCAGCTGCTATTTTGCCAGTTTAATTTAACTTGTTTTCTTTTCCTCTACTACTGTATATCGTCACACACCACCACTCTTCTGTGTCTGAATTCATATAACCTGCCTTGTCCTCATCCACTCACATATGAGTGTGAATTCATAGTGCAGGTTTAGCACAATCACCTCCATTTTCCCTAATTAACCCTAGACTCTCTTTTCAATTACTTGCTAAGCCCTTGTTTCCTACTTTTAACCACTTCTCCATTTGTTTCATTAATCCCTTTAGATTGTAAATTTTGCGAGTCTTCAATTTTCTATGGTATTTTGAAAAAAGCACCATGTATGTAAGAATTTCAACTCAAAAGCAGGGTCCTCTACTTCTTGACATGTGTTTAATATTTTTTTTTATTTTTTTTATTTATACTCAACTCTATACAGCGTTACAGAATATGTATAAAAAACGGTAATAATAATAATATTAGTATTAATAATACTTTATTGATTCAGTGGCATACATGGGCCAAAGTTAATAAGTCCGTAGCTCAGAGCAGCACAGTTTCAGCAGGCAGCAAGGGGGAGTACACTGGTTCAGTTTGCATATGTATAAAAATGTCTATAAATAGTAATATACTGTGCATGGCTTCAACTGTACCTGAAATTTTGGGGAAGACAAAACAGTTTTGCCCTTTTACCAGTAGCGTAGGAAGGGGGTGCACTGGAGGCGGAGCGCCCCGGGTGTCACCTCTTTGGGGGTGGCAAAAATGCCCCCACCTGCCTTACACTTCACATGACTCATTCCCCTTCCCCAGATCCCCTGCTCCCTGCTTTCTGCTTGTGTCCGCTGGAAGGGGGAGGAGCAAGAAGAGGGATGAGCCAGCAGACCTGCAGCAAGGAGCAGGAGGTAAGTGACCAGGGAGAGGGATGGGGGAGAGGAGAAGACATGAGGGGAGAGAGGGGAGACGAGACATAGAGGGAAAGGGAAGCATGGGGAGAGAGAAGGATACAGTATATAGAGGGAGGGAGAGGCATGGGTAAGAGAGGAAAAGGGGAAAAGGGTGACACATGGAGGGAGAAATGGAAGGGGGAGACATGAGGGAGAGGGGGAAACATGCGTGAAGAGGGAAAGACATGGGAGGAGAGGGAGAGACATGGGGGAGAGGGAGACATGGGGAAGAGGGAGACATGGATGTAAAGGGAGAGGCAAGGGGAAAGAGGGAGACACCTGGAGGGAATTGGAGGTAAGGGGAGACATGGAGGGGGAAGGGGAGTCATGGGGAAGAGGGAGAGACATGGGGTAGAGGGAGACATGGGAAGAGATGGAAAGGCATGGGGAGAGAGTCAAGGGGAAAGAGGGAGACACATGGAGGGAAATGAAGTAAGGGGGAGACATGGAGGGGGGAGGAGGCATGTGGAGAGGGAGAGACATGGGGGAGAGAGAGACATGGATGTAAAGGGAGAGGCATGGGGGAAAGAGAGACATGGGAAGAGATGGAGAGGCATGGGGAGAGAGGCAAGGGGAAAGAGGGAGACACATGGAGGGAGATAGAAATAAGGGGGAGACATGGAGGGGGAGGAGGCACGTGGAGAGGGAGAGACATGGGGGAGAGGGAGACATGGATGTAAAGGGAGATGCATGGGGGAAAGAGAGACATGGGAAGAGATGGAGAGGCATGGGGAGAGAGGCAAGGGGAAAGAGGGAGACACATGTAGGGAGATAGAGGTAAGTGGGAGACATGGAGGGGGAGACATGGGGGACAGGGAGAGACATTGGGGGATAGGGAGACATAGGTAGAGAGGGAGAGGCATAGGGCGAGAGGCAAGGGGAAAGAGGGAGACATATGGAGGGAGAGAGAGGTAAGGGGAAACCTGGGGGAGAGGGAGATGCATGGGGGAGAGGGAGACATGGGGAAGAGGGAGAAGTGGATGTAAAGGGAGAGGCATGGGGGAGGGAGACAAGGGGAAAGAGGGAGACACATGGAGGGAGATAGAAGTAAGTGGGAGACATGGAGGGGGAGACATGGGGGAGAGGGAGAGACATGGGGGAGAGGGAAACATAGACAGAGAGTGAGAGACATGGAGAGAGAGGCAAGGGGAAAGAGGGAGACACATGGATTGAGGGAGAGGTAAGGGGGAGACATGGAGGAGAGGGAGAGGCATGGGGAGAGGGAGACATGGGGAAGAGGGAGACATGGATGTAAAGGGAAAGGTATGGGGGAGAGTGGCAAGGGGAAAGAGGGAGACACATGTGGGAGATAGAGGTAAATGGGAGACATGGAGGGGCAGACATGGGGGAGAGAGAGAGAGACATGGGGGAGAGGGAGACATGGGGAGAGAGGCAAGGGGAAAGAGGGAGACACATGGAGGGAGAGGCATGATGGGGGAGAGGAGGATAGATAGGGCAAGGTGGAGACCGAGATGAAGAGAGAGGGAGAGAAAGAGGGGGAATGAAAGAAAGAGAGAGGGGTAGAATGAGAGGGGGAAAAGAGAGGGAGATGGAAAGAGAGGTGAAAGGAGAAAAGTAAAGGGGGAGATGGAGGGATGGGAGAGAGAGTGGGGATAGGGAGAGAAAGAGAAAGAGAAAGCAGAGAGAGTGGGGGATAGGGAGAGAAAGAGAAAGCAGAGTGAGAGTGAGGGGAGAGAGGGGGTGACTGAGAGAGAGGGAGAGGAAGTGAGGGGGAGAGGAAAGAGAGAGGGATAGAATGAGAGGGGTTGGGAGAGATAGGGGGAGAGAGAGGGGAGAGGAGAGAAAGAGAGGGGGAGAGAGAAAGAGAGAGTAGGGAGTTGAATAGGGAGAGAGACATGGAGAGAAAGGGAGAGGGAGAGAAAGAAGGGGGGAGGAAGAGAGACAAAGATAGGGGAGATAGAGAGAAGGGGGAGTGTGAGAAAGAAGGTGAAATATATATATATATAAATATATATATATATATATATATATATATATATATATATATGTGTGTGTGTTTGCACTGGGGGGGGCAAACTCGGGGACAGCCCTGCACGGCAAAAGCTCTAGCTACGCCACTGACTCCTACCCTACTCAATTTTTATTTAATATTAATTCTATACTATTTTTATTACATCCACATAGACATGCTATTACATATGTACACATATATGCACATACAAATACATACATATAATGTCATTCACATGATAGATAGATAGATAGATAGATAGATAGATAGATAGATAGATAGATAGATAGATAGATAGATAGATAGATAGATAGATAGATATAGATGTCTTTGAAACCTGGAATGAACCCCCTACTAGTCAAAAATGAAGTGTCTAACAAAATGAAAAGTGTTTTGGTGAGAAAACAGCTCATGTACCTGCCAGTAAATAGGTACACTTCCAACAATATGTCTTTTGTCAGCTGCCAGGCTGTCAGTAGAGACATATTTCAGGGGGAAATTACATGCAGATCTGGGTTGTGGTGCAGATAGGGATGGAAGGGTGTGATCTATTATAATGTCAAAGCAGCTGATATTGTTACAATAGAAAATGGTTTATAAACAGATGAGCCAAAATCCCCTTTGGGCATAAACCATTTAACTATACCTATTGATCTGTACAGATATGCTTGTTCAATGTCAGACACACTTTGATGTTATAAAATATGTTTCTATAGTTCTGGGCATGCTGAATTTTCACCTACAATGTTTATTTTATTTTATATATTAATTGCCAAATATTTTCTCTCTCTGCATTATAGTTGGTGATTACTATTCCAGAAACAATAGAACAACCCCAATATATGTTATAACATTTATATATTTTGAATAATTTATTCATGTTCAAATAAAAAACAATAAAATAGAGAAAGTAAAATAAAAATACAATCAACTGGAAAATAATTTTAAATATTTTTGCTATTTTTATTGGGGTATTTATTATAATTCACTGAGATGTTCAATTTAAATTTTGTTAGAAATTTTTTAAATGTGAGGGTAAAAGCTTCATGTACTTTGTTAAAACTCACAAAGCTTTTAAATAATTTTTCTTTTAATCTTTAATGGAACATGGATTTATGAACAGTCAATGATTAAAATTAAACCGTATTTGTATTTTAATATAGTGCTATGTTCTTTTATAATTAAGTGCGGATCGATGCCAGCTTTGTGATAGACAGTAAGCTTATCCAACATGACTGAGATAGATTTCTGTGAAGGCAGGATTTACTATTACAGTGTACAAGCGGGATGACTAGGCCATATCAGCAACATTTAATTATTTTGTAGGTAATTATTCATTTGAGAAACATGTTCCAGAGTAATAACAGAACAGAAAAGACAAATATAATTACTGTTTGTTTGTCTCAATATGTTATTTGTGCTGCTATGTGGAAATTCATAATGAGTTGCTCAAAGAATATACAAGAATACTGCTTTTCTTTAATAGTCTTGTCGTTGCCTAGGATAACGAAAAACAAATTGCTTACATACAATATAATATTATGTGCAATATAAAAGCTGACCTTTTATATTTATGAACAGAGGTAAAATACTTAGACATGGACAAATACAAACTTTGTCAAATACAAAGCCGTATTTTATAATAAATATGCCTCAGCCAGATTTTTGTGTGGTGGGTTTCGAATGCATTTGTCTATGTTACTATTGATCAAATGCAAGATTTTCCCTTTTTTGTGCTACATTGTCTGTATTCTCTGCACCTGAAATAATTATTATCACGATGCTGGTTGCTAAGCTATAAATATTAATGCTATGCCAATATAAGCAGAAGGGAAGCTCTGTTTTTTGGCAGCATTTGCCTAGTGAGTAGCATCCAACTCAGATCTTATTTATCCGTGAAGATTATTTAATTTCATAGGAGAACAAAACACAAAAGCTCACTAATATAACAATTTTAAGGTGAATGCAAAATAGGAAGTGGAAATTTAAAAATAAAATAGAATTTTGTATCAGAATCAGATTTTTTTTAGTATATAAGAATATCATATATAAATATATACACAACACAAATCCACATGTGTGTCAAACATAGAGTGGGAAAATATAATAATATTCTAATCAGTTACATAAGAAACATTTTCACAGCAGTATAATTTTATCCAAGTTGAAAGAATTTATAGTTTTCAACTAATAGAAGGTCCTAAATTATGAATTTAAACATATGTACATTGCTATAAAGACAAATATACATATATTTATAACAATGGGTTGGATAAGGGATATTCACTTAAAATTACTGCTGTTAACAGTAATATATCACAAACTATAGCAAATCATTTCCTATACATAAACACCTGATAATTATTAGAAAGCAGCGGATCAACTGAGGAATAAAATGCTAAATATGTTTTTTACTAAAATACAGATTTTCCTGCTAATCAGAAATTAAATAAATAAGTGATACTCTTTTGTATGCGCACACAGTAGTCCATTAAGCAAAGTTAATTTTAATTATTCAAAGGGACATATGCAAATAGTTCTGAAGTGCTACATAATCATTATTTTAATATCATGCTGTACCTGTCACATTATTTACATCTCGCTCTATTTTTCCACTGTTTCTTATGAGGGACTAAAGCAGGGGCATTCACTTTAAGTAAATTCCTAATATCTTTTGGTATATGTAATTCTACATATTTAATTAAAACATTTTACCATTTAAATTAGAACTTTTTCTGTAACTCATTTATTTCTGATACATGTATTCCTATATTCATTGCTAATGTGCCAATGCTTATTTTAGTGTATGGCAATTTATCAAAATGCAGTTTGGTTTTACCAGTGTCAAGGCAGAGTTGTCAAAATATAAAATAAACTTGTTAGATTTATTTCCTATTTTTATTGTTCATTTGTTCATTCAAATCAGACTCTCCGTGACCATATAGACCACAGTACAGCAGTCACATCTATCAGCCTCTGCCTCTCTGAGCTCCCTTACGCTCATGATCTTTGCTTTAAAAACCTCATCTATCCATCTCGGCCTCTGCCATCTCTTTTTTGTGTTACTTATACTTATACCTAAAATATTTCCTAGCATCAGAGTCTTGTTTAGGGAATCCTATACCAAAGTATGTGAGTTTTAGCCTCATGATCAAACCTTCCAGTGTACAGTTTAGCTTGATTTCCTGTAATATTGATCAAATCTTCTTGGAGGCCAAGGGACACTAAGCAGTTTTCTCCAGCAACACAATTCTAATGTGCTCAGCCTTCTTTATGGTCCATCTCTCCCATCCATATGTTTTTAATAAACCATAGTTCTAACTATAGAGACTTTAGTTAATAGTGTAAAATATTTTCCTTTTAATAGCTTGTCCAGACTTGCCATAGCTTTCTCAGAAGTAAATATATTCTAATTCCATGGCTGCATTCACCATCTACCTCCACTTCTTCCCCATCTATTTGAAGAACTGAAATTCCTGTTTGCCATAATCTTTATTTTTTAAAGATTAAGACGCAGGTCACCTTTTCCACTATGTTTTTCATGTTCATCAATAGGCCCTTTAGGTCTTCTTCACTTTCTGTCATCAGAGTAGTATAATCCATATATCTGAGGTTGTTGATATTACTACCAGCAATATTAATTCCGCCTTTAGATTAGTCCAGCCCGGCCTTACAAATTATGTATTCTGTTTATAAGCTGAATATGTAAGTGGATACTATAAAACCTTGTCACATTCCTTTCACAATCTTGAAGCCTTTGGATATTCTATGTTCAGCTCTGAATTTGGCTTCTTGGTCTAAACACGGATTCCTCAAAAGGCAGATGACATGGTCTGGTATCCCCATCTCTTGCCACATTTTATTGTGAGCCATACAGTCAAAGGCTTTAGAATAGTTTATAAAGCATGGGTAAATGGTTTTCTGGAACTCTCTTTCTTTCTCTATTATGTAGTGGACATTGGCAATTTGATCCCCTGTTCCTTTCCCTCTGCAAAATCTGACTTGCACATCTGGTAGTTCTCAATCCATATATTGTTGGAGCTGAGCTTGCAGGATCATACGTGTTACCTTACTCACATGTGAAATGAGTGCAATTGTTTGATAATTGCAACACTCGTTGGCACTGCCTTTGTTTGGGATTGTGAACTTTTTTAGCCCACTGGCCACTACTGAGTTTTTCAATTTTTTTGTCATGATGCGAGCAACACTTTCACAGCATCATCTTGTAGGATTTTGAACAGTTTAGCTGGGATCCTATCAACACCTGGAGCCTTGTTATCAGCAAGGTTTCCTATCAGACTTCACTCTTGGACTATGGAGTACAGTTTTTGGCACCACTACATAAAAAGGACATTTTAGAGCTGGAAAAAGTACAGAGAAGGGCAACAGAACTAATAATGGGAATGCAGGGCCTAAATTATGAAGAAAGTCTAACCAAATTAAACTTATTTTCTCTAGAAGAAAAGGTGTCTATGATTACCTTATATAAGTATATCCATGGTCAATTCAAGGCTTTGTCAAGTGAGCTTTTTGTGCCAAGAGGTTTTCAACTCACAAGAGGACATCCTTTGAGATTCGAAGTCCTTTGAGATTTCTTAAAGAAAGAAAAGGGTTCTTCACAGTAAGGGTGGTTAATCTGTGGAATTCTCTACCAAAGGAGGTTGTGACAGCAGATTCGATAGATAACTCTAAAAAGGGATTGGATATATTTTTTTATAAAAACGTAATTCAAGGTTATTTTGGATAAAGAGAGGGAGTATTGATCCAGGGAGGATTCCCCAGTATCTGGGGTCAGGGAGGACTTTTATATTGTTTTCCCCCTTTTGAGACAATTGGCAAAGTTTCACTGTTTTTTTTTCTGTTTGCCTTCCTCTGGATCAATTAACAATTAATCTGCATACTGCAGATCAGATGAGAACTAAGAAGGTTAAAATTGATGGACTAAAAGTATTTTTTCAACCTTAATTACTATGTAACTATTTAACTCTCCAAGATGTCTGGCTCCAGCTCAATAAACAAACTATTGACATTATCAATGCTGTCAGGATCCTTCATGTATAGATCTTACTTTTATTCCTTCCAACCGTTCTTTACCATATCTAGCTTCTGTTTAATCCCCACCATTTTTGTCCTTTATCATGCCTTCTTTCCCATGAAAGTTTCCTTGAGATTCCCAATTTTCTTGAAGACATTTCTTGACTTTGCCATTCTGTTATCTTCTTCTGTGTATTTACACCACTCATTTTAGAATGTCTCCTTGTGTCTTCTCGCTATCCTCTAGAATTCTGTTTTCAGTTGGACAAATCTTTTCTTATCACCCGTGCTTTTGCTTTACTACTTTTCAGGGTATTTTCAAAGCCTCTTCAAACAGCCAATGTGCCTTAGTTTTCTTTCTTTGGTGATATAGTTTGTTGCTGTTTTCTGGACAATGTGACAAGATTCTACCAAAAGTTCTTCAGCAATTCAATATACCATGTCAAGTCCTTGAAATATATTTTTTTATCTCCACTGCATATTCACAGGGGGTATTATTTATTTTGTATCTGCATGGTCTGTTGATTTTCTTTTTGCAATAAAAAGCTCATGATCTAACCTGCAGTCAGTAAAGGTCTTGTTTTTGCCTAATGTATTGAGCTACTCCACTGATTACTACAATGTTTACAGTCAGTCTAATTTCTATATTGTCTATCTGGTGATGTCCATGTGTAGAGCTGCCTCTGATGTTTGAAGAGGGTGTTTATTATGACCAGAGAATTATTTTGACAGATTTCTAGTGATCTCTAGAGACCAGCTTCATTTTGAACTCCAAGACCATACTTTATTCCAGGTAACTTTTGGTTTCATATTTTAGAATTCCAATCTCTTATGATCAGAGTAACATATTTTCTTAGCATGTTATCTAGGAAGTGTTGAATAGGACAATTTTATCCTTAACTGCATCCACGGTTGGAGCATAGACATGGATCACTGTGATGTTAATTGCTTGCCTTGAATTTAAATTGAAGTCATTTTTGTTTTTTGTAACTGAGCATTCCTTTGGTCACCCTTTGATTAAGTATGATGGCTCCTCCACTTCTTGTATGAGATTCTTGACCACAGTCACAAGATCTGGTAGTCATCTGATATGAATCAATCCATACCTGTCCATTTGGGTTCACTAATTCCCAGAATATCATTGTTTAATCTTATCATCGCATGTTTCAACAGATCCATTTGCCTTGGTTCATAGTTCTAATATTCCAGGCTCCTGGATTGCTCTTTGTAGGAGGAGACGTTCCTTTGCCTTGCAGGCTCATCCACAGCAGTACATCCTCTCAAATTTTTTGTCTGGTAAAGTAGTAGGCACCATCTGACCCGAGGGGCTCGTCTTCCGGTGCCATATCATTATGTCTCTGGTTGCGCTTATCCATTTTTTTTTTGGCAAAGATACTAGAGTGGATTGTCAGTGCCTTCCCCAATGGAAGGCAATTTGGCTGACCTCTCTTCTATTATCTGCTCATTTTGGGTGACCCTACATGATATTGCTCACAACTACATGGTGGTACACAAGACCCTTCACAATAATAAGGTAGCAATCCATTTACCCTTATCTGCCATTTTCCATTAACCACTAAAGAGTGATGGAGCAGCTAATACTTTAAAAAGAGACAGCTAACCATTTCATACATTTTGATTTTAATTCATATGGTGGCTTTTAATAAAAAGAATATTTATTCTAGGGACAGTTTTCACTCTTTAATGAATTTATTGAATTCACAAGAACAGTGCTTTAGACAGATTCTAAAATATCCCACCCATTTATATTCAAATATTCAATGACCTTTACAATTTGTAACAAATAGAAAATATACAGTATGTAAATACTGTACGATTTGCCCAAGACCACATATACTCAAATACAATTTATTATAATATCAGAAAACATGTGATTACAAATAAGAGTTTGTGGCCTGTTTAGTGTAGTCATTTATACATCTGACAGCAATACTGTTTTGTCTACTTGCCTGTGTCAAATAAAACTTGTTACATTAATTAGTTTTCTCTATTTTGAGATTTGTAGGTGTAGTTATTTTTTAACAGTTTGTTGCACTGTCATAACATAGTTGTTCCTGTGGATGTTGAAAGCAATAGGCTAAGTAATGTTATTTTGACGTTATTTTCTCAGACTTTCCCAAGGAAAAGACACATACAGCCTTATTAAATTGCGATTCGGCCAATTGAAAAGGGCTCTATATAAGCACATAGCATATTTTTTTACAGAAGTTTTTAGTTAGTGAAGACATTGCTTTTGGATAGAAGTTCACTAACTAAAGTCTTCTGTAAAAAAAAATGCTCTGTGCTTATATAGAGCTCTTTTCAATTGTCCGAATCACAATTTAATGAGGCTGATAGCCTATATTTGCTAAGTCTGAATTCTAGATATTTAAAAGAGAAAGTGGGCTTAAGTAGTTTTTTTCTTTTAACTTGTCTTCTTGGGCAGTTACTAAATGTCTTGGTGTTGAAAAAAATCATGTTAACTGAAGAGAGAAGGCAAACATTGGTTTTGCAATAGAAGTTAACAAGATAAATACTGACTTAAAAAAATTAACAAATGGGTTCAATGTGTCAAAATGCAAGGTTCTCAACAGATCTATAAATTGTTGACAGGGTAGTGCTCAACACAAAATTTATTGTAATACCCTCAAGAATATTTAACACTGTAGTGGTCAAACAACATGGTTTGATAACTGTATTTAATATGTTATTAACAATAATATCTGTATTTGAATAATACATTTACATTTTGCCTTTAAAACCTACCTTTCAAACAAGGGGTTTGTGGGAACCACAGGCTTTATAAAGCTCCCTTTCCCCAGGTGGTTTGTAAGAGGTAACTTCCATGAGCAATTGATTAGTTGCACCTGGCCAGACATGACTTAAGACTACTCTTGGAATTTGGGTGTTGCTGTGTTTATGGACTGGAGCTGTGGTTTGTGTGAGACTGTTTATGGCATGCAGTCTTTGTGAGGCTGTTGATGAACTGAGTGTACATTCTGTTGGGGCTGAAGAAAGAGGAGTCTGAGTTGAGCTTGAAGACACACACACAAATGTGTGTACAGTGGGTAAAAGAGACACACAGAGAAAAGTGTGTGTGCACATGTCTGAAGCTGGAAACCAAAACTCACACACCGAGACAGAGTGAAAACCTCGAATTACGAAGGCTTCAGGTAAGTTTTAAGCAGATGTATGCAGTTATTGTTTTTCTTACCAAGAATGCTTCAACCCCAGTTAAGGGCTTCACGGATACCTCTTCCAATCATAGAAGAAATGATGGATCTAGTAGGACCACTGGAGAAGGCAGTACATCTTGGTTGTAGTTGATTATGATACTTAATATCCCAAAGCTTTTCCTTTGAGGACTACAAACTCTAAGAACATGTCTAAGAAGCTCTAAGATCTGGAGTTGAATTTCCAATTGAAATACATATTAGTACTCCAGTTGTGTCTAAACTGATGACACATCTATGTAATTTATTATGAATCAGAGCTTTCAGAACATCAGTATGAAATCCTGAAACAGATGGACTGGTGGAGAGATTGAACAGAAAATTAAAGGGAATGATAAAGAAAGTGGGGAAAAAACTGGGACACTTTATTACCTTGTGCTCTATTTGCAGTTAGAGTTACCAGATTCTCTCCATTTTAACTCTTATATGGATGCTAAGAGAGGGGAATAATGGATACTCTATGTGAAACATGGGTAGATCAAGGTGTGCCAAATATTATAGACATATGGAACAAGCCCTGGAGCAACAGAAAACTTACTATAATTAAAAAAGCTAAGGTCCTGAGATTTCAAGAAGGTACAAAGTAATGGTACTGGTGCCTACAGTGGAGAGTAAACTTCTGTCAAGATGACATGGACCTTATGAGGTCTTACAAGCCATAGGAGTAGTAGTCTACAAGATTAATTAACCTGAGCAAATATGTCATGTCAGTTTGTCGAAAGGTTGTCATGAGAGAGACAATGAAGTGGCCCAGGTAAAAGAGCAATCGTGCGGAAGTACCAATATGTCCAGAGTTATCCCAACAGCAAAGAGAAGAAGTTGTACAAAAGATAACCCGCAATAGAAATGTATTTTAAGCCTATCCAGGACAGACCAATGAGATCCACTAAGACCAACAGCAAGCCATGACGAATGCTGAAAGCAAAAAGAGATGAAGTAAGAGCAGAAGTTTAAAAAATGCTTGAATCAGAAATAATTGAAGCATCTAACAGTGAATGGTATAGTCCGATTGTACTGATTCCAAATGGGACAACATGCTTCTGTAGTGACTTCAGAAGGTTAAACGAAGTGTCTCAATTTGATGCATATCCTCTTTCAATAACTTATGAACTGATAGATCATTTGGGGAAAGCCAGATTCATGTCGACATTGGATCTGACCAAGGGATATTGGCAGCAAAAGAAAGAAATGCTTTCTGAACCCCTGGGAGGCTTTTCCATTATAATGTCTTGTCATTTGGATGACATGAAGCCTCAGCAACATTTAAAAGGCTTATGGACATACCCACATGGAATATCCTTTTGTATATTTGGATGAAATAATAATATGCAAGGCTGATTAGGATTCTAATTTGAACAAAGAAGAAATAATCTTAGAAACATTCAGGGAAGTGGTTATGACTGTTAATCTGGCCAAATATAAACTGAGACATGCAGAGACAAAATGTCTGAGATATGTTGTCGGATGTTGCTTAGTTAAGACACAGTTGAATAAAATTAAAGTCATTCAAGTTTGGCCAATAACCCTTAGGAAGAAATAGGTTTGAGCTAACAGAGGTGCTGGACGTACAAGGTACACAAATGTAAGTAATTGTGTTATCTATAAGAACCCTAGAAGTAAGTTTTTCTCCTGGGGTTCTTATAAATAACACAATTAATTACATTTTGACTTACAGTGCAGTAAACAAAAACTGCATCACTAGTGGTCCCTAAGGTGGAGCATTTGGAGTGAAGTGGGGACAGCGCTCCGTCCCCTGTTATTACTACATTGGGTACAAACCAGAGAGTGGAACCACATTAAAGGATTCTTACAGGAACAGAGACTATTTGTTTAGGCCATGATTCCCCCCTGTGGCAGAAGAGCTGTAGAGGTACAGAGAGAGCGTTCCGGAAGTTAGTCAGCTGATATATGTAGATGTTTATTTTCTTTACTACACTACATTTCTTGTTTTCATGTTTTATTAAAAACATTGATGATGCCTTACCTGAGCCTTTGGAGTGTCTCTGTGACAGCTATATAAGAGAATAACTGGCCATTGTTTTAATGACTTCCCCCTCTGTCTATGGTTAGTTGTTGTAGTTAATATAATAGTGAAATTATAACCTCTCTCTTGTATCCAATGTATTAATATTGAATATGCTCTCTCTCTCTCTCTCTCTCTCTATATATATATATATATATATATATATATATATATATATATATATATATACAGCACATTATATGCATTTTCATTTGGATATACTCTGTGCAAAGATGGGTTTTCCAGGTTTTCATTGAAATCGGATTCTTAAGAGTCCTTTGTTCTACAATAGACACATTATCTAGGTGAATTCCTGAGCTAATTGATAAAGGTTAACGTAAATGTTATATTTCTTAGAAATAATAGGATACTCCTTCTAAATTCCCATATGTAAGACTGATTTAACTAGATATCATATCTGTTTCCCAGTACATTAATCTGTTTCTTGGTATATATAACTGACACTCATTATCACTAACCTGTTAACCATATCTTGTTTATAGTTCTAAGGTCAAAGTTTATTGTTTTATTTAAATTCTTTGTTTGTAATTTGAAGGTTCAAGAGTACCCTCTGGTGTTTTATAACTGACTCTTAAATAATATTTATAAAAGAATACATCCTATTAAGAGTTAAATATTTTATGACATCATTAGGATTTCTGATTGGTTGCGAAATACATAGCCTAATTTGAATTTCTGATAAGCAAATGAAATTTGGGGTATAATTAGAGGAATATTTCTGACCAAAGGAGAATCTAAGAAGTACATCTAAAGAAAAGATTGAACCAAGATCCAGAGAGAGACACACATCCATACACCTCTCAACAAACATAGACTACTGGACAGACACACCCCAGGGAGCAACTTTGATAAATTCTTAAGAACATTCTAACATATACTATTTGGATTTTCCCCAAAACACATAGAAAACTCAAACATGCATTCTACAAAGAAACTTCCACAACTCACTAGCAAAATAATTTACACGCTTACATATCAAGAACTTCTAAAAAGATCCAGACATCCATTGGGTTAAGTCATAAGTACAAAAAACAGGTATGTTATAAAGTATAATATTTCTTTAAATTATGTTTATTTTTCATTACAATCAGGGAAATATTTTTTTAATATAATATAGAATAAATTGCTATATCAATATTTATCTGATACATACAATATACCATATATACCATATAATTTGTGAATTATAAGTTGACATTTAATTTGCAAATTAATTTTATAAATATGAAAAATATCAACTGTTATAGCGATTTAATATATCTGTTAATTAATTGTAATGAAAAACATTTTCTCTATTTGAATTAGAGCTAATACTATAATTCGATTATAAGATCATATGAAATAAAAATGGTATGATTTCTTAATAAATAGGTATTTGTAAACATACAAAAATTAATCAAAACGATCTTCAATATCATAAATTACCATATTAATTATAACTAAGCATTTTGTGCATGTCTTATGTATGATTATATGATAATAACCGATACATAATAATTGCTGAACCTTGATATATATCTGTTACAATTGTTTATACCATCTTGTTATGTTGAAATACACACTGAATTATTATCTATATTGATTGATAATAAATATATTCACGCATAATACAGTTCGGTTTATTTCATGAGGCCAATGCTCTTAATATGTTGTGTAGTAAGAATTTGGAAATTAGTCAAAATAGGCAAATATGTTAATATATGTAATGTTTTATTAATATTAATAAAGATTATTGATATTAATAATATCACCAAATTAATTGACAAAACCCACAACAACACATATTTAATTAGAATAACAACAATCGAAACATTCATTTGGTAAACCATTTCTGCAAAAATAGACACTGCATCAAAGATCTGATGGTCACAGACAGGCAAAACTATCTGGTAATACAAATACATGTAAATACTTAAAACTTTAAGATATACTTTGTAATGATAATGTGTTTATCAATATCAGCTTTAGAAAGTCAAATTTAAATGTTAACACCCAAAGAAACAAATAATGTATTAAAGGATATTTGCTACAGACAATGCCTGTATGCTAAACTTTTCTTTGCACTCCTGGCTGCAACTTATTAAATCTTGTCACCCCTGTCCTAGTTCTGTAACAGTAGGGAATTTTCACAATAATCTCAAACAAATACATCTTCTTCTCATTGTGGGGCCATTGCTTCCTTTAACACTTCACTATTTTCACAGTCTGTGTAGTGAACTCTAAGATGAAGTGTAGTAATGGGAGATTTACAATAGCAATTGCACATTATCATGACTCATGTCAACATGCAGTATACTAAATCTCATGTGGTATACTTAGGTTTGCAATTAGATGGAGACTTCTTAAAGTCTTAAGTCTGCATTAAAGTGGGTGGTGCGCTGATCTACCCTGGTCTCCAAATGCTCCATCTCAGGGTCTCTTAAAAATGCTTTTCACAATTTGAAATTCTCAATAATCCAGTATTTTTACCTGTTATTTTTTTTAATGCAAAACTTTCACTGCTATCTTTACTTCCAGTAGTCCTATCAATCTCTGGGTGGAATTATTCCCTTAATCTACAGATTTAAGTTGCCTCAGCTGTGCTTTTTAAGTTTTTGAGATCTGGAAAAAAAATCTCTTCCCATGGATTATTCCAACCACGCAGAGTATCTCTGAGATCCCATTAGTACAAGAGACATTAGTACTAATTTCAGATGCTGCTTGTAGGGCAGGAGAGCCCTTAATTCACTCAGGGCTGGCTGGGTTGGACATATGAATTTGTTTAGCCTGAGGCATATGTATTTTATCTCCCCAACTTTATCACAGTATTGCACATCTTTGACACTTTATATAAATTATCATGTTTACTGTGTGGTTTATATAATACAATAATCTGTATGTGAAACAGGCTGCTACATTGGAGAAACCAGCCAAAAACTGCACTTAAGGATGAAAGCATAAGAAAGCATAGTTAAGACAATGATTTTATTATTTATTTTTATAATTAACCTTTATTTGTTCAGGCAGCATACTCCCTGCACTTTATATCAGGTCAAGCTGCAGAACTTGTTGCACTGATAGAGGCATGCCGCCTCTTTAAATTCTGTCATGATTGCTCCTCATCATCCTTTGTACCAATCTACTTTTTTTCTCTCAACTTTCTCTCCTACATGTTCCTTATTTTCCTGATTTCCCTCCTGCCTCTCTTCAGTACTATGTTACTGAAGCTGCTTCTGGAAACAGCAGGATCTGACCCTTGACTCTGGTGAGATAAACAGGGACGGGTTGGTATCCCACAGTCTAGTGCGCCAATTTTTATCACACACTTTCATGTTTTTGGACACTTGAGAAAGATAAATACACTGAGTAACTGAAGCAATAGATTTGTAATTAAGGATGTTTCTACTCTAATAGAACAGCAGTTGTCACTCTGCTTGATATGTGCTCAAAACCAACCAAACACAGGACTAAAAGGTCAGCATGAACACTTACCACCCCCTGAAGGCCGTATGCAACAGTTATAGGTTGACTTCACACATATGCCACCAAGTGGTCCTTTCCAGTACCGTCTTGTAATATGTGATCAGTTCTCTAAATGGGTAGAGGCCTTCCCAACAGCAAAAGAAAATGCAAAGGTAGTTGCAAACATTTTGTGCACAGAAATTATACCACGATTTGGTTGTCCTTTACAGATTAATAGTGACAAAGGGACACCTTTTCCCTCTAAAGTAACACAGGAGATTGCTAGGTTGATGTGTGTTGATTGGAAGTTCCATATCCCCTATCATCCTCAGTCCTCTGGACAAGTGGAAAGGACAAATAAAACCATTAAGGATAAGTTGAGGAAGGGAACTAATGGCACTTTAGTTACTGGTCTCTCTCCCTTTGAAGTATTAATGGGAACACCTTTCCCTGTACCCGACTTTGTTGGTAAGTCAGGCCTCCAGGGGATGTTCCCAGTAGGCATAACTCAGGAAGAGTATGTGTATGAATTGGTCAAGAAGTTAAATAACATCTATGGTAATGTAGTTCTCTCTCTGCCTCTTCCACTAGGTGAACTGACGCACCCTGGAGATAAAGTGATGGGGAAAAAAATCATACGGAAAAAGCCTCTGGACACACCATACGTCATTGCCGTAACCAGGACCGCTGTTATCACTGAAGAAACTCCTACTTAAAATGGGCTCCAATGATGGACACTTTTTTCTAATTATCCACATATACACATACCCTACACATTATATTGAGATTTTGCATGCACATCATAACTCATTTTTTACAACTTTTAATCAGACTTATCAATTAACACAGCTGAGAAAACCATCCAATCGGAATTGTTGGATCTGCGCAAAAACACCACCTAGTGTGGATATTGAATTTCCTATGACTCCAGTCCCTTTTAACTTGTCTGGTGTTGCTGATCTAATCAGACACTCTGCTATGTTAAATTGGAGCCAAGAGCCATTCACTGACCACCCCAGTGATGGATTGATTAGTTTGACTTAAAAGGTCACATCTGGTTTTATCATGCACCAACATATTCCGTAGCACGAAACAGTGTAGATACAAGTCAAAAACTATTTTAACAAATTACAAAAGAATGGAGGACCCTGTTATTAAGTTTAAAATCAAGCATACAACGTGCTTTCTCTAAAGCCCCTGATAAGATTGAAAACTTGCAAACGTACCGTCTACGGAATGGGTGAGGTATAGAAATGTGGCTTACTTGTTTGATATATGTATGAATTGTTAAAATTAAAAAAAAAACTTCATCTTCTAGGAGATGGGAGATGCATTCATTGGTCAGGATAAAGTTTAACTTGTTCTTCACTGTTTGTAGGTTTAAGTTAGGGGACTTCCCCAGAGCAATATGGCTTTTGGTGGCCAGCATTAGAAACTGCAGCAGCCGATTCTGATGGGATGTTAGTAATGAGCTGGATAGGCCAAGAAGGGAGATCTCTATAAATCTGTCCATTTTGCCCCCAACATTTTTTGAAGCCAGCTTAAACACTTATATATTCTGATACAAGGCATTCCCACCATATGTGTAAGAATGTACCCGGATTACCACAGCCCCTGAAGCATTTTGCATCTTGAGATAAGCCCAACTTGAAGAGTTTAACTGGTGTGTGATAGATTCTATGCAGGACCTTAAGTGATGTCTCCAGCACACTATAAAATAATAATCCTCTGAAAAGGCTATGCCAACTCTGTTCCCAGACTGTTTGGTCTAAAGTATATCCCAGGTCCTCCTGCCATTTTTGTATATATATTTGTTATTAGTGGCTTTGGGGTCCCATTAAGTGCATCATAGAACAAGCTTATAATATTGCCCGACAGTTGGTTTCCGGGGCTTCTAAAGAATGTATTGTGGTACCTACAAAATGTCGTAGTCAACAAAAAGTGTAGTGTTCCGTTAAGGGTATGTCATATTTGTCTCTCATATACACAAAGGTAACTACTGCCCCTTCCTTGTACCAGGCCCCAAATGTTAATAACCTCCTGGAGTTCCACCAATGTTTGGATGTTGGGGTTAGTTGTATAGTTAGAAGTGGGTTAGGAATGATCGGGGAGATGCTCACTAATTTTGGGGTTAGCTTCTAATGACGGGTCGCCCCTGTCCAAATTGCTAGTGAATGTTTAATCATTGGGTTCTTTATTTTCCCCAGAATGTTGTTTGGTTTAGGGAGGCATTTAATAGTGTCCCATGTGTATGGAAACATTTGGAGGTTTTCTATAAAAACCCATAAAGAGGAGTGCGCCAGGTGGATAAATGAGAGCTGCAGCGCTTTGTAATACAATTTAAAGTTGGGGCATGAGAGCCCCCCTTTGGTTTTATCTGTTTGCATGATGGCTTTGGAGATCCTTGAGGGTTTGTAGTTCCATATGAATCTAGATATTTGATTTTGGAACCTCTCGAGATCTCTATAAACAATTGAGATCGGAAGTGTGCAGAATACATATAACAGCCTGGGTAGAACATTCATTTTGACCGCGTGAATCCATCCTAGCCATGATATTCTACCCTTTGACCATCTCTGCAGATCTAGCAGTAGTTCCTTGTACAAGTCAAGTATGTCAATATATTTTTTATAGTATAGACTGGTGAATCCATCCGGGCCCGGTGCCTTCCCACCTTTCAGGTCACTGATTGTTTTCCTGACTTCTAATTCCTCAACTTTCGGGTTAAGGAGCTCCCCGTCCTCTATAGTCAGAGTAGGTAGATCACATGAGTTTAAAAAGGATTGGTTCCGTTGCTTTTGTTGATGTTGGCTTGGGTCTGAAGTATATATCTTCTGGAAAAATTTCAGAATTTTTTTTTGTATAAGATTAGGGCTGGCTGTGATATTGCCAGCAGAGGTTTTAATTCTATATTTTGCTTATAAGTTTCTTAGCCAGCAAGCTATCTGGTTTATTAGCCTTGGCATAGAACCTGTGATTTGTCCATATAATTGCTTTTTCAGTGTGGTTTGATAATAACAAATCCAACTCCAGTCTAATTTTATCAATTTTTTGCTTACCTTTTTGGAGGTGTTTTGTTGATTTAATTTTTCTAGGTCTCCTATGGTTTTTTTAGGGATTCCTCCCTCAATTTGGATTGTTTCTTAAGACTGCTTGCTATTTTTATAAGGGAGTCCCTGATGAAGGCTTTGTGTGCCACCCAGGTCCATCCCATGTCTGATTCTGGTGTGATGTTGGTAGCAAAGTATAACTCAAGATTGTCTGCTATTTGTTTTCCCACCACTGGATTTGATAAAAAAAAAATAATTTAGTCTCCAGCTATATGGAGGCCTGCTTTTCTGGCCTATTTCTATGGCGACACTAACTTGGGAGTGATCAGACCATGGACACGGATGGATATCTGCCTTATCTACCCTATCTGAGAAAGATGAATCTATTATGATGGTATCTATTCGGGAATATGTGCCATGAACTGACGAATAGAAGGTGTACCCACTCTCACCCTGATGCAGAAGTCTAAATGCGTCAAGAAGATGTAGGTCATTTAGCAAGGAATTAATCTGTTTCAATTTGTTTAAATATTTACCACCTCTATCTCTATTTGATCTGTCTAGATTAGAATCCAGAACTAGATTGAGATCTCCCCCTAGCACAATCCTCCTATGGTCCACCGACCCCAGGTATTTGAGGAGTTTTATGAATGATTTATGTGGGGAGGCAGTTTTCAAGTAGAATGATACCAGGTATATCTTTGTACCTTGTAGTGTGCCTGTCAATACTACAAAATTACCCGCTTGGTCTATCTTCCTATGGTCTATGATAAATGGAAAGTGTTTATGCAGCAAGATAGCCACACACCCCTTTTTAGAGGGTTGAGAAGAAGCGACAAAAATTGGGTATGTACTATTTAAAAATTTGGGGAGACTATTTTGCGCGAAATGTGTTTCCTGTTGGAAAATCACATCTGGACGTAGGGGCTTATAGGACAGAAAAGCTTTACGTCTCTTAAATTGTGAGTTAAAACCCCGGACGTTATGTGTAAGAAAGACAAAAGAGGAGTCTGTCATGGTACCTCCATGAAATCCAAGATGCTGTGCCTATCCCTGTTCATATCTCCGTCACCCCTTACCAGCCCTTGTATCTGAGGTCTGAAGGAACGCGGAGCCGGTCCCGGAGGAGGTGGAGGGATTGTCTCATGAAGCCTGGTGTCTGTAACTAAAAGAACAAAAAAAGAAAAACATAACACAGGTAACCAGAACATGATAACACAAAAACTTTGGCTTTTCCTCAGCCCATTACTTAAGGCATTTATATGCCAGGGGAGGAAAACGGGAGCTCCCATTTTCCTACTAGTCCCCTTTACTGAGGAAGAGATGTCTTAGTAAACAATCGGTTGCAGGTGTCTCAGAGCAACCCCATCGTTCCTCCACTTCTAAGGACTTGATTTCCAATCAACCCTCAACTACTAAGCCTATGTAAAAATTCTCTAGCCGTTGAACCTGGCGATCTTTTCTATCAGGTTCCCCTGAGTCTTATCTTTACATCAGTACCATAGTATCTGTCCAATTTTATATCTTTGCTGAGGGACTTGGAAACGGAGATCTTGAAGTTTGGTTTTGTTGTTCGGTCTGGCGTCTGGACCTTTTTATTCCTGTCCATTGTCTCGCCGGCCTGGGAGGTAGGCTTAATTCTTGCGGTGCTTCCAGCGCAGCCTCTCTAGGCAAGAGGTTCAAGTCCAGGAGAACATTGTTGCATTCTGCTAAGGAGTGGACAATGTGATTGGTCGGCCCCACTTGGAATGAGAGGCTTAAGGGGAACCCCCACCTGTATTTGATGCTGTTTTGAGTTAAGATTAACAAGGCCGGTTTTAGTTGTTTTCGTTTTAGTAGAGTGGAAGGGGCTAGGTCAGCAAATATCTGTATCCAGGTGCCATCAGGGCCCATAATTGCTTGCGCCTTTCGTGATGTTGTCAGGATCAAGTCTCGTGTCCCCTGGAGAAGAAATCGAGCTATGACATCTTTCGGTTGTTCGACGTAGGACCCCCTATTACTTTATTTTTTATTTATTACTTTTATTTGTAATGCGCCAACATATTTCATAGCGCTATACAGGGGAAACGAACAAGGAAAAATATAATTTTAACAAACTGCAAAAAATGGAGGGCCCTGTTTTGAGCTTACAATCTTTGTAGAAAGTGTTTTTTCCAAAACACACTACAAGATTGAAAACTCTCTACTTACAATCTAAAGAGGATGAAAGAGGCAGATAAGAAATAGCAAGGGTCAGGAAGAAAGTGAAGTTTCATTAGGTAGGAGGGTATGCAAAGTTAGAATGCTTTTTCATATAGAAGGAGGTGAGGGGCCTGTGTTAGGAGGGATGTCCCAAGAAGCCAGCAGACGAAAGAAAGAGAGGCAGAGGAGGTGGGATTTGGACTTGCAGAAGTGTTTCTGCTTATGAGCTTTAGAAGGGGGAGGAGATAGTGAATGGAGGAATGAGAGTAGCTCATGGGAGCATAAAAGAGGAGAGGAGAGCATGGAAGGTGAGATGGTTATGTTGGAGACATGATGTGGAAAAGTTGATAAGAGGAGCTTGAGGAAAAGACAGGATGTAATGAGGAAGGAACAGGCATCAGTAAACATTGTGTAATAGATTAATTAGGTAAAGTTAGCAGGTATTGCTAATTGATCAGCTGTAGGAAATTTGAGTGACTCAATAAATTAAGAGAAACAAGGGGCAGGTGGGTGAGGGGCAGGGGGGAGGGAAGTGATTGTAGTTCCAGAGAAAGTGAGAGAGGAGAGACTGAGGCCTAGATATTCTGGAGAGGCTGCAACAGAATATGAGAAGGATAGACAAATGTTATTTCACAGATAAGAAGCAATAAAACCAGGCTTTGGGGGTTGGGAGCAGGCAAGGTAAGGGGGGTTTCAGACAAATGCATAGGTATAGATTTGCTTAGTAAAAGTTTCTATCTCATCAGATATTATATCACAGAAACATTCATACAAATATTGATAACTAGCGAATTGCCCGTCAAAAAATGACGGCAATGAAATTGTAAGGTAGCTAATGCTGTTTGGTGTCTAATAATGAAATATGTAATACATTACTAAATGAATATACTGTACCTATTTTGAAGCATTGTGATGAAGAGCTGCAATCTGTGTTGATGTTGCTGCAGCATTAGTGGTGTGGAGCTGCTGTGTAAGCATGCTGAATGTGTGCACTGTGTGGTATGAATATCCGTAGGTGGTTTCTGGCGTTTTGCGAGTTTGTTGTGGTGTTTTGCGAGTTTGTTGTGGTGTTTTGCGAGTTTAGAGTGCTGTAGCCTCGTTTTCGTTTTGTTCGGCGGCCATTTTTTCTGTCGCTTAGATTTTTTTTTAGTCTCAAAACTCTTTTCTTTCGAGTAAAATCGAGGTCTAAGTTGCATTTTTGAGGTCCTGGGTGCTCCCTCTTGGTGTAGGTAAGGTTTTTATGTATGTGCTGTGTGTATGTATTGTGTTTTAAATGTCGGCGTGTTGCGTCCGATGTTTGCGAGGTCGTAATGTGTGGTAACGTGTTTCGTAGGTTGTTTGCGTTCCTCGTAAAATTTAGCGAGTGTCGTAATTTGTGTGTCGTGTTTTTTGAGTAGCGACGTGAAGTTAGCGAGGGTTTGAGGCCCTTGCCCAGTGACCTCGCCAGCAACTGAGTCCCTCGCTTCGTGAGGGGCCTCAGTTGCTGGCATGGAGCACCTTCGGCGCTCCATGCCAGCAACTGAGGCCCTTGCCCAGTGACCTCGCTACGCTATAGGTGACATTAGTACTGACCTTTATCTGACTGGGTGTCTATAGAGGGACATTAGTAATGACCTTTATCTGACTGGGTGTCTATAGAGGGACATTAGTACTGAACTTTATATGACTGGGGGTCTATAGGTGACATTAGTACTGACCTTTATCTGACTGGGTGTCTATAGAGGGACATTAGTAATGACCTTTATCTGACTGGGTGTCTATAGAGGGACATTAGTACTGACCTTCAGCTGACTGGGTGTCTATAGAGTGACATTAGTACTGAACTTTATATGACTGGGGGTCTATAGGTGACATTAGTACTGACCTTTATCTGACTGGGTGTCTATAGAGGGACATTAGTAATGACCTTTATCTGACTGGGTGTCTATAGAGGGACATTAGTACTGACCTTTAGCTGACTGGGTGTCTATAGAGGGACATTAGTACTGACCTTTATCTGACTGGGTGTCTATAGAGTGACATTAGTACTGACCTTTATATTACTGGGGGTCTATAGGTGACATTAGTACTGACCTTTATCTGACTGGGGGTCTATAGAGGGACATTAGTACTGACCTTTATCTGTCTGGGGGTCTATAGGTGACATTAGTCCTGACCTCCTGCTGCAGTATTATTACTCCCAGTACTCCCAGGCTTGCTACTATTAGATATAATAACCTCAGTTTCGTTTCCTTATCTGTTGGTAACATCAAAATATGATTATTAAATATTTCATATTTGTTTGTTTTTTTCTCCCAAAGTGAACCCCTTTGTGTGTGTTCCACAGATGTGGCGTTTCCGCTCTGCGTATGTTGGATTTGCACCGCTCAAAAAGTATGAAAAGAGATCCACCCCACAGGAAGCCCATTAATGACATCATCAGTAAATTGTATGTAACAGATTCCAGTGTTTAGGGTTTATGACCCAATACTGCGATCATATCACTTATGACAAAAATCCGTATTTGTCGTATTATTCAGACGCGCGTGCCTCTTTGTGTTACATTTCCTGATACTTTTATTATCTTGATCTTTATATATTTACTAGCGACTTGACCATCAAAAAATGGCGGCAATAAGATTGTAAGGCAGGTAATGGTTTGGACGAGACATTCATTTTGTTGGCGGTCGGAGATCCTTCGGCGCTCATTGCGAGGCTGTTGGTTGTATTTTTTTTCTCATAGGCGCTTTTGCTGTTATTCTTTGGTCGGCGGTGATGTGTTTTTTGCGCTTATTGCAAGGCTTTGTATGCTATGAGCAGCGTTGGCGCTCGTTGTGAGGTGCACAGTGAATGGCTTTTATGTTTAATGTGATAATGTTTTTTTTGTGTATATGTATTTTTGTATGCTAATGAAATAATTACTAAATGAATATACTTTACCTATTTGTAAGTAATATATGCAGGAAGCATTGTGCTGAAGAGCTGACAATCTGTTTTCATGTTCCTGCAGCATACAATGTAGGTTTTCAGTGCTGTGGAGCTGCTGTGTAAGTGTCAGCAATGTGTGCAGTGTGTAGTGTAAATAGGCTGCGTGCGCGAGGGGAAGCCTTTAGGGTAGCTGGGTACTTCCGCATTGTGTAAGCTAGTGTTGTAAAATGGCGGGGAATGTGTATGTGGTACGCGGGTGTGGATGATTTAGCGTCCTTGTTAATAGTGTATCTTTACCTCGTACGGCTTTTTAGGAAAATCCGTATGTGTTTTGCGTGTTTAGGGTCCTGTAGCCTCGTTTTCTTTTTTTCAAGGGCCATTTTTTCTCTCACTTAGGTGATTTTTGGGTGTCTAAACTCATGAATTTGGACTTAAATGGAGGTGTAACTTCACTTGCAGAGGTCCTCGGTGCCCGCCTTGCTGTGGGTAAGCTTTTTATGTGTTTGTTGTGTGTATTTATTGTGTTTTTAATGTTTTTAAGTGCGTGCGGTTCGGGCGTTAAGGCCGTATTTTTGTGAGCTTGTAATGTTTTTTTTTCTAAGTCCCGTATTTTTGGATGGTAAGTCCGTAAATTTGATGGTGTAAGTCCCGCCTGCGGCTCATTGCAACCGACGTGGGAGCCTTCGGCGCTCCTTGCCAGCAACTCTGGCCCTCGCTTCGCAAGCCCGCAGCGTTAGCAACAACCCGCCTGCTCACAACTATATATGTGATATCTGTAACGTCTTCCCCAGTTGGCACTTGTAAATCGGCTAAGCGACAAAAAAAATGGCGTCCGGAAAAAATGAAAACGAGGCTACACGACCCCAAACCGTGCAAAACATCGCCAGCCATGTACGACTTTTACCTAGGAACGGACGAGGTACAAAATACACTATTATAAATAATGGAAACTGCTGGCGAGCCGAGTAACACATACGCAATCGCCGCCATTTTACAACACTAACTTGCAACTAATAACATTACAAATCTAAAATGGCGCGTTACACGACTATACAAGCGGTTTCCCCTCGTGCACTGCGCACATTGCTGACACTTACACCTCGGGTCACCAACAGTCCAAATGTACACTGTAAGCTGCAGGAAAATCAAAACTGATTGTTAGCTCTTCAGGTTATTGATCACTGGATATATTAATTACAAATAGGTAAAGTATTTTAGTAATTAATTAATTCATTATTATAAAAAAAATATATATATAAAAAAAATACGCTTAATAGCATATTTTACACTGCGGTTACTTTACATACATTAACGCTTCGCACTTCCTAATACATTTGTTCATTCACAATAGTTATTATCGTGCATTCATTTAATAAGTATTAGTTAGTAATGGAAAATAAAAATGTAGACTTTACACTACACTAAAATGTTTTACTTTTTACTCTGCAGTTATATATCTGGATTACTGCTCATTGGCTGCCAGCGATAGCACTCTCAAAGCAGTTACAAATCTAAATCACTTTATTATGCTCTGAGACCTGAATACATTTTTTAATTTATACTGCACAAAAAACATTATATATTTAACACTGTACTTATATATCTGTCTTTGCGAGGAGCGCCGAAGATTTATCGTTGCAAAGCACGAAACATGAAGGACACGAGGGAAGAGACTCACAATGAGCGCCGAAGGTCCTCAGAGTACAAAAAGCATCACATTGTGTGGCAAACAGCATTGCCATGGCTTCAAACTTTATTGCCCCATCATTTGTGCCAGGCAAGTCTCTAGTGATATAATATAACATAATGCAATTCAATATTATACAGTACACATGAGTGTTGGAACTGGGGGGGTAAGGGGTAACCCCCCCCCCCCCAGATTTCTTATCGTATGTATGTATGCGTATAGAAGCTAACAGGGGAGGAGAGAGGGGGGGGGAAACACAGGGGAGAGGGAGAGGAAGACACAGGAGAGGGGAGAGGGGGAGGAAGACACAGTGGAGAGGGGGAGGAATACACAGGGCAGAGGGGGGAAGAGAAACAGGGTAAGGGAGAGGTGAGGGGAAGAGACACATGGGAGGGGGGAGAGACACAGGAGAGAGTGGGGGGTATAGACACAGGGGAGAGGGGGGGAGAGACTAATGGGAGGGAGTGGTGAGGAGACACTGGGGAGAGAAAAGGGGTTAAAGACACAGAGGAGGGGGGAAGAAACACAGGGGAAGGGAGAGGGGGTAGAGACACAGGGGAGAGGGGGTAGAGACAAAGGGGAGAAGGGGGAAGAGACACAGATGAGGGGGGAGAGACACAGGGGAGAGGGAAGGGGGAAAGACACAGGGGAGGGGGGAAAGAAACACGGGAAGGGAGAGGGGGGTAGAGACACAGGGGAGGGGGGAGTGACACAGGGAAGAGGGAAGGGGGAAAAGACACAGGAGAGGGGGGAAAGAAACACTGGGGAAGGGAGAGGGGGTAGAGACACAGGCAAGGGTGGGAGAGACACAGGGAAGAGGGGGGTGAGAGAGACACATGGTAGGGAGTGGGGGGGAGACACAGGGGAGAGGGGGGGATAGAGACACATGGGAGGGAGTGTGGGGGGGAGAAACAGGGGAGGTCTTCTGCTTTATTATTATTCTTATTATTATTACTATATTATGTGTAGATGTACCGGCTGGGCATGCTCTTGTGCATTATTATTATTATTATTATTATTATTACTAGCGACTTGCCCGTCAAAAAATGACGGCAATGTGATGTATATGTTTGTGAAGTTGTTTAGTTATTTAAATATATTTTTGACCCTTGTAAGTATTGTGATATGAACATGTATTTTTTTTAAACGTTGATGTAATGGTTTTTTAAAATGAAATTTGTATCTGAAGAATTGTTCACTTTAATATACATAGAATCCAGAGAAAAGTAAAAAGTAAAAAGACTTTTTTAAACGTGGCGAATTTTAACATGAAGTTTAAAATATATGTAAGCAATAACCTTGAAAGTATATATTTTTAAAATTGAACTTTATTTTTTATGTAACTTTGTAATTTTTGCAAAACATTTGTCTAATTTTGAACATTATAAACAGGAACATAGTAAATACATTTTGTAACATAATTTTCAATTAAAAGTATTAACATTTGAATGTAAAAACAGTTTAACTTTAAATTAATCAGTATTAACATGCAATTTATATCAGAATAATTGTTAAGTTTAATATACATTGAATGTAGAGGAAGGCATACAGTAAAAACTCTCCTTAAACCGTACGTAATTAAAGTAATTCATTACTGAGCACATAAACTGGCGATAAACATTAATGTAGGTAGTAATCTTAAGATAACATAGAATATTTACATTGTGACTTAAAAGGTGCTTGAGCTCTTAACATGAACTTTGTAATATTTTGAATGAAATAACTTGAAAATATTGTTTTTAAACTTGTAACATTAGAAACATTAACATAATGACTTAACATTTTAACATAATTTTTCATAGAAATGCAAGGGAAGTATTTTGTGAGGCGAATTATCCATAAACATGACTTCCATTAATTATGACTGAATTAAACAACCAAT
This sequence comes from Discoglossus pictus, assembly GCA_027410445.1. Classification (NCBI taxonomy): domain Eukaryota; kingdom Metazoa; phylum Chordata; class Amphibia; order Anura; family Alytidae; genus Discoglossus; species Discoglossus pictus. The sequence goes on along the minus strand of CM050167.1, from coordinate 63,150,458 downwards.
TGTTTTGTATTTTTGAATGTTTTTCCAAAATGTTTGCATGGCTTTAGTTTGTATCCTGCAAAGTTATAGTACTTCATAGTAGACAATGTTTTTAGTAAAAATACGTCCATCTTCTAATAAATCACCTTGACTTTCATTGTTTTCAATGTAAACTTTAATAGCCTGTGGATTTTTGCAGCGTGACAACGCAACGTACAATTGACCATGTGCAAAAACTGGTTCTTCTAAGTAAATACCCACAGATTTGAAAGTTTGACCTTGTGATTTATTAATGGTCATGGCAAATGCCATAATAATGGGAAATTGTCTTCTTTGAAGTATAAAAGGGAGACTACTTTCACTTGGTCCTAAATCTATTCTTGGTATGAAAACTCTCTCTCCTTTATGGGTCCCAGTTAAAATTTCAGCATCTATAAAATGGTCCTTTAATTGTTGAACAATTAATCTTGTGCCATTGCATAGGCCTTTTTTGGGGTTCATATTTCGCAGTAACATGATAATTGCACCTTTCTTTAGCTGCAAAATATGTGGTGGCATTCCAGAAGGAGTTAAAGAGTTAATGAATTCAGTTTGAAAAGTTTGCCTGACTTTCATTGTCATCAGCAAGTACAGAATCAGCACTGTGATAATTTCTTTGTGGTGCATTAATTTTTTTTAAGATTTCATTATTGAGTATTAATGCATCTTTATTTTTACACGTCAGTATAACTTGGTTGGCAAGCTCGGAATATTCTTCGTTATTTATGCTCCCTTCAAATATAGCCGATATAATATCTTGTTGACAAATCATATGAGGTGGGATCTCTACAGTGTCGTCAGGTAAATGTAGTATTTTTTCTGTTCTGCCTTCTCCAATTTTAATAAGCCAATCATTGAAATCAGTTTGGCCTTCTGATCTCATATTTTGTTGCAGTTGAAGATGGGTAAAATGTTTCCATACTGTACTTGACTTTATACATGTTTCAATAATGTCTGTTCGATTTCCATGTACAACGACAGGTAATGTTTGTCTAAAATCGCCACCCAACAACATTACCTTTCCACCAAATGGAAAAATATTATCCATGACTTCACGAAGCAAACGGTCAATACATTGGAGGGCATAGCATGACATCATTGTGGCCTCATCTATTATAATTAATTTACATTTCTTCAATTTCTTTGCTTGTAAGGATGTCATGCGAATATCTGACACAGAATTTTCCAAAATAGGCACTGGCAGTTTAAATCCACTATGAACAGTTCTTCCACCTTCTAATAAAAGTGCAGCAATTCCAGTAGTGGCAAACGCCATTGCTATTTTTCCTTGTGCTCGTACTGAACTCATTAATAAATTGTACAAATATGTTTTCCCTGATCCGCCAGGTCCATCAAGATAGAAATAACGCTCTGTGACCATGTCATCATCTATAGCATTTTTAATGGCATGAAATGCTTGCAATTGTAGTGTATTTAAAGTTGCAAGTCTTTCTTCTGTTCTTTCTGCTTGTTTTTGAATGTCATAGTCTTCAAAGTTAATGTCATCTATAAGACCTGGATCAGGCAAATTAAAACTTGCACAACTTAATCCATGAGTTAAAAAGACTTCTTGAATTTCTATTAACGCTTTTAAGTGTGCAATGGGTTCATTGTATCGTCGCATAAAGTCTTCAGCCATATTACTTTTAAAAGTCTCCCACAAAGCTAATGCATTTGGAGCATTTGAGAAGATACAAATAAAAGCAAATTGTTCTCTCATCTGTCGTGGCATTTGACATTGTGCTGCTTCTTCTAAACATCTTTCCCACTCTGTATCATCAGCGAGTAAGTTTCTATGTCTTGCAGCTAAATGGAAGGATTCATATACAATGTCATTAACAGTTCTTAATTGTTCAAAACTTTGTGCTCCTGGAACATTTAAAAGTAATATCCGTAAGCAAAAACGTTCAACATCTCTTGGACTGACTGTGTAAATTCGTGGAATTATTTTATTGCCTCTGGTTTTTCTTGCTCTCCATAATCCATTCACAAAAACATAGTGATATGGAATTTCAATATATAAGTATTGTGTTGCTTCAGCATCAGTGGAATTTAATGCAAACCATGCAGTTAGTGTAGTGTGACGATCTTCACTTTGGGCCAATGCATTCATTTCATTTCCAGCATGGAAATAGACTAAATGTCGTTGTGGCAAATGTACTGCTAACCTATATACTGCATGTGATCTATCATGCATTTCAAATTTTAAAAGCCGCCACATAGCTTCTGGTGCACTGATATAGCAAGCATCTACATGAGATGCAAGTTCATCATGTACTAACTCACTACTTTCAGGGTTGTCTGCACTTTTGACGACTACAGTAGCTGCATCGTAACCTTTGTAAATATATTTGTAGACATATTTAATGGATTTGATGGAAGTGCAGGCTTCTACATTTATGTGGGCGTTGTACTTCATGAGTAAATGTGGATTGTAGGGTACTACATATCTATTGTCCACTTTTTTTCCACGAATAATGGCACTATCTCCTTCTCTTCTTTTATAAAGTGGATATCCATCACAATTTGCATATGTTTTGTCTCTATAATCTTTTGGAAAATCTTTTGAACATTGATTATTTTCCATACATGGTGATTGTGGATTAAGGTCTCCACAGGGTCCATGAATCATGCGATGAGTAACAATCTCATATAGTCTACCATATAGTTCTGGATCTGGTAGTTCAGCAACTATGACTGCATCCACTTTGTCCGAAGTATCTAATTTATCTTTCTCTTGAAGTATTATGAGAAGATGTGCTTGTGGAAGGCCTCTTTTTTGAAATTCAATGGTATATACATAAGCAAGACATTTGCCAAATAACTGATTTATAGTGAAGTCACGTATTAATTCATTTAATTTGATCTTAAAAACTCTGGCTACTAAATCTGGTCGATCTGAAGCACTTTGTCCAAGAAGTAGATTTTTTTTTTTTTAGATTTTGTGTAATTTCTGGCCATTGTGGATTACATGTAAATGTCACAAATAAATCGGGTTTTCCAAATTTTGTCACAATAGCCATAGCATCATTGTATCTTTCTCTCATATTTCGAGGAGATCCTTGAAAGGAAGATGGTAAAATGATGGCTTTGCCAGCTGTCATGTCTCTGCTTGTAGCCACGTCAGCAACATAGTCCATGAGTCCACAATATTGTTCTACACGTAGTTTATCTTGTTGATATTTTATAAAGTTTAAATTATTTGCCTCAACTTGCAAATATGAATCAATAATCCATTGTTGTGTTAGTTTCCCACCACATAAAATTGGATTAAATTCATCTCTAATGGCAATTTGAGCAACTTTAAATTCAAGCATAGAAACATTATTTCTGATTCTGGCTTTAGCATTTGGGTAACTGGGAAGGGTTAATTTTGGTTGCCAACCTGCTTCTCCATGTGGGAAAAAGATGGGATATGTCATTGGATCTAAATTTGGACTTAAGATATTAATATTAATAAATGGTTGCTCCTCATTTCTGGGATATACTCTAATGTCTCTTTCAAATGGTGGTTCTCCTTCATCATTCTGAAAGACCATTGCAACCTCATTTGATGTTGGCAAGTTATAACGACGTTTATCAGTATGTCTGTCTCTTTTAAGCACTATATTAACTTTTGGCATGGGTAATTGATGTCTTTGTGCATGAAGTAGTTGTTCATTTTCTACTTCTGCCAATTTTTTGTAAGCTTTACTGTAGGGATTGTTGTCCATAATGTTATTTAGCTCTATAAAAACACTGGGTAAGCATTTTTTATTTTCTTCCATCTGCATACGTTGGTCAACAGCTTCCATTGTATCTAGGACATATAGTTGAGCGAATTTTCTTTGCTCTCCTTCCTCTGGATGTAAATGTGAAGTCCGATGATAAATTTGTCCTTGGACTTTAAAACAGTAAGGACCATGTCCTGGTACATTAGCAGCCAATGTTGCCCCCATAGATGCAAATGATATGTCACTATTGTAGGATCTTATGTTTGTCTTAAATTGTTTGTAATTTGGAAAAGTAGGTTCAGTCATAATATTTTGTAAATAGGTTGGAAATTGTTTCCTTTCTGGAAGTTTGAACTTTCCTTTTTGACACTAACTAATAAATTGTCCATCTCTGGGTCTCTCCTGTTTAAAATAATAAGCCTCACAAAATTGACATTGAGTACTCATGTCCCCACAACTATGAACCTCTACTGCTAAAGACTTCAGTAAAGGACAATTTGCAAAGCATATCGGATGTTGACTTTCATATTCATCAGATGAAAAGTCATGAAATGTTTCAACAACAGGTTCTAAATGTTTAGTTTTTTTCGTGGCTTTTCTTGGTATATATTGTCCTTGTTTGGTTGAAATGTCCTGTAAGTTTTTAGTAAGAGTTTGTAAATGCTTTGTTTTTGTAGTTGCTTTTTTTGGTCTGTCTTGACTGGTATCTTGTAAAATGTCATCTGATGTTTTAGGAACAGTTTGTAAATGCTTTATTATCTTTTTATTTTTTTTGGTTGTATCTTTCATTTTTGCAGCTGATATTCTTTTATTTGCAAGTCTTTTGCGTTCTTTTTCTCGACAAATTTCTTTCTCCTCCGGTGTCTGCTGGGCGGCCCATCTCTCTTGTCTTTCTCTAGTTTGACGTCTTTTCTTCTCTTCTTTGGTCTCGTTATCAGCCATATTAATCTGTAAAGGAAAAAAAATAAATGTAATTGTGTATATTTTAATTTGTAATTCCTGTTAAAGATTCTTGTGCACAATTGGTGAAATAAAAGGCAAATCATTAATGTATCATTTATATTTAGTTAAATTTATAATTCCTGTCCTCACTGGCTAAGAATTTGGGCAATGGAATACTGCTGTAAATAAGCATGTAACATATTTTTGTAAAATAATGGTTTTATTTATTAAAAACGTTGTTTGTGGATAGATATTTTCCACTGCAAAACTTCTTTGCTAAAAAAAAAAGGGATGTGGTTATTGAGCTATGTATTGCATAGTAGCAATTTAAATAGAATAAGGGAGATAGTAAATTATTTTTTTTATTTTTCTGTTGACACGGATGCAACTGAAAGCAGTTTCTTTAGTTTTATACTCTAGTAGTTATTATACTGTACCTTGGTTGAAGTGTGATTTAAATCCGAATGTTTGTTGGTCCTCGGTTCAAAATCGTTGTCCAATGGTGTGGTCCTCTGTTGGAAGTCCTCGTCCGATGGTGTGGTCCTGTGGCGATAGCCCTCGTCCGATGTTGTGGTCCTGTGGCGATAGCCCTCGTCCGATGTTGTGGTCCTTTGGTGAAAGTCCTCGTCCGATGGTCTGGTCCTGTGTTGAAATTCCTCGTCTGCTGGTCTGGTCCTGTGTTGAAATTCCTCGTCTGCTGGTCTGGTCCTGTGTTAATAGTCCTCGTCCGATGGTCCGGTCCGGTGGAGAAAGTCCTCGTCCGATTGTCTTCACGCAGTATCTGTTGTAATATAAAATAGAAAATTTTGTTTGAGTGAAATGTCATTTAAATAAGTAAAAAATTTATGATTTTGGCTGTATTGTATCAGTTATGGTTATTTTTTTCTATATTTGTTTATTTTACTTTCTGTACAATCCCACGACTTTTGTTATTCTTATTTAAGGTTCTTAGTAAGGCTTGTGGGTTGTGATATATTAAATAAGAATATAAATTTATTTTGCTATGTGTTTATGTTATTTTTTGTACAATCCTGTTTTGTGCGCACCACTTGTGGTATACTTATTTAACCTTTATTGGGATGTTTATAGTTAGTAAAACATGAAATAATATAATTAATGTAGTTTGCTATGTGTTTGTGTTAGTTTTTGACAATCCTATTTTGTGAGCACCACTTGTGCAAAAGTTTTTTATTCTTGATTGTACTGGTTATAGGATGTTAAACATTAAAGAAGAATGTTAATGTAGTTTCCTATGTGTTTGTGTGATTTTTTGTACAATGCTATTAGGTGCGCAACACTTTTGTTATTCTTATTTTTGCTTCTTTGTAAGGCTTATAGGTTGTTAAACATTGAATAAGAAATTCTGTTTTGTGTGTAGCAGTTTGTGTCTCATTCAATTGCGATTTGGCTAATTGAATCGTGCCCTAAATAAGCACATAGCATATTTTTTTAAAGAAGTTTTTAGTCATTGAAAAAATTTATTTTGGATAGATTTTTAGTAACTAAAAACTTCTTTAAAAAAAAATGTTATGTTTTTATTTAGAGCCCTATTCAATTGTGCAAATTGCAATTGAATGAGGGCCTTTGTGTGTACCATATGTTGCATAGTTTGCCCCTCATTCAATTGCATTTTTTACAATGTAATAGTACTCTAAGGCCGTCATTGAATTGCAATGTTGAAAATTGAATAGGGTTGTAAATAAGCACATCACATATATTTGTTATAATTGAATAAGGGCCTAAAAGTGCTTATTTATAGCCATATTTAATTGTCCAAAATAGCAATTGAATGAGGGCCTTTGGTTACTGCATTTGTTATATTGTGAGCTCCTCATTCAATTGTGTTTTGGCCAATGGAATAGAGCTCAATATCAGCACCGAGCATATTTTGTTACCGAATTTTGGGCCTCATTAAATTCCAGCCTCGTAAATAAGAGGCTTCTACTTAAGCCCTACGTACTGCAAAGTTTCTCTAACTTACAATGCTATTAAATTAGCCCTGCTGCGAGCAACGTATGAGCTACGCAGCAGGGCCGTACGTATCTACACTGCGTAAATGTACATGAGGAGTGACAGCCTGCGAGATGATATCGCAGGCTCCCACTCCTCATCAAGTGCTGCGGGGGTCCTAAAAGGGACCTCCGCGGCAGACCCCCACATAAGCCCTGCCGTGGGGTGTACTCCAAACCCCCCCCCCAGGCACCTAAAATGAACCCCACCTCAATGCGGGTGTCCCTGTCGGGACCCCCGAAGTGTCCTCACATGAACACCTTGCTGCAGGGGTCCATAGGAACCCCCGCAGCCCCCACACATTAACCCCTTGCAGCGGGGGTCCCCGATCGGCACTGATCAGGCCCCCGCTGCATTTAAAACTTTTAAATTCCCCGCCGCGGCTCCTTAAAGGGGCCGCGGCACACTATTACCCAATCCCGGCCGCTGCACTTAAAATTAACCCCCCTCTATGCTGGGGGTCCCCATCGGGACCCCTGAAGTGTCCCCACATAAACCCATTGCAGGGGGGGTCCCCGATCTGCACCGATCAGGCCCCCGCTGCATTTAAAACTTTTAAATTCCCCGCCGCGGCTCCTTAAAGGGGCCGCGGCACACTATTACCCAATCCCGGCCGCGGCACTTAAAATTAACCCCCCTCTATGCTGGGGGTCCCCATCGGGACCCCCGAAGTGTCCCCATATAAACCACCTGCAGCGGGGGGCCCCGATCGGCACCGATCGTGACCCTGCTGCAATTCAATTTTAAATTTCCCGCCTCGCGGGTCCTCAAAGGACCGTAAAGGTCCTGAAAGGACTCGCACTAAAAATATTAACCCCAGGCAACTATAATTACCCCATTAACTCATGATGGTCAATCCAGACCACCATAAGGCCTAAATTAACCCATTAACTCATGATGGTCAATACAGACCACCATATGGCCTAAATTAACCCATTAACTCATGGTGGTCAATACAGACCACCATAAGGCCTAAATTAACCCATTAACTCATGGTGGTCAATACAGACCACCATAAGGCTCTATTTAACCCCATCAGTCCCATAAGGGTATATTATTACCATTATGGGCCTGTTACAACCCAACATTAACCACATAAGTGCCATCATGGTCCTCAAGGACCATCATGACACTAACTACAAACACTACACTATAACCCCCAATAAACCATTTAATCTAAACTAACCCCCCTCTACACTAATCTATTAACACTTACACTACCTACCTACACTACCTACCCCCTAATAAACCTCCCCAACACTCTAATTACAAAAAACAATAAACCTACAGCAAAGAAAACAAAAAACCTACAGTACAAAAAACAAAAAAACCTACAGTACAGAAAAAAAAAACAATTACAACCCCACCCCCCACTACAGAAAACAAAAAAATACATTACAACCCCACCCCCCACTACAGAAAATAAAAAAATTACACACCTGAAAAGGAAAGACAGATAAACACAATACAATACATACATATAATACATTACATACATTACATACAATACATGACATTACATATAATATATTACATATAATATATTACATATAATACATTACATACAATACATGACATTACATATAATATATTAAATATAATATATTAAATATAATATATTACATATAATATATTACATATAATACATTACATACATTACATACAATACATGACATTACATACATTACATATAATGTATTACATATAATATATTACATATAATATATTACATATAATATATTACATATAGTCCTAATCAAATACCCCCTATCTATCTAACATACAATCTATTTAATTTAAAATAAATCCTAACTATATCAAATACATCCCCCTATCTATCTAATATACAAAAAATCCTAACTACATACACAGACCCTTATTCTAAAATAAAATAAAATAATTACAGTCCTAACTACATACACAGACCCTAATTCTAAGCTAAAATCAATAAATTAAGACCACTTACCTTTAAGATGTTGCTTCAGATCACTAACCTATGGGTCAAACAAAAAGAAAAATTAGTACAAAACATTAACATCCAATAAATAAACATTCTATACATTCTAAATATTCAACTCACCTTTACAGCATGTCCAGTCACTGTTTAGCTCTTCCGGCGCGGCCCTGTTAAAAAAAAAAACACAATACATGAATACATGAATACAATATATAAACAATAAATAAAATACACAAATAAACATCTAAATATACATTTAACTTACCTCCCCGCGATGTCCCCGGCCTTCTCTCCTTCAGCCCCGGCTGGGCCGCGGAACCATCCGCGCTCTAAAAAAAAAAAAAAAAAAAAAACTAACGGAGGTCTGCACTGGCAGACCTCCCCGACGCTACTGAACCTCCCGGAGTCGTTTCCGGGAGGAAATTGGCATTGTCGGCTTGTGATTGGCTGAAAAAGCTGTCAGCCAATCAAAAGTCGTCAATGTAGGAGCCAATCAGGATGCGCAGATGTCTTCTACCAATCACTCCGTGGGGGTGTATCCCATAGTGATTGGCTGAAGGCATCTGAGCGTTGTGATTGGTTCCCAGAAAGATAGACAAGTGTTTTAGCCAATCAGGGTGGGATATTGGGTGTATCCCATCCTGATTGGCTCACACATTGACGACTTTTGATTGGCTGAAATTGATAGACAGCTTTTTCAGCCAATCACAAGCCGCCAATGCCAATTTCCTCCCGGAAATGACTCCGGGAGGTTCAGTAGCGTCGGGGAGGTCTGCCAGTGCAGACCTCCGTTAGTTTTTTTTTTTTTTTTTTTTTAGAGCGCGGATGGTTCCGCGGCCCAGCCGGGGCTGAAGGAGAGAAGGCCGGGGACATCGCGGGGAGGTAAGTTAAATGTATATTTAGATGTTTATTTGTGTATTTTATTTATTGTTTATATATTGTATTCATGTATTCATGTATTGTGTTTTTTTTTTTAACAGGGCCGCGCCGGAAGAGCTAAACAGTGACTGGACATGCTGTAAAGGTGAGTTGAATATTTAGAATGTATAGAATGTTTATTTATTTGATGTTAATGTTTTGTACTAATTTTTATTTTTTGTTTGACCCATAGGTTAGTGATCTGAAGCAACATCTTAAAGGTAAGTGGTCTTAATTTATTGATTTTAGCTTAGAATTAGGGTCTGTGTATGTAGTTAGGACTGTAATTATTTTATTTTAGTTTAGAATAAGGGTCTGTGTATGTAGTTAGGATTTTTTGTATATTAGATAGATAGGGGGATGTATTTGATATAGTTAGGATTTATTTTAAATTAAATAGATTGTATGTTAGATAGATAGGGGGTATTTGATTAGGACTATATGTAATATATTATATGTAATATATTATATGTAATATATTATATTTAATATATTATATGTAATGTCATGTATTGTATGTATTGTATGTAATGTATTATATGTAATATATTATATGTAATATATTATATGTAATATATTATATGTAATGTCATGTATTGTATGTAATGTATGTAATGTATTATATGTATGTATTGTATTGTGTTTATCTGTCTTTCCTTTTCAGGTGTGTAATTTTTTTATTTTCTGTAGTGGGGGGTGGGGTTGTAATGTATTTTTTTGTTTTCTGTAGTGGGGGGTGGGGTTGTAATTGTTTTTTTGTTTTCTGTACTGTAGGTTTTTTTGTTTTTTGTACTGTAGGTTTTTTGTTTTTTGTAATTAGAGTGTTGGGGAGGTTTATTAGGGGGTAGGTAGTGTAGGTAGGTAGTGTAAGTGTTAATAGATTAGTGTAGAGGGGGGTTAGTTTAGATTAAATGGTTTATTGGGGGTTATAGTGTAGTGTTTGTAGTTAGTGTCATGATGGTCCTTGAGGACCATGATGGCACTTATGTGGTTAATGTTGGATTGTAACAGGCCCATAATGGTAATAATATACCCTTATGGGACTGATGGGGTTAAATAGAGCCTTATGGTGGTCTGTATTGACCATCATGAGTTAATGGGTTAATTTAGGCCTTATGGTGGTCTGGATTGACCATCATGAGTTAATGGGTTAATTTAGGCCTTATGGTGGTCTGTATTGAACACCATGAGTTAATGGGTTAAATAGAGTCTTATGGTGGTCTGTATTGACCACCATGAGTTAATGGGTTAAATAGAGCCTTATGGTGGTCTGTATTGACCATCATGAGTTAATGGGTTAATTTAGGCCTTATGGTGGTCTGGATTGTCCATTATGAGTTAATGGGTTAATTTAGGCCTTATGGTGGTCTGGATTGACCATCATGAGTTAATGGGTTAATTTAGGCCTTATGGTGGTCTGGATTGACCATCATGAGTTAATGGGTTAATTTAGGCCTTATGGTGGTCTGTATTGACCACCATGAGTTAATAGAGCCTTATGGTGGTCTGTATTGACCATCATGAGTTAATGGGTTAATTTAGGCCTTATGGTGGTCTGGATTGACCATCATGAGTTAATGGGGTAATTATAGTTGCCTGGGGTTAATATTTTTAATGCGAGTCCTTTCAGGACCTTTACGGTCCTTTGAGGACCCGCGAGGCGGGAAATTTAAAATTGAATTGCAGCAGGGTCACGATCGGTGCCGATCGGGGCCCCCCGCTGCAGGGGGTTTATATGGGGACACTTCAGGGGTCCCGATGGGACCCCCAGCATAGAGGGGGGTTAATTTTAAGTGCCGCGGCCGGGATTGGGTAATAGTGTGCCGCGGTCCCTTTAAGGAGCCGCGGCGGGGAATTTAAAAGTTTTAAATGCAGCGGGGGGCCTGATCTATGCAGATCGGGGCCCTCCCCTGCAATGGGTTTATGTGGGGACACTTCGGGGGTCCCGATGGGGACCCCCAGCATAGAGGGGGGGTTAATTTTAAGTGCCGCGGCCGGGATTGGGTAATAGTGTGCCGCGGTCCCTTTAAGGAGCCGCGGCGGGGAATTTAAACGTTTTAAATGCAGCGGGGGCCTGATCTATGCAGATCGGGGACCCCCGCTGCAAGGGGTTAATGTGGGGGTGCTGCAGGGGTCCTGATAGAGACCCCTGCAGCATGGGGATGTGTATAGGGTGCAGGGGGGGAGCCTCACACTGCTGTCTCGGGCTGTTCCGAGGCAGCACGTAGAGGCTTTCGGATCCCTTGCGTGGACTTTTTGTCCACGTAGGGATTCTTACGATATGCGAGACTCGTTCATAGATTTAAGGCTACGTAGCTCTCTCGGAGCCTATTCTCGGCCATTTTCTCGCAGTCATATCGTAAAGCAGGCTGCGAGAGATTCGGTTCTCGCAAACAGCAGGAAAACTGCCTTTTGCGAGCACCGAGAGAACTACGAGGGAGAATTTAATAGGGCCCTTTGTATTTAGTGAACTTGTATCCAAAAGCAACGTGTTCACAAAATAAAAAGTTCCTTTAAAAAATATGGTCTGTGCTTATATAGAGCCCTATTGAAATGGGCAAATCACATTTGAGTGAGGCCCTTGGCCATTAAAGATATATAGGTCCTCATTGAATTGCAATTTTGCCAATTGAAGAGGGCTCTATAAAATCACATAACATATTTATTGAGCAAAGTGTTTAGTTATTGAAAACCTTGATTGTGGTTAGAAGTTCAGTAACTAAAAAGTTCTGTATAAAAAATATGTTATGTGCTTATATAGAGCCCTATTGAATTGAGGAAGTCGCAATTGAATAAGGCTCATGGTTCTTTCTTGTTTATACTTAATACTTTACCTTGATTGAAGTGTCGAATGACAGAGGGTCCCCTCCTGCCAATCTTAATCCGCCGGTCTTCTTGTAGTGTCTGTTTGAAAAAGAAAGTGAAATAGTTATTTGTATATTTATAATTTTTCATCTAGCAAAGCATGGCCTTTTCAGCATGTAATGTCTTGTTGTATCTTACCTCTTCTTCTTTGTTGGTGTTCTTTAAAAGGGATTGTGCTTCACAGTGCACGGTGCAAATTGTTGAGAGACGCTGTTGATGCAGAGTCTGTTTGAATATTAAAAGAAATAGAAAGATTCAGCTTTATATGATCTATTGAATTGCAGTAAATTAATGTCATTTAAATATAGTTCTGTAATTATTTTCAATTGACCTTATTTTTTGTTGGGGGCTACACACATATGTCACATACATGAAGCACATTCCATAGTTTAATGTAATTATTTTGTGTACGTGTGACATATCAGTATACATGACTCATATTTAAATGGTTAAATTAACCTTATATATTTTTTTTCCAACACACATAAATGTCTGTGTGTGAGATGTAACTATAGATGATACACATATATGTGCGTGTGACATATCAGTATACATGACATATAATGTCATTTAAATGTAGTTGTTTACTGATTTTGTTTTAAGCTAATTTTGTTGCAGTGGCAATACACATAAATGTGCGTGTGACATGTCACTATACATTATACACATATATGTCCGTGTCACATGTCACTATGAAGGGGCAGTACACATAAATGTGTGTGTCACATGTCACTATGCAGGGGCAATACACATAAATGTGCGTGTCACATGTCACTATGCAGGGGCAATACACATAAATGTGCGTGTCACATGTCACTATACATTCTATACATATATGTGCGTGTCAAATGTCACTATACATTATAGACATATATGTGCGTGTCACATGTCACTATACATAAACCTCTGTTTAATATTGAATTATGTTTTTTTGTTGTTTTGTTAAATGAACCGTATTTTTTTTTGGAGCCTATACACATAAATGTGCCATATATGTCACTACATAAATCCTATTTTTTTTTTTTATTTGTTTGACCTGTCCTGATAATAAAATGTAATATATTATAGCTTACCTCTCACTTGTAATTTGCAATGCAAAGTAGTAAATTAGTAAAGAATTGTCTTCTCAAGTAAAAGCAGCAGTTATCTCAGAAGTCACTCCGTTGATCACCTGAGGAGAAATTTATTTTTTTGTTTGAAATAGGCAGTATTTATAAACTTGTAGAAAGTTCTGGAAAGTGAGACCGTTACAACGCAATACGCATGCGCTATTTGCGTTCCAGCTTACAATTTGCGTTCCATCCGCCATTTTCTGCGTATTACTGTTCAAAATGGTGTTTAATATGATTGTGATACGTTCCGCATAGTATGTGTTTCATTATTGCGAGTAAGTGTAGTGTAGTTACGTCTGAAGCCTCGTTTTCGTTTTGTTCGTCGGCCATTTTTTCTGTCGCTTAGCGATGGTATTAGTGTCTAAAGTGTTTTATTTTGATTTAAATGTAGGTGTAACTTGTTTTTTTGAGGTGCTGGCTGGTTCCTCTTGCTGTAGGTAAGCTTTTTATGTGTTTGTTGTGTGTCTTTCTTAAGTTTTAAATGTTTGTATGTCGGCGTGTTGCGTCCGATGTTTGCGAAGTCGTAATGTGTGGTAACGTGTCTCGTATGGTGTTTGCGTGTGTAGCCTCGTTTTCGTTTTATTCGTCGGCCATTTTTTGTGTCGCTTAACAAACTATTTAGTGTCTAAACTCTTTTATTTTGAGTGCAATTAAGTTGTAAGTTGCATTTTTGAGGTCCTGGGTGCTTCCTGTTTGTGTAGGTAAGGTTTTTATGTATGTGCTGTGTGTATGTATTGTGTTTTAAATTTTGTAATGTTCGCGAGTTGCGTCCGAGTGTTGCGAGGCCGTAATGTGTGTGAACGTGTGTCGTATGTTGTTTGTGAGTGTCGTAATGTGTGTGAACGTGTGTCGTATGTTGCCCGCAGCGTTAGCAACAACTCGTACGCTCACAACTATATATGTGATTACTATATAATGTGTAGATGTACCGGCTGGGCATGCTCTTCTATATTATTATTATTATTATTATTATTATTATTATTATTACTACTATATAATGTGTAGATGTACCGGCTGGGCATGCTCTTGAGCATTATTATTATTATTATTGTTATTATTATTATTATTATTATTATTATTATTATTAGTATATAATGTGTAGATGTACCGGCTGGGCATGCTCTTCTACATTATTATTATTATTACTATATAATGTGTAGATGTACCGGCTGGGCATGCTCTTGTGTATTATTATTATTATTATTATTATTATTACTATATAATGTGTAGATGTACTGGCTGGGCATGCTCTTGTGCATTATTATTATTATTATTAGTAGTATTTTACTAATAATAATAATAATAATAATGCACAAGAGCATGCCCAGCTGGTACATCTACACATTATATAATAATAATAATAATAATAATAATAATAATAATAATAATAATAATAATAATAATAATAATGCATGCCCAGCTGGTACATCTACACATTAAATAGTAGTAATAATAATAATAATAATAATGCACAAGAGTCCTTCAGCACTGCACTGGACACTGAATAAACTTGCCTAGCTATGGTTTTCCCTATTGATGCAGTATCATCCAAACTGTCCCTCCTCTCAGTAAGACTGCAAGTTACTTATGATTCCAAAATGGCTGCTGTCCATGAGGTAGAAGGGTGTGGAAGGGAGTGTATGCTGCTGATTGGCTGGAATGTGTCTGCTGACTGTGACATGCAGGGTCAAAGTTTGCTCAATGATAAAGTATTGGGGGCGGGTCGAATCTCGCATATGTTCGCAGTTCGCCGCGAACGCGAACATTCTATGGTCGCCGAAAAAAGTCCGCCGGCGAACTATTCGCGACATCTCTACTGGAGAGGCTTCAGCAAAACTTCAGACAGGGTATTTGGTTGTAGTTCCAGAGAAAGTGAGAGAGGAGAGACTGAGGCCTAGATATACTGGAGAGGCTTCAGCAATACTTCAGACAGGGTATTTGATTGTAGTTCCAGAGAAAGTGAGAGAGGAGAGACTGAGGCCTAGATATACTGGAGATGTGCCCTCTCAATCTCCCATGAGTCCTGGAGGTGGTCTGGCAGCAGATTATGGATAAATGGTTAAAGTATGTTTTAAGATCTCCCACTGATTTTGGTATCCCTCTGAATGGACCTATTTTCTAGATCTTCTAGTTTATTTTCTAACATCATGATGTGATCACAGTACTGGGTTATATCCAAGCGGACTTTCTGTTGTGTATCAACAATCTGATAGGTTATTGTTTCTAGTAAATGAGTGCGGTGCCCAAGGTCTCGTAAATCTTGCCTTATTTCTTTAACAGCCTTGTCAAAATGAGATCAAAGAAAGTTTTTTAAAATCGGAAAGGGAGATGTCTGATAGTTTTTTAGGCTGCTTTGTGTGGATTGTATCATCCTCCATGTCTGAGCCTCCTGATGAGTCCAATGTGAATGTTTGCAGGGAGTCATGGTTTTGTTGTTGTGATTTGAAATGATCCTGGATGCTCCTTGAGGGCAGATTTTGCTTGGATTTACCCATTATGCAGTCTTGGTCTGTGGATCAGAATAATGATCTTATTATATACACGTTATAGATAAAGTTTATAGATTTTGATTCATCCAAGATGCTTCAGCAGTGTTGCGTAGCCTTTCCAACGGCAGGGGGTCCCCTCCAGCCCAAGCCTATCAACTTACAGCATTACGGGAGGGTAGAGCGGCCGGTCCCAGTGGCCCCTATGCGGATCCTGGGTTAGTGGATCTCATTTTCGGGCGGTGGGGGGGGGGGTGTGCCATATCTGGGTTATGGTGATTGGTGTATGGGCTGTGACAGTAAATGTTTCCCCCTTTTTTTCCCTTTTGCCTGAGGTTTGTATGTTAACCCCGCTTTCTTCTTGTTTTTGGTGGTTCACTTTTTCACTTTCAACTAACATTTTCATCTCTCGCTTATTCTCACACTAATCTTTCTTAGGCACTGTACCCAAGTTAAATGTCCTCATATTGTATACTTTTCCATGCATATTTTTATCTATCTTATACAAACCAGATCTCATCATTATATTTCCAGCAGGATAGCATACAGACATGGGCCCTCCCATAAGGACCTCATGACATGTTAGGCTGGTAGTCCGCTTTGGGGAACTTCTGACACTATAAAATTCAATGGGAAGTGCTTTAGAGCGTTGTAAGATTGTTTATTCAACTGCTTTAACTAGTCTTGTCTTAATGATCTGATCCATTTGTTCCACTTGGCCTGAGACTGTGAAGACCTAAGCCAGTTTAGCATTTTTATGATATGGCCTATAAGTTGTATAACTCTGTCACTCTTTATAGTAAAACATAGGACATATTGAGAGATGATGTATTTTATTAAGCATGTTACTACTGTAATAGCATCCTTCCTTTAAGTGGAGAAAGTATCAACCCACGTGAAGAATAAAACCATTTACTTTAAAAAATATGGCTCATCCCACCTACATGTATAGAGCCATGAGCAAGTTGGCAAAGCACATGTAGAATAGAAATATCAGGGTATAGCCAGAAGCCAGATTCCAAAAATGTACAGCATTTTTAGGTCAGATTTCCTTTTCACTGTTATCAGCATTATATTGAACAGTAATTGCATCAATTAGTGATGTGAAACAAGGCTTACTGGGGCAGTTAAACAGGACCTTGAGCACTGAGCATTGCCTTTCTTGCTGCGCTGTCAGCTAATGCATTACATTTGGAATCAGGATCAGTATCACCAGTATGTGCGTCACATTTAATTATCACCAGTGAAGGGGGCAGTAAAATAGCTTGCAAACAATTATTAACTAGTGAAGAATTTTGAATAGGCTTTCTTGTAGAACTAATGAAACCTCTGTGTTGCCATTGTTTATCAAAATTATGACAGACTCCAAAAGCATAACGGGAGTCAGTATAAATATTGTCATTTCAGCAGCTAAAATATAGGCTATGGTATGAAAATAAAGTTAAACTTGCTGTCCAGATGCCTGAGGGGGAAGTGCACATTTTCAAATTGGATAGGAACAGCATATCTGACTCCGTGTCAGTTAGTCTAGATGAGGACCCATCTGTATAAAGAACTCAATCAGGGTTTTGCAGGGGAGTTTGCTGCAGATCAATGTGAGAGGAAGTACAGAGAGAGAGAGATTGTGAATGGAAACATTCATGACAGTAGGGTCGGACAGAAGGATGGCTAGAGTAGAAAAATTAAGCAAAAGGTGAACTGAATGAGACACACATTTGGGCTTGCTTTATCAGTAGCTATATTAGTAGTAATAGTAGTAGTAATAGTAGCTTTTGCAGCAATTGACCTTAAACAAATAGGGAAGTTCCTTATCACTGTGGGTAGAAATACAGAGTCATATGCATCAGGACTTATACTGTGTCCGCACTGTTGTGCCAAAACGCCATTTGCCATGGTAAGTTATAGTACTTTTGCATAGTTCCTGAGAATAGAGTCAAGTAATCTGTAATCGTAAATCCATTGTATGCGGAAGTTAGCCATTTCCACAAAAGACAATATTTCAGCTTTAGTGAGAGCCAGGAGCCTAGAGGTTAATTTCATTTAGGAGATAACGTTCTATTTCCTTCAGATAGAATGTGATCTAATTAAGTACATTCAGGGAGACAAATCTTGTTGTGACTACATTTAGCCATATGAGTGAGCACCTGCAAAGTTTTCTGTGTATAAGCCTCCTTGGTCGGGGAGGCTACCAAAAAGTCATCAGGATATTGAATCAAGGCACTACCACACCCAGCTTGTATGTTATCTATGTTTTGTTTCTGTAGAACCTTGAGGCATCCTTTTATAGGAGAACTGCTCACTGGTGTGCCTGAGCACAAAGAGATGTCTACTGTTTGTATCTACGGGAATGATAAAGAATGCTTGACAACATTTTTCACCAAATAGTAGCAAGAACTGGAATAAATAGAAGAGAGGACAGTGTTGGTGTTAGGGACCAATGGTGTTATAGGAATTACAATCTAACTAAGAGTCCTCAAATCTTGCACAACCCTCCACTCATCAACTCTACCAGGCTTTGGTAGAAGTAAGAATGGGGTATGACAGGTACCAGATGTCTGTATAAAAAAAATTGTCCTACAACAGAGAGTCTAAAACTGGTTTAATACCCTCTGAAGCATCAGGAGATAATTAATATTGCTTGATACAAGGAAGTTTGACATTAGTCTTAACCTTTACTATGTGTGGAAAGTTTATGCAACAAACCCAGCCTGATTTTTATTATGGACTCACAGTGTAATAGGCACCCCACTTATTACAGTAGGTGGATTGTAACAAGTTGGAGGAGGGCAACACAGTCTTTGAAATGTGTAGAGCATAGGGTCAATGCGTACAGTGATCATAAGGCTCCAGCTATCCTCTGACAATTCTCTGAATGTTCTCTCAGAAAGAAACAAATCTCTGATTTTAACCAAGTTGCTGCAGTATTTCTAAATCTCTTGGTTGGTATGGAGGAAGTACAGCAAGTAAAACATGAGGCACTTCATCTGACACATGAAAAAAAGAGGCTGCTATTCTCTGAGAATAAAAGTAGCTGCACATCCCTCCTGAATAAAAAATTAAATAGTATCAATAGTTGACAAGTTTTTTGTATGGGAATACAATTCATGTTGTAGGGATACCTTATTTTCTAAATAAGTAGTAGTACAATGTAAGATACAAAGATATTTCACACTTGGATAACAAGCAGTAGCACTTATTAGTAGAGATGTTCTTATTTTTTAATTCTTATTTATTTCCATATTCGTAAGGTCAGTAAAATCTCATCATAAAATATGTCTTACCATGTTTGATTCATCATTTTACAAGCCGAGGCTATGTGAGGCAACAAGGTATTCATGAGGATTTGAAGCCAATGTCCCATAGTTGGTTGTCCACTACAGCAGTAATTTACTCTCTCTAGACTGAGGAATATTAAAAGTAGTACAAGCTAATTTCAACATATTTCCATGGAGAGGGAGGTATACAGCAGATATACGGGTAAGGCACCTTATAAATTTGGTATAATTTTTTGTTAGTTCTAGAGCTTCTTTCACTATTTGCAGAGCTTTCAAATGAATCAAGGGTTTTAAAACAGGTGTGTCGTCTATTATATTTTTGAGGAGTTTACAACTAGTGACAGACTCCTCTATTTGTGAAGTTTGACTTCTAGTTTGTGACCAGTGTAGACGGGCCGGAGGGGGGGGGGTTGGTGGGGGTAGTGACAGAAAGTTGAATATTATTTGGATTGACTACTCTAACATCACATCTGCTTGCACTCTTTTTTATAGATGCTGAAGTAATAATTTCTAATTGATCGACTACTTACTGCTCAGTTTGGTTGTGGGTGATTATTTCACATAACATGAGCGAACTACCATTTCCCAATATAGGTATATCCTTACTTGGATATTCAGGAGGTGGTACAGGTACTTTAGGATTTAATGATGGATATCAAGTTCTTCCCATTCTTGATCGCTACCTTGTCGTGGTGAAGGGGATTGTATACTTCAACTGTGAGCTATACTATGTAGGGTCACCCAAGATGGGCAAGTCATAGCAGAGAGGTCAGACAAATTGTGTCCCACTTAAATAAGGAACTGGCAACTAAATTGAAGGATCTTTGCTTAGAAAACTATATGAATTAGTGCAACCGGAGGCAAAGCAATATGGTACCGGCAGATGTGCCCCTCAGGTCAGGTGGTGCCTACGGAAGTATCTGGAGAAGAAATGAAAGTCTTCTGCTGCAAAGAACATTTCAGCATAGTAACCTAGAATGTTAGAACCATGAACCAAGCCAAACTGGTCAAGGTCAAATATGAAACAACAAAATTAAACATTCATGTCTTAGAAATTAGTGAACTAAAATGGACCGGGATGGGACATTTCATATCAGACAACCTCCAGATCTTCTACTGTGCTCAAGTATCTCACAGAAGAAATGGAGTAGCCCTCATAATCAATCAAAGGGTGGCCAAAGCAGTGCTCGGTAACAAAACAATAAATGACAGAACAATTTCAATTCAAATTCAAGGCAAGCCTTTTAAGATCACAGTGATCCAAGTCAATGATCCAACAATGGAAGCTGAAGAGTCTGAAGTGGTCAAATTCCACAAGGATATTTAACACCTACTAGATATAACAACAAGAAAAGATGTTACTCTCATCATAGGATATTGGATTACTAAAATATGGAACCAAAAGATACAGGAAATAATTGGCAAGTTTGATCTGGAGTAAAAGATGAAGCAGTTAGTAGAATTTTGTCATGATAATTTTCTGGTCATAGTAAACACCCTCTTCCAACAGTCTCATAGACAACTCTGCACATCAACATCACCAGAAAGACAATATAGAAATCAAACTGACTATATACAACAATGGGACAACAGTGGGACAAATAACTGTTGTCCCATTTAGGATTAGGCCTCATTATTATTACCCTTTTTAATAACAATACCGTTTAACAGACTAACAGAACCTCCTATTGAATTTTTATTAGTCCATTTGTTTACCAAATACACAGTTCCTCACAACCTGTATTTTTCATTATTATATCAGCAAGCGACACTTGAGGTACCAGTGAGTCAATTTTATCCATCTTATATTTCATTTTCAAAATTCTAAGTTGTTTCTAAGTCCTTTTATTCATTATTTGATACCATACGTTTTTAACCCCAATTTCCCATTATACTACTACCTTCTTTTTCATGAAAATCACTTGTCAACCTAGAAATGAATACAATTAGTTCATCTGAAACCAGATCCCTTATCTGAAACAAAAAAAAAGTTGAAGGAAAACCAGCAAAATCTGAGTACTTTAAAATATAGGGCATCATTGGATTGCGATTTGGCCAATTGAATAGGGCTCTTTATAAGCACATAGCATATTTTTTTCAGATTTTTTTAGTAAGTGAAGACCTTGCTTTTGGATAGAAGTTCACTAACTAAAAACATCTGTAAAAAAAAATATGCTATGTGCTGATATAGAGCCCTATTAAACTGGCCAAATCGCAATTGAATGAGGCCCATAGACAGTAACTTTCTCCCTAACACACAGATAACTATATTAATACTAGTGAATTGTCGGTCAAAAAATGACGGCAATAAAATTGTAAGCCAGGCAATGTAGTTTGCCACACAATATGAGTCTTTCCGCCCTCTGAGCACCTTCGGCGCTCATCGCGAGCCTCTCCCCTCGTGTACTTCAACTTTCCTGCTTTGCAATGATCACCTTCGGTGCTCATAATGAGCCCCACGAAGAGTGCCAATGGCGCTCATTGCGAACCTTTCCTCTTGCCTACTGTACTGACTGTTCATTGCCAGGTTCATTAACCTGCAAGTTTTGTGTTGGGAATACCATGTGTCTATTTCCAGCATCTCCCCCTGCATCTTCCCTGTGTATTTCTCCTCTGTGTCTGCTGAATCTTTCAGTTGGTTTTATTTTCAAAGTCCTGCGTGCATGACATTGTTGTTATTTTCTTAGTCCCGCATATTTTTCAGAGTTCAGTATTTTTCTAAGGTGGAATGTGCTTAGCCTTGTATTAATTCAGTTTTCAGATTATTTGAAGTTTTTTGTGCTCCATTTTTTTTCTTGCTTAGCCAATTTTCGAGTGGTGAAACACTGTAAATTGGGCTTAAATTCACTTGCAACCTCACTCCCAGGTGTCCTGGCTCTCCCTATGCTGTGTGTGAGTGTGTTTTAATTTATTTTTTATTTTTTTGTTGCTTTTCGTGATTTACGATTTCCGCGGTTATATTCATATTTTTCCGAAGTCGGATTTTGTTTGTGCAACTGTTACTGTCTTTGGTGTTGTGTATTTTCTAAGTCCCGAGTGCTTGGCATTGTTCATGTAAGTGTTACTGTGTGTGGCGTTGTGTATTTTCCAAGGTCTGTGCGCCTGGCATTGCCGAGCCTCGTTTTCATCCAGTTTCACTTTTTTATTTTTGCGTTTTTCATTTGCCTTTTTTTTTTTCGCTTAACCGATTTTCGAGTGACGAAACACGGGAAATTCAGCTTAAAGTGCTTTCAGCCTAAGTAAGTCCCTCGTTCCTCAACTGCTTGCAGTATAAGTCCTGCGTGCTTCAATGCCTCAACTGCCTGCATCGCAGGACGCCTTCTGCGTCATTTCAGCTTTAGTCTTGCATGTTTCCATGCCTCAATTTCTCGCCTTGCTTTGCTAGGCTCGCAGGAGCGCCTTTGGCGCTCATTTCAGCCTAAGTCCATTGTGTTTTCATGCCTCGACTGCTCGCCTCGCTTTCATGCCTCGACTGCTCGCCTCCGAGCTCGCAGTTTGACAGCTATTATATGTGATATCTATTCAGTACATACAATACATGACATTTTATTTTAATTATATCTTCTTAGGTGACTTATATTCTCCTATTAAAAAAATGTCCTAATTAAAATCAGTCATTAACTATATTGTTACTGCAGTCAATAATTAAGGCAACAACATGGGTAGTTTTGTTTTATATAAAATAAGTATTCCCATCAGAGCATAGGGAAAGGCAAAAAGTACTTACCTCTCCCTACGCTGTTTTTGGGACCCTGAAGACTGTGCCAATTGTTGAAGCTGATTAACAAAATACTGTGCTTTATTATTTGCAAGAGTATGAAGGTGATTTATTGTATGAAACTCAAATGCATTTTTCTTCATGTAAAAAAATACTAAATTAGAGCTTAGACACCAAAGTTTGGAGTATGTATTAAATATCAAGAATGCACATAAGAATGTTGCCCAGGGAAAATCTATTGCTAAACACTTTCTTGAGATTCACAATGGAGAGTCTGAGGTTTTGGGTAATGCTTAGTTTATTATTAGCATTATCATGGGGAAAAATCACAAACACAATTTTCAAGGTTACTCAATTGCTTCACTTCACATACTTGAGCAGTGTATACCCACATAAATAGATATAGAATCAGCAATCAGCCTCAGAATGTTTCTGATTGATGATTCTGTATCTTCTAACTCAACTACATATTGGGACTGAAATATATGAAGAAGTTAATCTTCTGATAAAGAACAGATTACCGCAAGATAATGATTACCTCAAGTACTTAAGTAGAAGAGTATTATTATATGAAAAGTTACCTGGGGAAGGAAGGCATATAGCCCAAAGAAAGATGTAATTTTTTAAAAGCTTCTGCTTAATAAAAGTGAGGTGATATTCCCATGAAAAGAAAATAAGTTAAATGTTCTCCAAGACTGTATTTGTGAATACTGATAAAGGTGAAAAAAAAACATGTTTGTAATGGATATTCCTACGAATCAATACAGTTGAAAGCATGCAAATTAAGCATATCAAATTCATATACAGGTTGTCTTCATTGGTTTCTACTCATCTATTTCCTTTTATTTAATACAACAAATAAACTGATACATGTCATTCTACTCTGGCACAAAAATAGAAGCTATACAGAAAGTTAATCATGTGAAGGGCTACATTGTCTATATTTGCATAAACTGTAATTCCGTGAATCCCTATCTAAATGAGAAATCAGAAATCCCCAGATGTCTGTCCTCATGCAGAAATAAGAAATCGCTTTGTGCATCACAATGTTGTGCTATCTGGTATTCCCTAGCCTTGGCTTTCTGACGATACCAGCACTTCTAAAATATAAAAGTTAAGGGGGGGGGGGGGGGAGAGAGTACCATAACTATGGTCCATACACATCATGTATCCAATAAAAATGAAACAGTGAACATGGTGGAAAGACTGCCAGTGATAAAAAAATATATGCACATAATGACAAGACCAGGCTTGCATTGTGAATTAGGAAAATTATGTAATTCTAATGTCTGGTTCTTTTGTGAAGAAAAATACCCCTTAATAAATATAGGACCATATACCTTAATCATTTAATATAGAAGTAAGGTTACTAACTAGATTATGATATATTGGTACACATGATAAATTAAACAATTTTCCAAGAAAACATAATTATTGAAATTTAATTATTAGGGATGTATTGCATCTGTAGTCTTTCTGTGGAAGAATTCAGTCCAGATCATGTGCACATATTTTTAAAACACCCCACATTCCATTCCTATAGTATCTCAATTATAAGTCTCAAGAAAGTGTTTAGCAAGATTGGTAATGGATTTTCTCTGGGCAACATCCTTCTGTGCATTCTTGATATTTAATACATTTTCCAAAATGTGGTGTCTAAGTTCTAATTTAGTATTTCTTACATAGAGAAAATTGCATTTGCATTTCATTCAATAAATTACCCCCATATTCTTGCAATTAATAAAGCACATTATTCTGTGAATACTACCAATTTTAAAATGATATATTCAATCTCTTTCTTGACTTTTTCATAAATGTACATCATTTGTAAAAGAAACATCCTAAAGATCCATTGATAGAAAATGATTTGCAAGAAATATTGACAAAATGACGCTGAAGTAGATTGTGCATAATACTGGCACTCCTATAGCAATATACAGAAACTTCTTGGTTTAATTGAGATGATAAAATTAGATTAAGGAGGATGTGTCAATGTTTGTCCACAATTTCAACAATATTGGTAACTTGAAATGAATAATCTAAAATTATTTTTTTTATGGTCTTTCTCCTTGATTTGTTTTTCATATTATTGTTAATCTAGAATTATGTTTGGACCTGGAGTATGCCTTTTTAATAGATCTATTTCT
The DNA here is from genome assembly GCA_027410445.1 of Discoglossus pictus. NCBI lineage: Eukaryota > Metazoa > Chordata > Amphibia > Anura > Alytidae > Discoglossus > Discoglossus pictus. Next base: position 63,125,297 of record CM050167.1, on the reverse strand, counting down.
GCATTCCCTTTTTTTTTAATCATTGAAATGGGAAGCATAACATTCAAAAATGTACTTTGCAGAATTATTTCTTCATTTGCAAATTACTTGTTGTAGATGGAAAATAGAAATTGTCATACTAAAAATTTACAATTAGGCCTGCAAAACCCCATATGGAAAATGCTGCGTATATAACTCACATGGTAGTATAAAACATTTCCATCATCTACAATTACCTTTTAGACAAGGCCACACCACCTAAGCTTTACGACCAGTCATAATGGAAAACAGAACTTAACATCACCTTAGATAACTTGCAATGGAGTAAAATTCGTAAAAATGCAACAAACTCCCGCCTTAACATAATCTTGAGAGATAATTCCTACAAAACCATCATGAGACCCCTACTAGACTAAAGCTCTCATATCCTTCTCTAGATGGCAATTGTTTTAGAGGTTGTATTTCTACCGGCACACTAAGCCACATACTATGGGACTGACCTAAAATAGCCCATATCTGGTCAAAAACCTATGACACCCTAGAGAAGCTATGGGGACACAGAATACCTCAAAACCAGAGGAAGCTTTTCTTAGGTCTCCCTATCACCGGCCTTTCCAAAGAGGCTCAACTTCTCTCAAACCAAATATTTTTAGTAGTCAGGAACACTATTGCTAAAGCTTGGAAGACGTCCTGTGTTTGGGGAAGTACTGAAAAAGCTTAAATACATACATTCAATCGGCTTGATCTCTGCCAAACTAGATGACAACTATAAAAAGTGGGCTTCCTGTTGGAACGTCTGGGAATTACAAATTGGATGGTAGCATAAAAAAAAAAAAGGTAATACATATACATACCTCAGGGACTATATTATACTAAGCTTCCCCCATCCCATCTTTCCCCACCCTCTTTTCCTTTCTTTCTCTAAAACAAAATGGGAAAAGTAGACACAAGCCTTTTCTAATGTCATTTAAATACAATATATGTTGTTCTTGTACTGTACATCTAACTCTGTTATAATTTTTATTCCCATTACCAAAAACTAAAACTATTTGGAGATGTTTTTTTCCTGTCTGAATTTGACCACTTCATCATCTTTGTAAATTGTAAAATCTAAAAAATTTATTGAAAAGATATCATCAATATATTGCATCCAAATTTGGATGTAATCAGTATTTTGTGACATCTCCTCGATGAATACAAAATGATCTTCCCACCAACCTAGAGATATGATACAATGTGATGATATTTTATAGTTTAACTTCTCTTATTCTCATTGTTATCCTCACTTTATTACCATACCCAAAAATGCCAATAATTGTTGTAGTGATATAAATTAATTAATATACAAAGACTGAATAAAATAAATGTTAATGGTATAGTAGTATAGTGCTATACAGATTTGTTTCTGTAGTACCTTACTCTCCTCACTCAGTCTCCTGCATGATTACAATTTCTGCCAGTTGACTTGTGTTTTATATTGTTATATCACAAAGCATAACACTGCTGGAAAGCATAACACTGCGGGAAACAGCAAATTTGAACATTTCCACAGTATAATTTGATGATATTGTCAAGCACAATAAAATGAAAAAGTATATTTTGTAGTTTTTCTTGTGAGTGAATATGTGTATAAGTATCAATAGATACTTCCAAAATCAAGAAATCTAATTTTATTCTTCTATGACATGTTATTTTTTAATCATAAAACTTACGTTATTGACTTTAATAGCTTAAAATCTTATAAAAGAAAGACTAAGCCTGCAGTCAAAACATTGAAAAAAGTAAGTAATGCCGCAATCTATCTGAAATCTTTAGATGTCCAAATGTTGATTTATTTTCATCCTCTGCAAATAACTTTTTGATTTGTAGGAAATAAAATACTCCATTAGCAGTCAATGAACTCATGGATAAATCCATCATGTTAAGCAGGACTGTGGCAGGTTCAAACCATATGTTAACAATTGATGTTAATAATTTCATTGGAAAACTCTGAAAGTGCATTCGCCAAGCATAAACATATACAGACCACATCATTAAGAAACATCTTAATAAGAAATAGCATGTATAAAATTCATATCATAAACTTGTAATGGTATGTATTTTAATGACTGCTAAACTTAAAACTGCTTGTTTGCATAAATTAGAAACCATAAGTTATTCAGAACTCTATAAGCAATAGAGACAAAGGATCCTCATTTTTTTTTTAAACTTCCTATCAAATATAATATTATTTGGCTATACCAGGGGTGGACAAGCTCGTTCCTGGAGGGCCACACACAAGCCTGGATTTGAAGATATCCTTTTTGTCAGAGGCATAGGAACCCTAATAAATCTGGGGGGGGGGGGGGGGTGATACAGTTCATAGAGATGGAAAGACAAAATTGAAACGTAACTATGAGTTATGATAAATTAATTCATTAATTAATTCATCAAGTTTTTTTTTTTAAATGCATATTTTTTTGGTCAATTATGAGCAATGCAATGTATAATGTTAATCTAAACACAGTGTTGTACTATTTGTACTTTTAAATATGGAATAGCATACATTTGTGTTGGTTGTCCATAAACTTGTCATGGATTCAGCCATCATACTCAGATATGATATGAATAAGAGAGGGATGCCTTAATAACCCAACTTACATAAAATCATAGTTAATCACAAAGAATTTTCATGTTTTTGGGAATCAACTACAATATATGAGTGGTGGCCAATTGAGTGCCTGACCTTGTTACATCGTATCCCTCCTTCAAATATATCTATTTTTATTTCTTCATATCTTTGAGTAAGTGTAGAACTTTATCCCTATTTTATTACTTATATATTCATTTATGCCTATTCATGCTTAATTCAAGGAATGAAAATATCCTGGGAGCATGGCTCCTAGAAAGTCTGCCAGGCTTCTAAGAATGATATATTTTTGTTGACTCTAGGTTAGTCTAATCATAAACGCCAAACCTACCAGATCTTGGTAGTATTCACAGAATAATGTGCTTTATTAATTGCAAGAAAATGGTCCACCACTGCATACACAGAGGCTGAAAAATAAACTGCTTTATTAAATTGCGATTTGGCCAATTGAATAGGGCTCTATATAAGCACATAGCATTTTTTTTTAACATAATTTTTAGTTAGTGAACTTTTATCCAAAAGCAAGGTCTTCACTAACTAAAAACTTCTGTAAAAAAATATGCTTTGTGCTTATATAGAGCCCTTTAGAATTGTCCGAATCGCAATTTAATAAGGCTGAACCTGTTTATTTATCAAATAAGTAGGAGAGAGGTGTTTATACACTGGCAAATGCAATATTTTTTTAGGAACAATATGATAGGAAACATATGCATTCTACACACACCAGGGTAAGCACATTCATAATTTTACAAATCATTAATAATTACTAGTGATGTCGCGAACAGTTCGCCCGCGGACTATTCGCAGCGATTTTGGCATGTTCACGCTCGCAGCGAACGACTAACATATGCGCTTTTCGGTTCGCCCCCTATTCTTTATCATTGAGGAAACTTTGACCCTGCACCTCACAGTCAGCAGACACATTCCAGACAATCAGCAGCATACACTCCCTTCCAGAGCCTTCCATCTGAAGGACAGCAACCCAAAAAGCCCTTTTAGGGCTAGAACATCATTTATTTTATTTTGTAATTTTTTTCTGTGTAATCTAATTGCATATGCCTGCCAGCGTGCGTGTGTGACAGGCTAACACCTAACAGCTTATAGAAATAAAACAACTTTTTTGACTGTAATAGATTGAATATCAGTTGCCTGCCTACAGGCGTGTGTGTGAAGCCTATTGCATCTACTCTGCCAACTTTTGCCAGTGCACAGTGATACGTCATATCTGGTGCAACCGTAGTGTACAGTGACATAAAACAACACTTTTTTGACTGTAATTGATTGAATATCAGTTTCCTGTCTACAGGTGTGTGTGTGAAGCCTATTGCATCTACTCTGCCAACTTTTGCCAGTGCACAGTGACACTCATATCTCGTGGCACCTTAGATTGCACGCGCAGTGCCCCAAATTTGAGGTGGGAGGACCGACCAAGCATCTTTTTTCATCTCCAGCTTCCAAAAATCCATGCCATATACACGTCCCATGATAGTGGACGTAACAGGGATTAAACCGATAGTAATAGTACTACTTAACAGTACACACCGTATAATAAGGCAGACAGAGGCAACGCGTATAATTTTCCATGCTGTGCAGTGGAAGCCCCCAGACTCTGACCTGTGTATAATCTTCCATGCTGGGCAGTGGAAGCCCCCAGACTGTGTATAATCTTCCATGCTGGGCAGTGGAAGCCCCCAGACTCTGACCTGTGTATAATCTTCCATGCTGGGCAGTGGAAGCCCCAGACTCTCACTTGTGTATAATCTTCCATACTGGGCAGTGGAAGCCCCCAGACTCTGACCTGTGTATAATATTCCATGCTGAGCAGTGAAAGACCCCAGACTCTGGGAGTCTGAAGAAGAGGAGACAGAGGAGGAAGGTGGCTTTGAGGAGGTGGAAGACCAAAAACAGCAGGCGTCCCACGGGGCTTGTTGTCACCTTTCGGGGACCCTTGGTGGCAGGGTGGAGGAAGAGACCTTCAATGACATCAGTGAGGACAAGAAACGGGACATGGCTAGCTTGGTATCCAACCTTGTGCAAATGGGGAGTTTGCGGTTGTGCAAAGGGACTGTTTGCGGTTGTTTGCGGTGCATTAAATGGGGAGATTGGTCTGTTACTGTGAAGCGGGTGTAACCCTTACACTTCATGATCGATACAACATCATACCTGATGTTTTAAAGCATGTTATTCCAAACAATTTAGGAATTTTAGGTGATTTATGCCCTTTATGGCTTAAAACCAGACTCTGCATCAACTATGTAATTTCCCGTGGGAGTTTTTCCATGGATCCCCCTCCGGCATGCCACAGTCCAGGTGTTAGTCCCCTTGAAACAACTTTCCCATCACTATTGTGGCCAGAAAGAGTCCCTGTGGGTTTTGAAATTCACCTGCCCATTGAAGTCTATGGCGGTTCGCCGATGTTCGTCCGTTCACGAACATTTGATGAAGTTTGAGTCCGCTGTTCGCGAACCCAAAATTTGATGTTCGCAACATCACTAATAATTACTAATACATTTATGATTTACATATTGAATAATTGAAGGAGATACACAAGGAAAAGTACTTAGAGGTAGTGTAGAACATAGTACACACAACATTAAATGCACTGCTCATCACTCTACACAACACAAAGAACAAATGATTATTTACTTATGAACTAATTCAGAGAGAGGTGAGTACATGCTACACCCAAACCATAATAACATGCATTCATGATCATCGCACAGTCTGATAAATCATTATTTATCTATTAATTAAATGCTACACTCATGCAAGCACCATAATTATGTTTATTTTCAATGTACACTGAGAAACATATTTTTATTTACAAGTTACATGTTATACAGTTAATACATATATATTCTTACAGACACATACAGAACAAGGTATTGCTATTAATTTTTATTAATTCATCTATTTATGTATTTAGGTATTTGTGCAGCAAATTTACTCAAATAAAAAAAAATATATATTTCTTTTTATTTCCAATTTTTTTAATTATGTTTACAAAAAACAGAAAAATAAATAAATGTAATCCATGATAACATCATAAAACATGCTTCTTTGAATTTACAAACAAATTGTGCAAAAGAGAAAATAAAATTAGATCATCACCACACTTACCATACATTCATACCACATTCAAACACATTCATGATTGAAGCCGTAGAATTACATAATGAAACGGGCAGAAGGGACATAGAGAGCCAAAAAGAAAAAAAGCAAAGGAGAAGGAAACGGCTACAATTTTAAGCAAGTAACATTTTACAAAACCAATGAAATATCCAGTGCTATGCACAACATCATCAAATCCAGGCATGTATGTGGTCCTCCAGGACCGAACTTGCCCACCTCTGGGCTAGACTGTGAAAGCTTCTTATTAATTGGAATATTTTGAAGTGTTGGAGTTCATAAAACATTATGCAGATCATGTGGAATTAAACATGAATTTAGGTTTATTAGTTGTAGTGAATAATAACAATAGTGTTAAGATATAAGTGTAACAATTTTAAAATAAATTTTTTAGCAACAATAACAGATAAAAGAGTAATTGAAAATATATATTAATATATTGTATCATCATGTTCCCATATTCTCTTATACAAAATTGTATTACATATTAGAAAAACGTCAAGGTTTTAAAAATGGTAATATTATAAAAATGCATTTATAATGTGATTTAAAATGCATTGATATATGTTGAATACTGTAAATACGCTATAATAATAAATATTTAAACTTGTTAATAAAAATATAGATTGGGACATCCTCCTGCCACTGAACTCCATTCCTACATCCATCGAAGACATCAGTAACTGCCATTTTTCTCCCCAATATGGAATCCAAGCAGAATGTAATCCGCCATGATCCCTGCTACCATAAATGCATACTTCAATGACAGCAAGGTAAATGAGCATAGTTGAGTCAACAACCTATTTTAGAATAACTGACATAGGGCATCATTAAATTGGAGCCTTGTAAGTCCAATGTGTAGCACATAAGGGCTGCTTGCTTGAAATTTGGACATTTTACGTCACTATTAAATTAGAAGTGCTGCGAGCTACGAGCGAGATATGCTAGTTCGTAAACCAGTTCTCGGCCACAGGAGTTACATGCGCGAACGCAAAGAATTAAGCAAGCACATAGTTACGGGTTCAGATGGAGGCAATGGAAAAAGACATCCTTAGCGTTACGTCACTGAAAAAGGGGAAGGTAGATTTCAAAGTCATAGTTGATTCAATTACATGTCATTATATGTCTTAACGTGTCATTATATGTCTTAACACATTGATTCCCGGTATCAATATAACATAAAATATAAACATGAAATAAATTATTTTTCGGGGCCCATTTGCAGGCTTGAGAACGTTGTGCTATTAATTCTAAGACCTAACATCACTTTCTCTTATAATAAATGTACAGTAGAGTGTTGTTATTTGAATTACAAGTGCTACATATTGGTTTTTAGCCCCCTTGCAGATGCTCTCGAGCACACATTAGCCTTTGGGCTCCATATGAGTGTTACGCATTTGCTCGCGAGTGACCACGGTGCAATTTAATAGCTGAATCGAACAAGTAGCGGTTACGGGCATGACAGATCAAAGGATTTACTTGCGCAAAGTTAAACGTTGCTCAGCACGTAGCCTATTCTCAGCCGTTCTGTGTGTTAACACGCAAGTCCGCTGCAAGCAACGTTACAGGGCTAATTTAAAACCTGTAACATGTAAATTTGGAGTTACGGGCTATGTTTTACAACATAGCCCTAATTTAATGAAGCTAATAGTTGGCCAACCAGATGAAGTAATATTTTACCTCTATACATTTTATTCATTTTTGTATTGACAGAGTGCATAAGAAATACAGTCACGTAAGAGTAGACAACCTATATTACTCATTAACAATATGAATTTAAATATTAATAAGACTTTTAATATTTAGGAATGTACATTCTACTTCCTTAAGATATGACAATTATTAAAAAGAAAATAGAAAATAAAAACAGGGACACAATTGTAAACTGGGATAAACATCCTGTACTATTTCAGTCTGGTCCCACTCACTAGAGTGGTCCAGTCCCGAAACACCAGGCAATTCTACCCTGAACGAAGAAACAGTAAACCCCAGATGCACATTTCGGCCTTCTTTGGGCCTTGTCAGTGAGGTGTAGCTGATAACTTCCTAAGGCACACTGAGCAAGGGGTCCATGTCTGGAGTCCCCTATCACCATTAGGGACACTAATCTCTAAGGGTCATTTGAATAAACAAAAAAACACAATAGGGGTGCTCAATCAGAGAACAAATTAACCTTGATAGGTACCTCTGACTTTCTTGTTGTGTTTATGCAAATTACCCTTAAGGATTAATTTCCCTAAGAGGTATAGGGGACTCCAGACATGGACCCCTTGCTCACTGTGCCTTTGGGAGTTCAACTACACCTCAATGACGTATATATTTATATTAGATTTATATACAAAAAAAAAATCAGAAGTGCTCAATCAGAGAACGAACTAACCTTAAAAGATTAGTTCTATGGACATGATAACCCACTCTGAGAGCAAACTCTTTTAGCTCAGTGGGTGCCCTTCACAGAAGAAATATCCTGTAGTATATCAGTCTGGTCCCACTCAGCAATACCAATCGGTTGATGTTATAATTATTATTTATCCATTATTTAGACTTTATATATTTATATCATACTTATATGTCAATTTTCCCTAGTTGTGGCTCTGCGCCTGTTCATAATTTTAATATATATTTTTAAGCTTATAGTAAAAGTTAATTTTTAACAATTATTCTCTTCTGAGATTAGATTAGGAAGGTGTGCCCTATAAAAGGATTTGTTTCTTTTGTCTCTAAGGTATATGTTCTATCCTTAGGAGCACCCTAACTATACCATTGGTTCTAAAATAAATATACTTGAGCCACCTTTTTTCTATATGTAAACTAAATTAAATTACTGTGAAAAATCTTATGTTATAGTTGTGGTGTATCACCAAATTAATATATATAAATATTACACAAGGTTCGTCTACATTAAAAGGTATTTATTAAAAGGCAACAACACAATACTATAAATGTATTACAAACACACAGCCCAGACCCACGGAGCAAAAAAACCTTTTTTAAAATCTATCTACCTATATGTATATTAATTCCCTTCCCCAAACGCTTGATCTTACCCACGGTTAGACCATTGCCATCAGTACACCATCAACCATCACCAACACCATCCAGCAAGAAAACAGGAAGCAGCACCAGCGAGTCGCGGGCCTCGCGAAGCGAGGGCACTGTGCCAGGTTCTCAGTTGCTGGCATGGAGCGCCGAAGGCGCTCCTTGCCAGCAACTGAGGACCCTCGCGAAGCGAGGGCCTCAGTTGCTGGCTTGGAGCGCCGCAGGCGCTCCATGCCAGCACCTGAGGACCTCGCAAAGCGAGGTCTTCAGTTGCAGCAACTGCGACCCTTGCAAAAAAAAGTTTACGTCGCAACACATTACGACACTCGCAAACAACATACGACACACGTTCACACACATTACGACACTCGCAAACAACATACGACACACGTTCACACACATTACGGCCTCGCAACACTCGGACGCAACTCGCGAACATTACAAAATTACAAACACAATACATACACACAGCACATACATAAAAACCTTACCTACACAAACAGGAAGCACCCAGGACCTCAAAAATGCAACTTACAACTTAATTGCACTCAAAATAAAAGAGTTTAGACACTAAATAGTTTGTTAAGCGACACAAAAAATGGCCAACGAATAAAACGAAAACGAGGCTACACACGCAAACACCATACGAGACACGTTACCACACATTACGACTTCGCAAACATCGGACGCAACACGCCGACATACAAACATTTAAAACTTAACAAAGACACACAACAAACACATAAAAAGCTTACCTACAGCAAGAGGAACCAGCCAGCACCTCAAAAAAACAAGTTACACCTACATTTAAATCAAAATAAACACTTTAGACACTAATACCATCGCTAAGCGAGAGAAAAAATGGCCGACGAACAAAACGAAAACGAGGCTTCAGACGTAACTACACTACACTTACTCGCAATAATGAAACACATACTATGCGGAACGTATCACAATCATATTAAACACCATTTTGAACAGTAATACGCCTAAAATGGCGGATGGAACGCAAATTGTAAGCTGGAACGCAAATAGCGCATGCGTATTGCGTTCTAACGGTCTCACTTTCCAGAACTTTCTACAAGTTTATAAATACTGCCTATTTCCAACTAAAAAATACATTTCTCCTCAGGTGATCAACGGAGTGACATCTGAGATAACTGCTGCTTTTACTTGAGAAGACAATTCTTTACTAATTTACTACTTTGCATTGTGCAAATTACAACTGAGAGGTAAGCTATAATATATTACATTTTATTATCAGGACAGGTCAAACAAATAAAAACAAAAAAATAGGATTTATGTAGTGACATATATGGCACATTTATGTGTATAGGCTCACAAAAAAAATACGCTTCATTTAACAAAACAACAAAAAAACATAATTTAATATTAAACAGAGCTTTATGTATAGTGACATCTCACACCCACATATATGTCTATAATGTATAGTCACATGTGACACGCACATATATTTCTATAATGTATAGTGACATATGACACGCACATTTCTGTGTATTGCCCCTTCATAGTGACATGTGACACGCACGTATATGTATAGAATGTATAGTGACATGTGACACGCACATATATGTCTATAATGTATAGTGACATCTGACACGCACATTTCTGTGTATTGCCCCTTCATAGTGACATCTGACACAGACATATATGTCTATAATGTATAGTGACATGTGACACGGACATATATGTGTATAATGTATAGTGACATGTGACACGCACATTCATGTGTATTGCCAATGCAACAAAATTAGCTTACAACAAAATCAGTAAACAACTACATTTAAATGACATTATATCTCATGTATACTGATATGTCACACGCACATATATGTGTATCATCTATAGTTACATCTCACACACACACATTTATGTGTGTTGGAAAAAAAAAAATATAAGGTTAATTTAACCATTTAAATTTGACTCATGTATACTGATATGTCACACGTACACAAAATAATTACATTAAACTATGTAATGTGCTTCATGTATGTGACATATGTGTGTAGCCCCCAACAAAAAATAAGGTTAATTGAATTAATTTACTGCAATTCAATAGATCATATAAAGCTGAATCTTTCTATTTCTTTTAATATTCAAACAGACTCTGCATCAACAGCGTCACTCAACAATTTGCACCGTGCACTGTGAAGCACAATCCCTTTTAAAGAACACCAACAAATTTGAAGAGGTAAGATACAATAAGACATTACATGCTCAAAAGGCCATGCTTTGCTAGATGACAAATTATAAATATACAAATAACTATTTCACTTTCTTTTTCAAACAGACACTACAAGAAGACCGGCGGATTAAGATTGGCAGGAGGGGACCGTCTGTCATTCAAAACTTCTATCAAGGTAAAGTATTAAGTATAAACAAGAAATAACCATGAGCCTTATTCAATTGCAACTTCCTCAATTGAATAGGGCTCTATATAAGCACATAACATTTTTTTTATACAGAACTTTTTAGTTACTGAATTTCTAACCACAATCAAGGTTTTCAATAACTAAAAACTTTGCTCAATAAATATGTTATGTGATTATATAGAGCCCTCTTCAATTGGCAAAATTGCAATTCAATGAGGACCTATATGTCTTTAATGGACAAGGGCCTCACTCAAATGTGATTTGCCCATTTCAATAGCGCTGTATATAAGCACAGAGCATATTTTTTAAAGGAAATTTTTCTTTTGTGAACACGTTGCTTTTGGATACAAGTTCACTAAATACAAAATTCCGTAAAAAAATATGCTCTGTGCTGATATTGAGCTCTATTCCATTGGCCAAAACACAATTGAATGAGGAGCTCACAATATAACAAATGCAGTAACCAAAGGCCCTCATTCAATTGCTATTTTGGACAATTAAATATGGCTATAAATAAGAACTTTTAGGCCCTTACTCTATTTTAACAAATATATGTGATGTGCTTATTTACAACCCTATTCAAATTTCTACATTGCAATTCAATTACGGCCTAAGGGCCTCATTCAATTGCAACTTGACCAATTGAATAAGGGCCTCATTCTATTATCGGCCGCAGCCGCTGCGGGGCCGCAAGGACCGGCCGCAAGCTATTCTGCTATTCTATTCCCTTACGGCCGTAGGCTCCGGCAGGCTTGCGGCCGGTGCCTTGCTATCTCTTGCGGCCGATCGCGCCGGAGGAAAGCCTTTGATCTAAAACGGCCGCAAGAGATTTGCAATTCAATTGCTCCGGGAAACCTCTCTGCAAGGCTAAAAACGAGCCGCAGTTACTTGCAGGAAAAAGGTCTCGCTAGCACCAATTAAGCACATAAAATAGCTCAAATAAAGCCATCCTGCACTTTGAGAAGACTATAAAGGGATTTTCGGTGTTAGAAAAAATAGCACATAATTATCCTGTACTCAAATCCGTAAAATATTTCATTTTTAATATCCGTAAAATATCCATGTAAAAAGTCCAGAGTGCTTGGAGCACCTCAGACACGCCCACGCCGCAGCCGGCAAATAAACAGTTAATTTGAACTCGGGTTTGGGCAGATGTGCAAGCTTGAGAGTGGGTTCCTTTTAATCCTCATGTCCCCCAATATGATCCCTAGCATTTACAGAGCTGTACAGTGCAGGCTTGAATTTATTTTTGAGTTTTTATATTTCACAGATTACGGCCGGTTCCAAGATATGCGGCCGGCCGTAAAAGGAGATCCTTGCGGGGCCGTATAATAGAATCGCGAGTTAACTGAACCCTCGCAAGGAATCGCAGCCTTACGGCCGATTTACGGCCGATAATAGAATGAGGCCCTAAGGCTCTAAATAAGCACATAGCATATTTTTTTTAAATAAGTTTTTAGTTAGTGAACATCTATCCAAAAGCAAGGTCTTCACTAACTAAAAAATTCTGTAAAAAAAATATGCTATGTGCTTATTTAGAGCCCTATTCAATTGGCCAAATCGCAATTGAATGAGGCCCTTAGAGTACTATTACATTGTAAAAAATGCAATTGAATGAGGGCCAAACTATGCAACATATGGTACACACAAAGGACCTCATTCAATTGCAATTTGCCCAATTGAATAGGGCTCTAAATAACAACATAACAATTTCTTAAAACTAAGGTTTTAGTTAATAAAAAAATATCAAAAATACAGTTTTTCAATGACTACAAACTTATTTTAAATAATATGCTATGTGCTTATTTAGAGCACAATTCAATTAGCCAAATCGCAATTCAATGACACACAAACTGCTACACACAAAACAGAATTTCTTATTAAATGTTTAACAACCTATAAGCCTTACAAAGAAGCAAAAATAAGAATAACAAAAGTGTTGTGCACCTAATAGCATTGTATAAAAAAGCACACAAACTCATAGCAAACTATATTAACATTCTTCTTTAATGTTTAACAACCTATAACCTGTACAATCAAGAAGAAATAAGTTTTGCACAAGTGATGCGCACCAAACAGGATTGTCAAAAACTAACACAAACACATAGCAAACTACCTTAATTATATTATTTCATGTTTCAATAACTATAACCATCCCGATAAAGGTTAAATAACTATACCACAAGTGGTGTGCACAAAACAGGATTGTACAAAAAATAACATAAACACATCTTATTTAATATATTACAACCCACAAGCCTTACTAAGAACCTTCAATAAGAATAACAAAAGTTGTCGGATTGTACAGAAAGTAAAAAAAAACAAAGATAGAAAAAAATAACCATAACTCATACAATACAGTCAAATTAATACATTTTTAATTTATTTAACAGACATTTCACTCAAACAACATTTTCTATTTTACATTACAACAGATACTGCGTGAAGACAATCGGACGAGGACTTTTTCCACAGGACCGGACCATCGGACGAGGACTCGGACCAGACCAGCAGACGAGGAATTTCAACACAGGACCAGACCAGCAGACGAGGAATTTCAACACAGGACCAGACCATCGGACGAGGACTTTCACCAACGGACCACAACATCGGACGAGGGATATCGCCACAGGACCACAATATCGGACGGGGGCTATCGCCACAGGACCACACCATCGGACGAGGACTTCCAACAGAGGACCACACCATTGTACAACGATTTTGAAACGAGCACCAACAAACATTCGGATTTAAATCACACTTCAACCAAGGTAAACTATAATAAGTACTAAAGTATAAAACTAAAGAAACTGCTTTCAGTTGCATCCGTGTCAACAGAAAAATAAAATAATTAATTTACTATTTCCCTTTTTTTATTTAAATTGCTACTATGCAATACATAGCTCAATAACCACATCACTTTTTTTTTCACCAAAGAAGTTTTGCAGTGGTAAATATCTATCCACAAACAAAGTTTTTAATAAATAAAACCATTATTTTAAATAAATATGTTACATGCTTATTTACAGCAGTATTCCATTGGCCAAATTCTGAGCCAGTGAAGACAGGAATGATAAATTTAACTAAATATCAATGATACATTCATGATTTGCCTTTTATTTCACCAATTGTGCACAATAATCTTTAACAGGAATTACAAATTTAAATATACACAATTACATTTATTTGTTTCCGTTTACAGATTAATATGGCTGATAACGAGACCAAAGAAGAGAAGAAAAGACGTCAAACTAGAGAAAGACAAGAGAGATGGGCCGCCCAGCAGACACCGGAGGAGAAAGAAATTCGAAGAGAAAAAGAACGCAAAAGACTTGCAAATAAAAGAATATCAGCTGCAAAAATGAAAGATACAACCAAAAAAAATAAAAAAATAATAAAGCATTTACAAACTGTTCCTAAAACATCAGATGACATTTTACAACATACCAGTCAAGACAGACCAAAAAAAACAACTACAAAAAAAAAGCATTTACAAACTCTTACTAAAAACTTACAGGAAATTTCAACCGAACAAGTCCAACATATACCAAGAAAATCTACGAAAAAAACTAAACATTTAGAACCTGTTGTTGAAACATTTCATGACTTTTCATCTGATGAATATCAAAGTCAACATCCAATATGCGTTGCAAATTGTCCTTTACTCAAGTCTTTAGCAGTAGAGGTTCATAGTTGTGGGGACATGACTACTCAATGTCAATTTTGTGAGGCTTATTATTTTAAACAGGAGAGACCCCGAGATGGACAATTTATTAGTTGTTGTCAAAAAGGAAAGTTCAAACTTCCACAAAGGAAAAAAATTTCCAACCTATTTACTAAATATTATGACTGAACCTACTTTTCCAAATTACAACAATTTTAAGACAAACATAAGATCCTACAATAGTGCCATATCATTTGCATCTATGGGGGCAACATTGGCTGCTAATGTACCAGGACATGGTCCTTACTGTTTTAAAGTCCAAGGACAAATTTATCATCAGACTTCACATTTACATCCAGAGGAAGGAGAGCAAAGAAAATTCGCTCAACTATATGTCCTAGATACAATGGAAGCTGTTGACCAACGTATGCAGATGGAAGAAAATAAAAAATGCTTACCCAGTGTTTTTATAGAGCTAAATAACATTATGGACAACAATCCCTACAGTAAAGCTTACAAAAAATTGGCAGAAGTAGAAAATGAACAACTACTTCATGCACAAAGACATCAATTACCCATGCCAAAGGTTAATATGGTGCTTAAAAGAGACAGACATACTGATAAACGTCGTTATAACTTGCCAACATCAAATGAGGTTGCAATGGTCTTTCACAATGATGAAGGAGAACCACCATTTCAAAGAGACATTAGAGTATATCCCAGAAATGAGGACCAACCATTTATTAATATTAATATCTTAAGTCCAAATTTAGATCCAATGACATATCCCATCTTTTTCCCACACGGAGAAGCAGGTTGGCAACCAAAATTAACCCTTCCCAGTTACCCAAATGCTAAAGCCAGAATCCGAAATAATGTTTCTATGCTTGAATTTAAAGTTGCTCAAATTGCCATTAGAGATGAATTTAATCCAATTTTATGTGGTGGCAAACTAACACAACAATGGATTATTGATTCATATTTGCAAGTTGAGGCAAATAATTTAAACTTTATAAAATATCAACAAGATAAACTACGTGTAGAACAATATTGTGGACTCATGGACTATGTTGCTGACGTGGCTACAAGCAGAGACATGACAGCTGGCAAAGCCATCATTTTACCATCTTCCTTTCAAGGATCTCCTCGAAATATGAGAGAAAGATACAATGATGCTATGGCTATTGTGACAAAATTTGGAAAACCAGATTTATTTGTGACATTTACATGTAATCCACAATGGCCAGAAATTAATCAAAATCTACTTCTTGGACAAAGTGCTTCAGATCGACCAGATTTAGTAGCCAGAGTTTTTAAGATAAAATTAAATGAATTAATACGTGACTTTACTATAAATCAGTTATTTGGCAAATGTCTTGCTTATGTATATACCATTGAATTTCAAAAAAGAGGCCTTCCACATGCACATCTTCTCATAATACTTCAAGAGAAAGATAAATTAGATACTTCGGACAAAGTGGATGCAGTCATAGTTGCTGAACTACCGGATCCAGAACTATATGGTAGACTATATGAGATTGTTACTCATCGCATGATTCATGGACCCTGTGGAGACCTTAATCCACAATCACCATGTATGGAAAATAATCAATGTTCAAAAGATTTTCCAAAAGATTATAGAGACAAAACATATGCAAATTGTGATGGATATCCACTTTATAAAAGAAGAGAAGGAGATAGTGCCATTATTCGTGGAAAAAAAGTGGACAATAGATATGTAGTACCCTACAATCCACATTTACTCATGAAGTACAACGCCCACATCAACGTAGAAGCCTGCACTTCCATCAAATCCATTAAATATGTCTACAAATATATTTACAAAGGTTACGATGCAGCTACTGTAGTCGTCAAAAGTGCAGACAACCCTGAAAGTAGTGAGTTAGTACATGATGAACTTGCATCTCATGTAGATGCTCGCTATGTCAGTGCGCCAGAAGCTATGTGGCGGCTTTTAAAATTTGAAATGCATGATAGATCACATGCAGTATATAGGTTAGCAGTACATTTGCCACAACGACATTTAGTCTATTTCCATTCTGGAAATGAAATGAATGCATTGGCCCAAAGTGAAGATCGTCACACTACACTAACTGCATGGTTTGCATTAAATTCCACTGATGCTCAAGCAACACAATACTTATATATTGAAATTCCATATCACTATGTTTTTGTGAATGGATTATGGAGAGCAAGAAAAACCAGAGGCAATAAAATAATTCCACGAATTTACACAGTCAGTCCAAGAGATGTTGAACGATTTTGCTTACGGATATTACTTTTAAATGTTCCAGGAGCACAAAGTTTTGAACAATTAAGAACTGTTAATGACATTGTATATGAATCCTTCCATTTAGCTGCAAGAAATAGAAACTTACTCGCTGATGATACCGAGTGGGAAAGATGTTTAGAAGAAGCAGCACAATGTCAAATGCCACGACAGATGAGAGAACAATTTGCTTTTATTTGTATCTTCTCAAATGCTCCAAATGCATTAGCTTTGTGGGAGACTTTTAAAAGTAATATGGCTGAAGACTTTATGCGACGATACAATGAACCCATTGCACACTTAAAAGCCTTAATGGAAATTCAAGAAGTCTTTTTAACTCATGGATTAAGTTGTGCAAGTTTTAATTTGCCTGATCCAGGTCTAATAGATGACATTAACTTTGAAGACTATGACATTCAACTACAAGCAGAAAGAACACAAGAAAGACTTGCAACTTTAAATACACTACAATTGCAAGCATTTCATGCCATTAAAAATGCTATAGATGATGACATGGTGACAGAGCGTTATTTCTATCTTGATGGACCTGGCGGATCAGGGAAAACATATTTGTACAATTTATTAATGAGTTCAGTACGAGCACAAGGACAAATAGCAATGGCGTTTGCCACTACTGGAATTGCTGCACTTTTATTAGAAGGTGGAAGAACTGTTCATAGTGGATTCAAACTGCCAGTGCCTATTTTGGAAAATTCTGTGTCAGATATTCGCATGACATCCTTACAAGCAAAGAAATTGAAGAAATGTAAATTAATTATAATAGATGAGGCCACAATGATGTCATGCTATGCCCTCCAATGTATTGACCGTTTGCTTCGTGAAGTCATGGATAATATTTTTCCATTTGGTGGAAAGGTAATTTTGTTGGGTGGCGATTTTAGACAAACATTACCTGTCGTTGTACATGGAAATCGAACTGACATTATTGAAACATGTATAAAGTCAAGTACAGTATGGAAACATTTTACCCATCTTCAACTGCAACAAAATATGAGATCAGAAGGCCAAACTGATTTCAATGATTGGCTTATTAAAATTGGAGAAGGAAGAACAGAAAAAATACTACATTTACCTGACGACACTGTAGAGATACCACCTCATATGATTTGTCAACAAGATATTATATCGGCTATATTTGAAGGGAGCATAAATAACGAAGAATATTCTGAGCTTGCCAACCAAGTCATACTGACGTGTAAAAATAAAGATGCATTAATACTCAATAATGAAATCTTAAAAAAAATTAATGCACCACAAAGAAATTATCACAGTGCTGATTCTGTACTTGCTGATGACAATGAAAGTCAGGCAAACTTTTCAACTGAATTCATTAACTCTTTAACTCCTTCTGGAATGCCACCACATATTTTGCAGCTAAAGAAAGGTGCAATTATCATGTTACTGCGAAATATGAACCCAAAAAAAGGCCTATGCAATGGCACAAGATTAATTGTTCAACAATTAAAGGACCATTTTATAGATGCTGAAATTTTAACTGGGACCCATAAAGGAGAGAGAGTTTTCATACCAAGAATAGATTTAGCACCAAGTGAAAGTAGTCTCCCTTTTATACTTCAAAGAAGACAATTTCCCATTATTATGGCATTTGCCATGACCATTAATAAATCACAAGGTCAAACTTTCAAATCTGTGGGTATTTACTTGGAAGAACCAGTTTTTGCACATGGTCAATTGTATGTTGCGTTGTCACGGTGCAAAAATCCACAGGCTATTAAAGTTTACATTGAAAACAATGAAAGTCAAGGTGATTTATTAGAAGATGGACGTATTTTTACTACTATGAAGTACTATAACTTTGCAGGATACAAATTAAAGATGCCAACATTTTTTAAAAGCATTCCAAAATACATAACAATTGGTTGTTTAATTCAGTCATAATTAATGAAAGTACTGTTTATGAATGATTCGCCTCACAAAATACTTGCCTTGCATTTTTAGTAAAAATTATGTTAAAATGTTAAGTCACTATGTTAATGTTTCTAATGTTACAAGTTTAAAATATATATTTTAAAGTTATTTCATTCAACAGATTACAAAGTGGATGTTAAGAGGTCAAGCACCTTTTAAGTCACAATGTAAATATTGTCTGTTATCTTAAGATTACTAACTACATTAATGTTTATCGCCAGGTTATGTGCTCAGTAATGAATTACTTTAATTACGTACGTTTTAAGCAGAGTTTTACTGTATGCCTTCCTATACATTCAATGTATATTCAAGTTAACAATTATTGTGATAGAAATTGCATGTTAATACTGAATAATTTAAAGGTCAATTGTTTTTACATTCAAATGTTAATACTTTTAATAAAAAATTAGGTTACAAAATGTATTCACTATGTTCCTCTTTATAATGTTCAAAATTATACAAAAGTTTTGTCAACTTCTAAACTTACATACAAAATAAAGTTAAAGTTTCTAAATATATACTTTGAAGGTTATTGCTTACATATATTTTAAACTTCATGTTAAAATTTCGCAACGTTTCAAGAAGGCTTTTTACTTTTTGCTTTCCTATTCATTCAATGTATATTAAAGTTAACAATTCTTCAGATACAAATTACATTTTAAAAAACCATTACATCAACATTTTACAAAAATACACGTTCATATTAAAATACTTACAAGTGTCAAAAATATATGTTAATAACTAAACAACTTGACAAACATATACATCACATTGCCGTCATTTTTTGACGGGCAAGTCGCTAGTATTATTATAATTGTCGTTAATACTTGAATAAACATGAGTACCAGCGACAGTGTTCGTAGGACTGGATGTGTCTCTGACTCATGAAGTTCCAAGGTAAAAAGCTTCATTGTCAAATTTGTCCAATCTGCATTTTCAGTAAAATTGATCATTTCAGTGGTAAGGTTTCTTGATGGAAATACCATGATACAAGACCCTTCTTCCACCAAACATATTTCATCAACTGTCCTATATTCAGAGTGGCCGATAAAGCATGCAATGTCCCCTATGCGGATCACTTCTTGCACCAGGTTTTCTTTTATCAACTGCACCCAGCCATCCTCCTCAGCTCCTTTCTCCCAAACACAACTGCACAGCCATCGGTGTTGAGATTTCCTGCAACAGCTTTCATCCATCTCCAATCCTGTAATAGTGGCCAGTCTTTTTGATGGGAAGTGTTGCTTGTAGATTCCATCACTTAACGTGCCAATGCTATGTATAAAGTTCAGTTGCTCTGCCTGCCCCTCCCAACGGGGAATTGCCAGGATTAGTCCTATTGTCCCAGATTGTAGTCCATGTGGCATCCATTGATCTGGGCCTTCAATATAGCTGTATTTAAGATTGTCCTCAGTGATGTCCACTCCTTTTCTTTTCAATGACGTGATAATCCTTGTTGCATTGATTTGTCTTGCCCACTTGTTTTCCTGGATATCTTTAATAGTTTCCTTTAAATCTGCCAACAGCTTTCCTCCAATCATAGAACAGAAAATGGAAGTTCCCACTATTTCATTCTTAATGCTGTTAGCAATGGAAGCAATATTTTCCTCAACTAGATGCAGGTTGTTGGCAATGGTGTGTATGTCATCAACATTGTCTGTCAGTCTACTCACTATAAGGGGGTCAGCTACTCCACCTGTTTTCATAGCATGTCCCATGCCATCAGTAAGGGAGTTTATACTGCTGTTCAGTCCAATGATGTCTGCTGAATTCCATACTCCCAATCCAGTTCCGACTCCTCCTAAAAGGGCTGCAAGTGTGTCCCGTTTTTCTCGACTCCCTGCTCCGGTCCACTCAATGATGGTCTCTTGTATACTTTGCTTAAACCACTGCCGCTGTGATTCCGGGCACTTTGGAGGAATAGAAAAATCATTAAAATTTAGAATTATTGGGTAGTAAGTCCACCCAACCCCTTGCACAACTGTTTCATGTGTTGGTACCACCACCAATTCGCCTATTGGCCATGGTACCTTCTTCTGATCTTTACAACGTTGCAGCTCCTTTACAGAGACAAATACTTCATCTATTGTTAGAACACACCCCTTTCCAGTATCAAAATTGCAGAATTCCTCTAGGTCAGGCTTGGCAGCTATAACTGCAGCGTCCCATTCTCCACCTTCTTCTAATGTTAAGTTACTCACTACTACTGTAATATTTGTAACCCTCCCTTGTACCTTTGTTGTTTTTTTAGTCCTTCCTTTAAAGTTTCCTGTATTCATTATCTGTCCATATCTTATAACCCATTCCCAGTTATGTCCCTCTATACTTTTTATTGGAGCTCTAAGAGCTAATCCCCTGGTACTATTATGTGGCAAAATAATGTTTACTTGTAACCCTCCACCCTCTTTTACTTCCAATTCCCTGGGCCAAATAAATCTATCTGCTTGAACATAATGTAACTCCAATCTTTTCAAACTCTTTCCCTTATTTGCGGTATCTTCTGGCCTTATTGCCTGTCTCCCCATTCCTACCGTGATACAGCTTATGCTTATCCATCCTGTAACAAGGATCCACCACAATCTTCTGTTGACACACATCTTCATTCTTATACGGCCTTGCTCTGTGGGAACACTAGATTTCATCATTAGAAACATATACATAACAAAAACAACAGGGGCCATTCTTTTTGCAAGTTTGTTCACGGCCCTGTAATCAATGGTAAGTCTCCATGATGAGGCTGCTTTTTCATCTCCATTCCCTTTTAACACAGCTTTTCTCACAGGCCAACATGGTGAGTTACATGCATACCCATTTCCAGATTTAATTATTCCACGTCTCTCCAGCATTTCTATCATCTCGGTAGTTGCCCAAACAGGTATGTCTTGGATTAGCTTCTGCAGCCATTCTGGTTGTCCGTCTAGTTTCAGTTTGTCTTTTTCCAGACTTTTTATCCGAGAGACAATATATGCCATTGGGAGCACAACCCCTTTCGTCAACTCTGTACTTACCTGATTCACCTTTTCTGTCTTCCACAAACAAAAATTGGCAAGATCTACAATGAAATTTCCTTTTTTTAAAGCTTCTATTCCCAATATTTTCTCTGGCCAACCCACTATTGCTTCTACTTGTATTGTTTTTTCTCCAACTGCTACATCAATTGGACCTGCTCTAACCTCCTGTGGATTCCCAGTAACTCCCATAATACTTACTGACGAATCCCCATTTTTGACCCTGTTGGTCATTGTAACTGCTGCTCCTGTATCTACCAACATATTTTTCCCTACCCCTGCGATGACTGTATAAATGGTAGGCCGACCTGCCTCATCCATGGTTAAATTAGCTGAGTGAATGAGATGCTGAGGCGCAGGGGTTGGGATTTGTCATTGTGACTCACTTCTACTCTGTCCCTCTTTTATCATCTTTGCCTCATTTTCCTTCAATTTCCTCTCTGACTCAGCTACCTTGTTTTTAAGTATGTGATTTTCCTCTTCTATCCTATCCTTCTGTCTCCTGAGTTCCCAATAGCCCATGTTACCGTTTCTCTCTCCCTCCTGATTAGCCCTCCAGTTGCTGCCATCCCTATTCCTAGGTGGATCTCTCCATCTTTTGTCAAAGTTCTGTTTTGGTCTCCAGTTTTGATCATCCTTCTTGTTCTGGGGTACATCCCACGTCTGGTTTCTCCAATTACCATCTATATCTCTACCAGACTCGACCTTAAATGTTCTTACAGCTGAAACAGAGCAGGCCTGTTCTGTGAAAGGATGCTTGATCCACCACTTATCAGCTCTAGTTAGTACCATTTCCAAGTCTGTTGGTGTTGGATCAAAAAGCCTGATAAATTCTTGACACTCCCGGGGAAGGGCTTCCATTACTTTTGCTATATGTTCTGGTGAGCCCAGCACTAGAGGCTGTTGAGGTTGTCGTAGAGTATACCAAAAAAATATCCTTTGAGCTACCTCTCTAGGACCATATGTTGGCCTCATGGTAATATTTGCTATTTCTTTCTCTATGCTAAGTAGATAGAAATTAGTTGCAGCAATTCTTCCTGCCTGATCAGACACACTGTTATTAAATCCCAATAGTCTACTAGCCAAAGGACCCATAGCGTATTCTAACAGTTCTGTCCATTCCTCTAAGTTAAGACCTCCTTTTTTAGCTCTATCTGCTCCCCTCATAAACCAATGTGTAAACGTATTAAAGTTGTTAGTTGGCATACTTCCCCACCATTTCTGGAAATTGTCTTTATCTGCCATAGACATCGGTCGAGTCTGCATAGAAAATCCTGTAGGTGTTTGCCTTGCATTAAATAATTCTGAAACAATAACTGGTGCTTGTGGTATGTTATCTACTTGTGGAACAGAATAACATAAGAAATCTTTTCTATCTTGGTTCATTTTCGGCACTGGTTCTTTATTTTGTGCCACGAACATATCCAGATCTGGATATATTTTGGCAATGTCTCTGACTCCTTTTATCCCTTCTAACTTTGTTTTATTTTTATAGTCCATTATTATGTTTTGAAGTTCTGTTATTTTTACTCCATAAGCATCCCTCTGTTCTTCTATTTCCCTTAACTCCCTTTCTAGTTCCCCCACAATTGTAGTTGTTCTCAAATCTGCAATTTTTAAACAATCCCTTTTGTCCATTGCTTCCTCCATTTTATTTGTTGTTTCCAAATTATGCTGCCGTAATTCTACAACTAAGTCTATTAGGCCTCCTATTGTGGCTACAACAGCTTGTGTGACCAAACTTTTTCTCTTCTTTGTTCTATACTTTTTGTTATTTACAATTTGTGTTAGAACATCCATTAATCTCTTCTCTTTTTCACTGTCTGGGTTTGCTGGCTCTGGAAGCTCATATGGACCATCATGTTTTTGAATATGTTTCCTAAAGTACTCACGCACTTCTGTGGGAAAGTATTTGGCCCCTTGAAAAGACATTCCTACTCTTTTACTCACCCAAGTAAGAATCCAAATCAATTTGCGACTAAAGTAGCATGCTTCTGAGTAGCCAACAATAGTTGATGACTATTCAGTAGGCCAGGTGTAATATGTAGAAAAATAGACTAGTACCCACAATGCAAATTATACTTACCTTAGTATGGTGAAGGTAATACTTGCTAATTAACTTAAAATATAATAGCAAGGCCTGCAGGGTAGGAGATATACCTGAACTAGGATATGCAAGACACCCAAAAAGTATAAGGTATGGAAGCCTATAGTGTATTAAAATGCACGCCTGAAATAATATATATATATATATATATATATATATATATATATATATATATATATATATATAATATTTAAAATGGTTTATTTATTTATTTTTCTCCAGGCCTGTACTATGATAAAGGACTAGAGAAAGAAAAAGAAAGAAGAGAAAAAAAAAAATTCCCTTTTTTGAAAAACAAAAAACAAAAAACAAAACAAAAATAATAGTATTAACAAACTCAGGTATTTGAAACACACAACAAACTAATTGTGGCCTGATGCCCAAGCTTGTATATTAAAAATGGAGGCTTGAATTAGCATTCAAATACACAAAGCAGCCACATGGAGCCTTATTCAAATGCAGAACTAGGCCTGTACTTAAAAGCACAACAAAACTCAACTCAGATAAACCCACAAAAACAACCTGTATGATATATATTTGTTTTATGTATCAAAATAAGCTAGTACAAACAAAACTCAACTCAGAAGCTAGTACGATATATATTAAAAATGGAGGCTTAACCTAGACTCCACACACATTCAGCACTTGATTTCCCATGCAGAGGATAATTAGACAAAGTACTTTTTTTTTTCTCCCCCCCAAAAAAAAATAAATCTGACTATCTATTAATGTGATAATACCTCATAAATAACCTTTGTAGAAGTCTAAAATTCGTGGTCGCCAAATGTGGTGTATCACCAAATTAATATATATATAAATATTACACAAGGTTCGTCTACATTAAAAGGTATTTATTAAAAGGCAACAACACAATACTATAAATGTATTACAAACACACAGCCCAGACCCACGGAGCAAAAAACCCTTTTTTTAAATCTATCTACCTATATATATAGTAATTCCCTTCCCCAAACGCTTGATCTTACCCACGGTTAGACCATTGCCATCAGTACACCATCAACCATCACCAACACCATCCAGCAAGAAAACAGGAAGCAGCACCAGTTTCCTGCCTGGATATATCCTTAGTTGAGATGATGTAATTTACATCACATCCTGTCCATCAGCAATTGTGGGAGGGAAGTAAAGATTCTCAGCCCTCCTACAAAGGCCTGTTTAAGGAAGTCCTGAATTACCATTAAAGGAAGACAAGTTACCACAATAGTTAGATGTTCTCATACAGCATAAATTGGAAGGAACTGCGAGCTGCCGGATGGGAATTTTGGACAGGTATGTGGTCAGGTTTTTTTGGAGGGGCTGTGCCTGCAAACACTTTGAGGAAGACCAGGGCATTGCTGGATGGACATTTTGGACAGGTGAGTGGCCTATTTATAATCTATTGTATTACATGTTGTGTTTATTTATGTATTAATTGTAATGTTTCTTTTTTTCTAGGAGTGCCGGACCTAGGGACCATTGTTGCTGGAGGGGCATTTGGGCAAGGAAAGTTGTCTAATTTACTCTATTCTAGTTTAAATAAGGGGGGTTGTTGTAGGTATAATGTAGGGTTTTATTGCATGTAATGTAGTCTATTCTATTGTATGTAATTTAGTTTGTTATTTTATGTGCGTTTTTTTTTTTTTTCTGTAATGTTTTGTTTATTTTTTGTGTAATTAGTGTTGTTTTATTTTTTTTATTTGTAGTAATATAGCTTTTTTTATTTTTTGTAATGTAGTTTGTTATTTCCAGTAATTCTTTTTTATTTTCTGTAATGTTTTATACATTTTTTTGTGTAATTAGTGGGTTTATTATTTTTGGTACTTAGTGGGGTGCTAGGGATTTTATTAGGGGGCTCAGTAGGTAGTGTAGGGGTTAATAGGGTAGAGGGGGGCTTAATAGTGTAGAGGGGGCTTAATAGGGTAGAAGGGGATTAATAGAGTAGAGTGGGTTAATAGTGTAGAGGGGGTTAATAGGGTAGGGATGGTTAAAAGTGTAGATGGGGTAATAGGGTAGAGGGGGGTTAATAGGGTAGAGGGGGTTAATAGTGTAGAGGGGGGTTTAACAGGGTAGAGGGGGGTTAATAGTGTTAATTGGGAGGGTTAAGTCTTGTCCCATAAGGGAGGGAGAGAGTGGGGAGAAGCTCTCAGTGAGCGTCAAGGGCGCTCATCATGATGCTCACGATGAGTGACGTAGGTGCTCATAGCAAGGCCCGAAAGTTGCGGGTTGGCCGATGCCTGCAATGAGCGGCAAAGGCCCATAAAGTAGAGGGGGGAGAGGCTTGCAATGAGCACCAAAGACGCTTATTGCAGGGCTTGCTATAAGTGCCATAGAGTGGGAGAGAGGCTCGCAATAAGTGCCGAAAGTGCTCATTGCGAGGCCACCAAGTTAGAGGGGGGAGAACCTTGCATTGTGTGGCAAACAGCATTGCCACGCTTAAAATTTTATTACCGTCATTTTTGACGGGCAAGTCGCTAGTATAAAAATAAAGAAAAGCAACCAATTAATGTGTTATATCAGGACAGCACTTTTAGCCCTCTCAAGAGCTACAAGTATTAAATAACAATTTAAAGTTATACAATAAAGCAATATACTGTATGTTCTGTTGAAAATGTTTGCTCTTTATTTGTTTTAACCATCCATATTTTTCACAAACATTAAACATTTTTAAGTATAATATAAGAATTGATTTTAAAACTATTGGCAAGTAAATTTGTAGGGAAACTAAAAAATTATCCAAAAGGTTGTCTTTTTCTTCTAAAAACTGGATCCTTTATTCTGTTTAACTGACTACTTCGGTACATCATGTGTATCTATTATCTATGTTTGAATGTGTGATATGATGAATGTGACTGTAAAGTAATAACAATCAATGAGCCGTGGAATAAGTACCATGATGAAGACGCCTTGGCAACCCTGCAAATTCCACCAGATAGTGACTGGGGATTGCCAAATGAAAAAAAGGTTGGGTGTATAGTAGCACAGACATAAAGAATGATTAAGAAAAATAAATAATTAAAAATGGTTAAGGCCTTTTCCTTATGTAAAGGATATAGAGAAGCTTAAATGACAGTTTACCTATAACCTAGTATAGGCATATATTTCTCTTAAAACTTGTGACTGCTCTTTCTGTAAAAACCTGTATTATCATGATTTCCTCTGTAGAAGACATCTGAATAAGATTATTTGTCGATCAACTGATTTCAGTAGATTCCCTTACATCAGCGGCTCTCAACCCTTCCAGTGCCGCAACCTCCCGACAAAACTGCCCAAGTTGTGGTAACTCCAAACAGCAAAACAACAGACCAGAATAGACAAAAAAACACGTCCCTGATGGCTACAGATGAACCCCGGAAAATTGTCATTCCACTCCCGACGGGGTCACAACCCACAGGTCGAGAACCACTGCCTTACATGGTTAAGGTATGATCCATTGTCTCACAAAAAGTAATTGTCGATCCATACCCTTTGTAAATTACTAAATGCGTTTTCTTAAATTGTGAGTTTGCTTACCAAAAATATAAAAATGCCTACTGAAACCCTGCTTAGCTTTATGATTGAATAACACTCAGAAAGGGAACAGGAGCTTAGATCATGTAGTCAGAAGTTGGATTGAGGTACGCATCTAAATTCCGTAAACTTTGGCCAAAAGAAGGGTCCTCTAATTCATTGATGTTTGATAACATTAAGCCAACCATTGATATAAGAATAATAAAAGTAAACAAATATTTTTTCACTGTATTGATTATGCAATTGGATAAATGAGATTATGAATCTAGTGATACGAAGAAGTGTCCCATGAAAACCTGTTCCCCCACCCCCTTATTGCTTTTCTGCCCCATCCCCATATGAAGAAGCTAGGTAAAAGCTACAGCACACCTGTTTGTAGGCAGTTGTTAAAAGTTAGGGACAGGTGGACAGAGCAGGGATTATATTGAGGCAGGAGGAAGTGGGGAAAGGAAGGTTGTAGGGGGAGATGGAATATGTCATGATGTAGAAGTACCAGTTTTATAGAGCATGTCACCATTATAGAATCCATTATCAAAAGAGTGCTTATAAACCCTAATAATACGCTAGAGGGATCTGATGAGAAAAGAGTGTGAGTGTGGGTATGTGAGAAGGAAAGCAACAAAGAGGATCAGGAAGGACAGGTAGAACTAAAGTCAAATGGAGTAGATGGTAAAATAGAAATGAAAGCCAAGAGCAAGGAAAGTAAGGATCTGCAGCTATGGGCAAGAAATAAGAGTAAGAAGTGAACAGAGGAAGTTAGTGTAACTGTGGGCTATTGCAAGGTGAAGGGCAAAGTAAAAGGGACAAAAGCAACAGAGAAAGTAAGAGATGAGGATACAGCTGTAGCTAAGCTTTATAATGATCTGCAGGAGTTAGACAAACAAGGAACAAGGGGAGTCATGTGTACCATAGGGTTATATTCGAGGGGAAGTATAGCTGAACCCTGTTGGAGGCAAGAGGAAAGGTGAGAGACTAAGAAAGCAACAAGTAAGAACTGTAGTTTTCCAATCTCCCATGAGAAACCCTAAAAACAAACATGGTATGATCCAGGGTGAAATAGTGGCACAAGACTCTGTTTATTATTATGCTGTTCCTTTTTGTGATAATCTAGCAGGCCGGACCGAGCATGTGTACCTTAAACATAGGGGATATGAAAGTAATGCAGCAAATGCCATATTTACCACCTCAGGGAGAGAAATTGTAATTAATACTATTGCTCACAATGGTATTGCATTTAACTTGTATGGGGCGAACTATGACCAAAAAGATCTGACTTATATCACCAAGTTCTGTTTAGGAAAAGATGAAGAGCCATTAGACGTCATGCACAGAACCCAACAGAAGTGGGAGGAGAAGACTGTAGAGGCATAGGACACCTCCCCTGCTTCTAGATTTCTATACTTCACCTCTATAACAAATGGTTTCCAGCTGCCATTATGAACTCACTTGACCTTGTTGTGGGATTAGAAGAGGTGCCCTGGCCCCAGATTTATGTCAATGTCATTCACCCATACTTATACACAACAAATGTAATATAGGTAAGACTCTCAGAGGTTGGACTCAACTAAACTCAGTATGATCTCACTTATACATAATAGTTCCATCTAATGGAGGGTGTAAAAACCATAGCTTACTACACACAAAAAGAAAAGAAAAGAAAAAGGACACCCCTACTACAATTGGTATAAACCTCTAATAAATACTATGTTAGAATCAATCACTATACTATAATCAATCATATAAATATATTCAGTTGTTTGGATATGACAAATTCTCTATATGGTAATCGCATGTGAATTAATAAATATAAATAACTACTAACTGTCCTGCACTAATAGAAATCCAAATAAATGATATAACCCCAATACATTTAATTAATTACATTTAAAACATTAGTATTTATTAGCTTTACTATAAAGAATCTTCTTTTTGTGTTATCATGGTATAAAACACTGATTATGGATTTTTGTTCGCTGTGGTCAGATTTATTAATGGAACAAGCCCTCTTAACTTTTTGCTGTATTCAGATTATTTCATTTTTACGCATAACTTTTTTGCTGAGATATAATAGATTTATACATTATTATGAGTTTTTTTTAGCATAGGAGGTGATTGTTTCACCAGAGTGTACTATTTTATCTTGCCATAGTTTTGATTTTAAGATTCATCAATAAATGTTATATTTTATTATTCATTTCCGCCTCTTTAACCTTAGATATGGGTAATGGTAAGAAGTTTCTACCATTGGTTGTAGAGGGTGTCCTTTTTCTTTTCTTTACTCTTTGTGTGTAATGTCATTCACCTCACTCAGAAGGACAAGAGAATAAAAAGGAAGAGACTCAAAATGTTTGGGAAAGAAACAGCTTGCCATTCTGGAGAAAATAAAAGGAAACACCTGCCCCTGTGGGTATTTGCTGCCCCAACTTACAAATGCACCTACACAAGGCCAGAATGTACACCCTGTGCCTCCACATGGAAATTCGCACCCGCAACCATATATACAGCAGGGATACAACTCATCACAAAGAAATTATCAGAGGAAGATAAATTGGTTGTTAGAAAAGAGGGGTAGTGTACATGAATGGCAGATTCAGAACAGACTGCCGCAGAGCCAAGCTCAACCAGGTAATTTTAGGTAAGAATGCCCTATGGGGTGCAATCCCAGTGAGAAAAATAGGGATATCCAGAGAACACTTTGATTACTGGCCATTAGAGCATGGCAAGACCATACACCTGATGGTCAATGGAAGGTTTTGTGAATTCCTTATTGATACAGGAGCTACATGCTCCTGTATTGAACAAGAATGAGTCCAGTTACCCATTTCTTACACTCAAGGTGTCTCAGGAATATTTTTCTTATGACCCCATTCCTTTTCTAGTATGAGATTGTCTCCTGCACTCCAGAAGGCATTATTTGCACCTTTCGTGAAATATCCAGACAGATGGCGGCTACTATTCATCAAGACCCACAGTCCAGTCACATCAATTTTTTAGCTACCGAAAGGAGTAAAATTATCATAGCCTTAACCTCTGACGGACAGGTATTTACCTGGAGAAGACTCTATAGTAACCTTGCATATACTTGATAGCTATCTAAAGCTCTCCTGCCAAAATGTTTGTATGCAGGGGCGTTCCCACCACATGTGTAAGTGGGTCCCACTTTGTTTGCACCCTCTCCAACACAGTTTAAGTTCTTCTGACCTATTGATCTGCCCCAATTTAAGGGGAACAATGCGCCATCTATTGACGACTTTAAAGTATGTTTCTCGGTGAGATACATTTTTTGTATATTTGGCAGTTAATGAAAATGCCACTTTTCGATAGGCCAGGTAATTTCAATATCTTTTTCCCACAACCTCCAGTTAAAAGGTTTCCATATCTTGATAACAATGCTTAACAATATTATAACACTAAATTAGTCTTATCTCCAGAGATCAACAGCTTTTTAAAATCCGTTAACTTTCTTGTGGTTATCAAATGGAACAGAGAGGTGGTTATTACTTTTCGTAACGTAATATATTCAAACCAGTGCTGCTTAGAAATCAATACAAGTTGATACAAAGCTCTTGAAAATCCCTAAACTTGTCTTTACAGTATACAACTTTGAGGTATATAATACCTTCTCCTACCAGAATCTTAAGCAAATTTAAGTCATACATTTTGGCCAAAGGAGTAACAGGGCTAGGGAGGGGCATCAAACAGAGGAGCTGATTGATCCTACACCACCATTTTGGCAATGGAGAATTCCCCAAGCTTTCTTTCCTTAAATTCCAGATTTACTTGGAATAATAATAGTGTTATATCACCTTTCGCTAATCCCAAATTTTCCATTTGTGCCCACTGATATATATCGTCAGGTTGTGACCACATAACCAGATGTGCCATTTGGATAGTTTGCTGATAACTTTTGATCAAAGGATAAGCTATACTTCCACGATCAAAGTCACACATCATGTATATATTTTTTAACCTGATTTTATTTTATTCCTGTGTATATATTTATCCATTAGGGACTGGATTTTGGGAGTGATATGTGACGGTACCCATATCGGGATACACCTCATCAAATACGTTATTTTAGGTAAAAGACACATCTTTACAGCCACTATTCTCCCTGACCAAGAAACTAGTTTGTTATTCCACGCTAAAATGTCTTCGTTTAGTTTCCCATAAACCTCATCATTGTTTTGGGGGACTAAATCCATTTGTATGCTGATTCCAAGATGTTTAAACTTTTTTGCCACTTGTATGCAGCAGCTTCTCTCAGAGCTACCATTTCTCTAGATGTTCCATTAATTGGTAGAGCCTCTGATTTAAAAAAAAAATATTTTATAATTAGATACTATACTGAACTCATCAATAACCTCCTGAAAAGCTTGTAAAGAGTTCAGCGGTTTCTCTACTGAGCCCACCATATCATCTGCCAACAGTGATATTTTCTGTTCATTTGAACCAAATCATAATCCAAACTATTGGATTATGATTTGGTTCTGATGGCCTCAGCTAATGGCTCAATTAATAATGCAAACAAAACTGGTGATAATGGCACCCCTGTCAGGTCCCATTTGAGATTTTGAAAGTCATTGAGGAAAATCCTAGGCCCATAGAGTGCATTAATCGCCCTGGAGCCGTAGGCTCTGAAGCCAAATCTCTCTAGCATTAGCTCCATGTATCTCCACCTGACCATGTCAAAGGCCTTTTCTGCATCCAGGGAGAGAAATGCTGGAAGTCTTTACATTCTTAAGACTCAATCTCTTTTTTCGGTATGTTGATTATTGTTGCTTTCAACATTTCCCATAGTGCTCTACCGTGTTTTTAATCTCATTCAGAGCTACCCCCAAATCTCTAAGGAGTTCCTTTTGAAAAACGTTTTTAGTAATCATTGATGAATCTATCGGGACCAGGTGATGAATACGTGTTCAGGTTGGAAATTACTGAGGCTATTTCCTCTTCCCCAATTTCTCTATTGAGTACTTCTAGATCTAAGTGTGGCACCCTGGGTACATTTATTTTATCCCAAAAAAATGTTATGATCTAGGGATTCGCTATTCCCCTTCTTTGTTTCCAAGTTGTACAAATTGTAATAATAATGAACAAAAGCCTGAAAGATCTTTTGTGTTTGATTTTTTTTAAATTGATCCCTGTTTGATACTAATTTGTTCAAATATATTTCTATTGGGTTTTTGATTATGGCTCCTATCTAGTTTTGCCACTATATATAGACTACTTAGAGATCTACCCTTTTTCCTTAAACCATTGGGATTTAGCCTTTATAAGAACAAATCTAATATATGTGCAAGCCACAGGGTTGCATTGGATTGCATTGAGCCTCTATTCTCTTCAAAAAATTAAGATATTTATTGTTTTATCTTAGTTCTAATTTGTTCTTCTTTTAGAATAAGTAACCTCAATTTCCAGGGAGGGCACCTCCCATGCACCATATCTGATTTCAACATTATTGAAATCATTCCATGATCAGATCTTATTTTGGCTTGATGTCTGCTTTTATGATTTTCTTAAAACATAAATCATTAGTGAAAATATAGTCTAGTCTAGAATAGGATGTGTGAGTAGAAGCTCCTTCTCTCCTGGATATAAACACCGCCAGGTATCAAGCAGGTTATAACTACAGAGTAAATCATGAAACTGTTTAGTACTTTGGTCAATTACAGAATCTTTGGCTAACTTCTTATCCTCTGAGGGATTTAAACACATGTTGAAGTCCCCACATATAGTGAGGAGGCCCGATAAATATTTTTTTAGCTTTTTCAGTGTCTTCCTTAGGAATTTCACCTTGGCCTTATTAGGTGCATAAAGATTTAAGATTGTGTGTTTAATGTTATTAATCCACCCCGACCAGAGTACGAATCTCCCCTCACTATGTTTCCAGAAATTCTTCTTTAGGTATAATTTTTTTATTTTAAAAAATTACAGTTCCTGTTACACATAGAGGACCCCCCTTTCATATAGTATGCATCATTAAATATAGGGGCTTTACCCCTGGCCCAGTGAGTTTCCAGCAAGCATATAATATCAGCTCTTTCTCCTTTTAAAATGCCCATCTTTTCCCAGGGACATTAAAATCTCAGACATTCTGGCTTACCAATCTAATAGAAGTCATGTTGAAACTAACTCAATTATACCTCTCGAGTTAGCTCCCCCCCCCCATCCCTTTAAGCTGGATGTTTACATAAAAAAACAAAAAGCAACAAAAAAAGAAAACAATCATACAAAAAAAATTAAAAAATTACATCTACATCCTCCTGGGCCCACTTTTTCACCTTCATAAAATTAAGGGTGTGGGAAGTGAGTCCGAAAAGATCAAACTTAAATAAGTTCCACTTCGATTATGGCTACCATTAGTGATGTTGCGAACATAAAATTTTCGGTTCGCGAACCGCGAACGCGAATTGCCGCAAATGTTCATGAACCGGGCGAATCCGGCAAACCGCCATAGACTTCAATGGGCAGGCGGATTTTAAAACCCACAGGGACTCTTTCTGGCCACAATACTGATGGAAAAGTTGTTTTAAGGGGACTAACACCTGGACTGTGGCATGCCAGAGGGGGATCCATGTCAAAACTCTCACGGAAAATTACATAGTTGATGCAGAGTCTGGTTTTAATCCATAAAGGGCATAAATTACCTAACATTCCTAAATTGTTTGGAATAACGTGCTTTAAAACATCAGGTATGATGTTTTATCGATCAGGTAGTGTAAGGGTTAGGCCCGCTTCACAGTGACAGACCAAACTCCCTGTTTAACGCACCGCAAACAGTCCATTTGCCCAACCGCAAACTCCCCATTTGCACAAGGTTGGATACCAAGCTAACCTTGTCCTCACTGATGTCATTGAAGGTCTCTTCCTCCACCCAGCCACGTACAACACCAAGGGTCCCCGAAAGGTGACAACAAGCCCCCTGGGACGCCTGCTGTGTTTGGTCTTCCACCTCCTCAAAGCCACCTTCCTCCTCTGACTCCTCTTCTTCAGACTCCTCTCACTGCGTTGCCTCTCTCTGCATTATTATAAGGTGTGTTAAGTAGTACTAATCTTATCAGTTTTATACCTGTTACGTCACCTATCAGGGGGCGTGTATAAGGCCTGGATTTTTAGAACAGGGAGATGGAAAAAGATGCTTGGTTGGTTATATCACTTATATTTTGGGCCACGGCGCATGCAATCAAAGGTGCCACCAGATAGGAGTGGCGTGTTTGTAAGTACTACTCTTATCAGTTTAATACCTGTTACGTCACCTATCAGGGCACGTGTATAAGGCCTGGATTTTTGGAACCGGGTGATCGAAAAAGATACTTTTTGGTCGTATCACTTCAATTTTGGGGAACGGCGCGTGCAATCAAAGGTGCCACCAGATAGGAGTGGCGTGTTTGTAAGTACTACTCTTATCAGTTTAATACCTGTTACGTCACCTATCAGGGGGCGTGTATAAGGCCTGGATTTTTGGAACCGGGAGATGGAAAAAGATGCTGGGTCGGTCCTCCTACTGTCACAGGGCCGGGGGGGCACCCCCTCGTCGGGCTACCTGGTTGATCCTGCCTCAAAGATTGAGCCATGCACGTTTAAATACACACAGCCGGTACAGTGAAACTGCAAATTTCTCATTTAATCAGTTATGGA